>CM063094.1:27195000-28395000 GCA_031876335.1 Hipposideros larvatus
TATATGGCATCGAAAGTGTTAAAATTTAGGGGGTAGGAACCAGGCTCTAATACAAACTTCTAAGTGCACGTTTTAGCTTTACTGTTGCGTCCTTAAGCTCTTTTAAATGAGGAAGATGCCCAGTGGATCACCCTGTATGTACTGTTGATGTTCTTTCATGTTCCTGATCAGTGACTAACCTACAGCTCAACTGTCTATTTTCCTCTTTAATGACACAGTAGCTTGGGTGAATGTGGACAGATCCCTGCTGTAATTGTGCTTCATTATTTGTAGTTCAGCTTTGCACTGTTTGCTTTCGTTTGCTATAAGCTTTCAGATAGAACTTTTCAAAAACAATACCGCCTTTACCCTGGATGCATTTGAAAACCATAACATATGATTTCTTTCTCTTTCTTTCCTCCCCCTCTCTCCTTTAAGATGATCTTGAATGATGCCATGAGGAACAAGGCAAGGCTGTCAATTACAGGAAGTACTGGAGAAAATGGACGTGTTATGACTCCAGAATTTCCAAAAGCAGTGCATGCTGTCCCTTACGTGAGTCCTGGCATGGGAATGAATGTCAGTGTGTGACTGATCTCTCGTGATTGATAAGAACCTTTTGAGTGCCTTACACAATGGTTTTCTTGTGTGTTTATTGTCAAAATGGTGAGAGGCATCCAGTATCTTGAAGACTTTTCTTTCAGCCAAGAATTCTTAAATATGCGGAATTCATCTTGAATTGTGGAATGGTTAATTCAAAACACAACATCCTTTTCTACTCCAGTTCCAGACGAAGCTTGGTGGACATGCACAGCTAACATGGAAGTCCTATAATTTAACTGAAGTCTTTGTACAGACAACAAACCTGTTTCTGCAGCCACTATTGTTAGTCTCTTGATTCATAATGACTTAAGCACACTTGACATCAACTGCATCAAGATGTGACATGTTTTATAAAAAAAAAGAAAAAAAAAACATTTAAAATTAAAAAAAATATTTTTAGGTATTTTCACAAACTGGCTTTTAAATAAATTTGCTTCCATATTGGTTGGAGAAGACAAAAAAAAAACAAAAACAAAAACAAAAAACAGTTAAACTGAGTGGGAAGTGATAATAAAGGCTTTAGGTATCAGTTCCGTATTTTCCAAAGCCAAATATGTAAATGCTAAGGAAAGAAAACAAAGAAAAGATTAAACTCTTGTAATTTAATATTGTTATTAAAACTTTAATGTATCCTATTCCTTTAACATTTGGTGTTACTATAAAATTACTTGGCGATGCTTGACATTTGAAATAAACATTTTTTTTTAATGTTTTATTTGCAAGTGGTCCAGTTAATTTTGCTTAGCTACAGTTTGGTCATAAGTCAAGTGAGTTTAAAGACATTATCAAATTATTAGGCTCCCAGAGAAAATTTCCCCATTTTAAGAAGGCCAGGTGATATTTAAAGTATAAACTTGTCCCCAAACAATTATCCAAATCTGTTTTTTAGTATGTCTTACTATGTATATAGAAATATTTAATTTAAAGCATTTAATCTATGTAGATAAATGCTAATAGATTTAAAAGCTAATTTAAAAAAATATCAGAATATTCAGAATATGTAAGGTTCCATTTTAAAGTGTTTGAGCTTGCAGAAGAAAAAGTATTAGTAGTAAGTGAAGTTAGAAATGCCTTGAAAGTAGCTTTTTAGATAGTTGCCCATTGATTAAAATCCATAAAGTAAATCTAAGTTTTTTGTTTTTAAAATTATAAAATTATAAGGTCATAAACCTTATATATTATGAATAACTGAAGCACTTTTGAGTCACCTGCAATATAGTTTCTTCCCATTGCCATCCATAAAAACAACCCGACATATTATTTTTCTATTTATCCCTCACATGGAATGGCTATTTATTATGCCTGGTGTGGAGAAAACATCACATTTCTGTAACTCTCAACAGAAAAGCTTACATTTCTCTAGTTTAAAAATGGAAAGGAGCTATCTTTCCTTTCATAGAAGACCATATATTTTCATTAAGCTCCCCCCAAAATAAAATTAATTTAGGGTTTTAAACAATTATTAACATGCAATAGTTATTTTAAAGAATTTTATTCTTGTCATTTCTGCAAGACTTTGTGTAACACATGCTATTTTACTAAGTGCTTCGAAAACGTACTTATTTCAAGGAAGGGAAAGAGAAATTTAGCTTTGACAGCAACCACTTGCATTGAACATGGTGACATGTGGTATCATGATATTCTTCACTAAATTTAGTTGTCCCTTATCAGAAATTTGAAGATAATACAATTTTAGTGCATTTCTCCTCATTAGGAATGTTGGAGGTGCGATTTGTTTTAATACTAAATGCTAGAATGACCAAATTGCAGACTAATTGTTTCCATATTGTACTTAAAATGAGTTTTTAAAAATGAAAAAGATGACTATATACAATCAATGCTATTTATGGTACCTCTGGGCCTACTCTTCTAAAAAATCGTAACTTACCAATTTTTCTCTGTCAAGCTTGAACTAATGTAAATAATTGAAATAATGTAAAGTTATATTTTCATGTTTTTATAGATACAACATGACAAGAATACCTAATGTAAGAGTATTTCAACTATGGATAATGTTGAATGGATAATGCACATCTCAGTTACAAGCAGTAATCATAGTTTAATATCCATGTAACGGTGCATCAATATATTGCTATATAAATATGTCTGTGTGCATATAAGTGAAAAGTGGTCAAACAAGAGTGATGACAGCTGTCTAAGGTTTTTTTATTCATTTTATATAAAAACTGTTATGGAAAGACCAAAATGTTTATGAACTATTCTTATGTAAATTTACAACTGTCCTTTACTGTACTTTTTTGTTTACAGTATAGTACCTTATTTTCTGCTGTGTTAAGTGGGCATCAAACTCCAAGGAGACATACACTTTCTATAACTTCTATTGAAGATATTGGAATTTCCAATTTTTCATGTGTACTATGTCAGAAAATGCTTTTGATTTTATTTTTAAATCTAACATCGGATGGCTTTTTTTGGAGTGTTGTAAAAACTTCAATCATACATAAAACATGTTCTTAAAAAATGCAAAGATCTTTATTTATTTTTTTTACTTAATAATTCTAAACTAATAATACGAGAAACAAAAAGCGTATTTAAATTTGTTTCCAAACAAACCCAGCTGTTTCTACTGAACGAAGACGTCTTTGCTCACTTTCTATGTCAGTTAGATACAAATGTAACAAAAAAGAAATAACTTTCATGTTTTCGCTAAAATGATTACAGTTCCGATATGATAAACCTACAGTTATTAAGTGCTTAGAGCACATGTAGAAATGTGACTATTATTTAATTACATTCCTCATTTTGTGATAGCTACATACTACTGGTAAAATGTCATGCATTACTGCCAGCCATTGCACTATATGGTGTCACTTCAACTACTATTATAGTCCTATGAAAGTGCACAAAGGTGATTTACTCTAAAAATTCCATAAGGTAACACATTTCCAATCTTACATATTTCAAAAAATGCATTCAGTGATTGTTATACTGAAAGAAAGTATTAATGAGAAGCTAAAATTCTTGCAATTGTATTGCCTTTTTACAAAGGTGATTATTTTAAAAGGTGATTATTTTGGCAGTTTTTTTTAGGTATATTCTAAAATTATTACAATATTTTAGTTCTTCAACATTGCACATTAAAATTTATTTTATGACATTTTGTAGGTTTTAATGTATTTAATATTTAATAGATAAATATACCAATGTATCTGCTTAAAAAGAGAGTAATCCTGACTTTCCACCCTGCAAACACTCTAAATATTTTGGTGGTCATGGCAGTAAATTCAGCAAACAAAGAGGAGAGTTAGCAATACAATAACCCTACAGGATGATTTCAATATAATATCTTGACAATACTGTTTTGAAAAAGCAACTCTGTTGAAACTAATTAGAATACAATGCAATGCGATTTCTCCCTTTTCTTCTATTCTCTATCTCATCACCTCCTAGAATTATCAGTCTAGTAAGTTTAAATAAATACTCAAGTATCACCTCTACCTTAGAATATATTTCTGGGTATTTATACTTGTTTTTAGGCTGGATAGAGTTAATTATGTATTGCACTTTGAGAGCTCACTAGTATGCCATGGAAAATGCAGTATAATTCAAGCAAATATTTTATTTTTTTTAAATCCAAATGAAATAAGTGCATTGAATTAGTTGTATACATTCTCTGTAATTATCAATTTTAATTAATAATATATGGCTTATTAATAATATACTATGAAGTCTAGAGAGTAAATTGGTTGTTTCATAAATTTTGTATGAACTCTAAAAAGCCTGAACTCTAAAAATAGAAGAATAATGTAACAACTTAAAAGTAAATTTTGTGCAAGGGGTTCTAATACTTAAAATTGGTTTACTTTTAAACACCAGCATGAAAGATGGGTAAGTATAACTGAATCATCATGCTATTCCAAATGAGAATTTGGGGATGCATTAAATGGTTTATGAAAATTGTATTATTTTTTTTTTTTTAAAAAGAGGGTTTCATTCTCTTACTGTGTTGTTTCGGGCTAGACCATAACACTGGAAATTTTATTAAGTACTAATCAATAATTATGCTTTATTTCAATGTTTTAAAATGACACTCATAGACAGCACAAGGCAGGCACTCTAAGTACATGAAGGTTGAAACATATTTATATAAACATGATGATATTCAAGCACAGAGACCAACAAAAAAAAATGACCTAATAGCCAATGCAAGTAAGAAAGTGCCTAGAGTAAATCTGGATCATAAGAATTTGTGTTTTATATTTCCTGTCTCTTGATTTCCTTCTTGCTTTCCCATTTTACTTTCTCTTCCTGTCCTTAAGTACAACTGCCATTTTTCATATATTGTACTTCAAATGGTATCTCATTTTTTAGGTTTATTCATCTCGCTTCTTGCTTTTTTTCTGTGCCATCCCATCTATTTTTGGCTTGTCCTTCATGAGAGATTTTGCTTTGAGGGCACTTAGGATGCAATCCATTTTGTCAAAGATGGGACTGACAGTTTCAGAGTCTTCTTAATAACTGTAATACATGATGAAGAATTTCTCAAGTAAAATAAAAATTTCCTGCTAAGCTGTATCTCTGCTTCACTCACATATTCAGTCCCAATAACTGCAAATGTCTTATATTCCTCCATGTACTTACAGAGCCCACAACTCAAAGAGTTTCCTGGAGAAACTCTATCTCTAGGAAACTCTTTGATGAGGCAGGAAGAGTGAAAACTCTATTTTTAATGTTTGCTCATCAGAATTCCTTTTTAAAGCCACTCTACAATGAGCACAAGCCAATCTCTATTTTAATTTCACTCTCAAGCACTCCCAGATTATTCTTCAATTGTCTCTTTCTTCTCACTAAGTATTAAGTCAATTTTGCCATTTCAGAAAAAAACTCCTTTTTGGATATGCCTAAGCTCACTGTTGCTTCTTTGGAAATGCCTGAATTTACTGAATGACTTTGGTCATTTCTTTTTTCTTTCCTTTCAGGTAAATGTGCCAATTTCATTTTATTGTAAATTGGAATGTGGGGGAGTGGATTAAGCACTTGGGAGGGAGTCAAAACCAGGAGTCTAGCTTTATCTCCTTGTTGCAAGCCTCCCTTTGTCTCTGTCTTCTCAACTGGAGTACATGGATACTAGGACTCTCATGGGAAAGATGAAAGGAAATATAATATGATTATTGAAAGCATGATGACATTGTCTCTTCTTAAAAAATAAAGGTGTGAAGAAATGAGTTCGTGCATTGGAACACCCCTTGGTGCAGAAAAGATTTGTGTTATTCAGTTCCAAATTTGTTTTATCATCTCAAAATATTAGATAAGCAGTTCTATACTATAACTTTCATTTAATAATTCAGTTATTCATTAATTCTATCTAACAAATATTTATTGAATGTATATTGAATGAATATAAACCGAAGGTAAAAGCTACATTTGAAACCTCTATTCTGAGGATTAAGTATTGTATTTTCTTTAAAGTATGTAGTTCTTTGATTCCATTCACTTAGAAATAATGAGTATGTATGGGTAACAATTAAGAGTTATATATTTATGCCCAACAATTTTTTAATTCAAGATATTCAAACTTTAATTTGGAACAAATATCCTATTAACATGCATCAAGTCTCCTTAGCTATGGACTCATATTTTCCTCTCTCAAGAAAAACTAGTGTTAGATTGTATATAGTGTGCTTGTCCATGAATTTATTTGGCTTCCAATCAAAATTCCTATTCATATTTTCAAAGAGTCAAATTAAATCCATTAACAAATACCACAGTTTGGCAATTCTAAATGGTTGCCACTGACATCGTTTATGTATATCTAAAATCTATTTCTTTGGATAATAATTTAATTCAAATACCATTCAACATATTTATGGTTAGCAGCTAAACAGCATCTCACATTTAAGCTGAAAGAAAAATTAAAGAAAAAAATATACATATTAAAAACAGGCTGGTAATTTTTCAACTATGAACCTGCTAATTGAGAATTTGCTCATGAAGGTGCGTAAAATGAATATCACTATTTTTCATTTAAAAAAATTTGTTTAAACATTTACATTTAATCAAACCTAAATTCAATGAGTATTTTATTTCAGATGGAAAGAATTTTGGAGGAATTCACACTTTTGTCAGATTTCCTAAATCAAAGAAAAATATATTTTAAATTAAGGAATTTATATGGTATAGCCATGGTATTTTAATTATTATCACTAATTATATTGCCAATATTAATAGGTAAGGGAATCCATTTGGTAAGAATCAGAACCAACATTAATTGTAAATTAATTTGTGTATATTTTCCATTTCTTTATTTTTTTCTTTTGAATTATAATGCAAATTAGAGGTTTTCCATGTAAAATTTACCCCTTCACCCCCTCCGCCTGGCACCTTATGGTCAAGAATTTTGTGTTACAAAAAAATCCTATGCTTATTATAATTTTAATCTATTGGATATATTTGACCCATATCTACAGACACTTTTTGTGTAAATATTTAGTTTTAAAAGGAAAGGAAACAGGCTTCTAAAAATGATTTGCAAGGTTCTTGAAATAATTGTGAAAATGGAAATCTATACTATTATGAACTATATACTCATATTTCACTCATGTCTTTCTCCCTCTCCAACTAAATTAGACTTTGACTGGTGATCTCAGCTGATCAGAGGGCAATTTCACTGACATCTAAGTCATGAGCTGCAATCACATGTAACAGTTAATTTTCCATGATTCTGAGATCACAGACAACATATCCATCCTTACACATCCTTCTTGCAAATATGTGCCTTAGTTCTCAGTGAGCATTAATATGGATAATGTGTCAAGCTGTCATCTTTATTTGGGGTTCTTTTTAAGTTAAAATGCATTTTCAGATTTATAACTATATTTAGTATGTATTTTAAAAGCCTTCCAAGTCTGTTTCATGTGTATTATCTTGTCAGCTATTTGTGTTAAAGAGATAAACATGTCTTTGTTTATTTTTATTTAATGTTGTCTGTGTTCCTGTGTGTGTGTATGTTCACATGTGTATTAAAAAACTTCCACATTCTCTGTAGCATTTATTCTGCAATTATTTATAACATTGTTAACATTCTTTTAAGTTTTTTTAACTCAAAAATATTCAATGGATTGGAGTAAATTATTATGGAGGTTTTAAAGACGTTTTCAAAAGAAAATTAAGCCACTATGTAAGTAGCATCTATAAAACTCCACATAACTAAACTGAAGCCTAAAATAATGCCTTCTGTTTTTAATTAGAACATTTTTTTAAAGTATTTGAATTTTCAAAATTTACCTTCCAAGATTTGAATTTCATAATTAGTTGCTAAAACGTTTCTACAAGGGAGTATATTTATCAGTCATGTTTATACCATGTCTCATTTTTGTCCTTCATTAAAAAAATAATAAATATGGTGAATAAAACTATGCTTCATATCTGGAAATGGTTTTCTGGATATAGGAAAAAAGTATGTACCTCACGTATCTGAATAATAGTTTCCAACATCAAAGGATAATTGGTTACCAGTATAATCTTCAAAGTGTCCCCTTCCGGACCCTATTCCCCCATGACATACTGACCAAGTCACAGACAGGGAAAGTCATCAGCCAACTGTATAGAGCTGGTAGAGTACACATCCTGACCATAACCCACAGCTAATTCTGCATTCTAATCCTTTCCCCCTACTTCACCAGATAGGATCTCTTTAGCCTTCATGCACACAGAGCTACATAGTGAAAGTGTAGGAGTGCTCTATGAAGAGGGGCATGTCTTTTTTTTTTTCATAATTAATGGCTTAGCTTTTAAATTAGGATGCACTCCTGCGATTGAATTTCTATCCAGAAACTTTTCTTACACTGAGTATGTGGCATAGAACTGGCCAGAGAAACAGCATGACAGAATATTATTGCTCCTTTTTTTTTTTTAATGTAAGAACCTACATTTATTTTTCATAATGTCCTACATATTTGGGAGGGAAACATAATTAATCATTCCATTTAATAATTGGTAAAGAAATATACATGCCCATCTGTGCTTACTGGCTGTCCTAAAACCATTTTTTGTAAAAAGGTGGGATCATAAATACAAACACAAGTTGTCATTATTACATGTTCATTTGCATCTAAAAAATATGAAAACATTTTGCAAATGAAAATGTGACGAACTGATTTAAAATTACAGATTGAGTCCATATCAAATATACACATGTTAATGTTTATTTTTAAACATGTTTATAAAGATAGTGCTTTCTAGTTTTATTAGATTATAAAATACTCATTTCTGGGTTTGTAGTTTATATAAAACTTTGACATAGAAAAAATTATTATTATACAGCAATATATAAATACAAGGCATTTTCATGTTTAATTCTCAGGTTTATATTCATTATTCATACATATCACATTATTCTTATTACCATATTATCTCTCCCAATACAATGGCAAAACAAGAAAATATTTCTACAAGCATGAAATTTACCATTTTATGCCTGATAACACGCCTGATTTACTGTTTGCACTTTCTCTGTTTCATCTTTATGTTTTCCAAACTGCGCTTTACCAATTTGGCCAACTATTATTCATGGGTATCCACATGATAATGATTGTTTGGGTTTTTATTTCTCCTTCCTTATTAATAAGACTCTATAAAAGTCTTTCCCATATATTCTTTAGCATAACCCCAGTAATCTCTCAAATAGCATATGAAAATTCTCCTTTCTGTTACACCTAACCTGGATCTCTCATACCTGCTGGACCCCAAGCAAAGCTGATAATTTTGTTGTTGTTGTAGTTGCTCAAATTCTGCACCTAATGGAACCCTAATACAACAAGGATGCTATATTCTGAGTTATTTGCTTAAACATCTATTTTCTTATTATAGTGTGAGCTTCCTAAAGGCAGGATATAAATGCCTTATTTATCTCTGAGCACTTAAACTTCTTCAAAATAATATTAGCTTACACTTAAAGCACACATTATGTGCAAGGCATCACCTATGAAGCACGTACTGGTGTTATAATCCTCATTTTACAAATAAGGCATCTGAGGCAGAAATGCACAGAGAGGTTAAATAATTTGGTTCAGTCACATAGCTAGTCAGAGGTAGAAGTGCTTCATATCGGGGCGTGACGGTTTCAGAGACCTAGTAACCGTTGCATGGGAAGATACAGGTCACCATACAATGTTATGTGATAAAAATGTATTCTAAAAATAAAAACGAATCAGGATTGAACTCACCAAACAGCCAGAAAGGCTCCAGAGTATAGATCTATAAAGGAAACACAAACATCACTGAAAACATTGGTCGACATATAATGAAGAGGAGAAAGAGTATTTAGGGAAGTTCACACGAGATAATAGTATGTGTAGAGAGACTCCCCTAATAGTGAGTCACTTAGGCTAGAGTGAGATCCCTGACAGATGTCTTCCATTAATAACAGAGAATAGCTGAAGTGCCGTCTAATGAGAGTGCGTCATATTAGCTTTTGTTTGGCTGAGTTGAAAGCCAGTGCAGACTAGCTAAGAAAATGGAGGCAAAGTTCAACATGAATCATCCTCTTCTCCAAAGAAAAAATTTTACAGGGCATTATTTTTACATAATGGTGTGTGTGTATATATACATATATATATATATATATATATATATATATGATTTTTATTGGGGAATTGGGGGATGGGAACAGTGCTGGGGAATTGGGGGAAGGGGAACAGACAAGTTGCTGTCGTTTTGTTCTTCAGTCTAGTTGTGGAGGACGTTGCTTCACTGGCCCAAGTTGGCACCATCATTGCGCTCCTCCTGGGTGAGGCAGATCAGTCGCCGGCTTCTGGACGGCCGCTCACTGCGGCTGCTGGCCGCTCACGCTGGCTTCTGGCCACACACAGTAGCCCATGGCAACCCACTGCCACAGGGGCTGCAGCCTATGCCATCGCGGGTGACCCATGGCAGCCCAGCTCCAGGTTGAGCTGTTGTTCAGCATCTTAGCTGTGGAGGGCAGTGTCACTGGCCCTCATATGTGGGATCCGAACCGGGCCTCTCTGGTGTCCCAAGCCAGTTTTTAACCATTGCGCCACTTGGCCGGCCCATAATGGTATATATTTTTAAATATCATATTTTATCATCAGATTTCTGCAAGTATCTTCTAACACAATAGATATTTATGTTTTTTAGCAATCTTTGTAATTCCTAAAGGCCTGTATTGTTTCCATTTCTTCTTAGCCTCCTTCACCGAATAAACCCTTACAATCCACAATACAAATATTAATATCCCCAAAAGATTTTTTTCCCTTCTAGCTTAACTCTTCCCAAATAATTCTCTCTCCCTCTCCCTCTCTCTCTCAACCCATTTTTCCCTATAGATTTAATCATTATCTCTCTGCTGAGTTTTCTCAGATATGTATATACAGCCCTGATCACTTTGCTCAGTTCTAGACCTATAAATTCAACTGTCTACTAAAAATATTATCATTAATATTATTAATAATAATGGCTAACATTCACTGAATACCATTTAATCGCCAGTCACTATTTTAAACATTTTACATATATCAGTACTTTTACTATACAAGTAATGAGCTTGATATTATTACTGCATCCATAGCACCTTAATAAAATAGAGGTGAAAGAGATTACATAGTTCACCCTAAGTCTCAACTACAGCTAGAAATTTCCATGGGTGCTTCAAACTGAACAGACTCAAAACTGAATGTATTACCTTTCCAGTAAAAATTGTTTCTCCCTCAGGTAAGTCCCATTTTGGTTACATTTGGCCTTTGGGCTACTATTGTAAATGCGAACCTTCTTACGTGCAGAAAAACCCTTTTATAGCCAGTCTTTTCCCCTTCACACTTCACATTTATGAATGTATACAAACACTTATCAAGGTATTTTGGACATCCATATACCCAGCTGGGAAAATCCCCAAACAATCCTTAATATTTTTGTTCCTTAAAGTACAATTCATTTTATTCTAACAATTAAGAATTGTTCTTTGTGCTAAAAATCACATCTAGATTGTCTTATATGAGAATCCCAGAAGATTCGTGTCAACTGTCCATTCATTTAATTATATGTTTATTATCAATGAATACATATTGAATCCATATTGTGTGACAGCCTCTATACCACACAATAATACATGGCACTTCAGCAGTTATGTTTCATGTGTTTTATATGAAAAAGCAAATTGTTCAAGATTTTCTGGAAATTTCTTTCACTTGTCCGTTACACATGTCTCAATCTCTCTGCTGTCACCTTGCTATATTCCAAATTCTTCTGAAATGTGGATTTAAATTATTTGTTAATTTATCCAACAAATATTTATTGAGCACCCAGTTCTATGTGAGGCATTTGTATGATACTATGATGATACAGTGTTGCTTAAAACACACACAGTCCTTCCCCTTTTAGAGCTTCCAGGGTCACTGGTAAGAGACTTCACACAAGGAATCATCATAAAATCTGTGAGTTATGAAGAGGACGAACATGCCATGGGAACAATGTGGATATAATGTGAGTGGTCCCTGGCACACCTCCTTGGGAGAAATGACCTTCAGGTCATTCAGGACTTAAAGGACAAGTGGGAGTTATGGAAAAGGAGAGAATGTGTTGGAGGAAGACATGTCAGGCAGAGGAGACGGCGCAGAGAAAATCTTAGAAACTGGCAATACCAGATCATTCTGGAGTATAGATCATTAGGGGGGATACTCTGGAATGATCTCTCTCTCTCTTGCTCATCAGCTCCATCATGCTCTCTCTACCCTACACCTCTCTGTAGATCCTGAAGTATTTCATTCAATTGCTACCTATCAGCAAGGGGCATCTTGCCTCCTTTCGAGAGTGTGGTGTCCACTTGAACAAAGGTGACATTCGTGTGTTCCTTACAGCAATCCTACTAGATTGAAGTCATCACTATAAGCCTGACTAATGAAGAGCAGATAAGAAGCATGCCCATGTTCAGAGAGCTAGGAAGTGTCAGAACCGCATTTACCAAAGCCAGATCTCTGGTTTCCAGCCCCTGACCTTCTTACGTATCACAGTGTTCTCATCTCCACTGAGTAAACACTAGTGTGGTTAGAGCCACATGCTGGTTCTCCTAAGCAGGTCAGAATGAATAGGTCACCTATTCAGGTGATTGTGCTTCTCAAGGGTCATGTGGTCTCTACCCTGGACTTGATTTTAGGACACTTGAATAGATTAAAAAAGCACTTGCCTTCAATGATTTTTTCTTCTTTGCTCTTAAAAAGATCAAATGAATCTTTGTATCATCCCTTTTAGTAGCAAAAATGTCTCAATTAATTTTTTGGACAGAGATAATGTCTCCTATTTATTTCAAGCTAGTTTGTCAAGGAGAATTTCAAATGAAATCTATTTCTGACCATATAAACTCCTAGACAGGCTCCTAGGAAAATCCTAGGATACGAACTATGGAAAGCCATAAGCATGTTAAGAGGGTCTGACCATTTATTCAAGCACTTTTCTGATCGTCCAGCCTTTGTTTTGCAAGTCCTCTATGGGTACCATGATACCGCTCTCACTTTCTGTTCGATGACCTCTGTCTGTTTTCTCCAATGTTAATTATCTTTGCCATTAGAATGCAGGCTTAAGGCCATTAATAATTCATGGAAAAGACATCACCATGTTGAAGGTCAAGGAGAAACTCACATGTTCAACTGAGACTACTGAGTTTGTGTCAGTAATGACTCAAAATTTAAGTTAATTGTCTTTTAATAATTGGGTCTACTTTTAGGTGTTAAAGATACTGACAGCTACTACTGTGCAACTAATTATTCATATATGTAGTATGTAACCTGTACTTAATGAATCAAGGGAACAAATATTTATCAGAAATAATAATCAGGGAAGGAAAGCAGCAGTTTAGATTCTCTATAAAACACGTAAATATTTGGTTTTCCAGGTGTAAGGAGTTGCATCTACATTCACCTTCCATAATTACATCCTCCATGGGAATGCTCTTCTAATTACATTATGCTCATTCATTTACTAATAAATTCTCACTCACAAATATGTATTAAGTTCTCATTATACATCAAGCAATAAAAATAGAGAAGTTGATGTCTATTGGGGAGATAGGCATATAAAAAAGATAATTGTGATAAGCTTTATGTAATCCTTCATTCACCAAATATTTATTGCACACCTGTAAGTACTAGGACGTATTTCTGGTGCTGGAAACATGGGGATGAACAAAGAATCAGGTTTTATTTACTGAGACTGGAAATAAGAGAGGGCAGGAGTAGCAGTTTTTTTGTTTTGTTCTGTTCTTTTGTTTCATCCATCGTTTGACATTGTTTTTTGGATGGGGTGAAAAATCTAGAAGCTTATTTTGGTCATAGAATTTTAAAACATGAATTTGGGCTTGCAAGCAAGGCCATCAAGTGGGCATTTGGATATAGTCATGCAGAGATATAAAATGTGAGAGTCATCAGCTTAGAGATCGTATTTAAAGCTATGAGAGTGGATAAAATATTACCAAAGTAGTCTAAGTGCTGAGTCTCAGACACTAATACGTAAAAATGAGGATCTGAGGAAAAATCAGTGAAGAAGACTGAGTGCAGCAGCAGTGAAATAGGAAGAAAATTGGGAGGGTCTGGTGTCCTGACTCCTAAAGTAGACATTATTAATGGAGTATCAGGGAGAATGGGCCTTATGGAATTCCTATAGCAGGTGGCAGCTAGGGTGAACTGGATAAACTGAAGTTCTTCTCATAGAGAAAGGCAAAATAAATACCCCCTTAGATGCCTATACAAACAACATGTAAAATTAATACATACAGAGGGTGCCAAAAAATGTAGACACATTTTAAGAAAGGGAAAAACTGTATTAAAATTGTAATACTCAATATATATCAAAACAAAAGATGAATACAAGTCACGTGTATACATTTTTTTGGCACCCCCAGTATTGAATGTCATGTTTGCATTATTCGGTGAGTACCAAAAACAAGGAACAAATGTGTAAAAATACAGCACAAATTAACAGTTAAAATGTTCAAGAAATCTTCACTGACTGTGGTGTCATAGTAATTAAAACAGGAGTTTTGCCAACCCCTAATTTTATATGTTAATGAGATATCAGGACTGCACATGTTTAAACCCATCAGAATTACTGTGCCTTGTTATTTAAGTTTCTGGATGGAACCACACGGGTTCTAAGTGTTCTGTTTGCCTCATAGTAGCCGGGGAGCAATAAAAATGAAATCCAATCACCCTGAAGTCGTTAAACCGATTATTTGTAAAGATTCTAAGAAAAAGGGGGGAAGTCACAATTAAAAGCCTGAGTTTTGGAAGCAGACATACTAGGTTCAAGTTAAATACATGCTCTACCATCTATTATGTGTTACTTGTAAATCCACTTAATGTCCCCACTCTTAACATATCAGGAAAACATAAAAATATGTACCTATCTCTTAGAATGGTAAAAACTACATGATATAATGCATTAAAGTACATACACAGTTCCTGGCCTAAGGTAGGAGCTCAACCTACCTTGCATTGTACCATGTCAGTTTATAATATGAGCATATCCTGATATCACCAGTCTGTGACAACATTATTTTAATAACTAATGAATGACTATATTCACATAAGTATTTCCCTACCACTGAGCATCAAGGCTATTTTTAAATTTATAATATCATTAATAACATTTCTCTGAATAACATTTTACAGATCATTATCTACATGTTTGATTGGCATTACTTTATCACTTTAATTTCTTTGCATCTATTCTAGACTATTATTTATATTTCATGAAACCAAATTAAATTTTGCAATAATAGCTACGGACTTATCTCATTCATTTACTGATTTTTCTACCCAATATTTACCACAAAGAATCACAAAGCATTATAATCTTCCTTTGCACTATATTTTTCTTAAATTAATCAAGATAATTAAAAATGAAGTTAACTGCATTCCAAAACTCCTAAAGTACATAAGACATCTTTGCAAAGCTAATTTAGCCCACATAGGAATTTACTTATGCCAAAGGAAATCTCCCCCACTATACATTTTAGGGAGGAGCATATGTTCTGAATCTCTTTCATTTGGGTTAATACTACATTCTTCAGGACACATGTTATGAAGAGTATGGTTTTTCTAGCTAAATGATTGCTGGTGATTTAGGGAAATTGGTGTTCCAATAACAGACAGAGTCTTCTTGCATAGATAAAACTGAATGAATTAAATCTCTTTGTAAGGCATCTGTTGAAGAAACTGGAAGTTCAATTGTCAGAAGTACATCAGTTAGCAAAAGTGTTTTTATTTTTGTATGTTTTTAAACATAGTTCCTTTGTTTGTTTGTTTGTTTGTTTTTTGTTTTTTTTTTGTTTTAAGATTTGATTGGGGAATTGGGGAAGGGAACAGCATTGGGGAATTGGGGAAGGGAAACAGACAAGTTTCTGTCCTTTGGTTCTTTAGTCTAATTGTGGAGGATGTCGCTTCACTGGCTCATGTTGGTATTATTATTGTGCTCTTCCCGGGTGAGGCAGATGGCTAGCCAGCCATTGGACGGTCGCTCATGGTGACTCACAGCAGCTCACACCAGCCTGGCTGCTCACGCTGGCTGCTGGCCACTCACAGTAGCTTATGGCAGCCCACTGCAGCAGGGGTTGCAGCCTACGCAGTCACTGGCGACTCACAGCAGCCCAGCTCCAGGTTGAGCTGTTGTTCACCATCTTAGCTGTATAGGGTGCAGCGTCACTGTCCCTCATGTGGGATCCGAACCGGGGCCCTGCTGCTCAGAGCTGGCATCCCAAGCCAACTCTTAACCAATGCACCACTTGGCCAGCCCTGTTATTATTTTTTTAATAAAAGATAACAACTAGATACTGTGCAGGTTTCTTAGCCTATATGCAATGAGGCATCCTTCTGAATTGCTTTGGAAGTCACACCACTGTTGACCTTCCTCTCTGCTGTTGTCTTAGAATGGAAAACAAAGAAAGGTTTTTGGAGGTCAAGTTCTTTGAGCTCGAAATGATCACTGCTTTCTCAGAGCAAGGTGATCTACCAGTGATAGCATCTATTTACACCTATTTCTTCCTGTTTTTATTTTAGGCACTGAAAGAAGACTTCATAGAAAGGCAATAAAACTGCTATTAATAGTACAAAATTGAATTAATGGCAGATATCAGATGTTACTCTTGTACGCTTAATATTCTTGGCAATGGGAAGACATACTGGCTTTTTAGTCAAGCAAACATGCATATAGAATTGTTTTATACTCCTAGGACCTACAGAAAAATGAAATAATTCTCTTAAAAGTGTATCTTCTACTAAAAAAAATACCAACTCAAAAACCAAAGTTTTTTTTGTTTTTTTAATTCTATTTTCAAAACACTAGGCAGTGAGCTAGGATCTTTTTTTTTTATGAGAAAACAACTATATCTTCAAATAGTTTAATGATTATAATATAGCTGAGGGATTAGGTCTTATAGGGAATCTCATTGCACCAGCAAGGGAGTCAGAAGGCAGATACCCACAACAATCGAAACGAGCCAAACGTAATGTGGTCCTGCGAGTCCCCCGTGAATTGAAATTCTCAAGCAGAGTCTGGGTTTTGTAGAACGAACCGGTCCTTAGGGTGGATTACCAGGAGCTAATATCAGATATTCCTGCTAATTCTAACTTTTGCCTACAGATGCTCTGGTGGTCAGCTCGTCCCGGTGGGTTGTTATTTCTAATCTAGCCACAGAAGCTCTGAAAAATTTTAAGGTACATTGTTACTAAGATATTGTGAAAATAAATACACTGCTCTTTAAATATGAATCTTGACGCTGCCATTCACTGGCTATGTGATATTAGGCAATGCCCTTTTCTACCTGAACATCACTTTTATCACCTGTGACATCAGCATTTTAATGCCTACCTAGCAATCCTACACTGAGAAGTCAATGAGACGTGGTGTGGCACCAACACAAGCTAAGCCAAAAAATGAGGTGTTATTCTTGACACCCCTCCCCCCATCATCCTCTGATTCCTAAATCGAACAAATGAGTGAGGACTGTCAGCTCTGCCTTGAAATTATATTCCAAATCCAGCCACCTCATCCTGTCTCCTCAGTGGCATCATATTAGTCCAACCACCATCATTTTTCTTCTGAGTACTGAATTAGCCTCCTCAACTCTTGCTCCCTCAGCCCTAGCATGTTATATATTATCTCCAGAGTGGCCACAGGGATCTCTTAAAAACACAACTACAATATCGTATTTATCCCTTGCTTAAAACCCTCTAGTGAATTTCCATCTCATTCAGAAAACAATACAAAACAAAACAAAACTTCCTCTCGTAGCCTTCTCGCACTTCCTCCACTTTTTCCTTCCCTCTCTGTGATCCTGTCACACTGGTCCCGTGCGTTCCCTTGAAAGGACCCCTTGAACTTGCCTTGGGGAGTCTGCCCATGCTGTCTCCTTTGCTTGAAAAGCTCTTCCCCTAGACCTCCCTTCAAGCCTCTCCTTGTCATTTAGGTGTTAGTCTTTCCTAGCATCTAACTGAGAAGAGCTACTTTCTGCCTAGCAGTTATCACTGACTGCACATACCTTATTTATTTACTTCTCTGTTTAGTGTCTCTCTCTCTCCCCCCATTGAAATGTAGGATCACTACGGAGCTCGGTTTGTTTTATTCACTATCCGATTTCCAGCACAAAGGTCAGTGTCTTACAGATAGTAACTACTTAAAAATGTAAGATCAATAAATACATAAATCCTCTACTGTGTTTGACACAAAGTAAATGTTCAGTTATAGTTATTGTCATATATCCTTGTATTCAATTTCCAGCAGGTGATTCTATTTTAGGCAGAAGAAGTGTAGGTGTTTCAATAATAATATCTCTTGGAAAACTGAAAAATAAATTTAGCCTTTGCTGTTGACATTATTAGTTTACACTTGGATAGATGCTATAATTTATGTGCTCATAAATTCTATGTAATTATTGCTTCGTATTATAAATTAAACATTTATCAAGAATGAGAAAGTACAATGATGTTTTATCATCTTCAATCAGTAAATTATTTTGGCTGGTATCTCATTAATGAGAATTATACATTTATTTGGCTAAAAATGGAGGTAGTGTGGTGCTCTGGGGGGAGTACCGGATTGGAGTCATTTCCTTTGACTTCTTAGATAACATGTTTGTTGTGTTATTTTAGTAGTTGCATTAGGGTTTATAGTATACATCTTTAACTTAAAGGCTTCATATACTTAATATGTTTCAAAGATATTTAAATAAGAAAATAACTTCATATTTACTCACGTCATTACCGTTTCATGTGTTCTTTGATTTTTTGGATAGATACATATTTACAACTTATATCACTTTTTTTCTTTCTACAGTGCTTCTTTTAATATTTATTGTAGTAAAGGTCTGCTGGTAATGAATTATTTTAGCTTTTCTATGCATAAAACATCTTTATTTCACCTTCATTTTAATATATTTTTTCTTAAGTTTAAAATTCTAGATATATATATATATATATATATATATATATATATATATATATATATATATATATATATATTTGGTGCACTAAAGATAAAGTTTCAACCTGTCTTGTGATTTACATTATTTTGGTCCAGAAATAAGTTATTTTTATCTTTGTTCTTCTATGTAAAATAAGTCTTTCATTAATTGCTTTATAATTTTTTTCTACTTATCATTTATTTTAAGCAATTCATCATGATAGGCTTTAGTATACTTTATATTTTAGTGTTTTGAGTTCATTGAACTTCTTAGCTCTGTCATTTTATAGTTTTCATCAAATTTTGAATAAAATTAACAATTAATTGTAAAATATATGTTTCTGTCTCCCCGCCCTTACTTTGGAGACTCCAACTACACATATTTTGGCCACATTAAGTTTTCCTACAGTTCACTAATTTTTTTCAGGCTAGCTTTTTCTTGTGTTTTATTTGGATAATGTTATTTGCTATGTCTTCAATTTACTAAGTTTTCTTCTTCAGTGTCTAATTTGGAGTTAACCACATCCAGTGTATTTTTCATCACAGACACTGTAGATTTCATCTAGAGAAGTATAAGCCCTCTTAGAAAATCTCTTCTATGTCTCTACTCAATATGGTTAGTCTTCCTTATAGCTTCTTGAGTATATGGAATACACATGTAAACATTTCTCGGTGTCCGTGTTTATTAATTCTATGATCTGTGTAATTTCTGGTTCAGTTTTAATTGGCTGACATTTTTCCTTAATGTGGGTTGTATTTTATTGCTTCTTTGCATGCATGCCTGATATTTTTATTGAAATATCAGATATGTGAAGTTTACCTTGTTGGATGCTGAGTATTTTTTTTCTTTTTTTTAATTCTATTGATCTGTATTTTGCAACAGTTACATTACTCAGAATCAGTTTGATCATTCTGGGCCTTGGTTTTAGGCTTTATTAGGCAATACCAGAGCACCACTAAGTTCAGACATAATTTTTTTTATTCTACATTACTGAAGCAACACCCTTCTTAGGACTCTAGTTGATGACACATGATTATGAGGTATTCCACTTTGGCTACTGGGAACAGTCTCTATTCCTGGTTCCATGATCTCCAGACATTATTTTTTTCTAATTTTTTTGGTGGTTCATTTTGGTTTTGAGTAGATTGCTTACATATGAGTGATGTTTGGCACTCAAGTGAACACTCAAGGGAATCCTTCTGTGGATATTTGGAGTTCTCTCTCTTTGCACCTCTCTCCCCTCCCAGTCTCTTCTATGAATTCTAACCACCTTGGTCACCCTGGACTTTTCAGCTCCATATCTTTAACTCAGAGAGTCTGGAATTTGTCCAGATTCCTATTGTCTGTATTGCATTCTGGAAACTTCTTGTAGTAAGTTATTGGAGCTAACTCATGGGTTTTACCTCTTTCAGGAATAAGTCCTTTATACCCTGATGTCAACTGTCATGTGATGTGATTTCTTACGTTTCATCCAATTTTTCAATCTTTCAAGGCTGGAAGGTCAATCTGATCTCTGTTTCTTCATCTTGATCAAATTGAGCATCAACTACAAAGCTCACTATCAATAAGTTTTTGTGAACATTTAGTAAAACTACTGATCACAAACCCAGAAGATTAAAAAAAAAACTAAATCACATGATAAACACCCACTCACGATATTCCATACTAGCAACTAAGGAAACAGGACTAGGAGAAAAAGAAATTCTAAATAGTAAGGGAAGGAGCATAATGAATTATGAAAAATAAAATAAGGTTTGGAAATGCAGCCATTCTTAAGAAGACAAGGTGACAAGAAGCAACAAGGGAAGGGTTATAAAATCAACTGGGTGAGAAGGAGACACTAGCATTCCTAGGAGGCACAGTTAGTGTTTTCCCTCAGCACTCACATAGGTGGCAGATTCACCACAGTTAGTTGGTTTCCACTGGCATATTTAGACCCTTCGTCATCTTTATTGGCATTCTTCCATCACCTGCAGACTCAAGCTAGGAATCAGGCCACTGCTGGACAACTAACTCAGACAGCTGCAGCCATAGTGAACAGGTAACCAAAGCAAGGAATTATTTACATGATGCTAGTCATTTTCCCTTTCCTGCTGGCTTGACTGTTAAATCAAACTGGGGCACATTCACTGCACATGATGTGCTATTAACTGTAAATATACATAAGAGAGATTTATTTGTCCTATCATCAATTTTGTTCTACTTTTAGTCATTTACCAGATTGTGGAAACATTTAAATTCCTGTGTGAATCAGGTTGCTTTGCTCTTATAAAATAATACGTAACATTACAGTTATTCATTTAGTTATTCCACAAGTATTTATTAGGCATGTAATTTCCTGATATTTGAATTGTTACTGACTTTTGCTAATTCCAGTCTTTGATAACTTGAAACATAATTAATCAGTGTTGCCATTCCCCTTCTACCTTTGTAGAAGCTGTTTAGTCAATTCAAAGAAAATATTTATTATCCCAAAATATTTACTTTTATTTCATGTTGCAGACACTGGAAAGATCTGTTTGAAATCAAATCCATTCCCAGAATGACTATTCAGAAAACAAGGGTAACTTTTCAAAACCTTTAAAGTAAAATGAAGACACTCCTTACCTAGAAATATATTTAATCCATGTATATTTATAATAATCATTCTGCCATAAATGTATCTACTGTTGTAAGAAAGTTTTTTTAATTCTATTCCCCATATTTAATGCTTTATCTGTCTATTCTAACTTTGCTTGATCCATATATTTGATACTATAGGTTTCCCTATGTTTTATCTAGGCCATGGATATAATAGATATAACATGATATAAATATTACATAGGAATCAAACATATTATGATGACTAAATTTTATATTTGATCTGTATCTATTTCCTAAGAGTCATCCTTTATTTCCCATGGCCTACTACACTGCTAATTTTAGTCTCACATAGACACCAAACTTATATGATTTTTCTTCTTAAACATAGGCCTAGAGAATTCAATATTTTTTTTCCAGCTTCTGGAAGAGTCATTGGGTGTGCTGGTAATCTGGCTGGTAAATGGGAACTTCCTCACTTTCACAAAGAGCATTTACAAAAACAGCCTAAAGTTAACACTACACTTAATAGTGAAAGACTTAATTTTTCCCTCTAATATTGAGAAAAAGGTAAAGATGCTCAACCTCACCGCTCTTTATCAACATAGTTTTAGCAGTTCTAACCAATAAAGCAAGAAATAGAAAATAAAGTATACAGATTAGAAAAAAAGAAAGAAACCTGTCTCTTTTTGCAGATGGTATGGTTGACTTGGAAATCTCAAGGTACGTACAAAAAAAACCCCAAAACAAACAAACAAAAACCTCCTATTATTTACAGCTGAGTTGAGCAAGGATGCAGGATAAAAATCAGCACACAAAAATGAACTGAAATTCTATGAGGTCTGACAATTAAGTTCACAAACTTGTTGCAATGGTGTTGCTAATCTTTTTTGATATTAGAGAGATCATTCATTATGAATTTGTACTAACTGGACAAACAGTTAACCTAGTTTACTATTTGGAAGTGCTGAAAAGGCTGCATGAAAAAGTTAGATGAAAATGACTTGAACTTTTCACCAATTCATGACAATGCACCAGCTCACATGACATTGTCTGTCAGGGAATTTTTAGCCAGTGAACAAATAACTGTATTGGAACACTTTCCCTACTCACCTGATCTGGCCCCCAGTGACTTCTTTCTTTACCTGAAGATAAAGGAAATATTGAAAAGAAGACATTTTGATGACATTTAGAACATCAATGGTAATATGATGACAGCTCTGATGGCCATTCCAGAAAAAGAGTTCCAAAATTGCTTTGAAGAGTGGACTAGGTGCTGGCATCAATGCATAGCTTCCCAACACAAGTACTTTGAAGGTGACCATAGTGATATTCAGCAATAAGGTATGTAGCAATTTTCTAGGATGAGTTTGTGATCTTAATTGTCAGACCTCATATATACCAACAATGAACACATGGAAACAGAAACTAAAAGTACAATACCATTAATAATAGCTCACAAAATAAAATACTTAGGTGTAAATATAACACAATGTGTATAGGATTTGTATACTGGAAATTGTACAATATTAAAGGAAAAAATATATAAGATCTAAATAAATGGAGAAAAATACCATGTTCATAGATTGTAAGAGTCAACATAGTAAAAATGTCAGTTCTTCACAAGTTGATATACAGGGTTTATGTGATTCCATCAATGTACCAGCAAGACTTCCTGTAGAACAAGTTCATACAGAAATGCAAGGTATCTACAACAGAATAAACAATTTTGAAAAATAAGAGCAAAGTTGGAGGAATCAGTTACTTGATTTTAAGACTTACTATATAGTAACAGTAAAGATGACCCTGTGGTATTAGTAGATAGACACAGATCACAGAATGAACAGAATATCCAGAAATAAACCCACAAATATGTTCAACTGATTTCAATAAAGATGAAAAAGCAATGAAATTGAGGAAAGACAGTATTTTCAACAAATCATACTAGAATTGGACATTCACATGGGGGGAAAATCATTACAAAATTTTCACAACTGATACAAAATTATCTCAAAGTGAATCATGTACTTAAAAAAAAACTATGAGTTTAAAAAGAAACAGGAGGAAATCTTCAAATTTATGGGTAGGCAAGTGTTTCTAGATTTCACACAAAAACATGGTCATGAAATAAAAAATTGGAAAACTGGACTTTATCAAAAATTTAAAACTTTGCCCTGCCAAAGAAAATGAAAAGTCAAGCTAACAAAGTGGGTAAAAATATTTACAAATCACATATAGGACAATGGACTAGTATCCACAATATATAAAGAGCTCTCAAAACTCAACAGTAAGAAGATAAACACCCCAATTAGAAAATGGGCAAACTACAGTAAGAGCCATTTCAGTGAAGGTATACAGGTGACGGATAAGCACATGAAAACATGCTCATTATCATGGGCCATTAGAAAAATGCAAATTAAAACATGAATGAAATAGCACTATGCACCTATCAGAAAGGCTAAAAAAGAAAATAGTGAGAATATCAAATGCCTGCAGGGATGCAGAGACTCTTGATCACGCATTCATTGCCAGTGGCTATGTAAAATGGCACGACCATACTGGAAAACAGCTTGACGGTGTCTTAAAGTACTAAGTATGCAACTACCATGTGATCCACTAATTGCATTCCTAGACTTTTATCCAGGAAAATGAAGATTTATGTTCATACAAAAACCTATACATGCATGGTTATAGTAACACTGTTTGCAATAACCCAAATCTGTAAACAACCCAGATGTCCTTCACTGAGTGAACGGTTAAACAAACTGTGGTATACCCATACCATGGAATGCTACTGATACCTGCAAGAATCTGAATAAATCTCAAAGGAATTATACTGAGTGACAAAAGGCAATCTAAAGGTTATGTATTATGCAATTGCATTTACATAATATTCTTATTAGTGATTGCAAAGAGTTAAGGAAAGGTGAGGAAGGAGGAAAACGGGCAACATAAGGGAAGCTTGTAGTGATGGGAAATTTCTGTAGCTTGACTGGGACAATGACAATATTCTGGTTCTTATATTGTACTATAATTTCCAAAATATTATCATGAGAGAAAACTGGTAAAAGGGTATTATTTCTTACAACTGCATGGAAATCTACAATTATATCAAAATAAAAAGTTTGTTAAAATGAATTAAACAGTTCACTTTAAATTGCTTTTTCTTAAATCTAGAGGAAAAGAAAGTTAATGTAGATTTAAAAATTTAGCCACTTGAGAAGGATATTTGAAAATAGGTGTTTGCTTTCAATTATAAAAGCAGGTCAGTAGAACCTAGACTGTGTTAGAGAGGCCCACTATGTTTTTGTCTGAGTAGAAAAAAAGCTTGTAAAGGCTGTGAGATATTGGAATGGTGGCTTGTTTTTTAAACAAAATAAATGGAACAAGTGAACAGTTATGTTTGTGAATGATCTGAGTATAGCCTTCACTTCCACTTAGGACTTGGGTTAAGGTAACCTCCTAAGGATTTTTTTAGCTCTGTGAATACAATAGCTTTTAGTTTTATTATAGGGGGAAAAATGGCTAATATAATTAATCTTGGAACAGTACCAAATAGCATTTCACTGACAAAATATAATGATGATTTTGAAAGGTCTGACATGAAATAGAAAAGAAGACCTTAAATCCATAACCATAAATATAACATTGAAATATAAAATATATAATGGCTTTTTTCCAGAAAACAACATTACCACCCTTAAGATTTCCAGTAAAATATACACTTTTACTGACAATACATTGCAAGAAATAGCTTTGATTTTTTTAACTGTGTTATAGAGTTTTTTACCAGGAGCTGTGGTAGGGTGATTATTAAAATAATGAGCCAAAAAAGTCGCTTTGTTCTCAAGTACTTCATTACATACAAGTAAGTAACTCATTACATACAAGTAAGTAACTCATAGAAGAAAATAAGTGATACATGCTGATAAAAACAATATGCTCTTTAAAGACATATTTAAAGACAAAGAAGAAGCTATGCATATGTTTTCTGTGTTCTACTCACCATCGCAGTCCATTCAGGCTGTTATACCAAAAATACTAGAGACTGGGTAGCTTACAAACAACAGAAATCTATTTCTCACGGACTGAAAGCTGGGAAGTCCAAAATCAAGGCTTGGGCAGATGCAGTGTCTGGTGAGAGAGAGCCCATTGATTCTGTTCCTGGCTGGCTGGCTGTCTTCCCACTGTGTCCTCACGTGATAGAAAGGGAGAAAGGAGTTCCTTGGAACCTCTGATAGAAGGGCACTAATCTCATGCATGAGGGATCCACCCTCATGGTCTCCTCACCTCCCAACCAAAGGCTCCACTTCCTGGGAATTAGGTTTTCACATAAGAAATTTTAAGGGGATGAAACATTCAGTCTATAGCACTTTCATTCTCCTAAGAAGACCCTCCCATAAATCATTTTCACAAGGTTTCTGGTTCAGTTTATAGGGTAGCCAACCTAAGAAAGGCACCAGAGAGATGTGTGGTGCATTCCCAAAATGGGAAGTGCCCTTGGGGATGAAGAACACAATATGTGCAATGCATATGGATAGATGAAGTTGGAAAAGTCATTTATAGCTGTATCAAAACCGCTTTGAAATTCATATGGAGGATTTAGGATGTATTTTTTTTTCTAAGCACAACATGTTTGTGACAAGAACTGTATCCCACAGTGCAGACAGTTTTTAAAGTTAAAAAAAAAACAAAAACAATGTGAAAGGCAAAAAACAAATTGAGACCTAGCACTCTTGCAGAGTTGAAAAACAAAGTTTCACAGGATAAAAGAGAAATTGAGAAGCGAAAAATACAGAATAACAGGAACAGATGGCAAATAGCAAAATGACTTAAAATTAGATTAAGAAGAAGTATTGAAAACATACTATATCCTAGGCAGTGCTTTGCAGGATAAGATAAGCACTGCCGCCCTCAGAGAGCGTACATGTCTCTAGGAAGAGAGATGTAAGAACATTTAAATTAAAGGCGAATGCCTAAAGGACAGCATACAAGTATGTATGTAATATATACAAATATGTAACAGTTGAGTGAGATTATATCTCCATAGAGGCATTTAAAGGGGTTTGAAGAAAAGGTCATCTTGATTTTATCTAGACAATGGACAGGGATTTTTCAGGAAGCAGTGCACTGGGCAGTAGTAATCTTATAAAGAAAAATCTGATGTGTGAAGGAAAACAGAATTTATGCCTTTAGAGTGCTGTTTCTCAGATTCAAATCTTACACAACTGTCAGTAATCCATGGCTTAAAATAGATCCTTAAAAATCTTATTTCCATTCAACACACACAGTTGATTCTTACTTGTTTTTAAATTTCAGCACTGTAAGAATGTGTTTTTCTGTGCATTATGGATACAATTGCTAACATTACACAATTAAATGGTAATAATAGTCTGTTTCAAATATATGAAGACTCATTATGTAGATAGAGTTGAACATCTGTTCTTTCCCAGAGGATCACAAATAAGGAAAAGTAATAGAAAGTATTTAGTTTTATAACATTGGCGCTCATGACAATGACAGTTATAAGATTTGATCTCTGATAACTTAAAGAAGAGACCAGTTTTCTCTCTGAGCATAATTCCTTGCTGCAGATAAAGTGAAAAAAAGCCTGAGTGTCAATTTATGAACCCGTTAGGAAAAATGCATGGTCTTATGTACATCTAAGGTATAATTATAATGACTATTGTTACTACAATTAATTATCTTTAAGGCAGTTTTTAATATCCTGTACTTTACCCAAGTATCCCGGACTAAGAATCTGCCAGTTTTAATACAGGCTAACTAAATTCTTAATTAGCCAGATCTTTTCTTCATCGGAGCCCTAATTCTTATACTATAATTAGATTTAAATACATAATATTGATTTGATAGTAATTAAATCTGTATGAATGTTAGGCTGGTTATACTGGTATCAGATACAGACAAGAGTTTCAAGTTAATTGCTTTCTAACAAACATTTTAAATTAGATGTTCTGATTATGCTGTAAAACAAGAGTGGGAATTGCAAAAAATTTAAATAAGAAAAACACTTATATTAAAAAAGATTTTTAAAAATCATGTGATAGTGATCCAAGAAGAGAACATTTTCATATCAAATGAGACCATGGAGTTGAAAAATATTAATATAAATGTCCATAACACTAGTAGATTCTTTTTCAGATGTGCTTTAAATAAAATCTCAAAACCCCTCAAGGGTTAAGCTTTGGGTGGCATGGCCCGTTTAGTCTATAATATAATGTGAACCATGTGCTACTTCAGAGTGTTCTGAGATTTTGCTCTAGGAAGTATTAATATTACTCTTCTCAGTGTTTCTCAAAATGCAAGTGTTTTGAGGTCCTCTTGCTTTAGAGTCACTCAAGGTGTTTGTTCAAAATTCAGATTCCTGGATCCCTCCTAAAATTCATAGAAACAGAATATTTGTCCTTGTGCCCAGTCAATTTTATTTTAACAAGAGCTTTAAGTGCTTGTTATAAAGTTAATAGTTTGAAACCTCTTGGGCTATGTTAATCTAATTCCTTTAAAGTAAGTACTTTTTATTGGATATGTGATAACTCTATCAAGTGTTTGTTTAAATGCTCTGATTCCTTATCTGTGCCAGATAATTTAGTGCTCACTTTGAGCTTTGATACACTGAATTATGTCTGTTAAAAAAAGATGGCAGCAACTCAGGCCATCTTCTGGAAAGGAGTGACCATTTAGCAAAGTCAGATGCCCTTTCCTGTAATAGATAAAGTGTTTTTTATCCCAAAGAATGTCTGTGCCCACCTTGTTACAGTGCCCTCACCCTCTGTAAGCTTGAAATAGTTCTCAGATGCTAGGAAGGTCTCTTTTGTGCATCAAAGACCAGTTCTGGCTGCTTCACAACATCCTGCGTAATCTTGCTCTGACTTGCTGTGATGATATTCTTAGGCTGCCGCTGTCTGTTGATAACAGCACTCTACCTGGTGCCAGGCAGGTGACAGCACTGCTTGCTGACAACTCCTATTGCCCAATTTCAAGAGCACTGCCTGACATTTTCATAGGAAGTTTTCCATTATTGACAAAGATGTTGGCATTGATGCTAGATTCATTGTACTCTCATCAGCCCACTGAAGCGATGGTGATGAAAAACAAACATAATTAGTACTGACTCTTATTTTAGTCCTCTAATTCGGAGAAGTCGGGCTAGAAAACTGTGATAGACACAACCTTGTATTGGAAATTATTAGGTCCCTCTGATGTCATTGAAGCAATCACCTGGGCTGCCACTCTCCCTGATGATGCACTCTTCCTCAGAAGATACACATTCTCACACTTATAATAGCCAATATTGCATGAATTCCATATATATTTTCAAAATTGTATTGTAATTATAGAGCTATAATTTACTTACAGTAAAATTCACTTATTTTAAGCGCACGATTTTCTTAGTTGTATAATGAATGTAAGAATTATGATAGTTTCAAACCCTCAGAAAGTTCCCTTGTGTGTTTTAGCCATCAATCCTTATTTGCCACCCCTGGTCATTGTCAACCACTGATCGGTTTTCTGCCATTATAGATATGCCTTTTCCAGAACTTCATATAAATGGAATCATACTATATGGTGTTTTTAAAATGTATATCCTGAAATTCTTTGGCATTCCTCCCTTCAAAAGGTGGTGCTTAATTCCTCTCCACTTCAGTGAGGGTTGAACTCACTGACTAACTTTTAATGAGGAAGAATGGTGTATAATTATGCATTTGACTTCTAAGTGTTGGTAACAAAAAGGTTAGTTTCTACTTGGCTTTCTATCTCTCTTGAATCGTACTCTCTGAGAGAAGGCAGCCACCAATACTGTGAGGACTCTCAAACAGCCTGTGAAAAGGCCCTCTGAGGAAGAAACTGAGCCCTCACACTAAAACCTGTCCCAAATTGTCAGTCATGTGACAACTGGAAGTGGGTTCCATCAGGGACTGTGAAAAGTTTTAAACTTTCCCCAACGTTTTATCCTATTTTCACCTTTTTTGCAAGCTAACAAGTTAGCCTGCCACAGTTTTATGACTGCCAGCAAAAGACATGAGACTTCTGGGTCATAAACAAGAGCAATGTATTATTACTCACTGCAATAGCAATCACCAGAATATCACCACTTGCTCTAGTTGTCTCTGCCTCAATTGCCATGAGACCATACAATGTCTGATCACACAGCAGGTTTTGTTACAGGCAATCTCAAGCTTAGGAAACTCCAGTGTATGATAATGGGATGTTTTCCATCCATTTACTTTTACTCAATCGGCATATACAAAATTAGGAGGGTTTTTTTTTTTTAGATAATATATAGTTTGGTCTTTAAAAAAATTACCTATGATAATCCTTGGTTTGTAGTTTGAGTTTTTAAACTAATTATATTTACTATAATTATTGATATAGTTGAGTTGAAAACTATCATTTTGCTAGTTTCTTTCTATTTATTCCATCTAATTTTTGTTTTTCCTCTTCCCCATCTATCATTTGCATTAACTGAGTTTTCAATTATTCATCCTTTTCTCCACTATTTGATTCTCTCATCTCCACCTTTTTCTCTATAACTGTCTTTCTGTGGTGGTCACACTCTATTTTTAAATAATATTGTCCCACTTTATGTATACTTTCTAAACCTTACAACAGCACACTTCCCTTTTTCTACTTCATCTTTTTGGCTATTGGTGTCATGCATTTTACTTCTATGTGTGCTATAAAACTCAAAGTACATTGTTATTTAAGAAACAGTCCTTTATTTTTAAAATGGGTTAAAAATGAGACTGTCTTCTATATTTACTCACATATTAATCATTTCTGCCTCTCTTGAATCCTTTCAAAGATCCAAATTTTTATCTGATATCATTTTTCTTTTCTGAATTTTTTTTTTACCATATCTTATAATACAGATCTACTGACAATGTTTTGTTTTGTTTTGTCTTTTCCAACATTTGTCTAAAAAATATTTTTCCTTCTCTCTTTAAAGGTATTTTCACTGGATAAAGACTTTTATTTTTTTTAATTAATTTGCATTATGATTGCCTTTCCATCTCCTTTGACTTACATAATTTCTTACAAGAAATTGTTGTAATTTGTGAATAATAGAGTTAAGTGCTAGACTGCAGTAAATTCAAGTATAGTTTTCAATGAAACTATACTTGATGGATATAATGAACTCTTGTCAAAAAGTTGATTCACCTCATCAGTTATAAGAAAAATGTTATGGATGGTCCAAAGAGTATTTGATAAGTAGTTATATGTAAATAACAAAAAAATGTTAGGAGTTTTGGATTAAATACAAAACTGATTAATATTTGATAAAGCCATTAACTCTAACCTCTGGAACTATCAGCTTCGCCAGACAGAAATAAATTTTGCAAATTTGAAGATAAAAGCGACAAGTTAACTTCAGTTCCAATAGATTTTTTAATTGCCCCATCAATAGAAAGTCAAGTTCAGCAGTGCAATAAAAAACACCCAGTAATCTCTTCTGTTTGTTTCCAATTTTCAGGTGAGTTGAATAGTGAATGAGGAAGTAATTGTATTGATAAAACCAATGTACAACTCATTTTTTAAATGGTGGGGGGGGATGCATATACAGTGCTTAAAAATTAAATCCTTACTGTTTTCAGGCAACCAATAAACACTGTATTTAATTTTTACTACAAGTCTACAAGATATTCACAAATTTTTCACTATTATTGAGAGAGTGAAATTAGGGCCTTAAATACAAAATGTTAAAAAAAATACAAAAAAAAAGCGCTTCCCTTTCTTATGAACTTTAAAATATGTTTAAATGTGATCACCTTAAAAGTAAAACAATAACCTTTTTGTGGTTCTACCTCTACTTCCAGCTACTTCCCTGACTTATGGTATTATAGTCCATAATTATGACCAGAGTATTTAAAGATCTGGATTCATGCAGTCTGGCTCCTGCATATGTAAATTATGAAGGGGTCATTGTGGAAACAGGGAGAACAGAGAATTTGCTCTTGTGGAATAGTTCAGAATAGCTGTGCTTTTAGGGCCAAGGCGAAGCAGTTATCTGTTAATTTATAGTAGATAGTAGTAGTCATTTGCTTCTAGAGAGAGTTCTGTCGGTGATGTTGTTTTGTGTTTTTTGTTTTTGTTGTTTGTTTTAACCAACTCTCAGCAGCCTAGGAGATGTCTTAACCAAGGCAAGCAGTTGGGTTTATCTCTTGCAATGGGAGAGGAAGACAAGAAAATGTGCAAGGACATAGGTAAATGGGTCTGCTTAAATGCTGAGAGCCTGATGCCTTCCATTATTTTTTTTCATTTGAAAAGGGTTATCTGATAAGTGAAGAGACGCTGGAGATTACTGACCAAACAAAATATTTGCAAGTCTGAACCCAGCAGCCTTCTTCCTCTCAGGGACCTCACTCTTCTTGTGGATATGCTGAACAGAAAGCATACAACCAAGGGAAGAATTCGGAGGCACTCTTCTTTTCAAGAGAGTTCAAAGAATGAGATGCCAAAGAGGAAATGAAATGTTTAGTCCAAAAGATTGCAGTAGAACCAGGAAAATCAAAGAACAGTTTTCCGTTGTAAGCCAGGGAACAAGACCACATGCTGCAGATAGTTATGCAGGAGGAGAGAACTGTGTTTGACCATGAGGACTTTCATAGCAAAAGCAGCTTTTGTAATAGAGGTAGGAGAAAATAGATTTTTTATTTTGAAAAGGAAAGAATGCAAATAAACTTATACAGTGCTTTTAAACTATTCTTTCCAAATCATAAACATATACTATAGCAATTTGGAACATGTAGTCTCATTTACACAGTTGGACCAGTCTCTCTAATCCTCCTTTTACCAGATTTGTAGCATTTCTATTGTATTATTTCTTGCAGCAGGATAAGGAAATTACTTCACACAGAAAGAGAAATAAATATCTTCAATAACAACTTACATTAGGCAATTTACTATATAACTCTGCATCTAAAAAAATCATAGAATTTTAGATAACTTACTTATATTTCTGTTTTGGCTGTGCTTACTACATTGTTTACCAGATAGTAAGAACTTCAATTTATGTGTGTGTGTGATTTTGGGTAGATTTGGTATCTTTTATTTTACTTTTAAATATTTTACATTAGTTCTTTACTTTTAAATATTTTACATTAGTTCTATCATCTATGTATCTATCACCTATCTACCTATCTATCATAAATCAACATAGTTATATATTAGGATATATACTTGTCAACACAGCTTATTAAATGACTTAAACTGTTACTAAAACAAAAAATTCTCTTCTGTCTCCTTTTCTTCTCATTTTAATTAACATATTTATTGAATATTTAAACATACTACAAATGATTGAATAAACATCTGGGGTGTGGAAAAGGAACAAAATGAAAGAAATTGGAAGTCTTTTACCTATTTATATACATCAAAATAACAATCAAAGGTAATTCAAGAGATAAAATAATAAAAACAAACAAACAAACAAATAAAACCAAGAGGAGAATATATACAAGACCTCCTCCCCAGGGGGAAGACAAAAATAACCAAAGGGTGACAAGTCATTTAGGTAGTTAAATTATCCTTTCTGGCCTCAGAAAGGGCTTTTTTGCATCTATAGGGAATGAAAGGTCATGTTAATATATCTTCACTATAAAACAACTCACATTTCACTAGGTGGGTAGGAAAAACAAAGTGCCAACAGCAATGCATTGCAAAAAACCATTTTAGACTAATCAGTAAATAAAACCCTTAGCTCCCCAGAGCATGTGTAAACCAAGGAGGGTTTGAAATGCCACACCTACAAGGTACATTCATCTTCTAGGTTTCCTACCCAAATGCCAATGTACAATAGAATATCCTAACACAACTTTGCAGGAAATAAGAAAGCGCAGCTTTCTCTGTACAAGATTTTAAAAGAGTAATGTGGGATTAAAACTGCATGACTCTGATGAGAAGAAACAAAAGTCATGCAGCCTAAGCACATAGCCACTGTCAGGAAATGAGGAGGCTGGGGTTTATCTGTCACTCAAACAAGTAGGGAAAACACATAATATCACAGATAAGAGAGAGGAAAATCAAGCAGTGTTCACCCTTTTATATACCAGTGTTAACATAAAAACAAGAGTTGATAAGAACTGCCTAAGTATGTTCCATAATGCAATTGCCTCTAATTTGCAGTTGACATTACATTTTATGTTGAGTGTTTCTGAGCAGCTAGGACTCTATTTAAAATGTTAGGAAAATAATCAACTCAACAATTGACATTTCCTTCAATCATTCCCTACTTCAGTTTTTAAATTAATGTTTTGCTCTTTCTGCTTATAAACTGCAACACAAAAGAGAAGGTTAAAATGGCTTCTTCGATTGACTATTTGCTCCGGAATATTTCTTTCCAAACTCAAATACATACAGTGTTTATACACAAAGACTGCCAGTTATATGTCATACATACACAGTTCATGCCCCTAAATTACCAGTTTTACCTTCATGAGCACTGACTTTACATAAATTTAGTAGGATTCAAAAGTTCTCTGTTTGGAAAAGAGTGGTCCATGAAAAAAAAAAAAAAAGAGTATTAGCATCACCTGGGAATTTGTTAGGATGAGAATCTGTATCTTACCAAGATCCTGGGTGATCATGTGTACGTTACAGTTTGAGAAGCATTGCCCTATATCACTGACTTACAAATATGAACTAGGGAAAGGTGGCATGGGGGATAATAATCCACTTTTGGGGGTGGTGTTGTAACTTACGGTGTTATCTATGTGTGATTTTACATCAAGTCACTGATATGTTGTATGCATGTGTACACTGAAGCATTGCAGCTCTGTAATTCATGTGGGTTAAGAATAAAGACTCAAATGATTATCCAGATTTTTATTTTATAATCAATTATTAACAATACTACTATATAAGATAATGCTACTAACTTCTATACTTTGGGAAAATAATTATGATGTTAAACGTGATAATTCATTGGTTTATTTAACTCAATCTAGTAGTCTTTGTAAAATACAAGTACGTTATATTTATCAATCAAAGATTAGGTTTAATTATGAAGTGTAAACACAGTCATGTCCTAAATATGTTATTGGTTTTTTTTCTCACTTTGTACATTGGTCTTTAACAGGTGTTTATTATATTATACTGTCTCAATACCGAACATTGGAGGCATTTTAAGCTTTGAGTTAGACTCACTTTCAGGTTCTTTCCTTTATGAAGACACCACTGAACTCTACTGTACAGTTTAAACAGCTGGAGGGCTACCTCTGTTTTAAGCTATGTTGGCCACACATAATAAAACTAATAATAGGAGGCAAACGCTGGTATCTGCTATTCAACCACAACTTTGTATTTAGAATGCTGTAGAATTGTTATTCTCTGGCACAGGTACTGCCTCAAAGGATTTTCTTCATTTCTTTGGTTTCGTTTGCAGTGAAATTAGGATTCTCATTTTAGTAAGAAAATAGAACAATTAGCACATTTTATTTCTATTTTGTTTATGAGGCATACTAATAAACTATGAAGCATAAGAATTCCATTTGAATTTATTAGAATAATTTAAAGAAATAATGCTAACCATATTAATTTAAACCCTGAAAATATCCCCTCATGTAGCATAACTTTCTCCTGTAAAACTACCATTACACAACATTAACAAAAATCTCACTTTACTTTTTTATGATAATAAAGGTATATAAATGATCATTTTGATGTTTTGTAAAAGGAGTCTGGAAAGGTATTTGCTTGAATGTGCATTTATTATTTTCCTTATCCAACTCCAGTCCCAACACCCTCCCATCTTCAATTAGTGGGATAATTTCTGGGGCAGCTGAACAGGGCTATGAGATTTGGGGAAAGCCTCCAGTGCTGCCAGGGTCCTGAGAGACGAAAAAGGCACTGGTTTTCCTGGTTCCTGGGTCCAAGTGGAGCTCAGCGACCAGCAGTGAAAAGTTTTAGTATCAACATTGAGATTTGCACCGACTCTACAGAGAGCTTAGTGCTCTGACTTCCGTGGATGTCCTCAGAGGAAAGAGGGTAACCCCAGTCTGTGTCAGCGTTCCTGGGAGGACCTTGTGGCTTTGAGGCTCAGAGTGGCTGCTGAGAACTTGAACCTGTGCTTTGATCTTCCCTACTCCTGAGGCTGACAGAGGAGTTTTATTTGCACCTGGGTTGAATTGGGAGGTTCATTACCAGGTTACACAGGAAGTTTAGACTTGCTGTTATTTTGAATAAAACCCAACATAACTCTGAACTTGTCATCGTAAATAGCTAAAGAAAAATAACATTTCAACTAGTAGTACTCAGCAACTGGAGAGAGAAACAAGAAGCAAAACACCCAGTTCCTAATGATTATGATCTCCTGGTGAAGGCAGGCGGATAATTTGATGATTAAGTGAATAAACTATGTTAGTAGATTTGATTATTCCCAAGACTATTGGAAAACAAAATATTCCATGAATTTTTAATATCAAAATTCTAGGTAGTATTTAAAGGACTGGAGTTTCACAGTTGAGACCAAAAAAATAAATAAATAAAATAAAAGTAACCTAGAAAATAAAATAGAAGAAATGTCTCAAACAGAGCAAAAATGCAAATAAGTGGAATTCATGAGAGAGAAGACATAGACTTGTAAAATGGATCCATAAGAATTCAAAAATAAATAAATAAATAAAAGAAGAAGAAGAATGTGGCAATTAGAGGAGAAAAGTTTAAAATCAGAAGTGAGGAAAACTTTGTCTTAAGCAGGATTGATGCTTTTTCCTGATAAAATTCATGAAGTCATGATTAAAAAGGTCATGTTATAAGCTTTCAGACAAAGGAAGCTAGGGAAAAGGGAAACAAAGAATTAATCTGGCATCAGGTTTCTCACTGGCAACACTGGAGAAGCTAGAATACTATGGGAGAGAATTACAGGCTAATCTACTGAAAGATAAGGACTGCCACTCAAAGATCCCATGTTCAGCTAAGATATCATGTATCAGCCAGAGTGAAAGAGATATGGATTTATTTGTAGAGGGATTCACAGGCTAGATCACCTACAGAAGGAAATGTTCAAATAATGATTATAAGTTCATCAAGACTTTTCAAGATGGTACAGATGAAACAGAGAAAACGCTAGTGAACAAGAAATAGATGGAGAATCACAGTGACTGAAATGTTGTAACTACAATAGATGTTACATGAAGATGCTTCACGTGGATGGAACAAAGCGCAAGTAGTAACTGAAAGGAAAAGCACAAAGTCATCTCAGCAAAAGTATAACCTGGTGGGTGGCAAAAATGGAGAAGCAGAAGCATTTTAGAAGAAAATCAGGATACTATAACGTTCAGGGGAGACAAAAGATTAGGTGTTTACATATATATTATAATACTGATATTTTCATGAATTCTATAAATGTTCATTGAGTGTGTACTATGTGTCAGGCACACGATTACATTATTAAGAGAAAGGCAAAAATGCTTATGTTCAGTATATATGCATTTGGTGGTGATGTATAAGAAAGCAAGGTAAGCACCAATGGAGTTGCAAAGAACAGAAAAAATATTCCACATTTATATGGGAGGCAGGTAAAAAAAGAACACAGATTTGATTAACTAGTGAAGTTAAGAGGGGAAAAGAAAAGAATTGGTAAATTTAGAAAGAAAAAATAAAATCTGCATTATAAATTGTACACTGCATATAAAGATGGTTAGGTCTTATATAAATATACTGATTCATATTCCATTTTTTCTTAAGTCGTGGTTACAGGGATGTATATTGTGACAATTCAGAGGGAAGTATACTTATAATTTACCACCTCGTTAAATGTATATTATACTTCATAAAAACAAATTTAAAACATATAGACACAAAATATAAAATGTTGCAGAATTTATCTTACTTTTCCCCATTTTCTTACTTACTGTGAGATATTCAGGTTGTGTTGTGTGCATCTGTGTGCATGCACGCAAGCATGCCATGGACATGTCTGGCCAGAAATCTTTGAGCAAAATTTTTTATTATTTCCTAAAGTGCAAACTGATTCAATTTGACTCTAGGATGAAAATTTCATTGAATGGATGAAAGAAAAACAAGAGTTCTGTTAAATATCTCAAGGGTTATTCCAAGGCAGTTTTCTGAGGCTAATCTTCATAAGAAATGGTTCCAATTTCTATCTTTTCTTTCTTTCTTTTTTTTCTTTCTCTTTCTTTCTTTCTTTTTTTGTGTTGTTGTTGTTGCTGCTGCTGCTGCCATTGTGATTTTCTAAGGAAGAGCCTTTTCTAAAATGCTAGAAAAAAAGTCTGACCCCCTGAAGCAGGCAACAGTAGAATGCTGCACCTATGTCTCAGGGATATCTTACCGAGGAGTGCTTGAGTTTCTGAATTGCAACAAACATGTCTTTTACACAGTGGGTGAGAAAAGGAATGAGGACAACAAAGTCTTGAAGGAAACTGTTCACTGTTGTACGTACAAGACAATAGTCACCCACACGCTGAAACCCTTCAAGAAGAGAACACTTGACAGGAATGACAGTACATTTTCACTAAAGAGAACCTTAAGAAATCTACAAAAAAGCCTGACTTCCAACAGGAGCATTATGTGAAATGAATCAGATGAAAGTCTTGCATCCAAATATTCTCTATTTTAGCTAGCTCTTGAAAACTCATATCAAATTATTTCACCATGAATGGACATTAGATATGAAGGAAATCATGATTGCATACTGACAGAAATATTTCTTTAAAGTACTGATAAGCATTTCCCTCACTTACAATTGAATAGAAAAATAGATCCTGGTGGAAATAATAATCATTTCTTACAGGGAAAATGCATTTTTTTTAATCCAGAGCCAAAATAATCATACACTTGCAAAAATCATTCACTTAAATGCTCAATAATAATGCCTTATATTGCACTATCAATTTTCACAATTTTATGTAATGCCATTCAAAGCCCTCTGAAGAACTGTCATTTGTTGTTATTTCAAAGCAAACCTAAACTGAAAATATATTTGAAGAGCAGAATATTTCTTTAAAATCTATTCATCAGTTGAGTGATTTAAAACTGTAGACAAGGGTACAGAATTGTCAGTAAACATTTCTAAGGTAATATATGAAAATAGGGAAGGGCTCAGTTGCTGAAGGAGCTTCTCTAATAGTTATCCAAATATGATCCCACACCAGATTTTTCTCCTGAGCGTCAGCTTTAAGTATTTCGAATCTCATACTGGGCTTCTCCACAGTTACATCAAGTTAAACCAGGGTTTCTAAATTTCAGCACTATTGACATTATAGAAATTATGTCATCCACAGAAAAAAATACTCAAGGAAGAATTATAATAAATAAATCAGAAGACATTTTAAGGTAGGAGAGATGAAGCAGAGAGGAAATACTGGTGAACAATAAATATATAGTATATAATTCATGATAACTGACTGGAAGGGTACAATAAAATGTCCCATAAGGATGCTTGATGTAGATGGAATATAATTCAAGGGAAAAAATAGCATTGAAGTTAAAAGGATAAAGTAAGTTTGCACAAAGCTGGTTCAACCATTTTGCTATATGATTGTGAAATAGAACACTGATTTAATTACTTGTATATTTTATAAACTTTGGAGTCAGAGCTTAGAAATCTGGAACCAATTTAAAGTTGTTTCTTGGTCATTCTGTGATAGGGTTACAAGAATAAAATCAGTAAGAAAAAAAACAAAATTTCATTATGAAAAGTAAATTCCCTTCCTTCCTTCCTTCCTTCCTTTCCCACTTCGAACTCACACCTTTCTTATTTCTTTATTTTATTCCTTCCTTATAGAGACGTTTATAGTGATTTATAATGAGCCATTTTCCCCTATGAAGATTTCAGAATATTTATTTCTACACTGATAATGTTAGAACTCACTTTAAATAGTTGAGGATATTTTCTAAGAATTGGGGCAAATATAAATATTGAAGGACATTTCCCCTCCAGATTGCATGAAATAATCACTCCTTCATCTAAATTCCCTTCCTCTCCTTTTTGTTGTTTTGTTGTCTATCTTGTCTACTAGTTTTGCTATAGACTAATAGACCCACTAACACAATTCAATGTCATGTGTCATTCTACACGAATGAGAATAGATTGTGGAATTCTAACAAAGTGAAGCAAAGTGGAAACAAGTCCTCTGTAGAAAACAGAGATGGAAAAGATCTGTTAGTATCAATTCAAATCCTAACAATAAGATTGTTCTGCCATGCACTAATACTAAAAGACTATTTTCTAATCATATTCTTCTATGGTTAAATGCTTTCTCTCATTTTGGAGACTTGTTGTATAGTTACTTTGTGTCCAGTGTTTTCAAATTGTATGACAGTATGCCTTAATAAATGAATATTGTATTAGACAATCAGTGGATTTTTTTTTCAATCTGGAAGATTTTATCTTTCAAATTTGAAATTGTTTCTTAATTTGTTGTGTTAATTTTCAGTTTCTGGAAAACTATTACTCAGACTTCATTCTTCCATTAACCTGTCTTCTAACTGTGCCTTTTTCCTATTTTCCAACACTAATTTTGTTTTTGCTTTAGTTTCTAGAAGACTTTTCAAATTTATCTTCCTCCTCATTCATTTGAATTTGTCATTTCTATTTTCATATAATTGCCAAGAGCTCTTTTGATTCTACAAATAATGTTTTTTATTGTATTCTAATATTGTTTTATGAATGGAAAACACTACTCTCTTCTCTCTCTCTCTCTCTCTCTCTCTCTCTCTCTCTCTCTCTCTCTCTCTCAATTCGTGATAGTTTTTTTTTCTTGTTGGTTGTTTTTAAGTTTCCTGCAACCTTCATAATCTGTTTCCTTAAGCAGCTTTCTTTATATTTGTTTGTTTATGGTCCCTTTCATAAAAGAGGTTTTTCTCAAATGTCTAGTGCTCATTGGTACTCTGCTCATATTTATAAGTGAGACAGTGAGAAATTTATTAAAATTCTGAACACATAAATACAACTGGTCAACCACAGGCTTGATATGGCTGGTCAGATCCTCAGAGATTTCCAGGTTCAAAAAGCCTTCTAGGAGCTGAGTGAGTTAACATGGTTTATGTGAACTCTCACTGTGGTCCCCCATGTCTAGTGTGATATTCCTACAATGCCCAATGTCCAGCATTAGATACGTTGTGCTTTTCTTTCTCTCCAGTTTTCTTGATGGACCATTTGTCTGATGTAGATCATCTATTGATGTTCACATGATTACAATTTATTTCAACAAGAGAACTTTCAGAATTGATTTAATAGATATAAATTGTAAGTTAACTAAAAGATCCCATCAAATTGTGTTAGAATGACCGAAAGTAATATACACCTAAGATAAACAGTTCTCCAATGCCATTAATCATCATACACTCAAATTAAATGATTCAAATAAATGAAAATATCAAATCTTTCAGACTAATCACAGTGTCATATATTATTAAGCTGCATGTCCAATAAATTGCTAGGTATATTGTCATGCATACAATTACAACTTTGCCTTCATATTTCTCTTTCTCCTAAAGTAACACAATAATTGTAATGTTTGCAAATGTTTATTCTTCTTAAAATAGTTTACTTTTGTTTTCTTTATAGAGAAAAAAAATTATTACCTATAGTCTTTCTTGTCAGAAATACAAAAGTTTTAACAATTCCACATTTCTAAATGGTATTAAATACAACTGAAAAATGGGTAGGTATAAATTAAACAAAAACAAATTAATCTCATATTGCAAATACAAGTATAGTGCTTTCTTATGCAGAATCAATGTAAGATTATCTTTAAATATAATTATATTTTTCCTATTATATGTTAATTTCCACTCCTGTAATATTTTCTCTTGGGCAATTTGTTAGCTGCTGTCATTCTTTATCCATATCAATTAATATTCATGTTAGAAAATATCCCAATATTATATATACATATATAATCACTTATATTTTATAAAAATGCAGATAAAATTGAAATTAAAATTGTATAATTAGATCTTTATGCAGTTTAAGAGCAGAGAACTTGGTTCACATAGATTAATCATTATATAGATGTTTTGGAGTTAAAAGTTAATATGTGGAGGATTTCCATTTTTATATTATTACATAGTGTTCTTCATGCAGTAGAAAAATAATCAAATATTGTAAAATTACTAACCATCATAATTAGGTGATTTAAATCAAACAGGAAGAAAGTCATTTATTACATTGCTTATATAAGCTGAGGTGTCAATTTCCTTTCTAGAATATCTCATTGCCACCTATTAAATTCTCACATGCATGTTTGATCTGGATAAAATGTATGAGACACATGTTTAATATGTATGTAATTATGAGAAATGCTGTTATTTTAGGTTTTAGACAAAAAAGTGCAGGAAATAATATCTGGAAATATGGGGAAAAGTTATAGCCCTGCCTTTTTTTCTGGAAATACTTGTAAGCTACAGTATATGGGTGTGAGCCCAAAGAAAATAAGCAGTCTATTTTACCAGACAACACAGAAATTGGAGTATGATATTACTGAGGGGGCTGGAGTTTACAGACAGGAGGGTACTGGAGTAAATGGAGTTCCACAAAGAAAGAAATATACATAGGAGACTCAGAAAAGTTGTGCCTCTTCATAAGACAAATTCCACAATAGCTTAATTTGTCATCATTAAATTAGGACCAAAAATAATAACATATATGTACATTTACTTCCTTAATTTGGCCATGATGGTAAATTATAAAAAACAGGCTTCATTAAAAAATTACAATTATTGATAAGAAAAATTCTCATAATTTATATACTTTTAGATATGGGTGACTAGTAACTGAAATATCACACATTGTAATATGCTTCTAGGTACTGCCAAGAAGAAGTATGTAACTTATCTGCAAATTGTATAATATCTGGACTAGTCCATAGCTTATAGTCATTGAATAACATGAGTATAATAATCACATGCTTTGCGGCTCTAAAAGTTTCTAAATGCTTACTCTTGATTAATGTAACAGTTCATGCAGACCATCAGCCTGTGGACCATACTTTAGATTTTAGTCGATAAGAAATGCAGACACCACAAATAGGAATAATAAAACACTTTGTCTTTGAAATACTTAACTCTCTTTCCATATGTGCAATTTGAACATGATGGTTATATGAAGTAAGAATTGCGTTTTTCAGCTTTATTTCCTATAAACACAACTAAAAGAAGTACAACTATAAATTATATTGACAAAAAAAGTGGCTTGAATTTAAATTTGTGTTGGATTTTGTTTGATTGGCACTGTTGCAATAAATCATTCTGGGATAGTTACCCAGATTAAGGAGTTGGGACTTCCTTTACCAAGAAAGTATTGCTATAAATGTAAAAAGGCAGCTAAACAGTGAGTTTAGTAAAATTTTGAACTTTGTAAATTCTAATACAATAAACTGGAGAATATTGTCTGTGTTATTTATTAATGTGGGAGCCAATTAAAAAACACTACCACTGCACAGTGAGATGCAATGGCTTTGGAAGGAAAAAGTTCTATGGAAGTCTGCTTTTGGTATTTCTACAAAACCAGAAATCAATTTGATTCTATGTTTTTAAAGATGTAAGTTATACACTGACTTGTTTAAGTGTCTATTCTCTTGGGTATTTTAAATTATATTAACACTCTTATGAAAAAATTTTCAGAAAATGTTTCAATGACAAGACAAAATCACAGGACAACAATATAAGTAGGAAGCTTGAGAGAACAGAATTTCTACATGTTGTTATGACATGTTTCATACATTAATAATAGCTTGCTTTTGCAATAGGAAAAATGTACGGTATTGCACACCTAAGAAAAGCTATTTAATAAGTTAGAAATTTGACAGAAATATTTAAAATTTGCATTAAGTAGATTTGGATATAGAAAATCTCTGTATCTATAATTAATTTCTTTTATCAAAACATAATTTAAATTTATTTAAAACTTCACAAGATAAATTATTGAAAATGGCCACTGATTAAGAATTAGATACATTCTCAAAATATGGGTCACTTACTTCAATTTGGGATAACATTTTTAAATGAACGTTGTAAAATTTATTTAAAATATCGTGTCTAATTTTGTTTTTGTACTATTCATTTTATTTAAAATAAATGAAATAGTTTAAGTAAATATTTTCCCTCCCAAATCTTGCTGTTAATCCAATTTAGATCAGATAAATTAACAAATTAATAAAAAAATGCAAACTTACTTGTATTAAATACTGATATATATCTATATGGTGTTTGTTTCAAATGTGCTTATAGGAATATAACAGGCTTATCATCAGTTATTGCTACAATTATAATGTATAAAAGATTTTTCTTAAAACAATAAATTTGTTTTTGGTCATGAATCTGAGTTTGATTTCTTAGGTGTTAAAAATAAGCTGTCTGCCAGATGATGGCCTACAGGGTCCTGGGTCCACTAGACCAATTATTTTAAAGAACAGTACTAAAGCAGAAGGAATTCAAAGAAGTCACAGAAACTAGGGCATACAATAGGACAGAATTAGTACACTTACAAAAATATCGCTGTCAAGAGCCAAGACTACCAGAGACTCAATACCTCCTAAATCTATATCTGAAAGCAATAGACATCATCCTTTTAGCACCACCAGAAGGAAAACTGAAATATTAGAATATTGAAGTCAAGTCAATGTCTGTGAATGAGAAAGTTTCCAAATCCCGTTTTCAATATGAGTGTGTGAATCTCAGCCATTGTCGTGTAACCTATAGCACCCAGACCTTGGAAAAAGTATACATGAAATCATCAAATGAGTAACTAGATTAAGCATGATTAAATGAACATATGAACAAAGCCTAAATGGATATCTGCAACCTTTATATATGTGGCTGACAGCAGGCATAAATTAAAAAAAATACAAATGAAATCCATACAACTAACAGAAGAAAAAATAACAATAAACAGCTCTATGTAGCGTAAGAGCTGCTGAAGACATCGAAGGCTTAATGCATACATGGGAATGATGCCACGGGATAATGACTATGCTTTTAAAGTTAAGCTTAAGAAACAAAAGAAAAACGAACAGAATATTTTTAAGCAGGCATTACTTATAATAAGTTGGATAGAAAATCTACTTAGAAGGCACTATTAGAAAGAAGCATCCCCAAAGAGGCAATGGATGGAATGTCCATAGACATTATGTTCAAAATGTTAGGGGATGATAGCAATATAATTAAATGAAGGGTAAAATGATGGATTCAGGTTGTGGGATGGCCTCTAAGACAATGCAAAGTAATAGTTACTCCAATAAATACATGCATAATAGCAATGGATATTATTAAGATTGATTTTCAAAATACATGATAGGAAATAAAATCTAATAATAGGCCCATGACAGTAGGATAGGCCAAATGAGAACTTATAACTCTCTCCAACCCAGATCAAAATGTAAATATCCTCTAATATAAAATAACAAAGGATTTAAGAAAATAGTAAAATACCACAAGATATGTTAGAAGACATAAAATCACCATATTACAATATAATTCAAAATTGTAGCTCGTTAATAAAAAGCTTCTATAAAATGAAGATTTTTCATAGCCTTTAGAAGTGTAAAAATATGTAACAAAATTGGCAAGATCTATATGAGATGTAGGATGAGTAATTTGTAAGATTTCATGACTGCAAAGAAATACATGTCATTAATTTATTTGCATCATGTTCTTTGTAATTTGTGGCTGAAGACCACTAAAATCAATTCATATTTACATGAAAAGGGCCCAAAATACTTTCATTAGATATCTCCAAGGCTTATTTCAATGGACCAAAAAAAAAATCTATGTAGGCAAATTTAAATATAATAGATATTTGTAGATAATAGTAAAATCATAGAAGAAAATAAAGAAAATGTACTAGAGAGGATAATGAAATAATAGAACTTTTACAAAAAGCAGGATAATCAACAGCATAAGAAAAAAGTACAACTTAAACCCAGTTCTTGAGGTTTATTCCAATAAATTCAAATTCTTGGAATCTCATCTTTCAAGGAACAAAAATGCCATAATAAGCCAAAAAAAAAAAATAATGGAAATAGCGATCTCGATCTCTGGAAATAAGGAGGAAATACCAAAATTACATATTTTTAAATCTTTCCCTTTTTGACTTCGGGAAAAAAAACTTTTTTTTAAATATGGGAAATCTATTTTAACATTACAGAAAATAGCTAAAAAAGTACTCCTCAAAACAAAAGCCAAGTTTGGAAAAACTGGTTTTAACCAGTGAGTGTTGAATTGACTCTTATGTGGAGCACTTTTGAATACTTTCTTATGTAAGATCGAGATTCCCCTGCCAACTTCTAGACCCCAAAGCTGGAAATCTCACACAGCTTCAGGATAAATTAACATTTTGCATCTGTGTTCTCATTCTGGTCCAAAGAAATGTTCACGTATATCTAAACCCAGTTATGTCATTTTGCTTTTATCTTTTTATATCTCATCTATTTACGTTCATGGAATGAAGGGGCTTATAAAAAGGTGAAATCTCTATACCATCATGAGAGAAAAATTGAGACAATTTTTCTAAAATGGTTTTTGAGAAAGTAATGAATGTGATTAATAAAACAAAACAAACAAAAATGAAGAAAAAAAAACTACCACCAAAAACCTTACATCTTACATTACTATAAACAAATCACAAAAAGTAAAAAAAAAAAAAAAAAAAAAAAAAAAATCATATTTTTTGTAGCTAGAGTACAATGTCTGGCATAGACTATAAAAAACATAAACTGCACCAAAAGAAAATTTTAAGGTGTTAGCTTTCAAGAGCCTGCCAAGGGCTATAACAATGAAAAATATTAATTATATCTATACATAGCAACTAGTTAAGGGGAAAAAAAGCAACAATTAAGAAAACTCAAGTCACTAAAATCTGATAAAGATAAAAATCACATGTAACATTAGATTTGTCCTACACAGTTCAGACTGCAAAATAACATGCTCCAGTCTATCCCCAATCAAAATATTGGTGTCTTCTTCTGGTCATGGAAATTTAGTCTGCAGACCTCTTCGACGGTCTATTCTCCTTTCTGTGTTCCATCCTGGCATAATTCTTAAAAGAGTTGTTGGGAGTTGTGTGTTCTGGCTTGATTTTTTTCATCAAATATTGACTATAACAGCAAAGGCAAGAGCAGGCCTTACTAGTAATGTCAAAAATGTTATATCTAGAACAGGGGCTGGCAAACTGCAGCTTGTGAGCCACATGCAGCTCTTTGGGTATGTTCCATCTCAAAAGTTTGTTGACCCCTGATCTATTGTAGAATGACATTAGGTCCTCAAATAACGTCATTTCATTCACCACTGTTTTGTGTTAACATTCGTGAGATGCTGTAGGAACTTAACTCGTGTTTATATCGGTTGGCTTATGGTAAAACTGATGTCATTATATGTCATTTCCATGAATGTTGCAGAACCTATCGACAACATTAAATGAAGACTTAACCGTATTAGCTTCTACAGTGGACACAGATGCCAAGAGGACACATTTCCAAGAGGAACTGGCTACCTGATTTTAAGTTTCTAAACTCTAGTGACAAGTATCCTTTAAATAGAAACTTACTCCCATATAAATGTTCTCTTTTATCAGATCCTAATGTGCAAACACAGTATTTTGACAACATGTTTGAGAGTCAGTCTAGGACCAGCAAGAACAAAAATTTGACTATAATCCTAATAGAAAATTATACTCTCTCAGCTGTGAATTGGACTGGAGAGAATGTTGGCAAATTGTGTTTGCATATCTTGACCATTTTCTGCAAGGCATCACCAGACATTAAGTGACAAATCCTAGTACCCAGTATAACGTTAAGTTTAAAGATAAAGAGGCAACTAACAGTAAGAAGGAATCCAGGGCACCTTGCACATCAGAACTGTTTCTTTTCCCACAACAGTGATGGTGCTCTTAAAAAAATCTAATGCCTGTATTCTCCATCAGTCAGCATTTATCTATGTTCTCTTTGGCAATACAAACATCAAGTAATTAGAGAATAAAGGTTACAAGTGTTGTGCTAGCATTTGAGAAGTAATAATCACTACAAGCATACATACTAGAAAGCCCTAGGGTGAGCGCCAAGCTTTAACATAGCACATCGTTTTGTAGAGAACTTTAAACAATGCAAATCCAATATGCAGAAAATACAGGAAGGAGAAACACCAAGAGGAACACATTCAGGTCTGCCGGGTATAATTCCATATCAGATATTTTTAAAGTCTTCATATGGAAGAATTCTAAATACTTGCATTATTTCTTTTTTTAATTTCCTTGAAGAAAACGTATTCAGGAACCAACAAAATGGTTTCCATCAATTAGTAAAAATAATAAATCATACTAGATTTAACTCTTTGTAAACAATTATTAATCCAGACCTCTCAAGCTCAACCAACAGAGAGCAGACCTAGAAAAGGATACTTCAAAAAAGCATTCTAAAATAAATGGATGGTAATAGCATTTATCACTTCTCATTATCCTAGTTGCTTGATCTTAGGCTTCACTTTGAAAACAATGCTTTCAAAAGCTTTACCTCTGTGCATTTGACAACAAAGTGAGCTTTATCATTATAATATCACTGGCCAAAGAGAATATAGCCCATTTATGGGCTGCACTCAATGTTTTGGTTGGATGGTCAGGGACTTCAATGGAACATGACTGGAAAATTGGTGAACAAATGTGAGAAAAATATATGTGGATATTTCTCTCACAAAGGGCAAAAGACAGAGATATTTGTATCCCAGAGCAGACACAAATATCTCAGCAGAGAAGGGTTGTAATAATCAAGTAGATCTGTTCTGTGGATACCAGTCAGCCTCTTCCCCCCAGCCACCTTCATCATTCATTGCCCAATGGGCTCGTGAACAAAGTGCCATGGTGGCAGAAATGGAAGTTATGCATGGGTTCAGCAACATAAACTTAAACTCACCATGGCTCACCTGGCTAGAGCCACCCCTAAGTGCCCAATTTGCCAGAAGCAGAGACCTCTGATATTATACCACTTCCCAGGGTGATCAACCAGCTACCTGGTAATAGGTTGAATACACTGGGCCACTTCCATTGTGGAGGGTGAAGTGTATCGTCCTTACTGGAAAAAACACTCTGGATACAGACTGGCATTTTCCACATTCAGTGCTTCTACCAAAACTACCATCTCTAGATTTGTAGAATGCCTTATCCACCATCATTCCACACAGTTGGATATATGGCAAGTATACAACTCTTATTGGTCCTAAGCTGATGGTTTTGGATAAATTCAGATTAAAAAAATAAAGTTAATGCTATTAATGCCATTTTCAAACAGCAAGGGAAGACAAAATAAGCATGCAAGGAAAATATCACATTTCTTTGGCCTCTGTAATACTGGTTGGTATTATTCTGTCCTATTCAATTAAGCCTTATAAAACATTTATGAAGCTTATTATAGGTATATGAAATGACTATCATTTCGCTACTATGTTATGGTCCATCACCCATATTTTATAGGTATCCTAATGAAGCATCTAAAGAGGCCAGAAATGAGATAGTAAATTACTGATTTAATGAATTGCAATATATTGTGGAGGATGATCTCAAAGAGAAAATTCAGTAAACAAAAATCACGTCCACTCTTGTTTGTGGAGGATAGAGCTGTGTAGCTGTGCAGCAGTGAGTTCAAAGTTTGGTGAAGAATAAAGATACTCTGAATGTGGGTTATGATAAAATAAAGAAGTAATTTATTACACTAATATGGTGCTGAATGATATCAGAAACCCAAGGTGTCAAACAGCGGTAACTACAAATAAATGTTTTATTGGTATCAATGAGCAAGACATAAAAATATCAAGAAGATAACTGAAAAAGTCTAGAAATATAACTTAAGCTAAGAAATCTAGATACTTAGATAAATATCTACCTATCTATAGGAACTTACTATTCATACAGACTAGATTGATTGCCACTGGTCACAATAAAAATTTAATAAAACCAATGACATTAAACTCAGCAGACAAAAAATACCAACACACTGTTAAGTTTTTTTTCCCTTTGTGTCAGTGATAAACTCTTCCAAGAGTTCATTGCACAGCTGAGAAAAGACTACAAATAGCCTTCATTAGTTATGATGTCACTTTGCTCATGAATTTCTTCCTGCGTGTAGGAAGCAAAACTGTTGATATATCATTTATGTTCACCATTGAGCTAAAGTTTAGTTTTTATATGTTCCTCTTAAAGATGCATGGGCTGGCTAAAAAATAACAAATGATAAAAATGAAATTTTAAAAATAAAAACATACGTCATTTCTGACAAGCCATTGCAGGTACTGGGAGAAAAAAAAAATTTTTCCTAGTTCTCATCATCATTTCTGTCCAGTGGAATTGTTTTATATCCTTTACTCTGTCACCATATTGGAGTGCTTATGAAGACATGCATCTGTTTAGTATTGGTAGGGCTTATGCCTTACCCATCAGATGGAAGGTTCCACTTTGTAGAGATTATATTGAGTGAAAAAATGGAGTGGGTTGACTCTTCTGTAAATTTTTAAAAGAAAATCCACATTGTGGGGGGGGAGGGAGGAGAAGGAGAAACAAACATAAAATACCAGGTTAAAACTTAAAAGTCTTAAGAAACACTTGCCTGTACAGTTTATGAGATTTTTGTTTTGAGGTCAGTTTACTGCAGTATATGAAATAAAGTGGAGCATCCCAGGCTACAGACAAGGAAGGAAAAACCTCAAGCACTGAGCATGTTGCCTTGGTAATGACAGGGGATAAGTAGAGCTGAGTCATAGACTGCAGGTCCGGCTCAGAGTTCTTCCTGTTGCACAAATGGTTTTGCACCAATGTGAAAGACAGTAAGTATTATCAAGCTGCCCAGGAAATCAGCACATCCAGATGAGTGAATGATTCATTAATTTTGTGAATCAATGATCATTTTACTCAATAAGACAGTAAGCATTATACATTTAATGACAGTTTATTAAGGATCAGTTATTGTGTTAGGGTCTGTGGATACAAAAATGAATAATGTATACTTCTGCCCTCAAAAAGTTTTCAGCTTCACAACATGTGTCTGCTTTATTTGCTAGCCATGATTTTTTTTCTTAATTGTGTTCTATTAGATTAAATAGTCTCTGTATTCCTTCTTCATTTAATCCCTGAGTTCACCTCCCTGAATAAATTAGGAAACAAAATACTCTGCTTATATTTCATGACTAAACATTTTCTCTCATGAATAATATCTATCTTCTTAGCTTTATAAGATAAAGTCAATATGAATGAAAAATTTAACAGCCTTGAACTATAATAAATTAGGTTTTAATTATCATGCTGAATTATGAATTTTATTTATGTATTTGCTTAGTGAAGCAATCATAATATACGAGTATATGTCAACAAAGACAAGAGAAAGTTAATGAGCTGAATATTCAGAGTAAGTCTAAGTTAAAAAAGATATACATTCAAGGGACTATCCCTTAAGCTTATAAAAAAAGTAGAAGCAAAATACATATTTTAAGAAGCTTTTTATTAAAAAAAATTTCTAAAAGCATTGATGAAAGGAAAGAGTAAACTGAATCAAAACTTGATTATTTTCCTTGATGTTTTTGAATAGACTATGAACAAAGTATAGAGCTTGAGTTCATACAAGTGGAAGGTACTCAGATCAAGGATCCTACCACAAAAAGGCTGCCTTTGCTTGAGCACCTGAAAGTAAATTGAAATTTGCCATTTTGAGATACTTGGGATCCAATGGAACATTCATTAACTGATACAGATCTTGAGTTCCAGGTTCTTTTCAGCACTACAGGAAATTGATTGAATTCTGGCTTAGTCTTAAACTTGTCTTTTAGACTCTTGTCATTAGTCTCTTCTGGTCAGTTTAATAGAACATGAGTCCAAGATAAGAGGTTCACTGAATAAGCTAGTTGCTAATACGGTATTGTATCTTCCAAATCCATTGATTTTTTTTCTAGTCAGTTTAAGTATTATCTTGAAGATCAATTTTTGTCATATAGCAAATGAAATAAATAACAGAATGACAAATTTTTTTAAAAATAAATTTAAAAGAACAGGGGAAATTCTATGTCGCCGAAGTGGGGAAGATGCCATATACTTACAACAAAATCACAGCAAGAATTGTTTAAAATGGAGTAGGAATTCATTTAAAAATAAAACATGTGCATGTTAAATGAAGTAGGTGCAGCCCATTGTTGCCCATTTTGAAGAAATATTCTGATTATATATTGCTCTTCCATCATTTTTAAAGAAATTAAACTAGAAAGAACCGTACACAAGTATTTCTAATCTTTGGTATAGTATCTTTAAATACACTGAGGTTTATGTAACATTTGTTCTTTTCATTAATTAATATCATTTGACAAAGACACCAAAATTATTTTGTAATATGTGTCTCATGATATTCATACCCCAGCTGACTAAAGATGAAAAGGAAAAATTACCACGAGAAATAGTCTCACTTACAATTCTTTCCCAGCTTTGTCCAATTTTTATTGCCCTTGACAGACTCTTCTTATCATGATTGGAGAACAAGAGGGTCTTCTAGTGTCACCAAAGGTATAGTTCCCATCTTGATTTTTCAGTCCCACCGTTTTGATTGGTTTAAAAGATGAAAACATGCAAAAAGTTTACTCTGCAATCTCAAGCTGAAGTTTAACAAAGATTTTTATCGGGATACCTAACTGTTTATGAATTTGGATCTAAGATTGATTACAGAGATAACATTTCCATAACTTATTTAAGAACAACATTTATTGCTTCATTATTAAAGAAAATGTAAAATTTCATTATTTGTCTATTTTAAACACATTATTTTAAGGGCTATTAAAATCAAATAGATATCTCCTTTTGAAAGTGTTTCCCAGATTTAGGTTATTAATAAAACATAAAAATCAAAATGACATATTAAAGGACATAGAAATCGTAGGCTGCCTAGATTCAGTACTGAATCCCTGCATGCTAGCAAAGGAGAGCAGCCTGGGATGACTGAAAATTTTATTATATATTCACTTAAAATAAGTTTCAGACTATGAATCTGAACAGGAGATATCTGGAAGAGACAAAATCTTGATCAAATTGTTCAGTTACCCAGACTGGCCTCTTTTAAACTGGATTTTAAAGTACTTAATGAACTGAAGCATTCTAAATTTGAAGTTATTTGCAAGAAGATAAGGGAAGTGACTTCCCTCTCTGAAGAATGTGCTTAAAATAGCTAGATTTTCTATAGTAGCACAGTGGAAAATTGACACTTGACACCCTTTTTTCTTTATCTTTTGTTTTTTTAGAAAAGCTTATATCTGGCAGTACCTCAAACTAAAACTGGAGTTGTGAATACTATCTGTAAAGCATTACAAGTCTGAAAAAGTTTAAAACTTCATAGACTTCAATTGTAGCATATAATCAATGCCTGTGAGATATATTTGTCTGCTAAATAACCAAATTATCACATCTTTATAAAATACATATTTCCATCTGATTCAGTGATGACTGTGTGCTATAGGTGGCCTGCTATACTAATAATACAATATATTTGACTTTAGCAGCTGTCATTTATTAAGTATATGAAAACACGTTCCACCTCCCTGTACGTCATCAGGGAAATACAAATTAAAACAGTAATGAGATTCCACCACACACCTACAAATAAGCCAAAATCTGTAACACTGATAACATCATATCCTGGCAAGGATGTGGAATTGGTGGCAATGCAAAACAGTACAGACACTTTGAAAGACAGTTTGGTGGTTCCTTATAAAACATATGTTCTTACCATATGATCCAGCAATCACTCTCCTTGGTACTCAACCCAAAGAGGTGAAAGCTTATGTCTACACAAAAAGCTGTACATGAATATCTCTACCGGCTTTATTCATAATTGCCAAAATGTGGAAGCAACCAAGATGTCCTCCAGGAGATGAATGAAAAATTGTTTGGTGCATCCAAACAATGAAATAATATTCATCGCTAAGAAGTGAGCTCTCAAGTCATGGAAAGACATGGGGGAACATTAAATGCATATCACTAAATGAAAGAAGCCAATCTGAAAAGTTATATCCTGTATGATTCCAATTATATGACATTTTGAAGAAGGCAAACTATTAAGACAGTAAAAGATCAGTGGATTCAGGGGTGGGTAGTGAGGGAGAGGAATAGGCATATCATACAGGGCTTCTTTGGCAGTGACAATACTCTATATGGTACCATATACCATGTGTAATTATACATTTATCTAAACCCACAGAATATATACCACAGGTGAGTCATAATGTAAACTATGGACTTGGGGTGGTTATAACATATCAATGTAGATGTATCTCTCTGATGGGGTGCTGATAAAGGGGAAGGCTGTGTGGGAGCAGAAAGTATATGGGAAATCTCTGTACCTTCTGTTCAATTTTGCTGTGAACATACAACTGCTCTAAAAAATAGCCGTGTGTGTGTGCGTGTGTGTGTGTGTGTGTGTATTGAACACTATGTTATATATTAACATATAGTCATATATATGTGAGTATGTATAAAGCAACATTTTGCCAAAAGAATCATATGAAAAAGGCTACCATGAGCTACTTTGTAATGTAGAGGTACGACAGATAAAGTTCAGCCTTGTTGTTACTAATCAAAAAATAGAAAACAGGCAATATAAATGTAAATATTCTAATAATCACTGATTTCACAGCATTAAAATAAAAACTCTGTATAGGATTTTATTAATCAACAATATTTTCACAACCAACCGTATGCTGGTAAACCATTAAGAAAAAAAAATCTCCTAATTTACAGCGTTTGTTGATTTCTATTGTATAAATCCTCCCATCGTGGCTGATTTCAAGCAATGAGTATAATGCCATTGAAAAAGACTCAGAAGAGACATGCACAGTCATCTTTTGCCAGCTTGTAGGACCCAGCTGGAGAGCGCCACTCCAACATCCCAGGCCTCTCAACATATACTTAAATTTATTTTATGTTATGCTTCATTATTAAAATATTTCCAACCATGTATTTGTGAATAGGAGTCATAAAAGTGGAGCATACTAGAAGCTTCCTTGGTATGCTCATTTCTGAAATGAAACAAAAACAACTTGGACTAGAATTATGCTGAAGCATTTAAACTAATATTTCCAACATTAACTTAGAATGCAGTTACAGTGCAGTTGGGATCTGTTACAAATGAATAAGCAAGTTTTGTTATTGAATTTAAAATAAAAAAAGACGTTGCACACAAGGGAGATGCTGGGATAGCAGTAAAAGTGATTAACTCTATCCTATTATAGAAATGTCACCATATAGACTTATACTTGGCTTTCTACATAAGTGGAATGCTGGCCTAACTTAGTTATACTGTCTTTCAGCTTTCTAAAATAACCTCTTCTAAATTAATGATCAGAGAGTTTTAGAGTTTTAATTCACTGAATTTTTGAAAACTTTTTATGTGATTTATTTGATCTTCCTGAAAGTCAATCTCATTGTTCACTTTTTAAAGTTGGAAAGACTTTTTAAAGTGTTTAGTTAATTGAAACGCTCAACGGAGAGTTTGGCTACTCGATTCCAATGTGCTTTCATGGCTATGGGCATCGCATTGTCAGCCGTGTCCATGGACCAAATTGGCCTGTATTTCCATCTCACAATCATTTTCAACTAGTTGTGTCTTTATTTCTCTGAGGATATTCTTACTTATTAAACTGAAAAGCAAGGCTTTAGGCATATATAGTCCAAAACCAAAGCAATGCACTTTCTGATGATTCAGGACAAGACGATATCTTTCCACATTCTATCTCAACTTAACTCGCAAACTTATTTTAATATGCTGCACAGCTCTCTATTATTTTTTATTGTTTTGGAGATTGTAAGGGAGTGAAGAATGCATACTTATTTTATAAATAGCAAAATATTTTTTTATAAAATGAGAAAAAAGTGATAAACACATGATCTGTGTCGCCAAAATTAAAGGAAGAGTAAAACTAAAGAATTATGCTATTTATGTCCTACAGATTAAGGTATTCAAATATTATGGTATTCCTTACTTCTTTGACTTTCTGCAAGGATCTACAATAGTGCCTGGTTTTCAAACTTCTGTATTTGGAGGAATTCTTACCTATATAAGATAATATGGAGTTTATCCAGAAAGCAATACACTGAAAAGTGCTAGATATGCCAATTCAGTTTATTAACTATTTAATAATTAATACAGTTGTGTGTGTATGAAGTAAAAGACACTTAAGAGATATTTTTTCATCACTACAAACTTCAGTTTTCTTTACAGAGTTCATCAGGCTTTTGTAGTTTTCTTCATTTAAGCCTTTTGTATAGTTTGTTAGATTTATATCTAAGTATTTCATTTTGGGGGTGCTAATATAAATGGAACTGCATTTTTAATTTCATATTCTGTTTCTACTGCTGCTAAGATCCCCCCGTCAGCTCCACACAGTTTCAGGCCATTGTCCATGGCTAGAATGCTGGTTCTTTTGTCAAGAGAATGATACTGGTGCACTCCTCATGCAAATCATCATTTTAATGCTCAACTGAGTTAGGTTCTATTGTACATAGAGGTAGGGGGAGTTGGGTTCTACTTAGAGGTAGGGGAGAAGAACAGCCCCTGTGCCACATTTACACACACACACACACACACACACACACACACACACACACACACACCCTCCAGACTTTCACAAATCTCTGCCATTACTTTTCATTGGGGTTCAAAAGCACCAAGGGAAGGACCAAACCCTTTGCATGTAATTCATTCTTTTCTTCTCCCTTGCTTTTTCATGGCCACCTTAATTACCTACCCATAACTCAACAAACCTTAATTTTCCTTCTTCATCTACAATTGCAAAATACTTTCTTCCATGCGTGGAATAGCAGACAACCCCAATGCCAGAATACCAGAGTGCTGGAGCATGTGTGCGCATGCAAGGACATGTAAGTGGTGAGAGGAATGGCAACTGAGTGATTTTTCTATCTAATTCAGAATCAAGTCGATAAAACTGCCTGTCACACTATAGGTCAATGTGATAAATCAATGGGAAGAGACAGTTATCACCTGGGTTGGTGAAGGGAAATTTGTGAAATAGCATAGCCATTCACTGATCGGAAAGAATATATTTGCCATGCTATATTAAAAGTTATATTTGGGATTGGAGACTAAAGAACAGTGGGGAATATCACTTATAGGAACCATCAAACCCCAATATTATCAAGAAGCAAATATCTATTTTTCCTAATCAAGAGGCAACACAGAATGATCATGGATGGATGTTTAAATCGATTTAAAGTTCTTTCAACGATTTAATTAACTTTAAGAATTTTCTAAGAACCTATATTCTTTATACTAACACTATTTTGTGCTTCACATTTATTATATTGTCTTTGGGACTAAGATAAAAGGAAATTTACTTATTATTGGACTCACCCATCCCTGGTAGGAAAACCTAGACATGTTTCTGAGATACAACATTTAACATCCCATCATAAAAAATCAGTTGCAATAAACTTTACATAGATGTCAAAACTAAAAACAAGACAGTATATGATGTGCCTTGTGTCAGTCCATTAATAAATAAAGAGAGACAGCGTAGCTGTCTGGAAACCCAACTGGGAGCGCTCACTATCCAAGCACACTCCTTTCCTTCTTGACACTGGCAGGGACCTGTCTCTCCAACACCATATCCCCTGATCCCCCAGCCCTTAACCTTCCTAATGTTCAACACACCCACCAGATGGAAAAAGAGAGAGAACTAATGATAACATTGGCCTCTGAAAATAATTCTATTTGCTCCTAAATTAGAACAAGTTTACAAAGAATTAACCATTCATACTTTTATGTGGAATTGATCCTAGAAAACCAACCAATGTGCTCCTGTTGAAAACTGCATCACAACGTGTTTAATCATATTTTGATTTCTTTCCCCAAATTTGGCTAATCGTCCTCAAAGTGTCTCTGTCCTTCAAACCCATTAAAATGCAGTCTCTATTTAATTTCTTTGAAGCAGTTTCTGTGGAGACTGTCTTCTCTGCTCTGTGTCAGCAAAAATAAAATTCTATTAAGTGAAATAAGTCAGACTGAGAGAGACAAATACCATATGATCTCAGTTATATGTAGAATCTAAAGAACAGAATAAACAAACAAACAAAACAGAAATAGACTCAGAGATACAGAGGAGAAACAGAAGGTTGCTAGATGAGAGGGGGGTCAGGGGATGGGGGAGAAGGTGAAGGAATTAGAAAGTACAAATTGGTAGTCACAAAATAGTCGCAGGGATGTGGAATACAGTATGTGGAATATAATCAATAATGTTGTAAAGATTATGTAGGGTGCCAGATGGGCACTGAAATTATCATAGGATGGGTCACTTCATAGACTGTGTAGATGCCTGACCACTGTGCTATATACCTGAAACTGAGGTAGAATAATACTGAATGTCAACTATAATTAAATATATATATATATATATATATATATATATATATATATATATATATATATATGTATTTTTTCTGGGGTTTTTTTGCAAAAAATGCGTCATGACTTTTCTGACAACCCAATATATACATTCATGGGATATAAAGCACAGCATAGGGAGTATAGTCAATGGTACTGTAATATTTGTGAAGGTATAAATGTTTAATCATTATGTTTTGTACATCTGAAAACAATATAAAAAATAAAATTAAAAAAAAGTTTTAGTTTCTTCAGATCTCTTGTTTTATTTCAACAGACAAGAGTTAGAAATGAAAATTTAAAGCTTTTAATATATTTTATAAATGTGTAAGCAAAGAAATATGATTTTATTTTTTAAAAGAAAAATGGTAAATAATCGCGACTCAGCTAAATTGAGAATTTTTTTTTTTTGCTTGAATTATCTATATAATTGACTCAACGTGTTAGTTTCTTTTTCAATTGGCAAGTGGGGAGACAGATGTATACATTGCTTAATGATAAAAATTATAACAAAAATTTAAAGATATATTAAAGGTCACTGAGATAGCTTTCAATTTGAAGTTAGAATGCAATTATTAACCTGAATATTTTATGGAAGTAGAAATAATTGTTCCTCTATCTAAATCTAAATACGCATTTTTCTTCTGCCAACTAACATTTTGAAAGGTTAGAAATTACTTTCAGGATTCACTTTTCTGTGCACAGAAATACACTGTTGATAAAAAATATCTTTTAAGGCTATCTGGCTTTCTCTGTACTGATGGATATTTGATCACAAAGTCAGCCTTTTGGAAACATCAGCACCGTCTTCCTACTTTCCAACGTATGTTTTTAATTTTTGGATTTATAAAAACAGGATTGTTAATGTGGGTGAAATTTGGACAAACAAAATAATTATTATTGTAATTTGTTTCCACAATCAGTGGTTTCAAACCTGTATTTGCAAATTTGAATAATATATTTTACAAATAAGTGACATTGTGGATGTCAGATCAACTTTTCAAATATTTGAAAATAAATGTGGAGTTGAATTACCTAGATGATTGTCATAATATTCCATGCTGCTTATATCTGTGAAAGTAGTCAATTTTTGTCAAACTCCAAACAAATAGACAGAAAACTGGTTCTAAACAGTAAGTACAACACACAAACGGTTCACATTACTTATGGGCATTTATGGTTTGATTAAAATGTCATTTTTTCATTTTTAAATAAATATAGGTAAAATGGCTCAATTCATAAAAGCTATTAAACAGTTGGATTACAATATGGACTAAAATTGCAAATGATAAAATATTAATTTCTACATATATAAACAAAATATAGGAAAACTAAGAAAAAGTTGAATGAAATATAGACAAAATGCTTAAGTAGGCAATTTCTACAGTATGACATATCAACAGTCAGTAAACATATTAAAGTATATACAAGATTTCTAGTGAAAACAAATGCAAATTTAAAATGTTCTATTTTTGTCTACAGGTTCTTAGATTAGAATAAGTGATAATGCCCAGCACAGGGGTGAATGAACAGACTTTCTCTTGTAACATTAATGGTCTACTGACATTTTTTGGAGATCATTAAACAATACCAATCCAAATGTTGTACATATATCCCCTATGACAGAGTAATCCTAATTGGAGAAACTTACTCTAAGGAAATCATGAAAGTTTGAAAACACACACACACACACACACACACACACACACACACACATACACACACAAAATTTCCCCACAGTTTAGATAAATGGATTGCCCCATATTTGTTAATATGTCTATTAAGATGGTTTTCCTTTTTTTTTAAATGAAGAAAACATTCTGAAACATAGTAGATATATTATTCCTATAGTATAGTCACAAGGCTGAAGGATAGTAAACATATTCTGGAAAACAGAATGAATTATCTTAGAAATTATTAGAATTTGGCTGATTATATTTGTGGCCTTAGTTAAATTTTAAAATCTAATGTGTCTTTATGGGGGCCTGATATTTATATAAAAAGAAATTATTTACAATGCATGGTGTTTTAAATATTCAGTCTCTTTCTCTCCATGTATTGTTCCATTCTCAATTTAGAACACAGATTTTTTTTTTTAGTACCTTTGTATGGGGATCCATACTACATATAATATGTGTTCTAATTATTATGTTTTTAGAAGCAAAAAGAAAGGGAAAGATAAAAAATATCAGAATAGTGTTTAGGCCCAAAAGGAGGCAGGATGATGGGATAGTGGATAGAAATAAAAAGGATAGAAAGATATTAGAAAGATATAAACAGATTCAACAAAGCTGGTAATAGCTAATGCTTAAGCTTATTTGTAGGTTCATGCATGTTTATTATATTGCTTTATAGCTTACATATATGTCACATGAATTTTTATTTTTATTTATTTATTTTATTAGTATTATTTTTTTATAGCTGAGCCATCCTGCCACCTGTTGGCAGCTCAGCAGCAGCTCTGCTGGGGCCAGGACTCGAACTGCTGTTGCTCAGAGCTTGCACTCTTGAGTGAGCTCTTAACCAACTGAGCCACTCAGCCGGTCCCCGTCACATGAATTTTTATATACCTTACATTATTAGTATAAATTAACAATAAAAAAGATAATCTTCTAAATATTAACTTCTCCATTTAGGAAAATACTTAAGTGTTTAATTCTTTGCAATGCTAATTTAGCAATATTTCAAATTACTATGGTAATTAGTAATAATCAGAATGAAACCAAACAAACCCAATGTTTAAATATGTACCAATTTGCTCAAATATGTTCTAAGTTTACCTAAATGGATTAATAATGTCTCAATAAATAATAGTCAAAAAGAACATTTTAAAAATTCTACAGGATATTATATAATTAGCACAGAAAATGATATTTTTGAATTCTTCAAGTATATAGAATTTAACATAAGTGAACCCTAGTTAGGATAATGGCATTAAAACATCCTGTTTGTATTGCTGCTAATTAACCAGATTATCCATTTAGCTAGGACCTTTGCTCCCAGAATAACGGAAGGATGGATCTAGGAATAGGTTCAAAATTTTGAAAGGGCTTTAAAAGTGATTTACTCCAACTCACCACCAAGTATCTGATTCTCTTCACCACCCAAACACCATACTTTACCTCCTTGGCAAGACCATTCCATGATGGATGGACCTATTCAAACTCCTTTGATTTAAAGTCTATGACAACCTTTTTGATTTAATCACCTATAAATCCTTCTCATTTTTTCAACTTCATAAGATACATATTTCACCTTCCTCAGACTGAGTCAAAAAAAGAAACTGAAACCATGCATATCTCATTATAAACTGTTGTTTTTTTGAAGTGTCCCAGAGTTTTGCTTTCTATCTGCTCCAAATATATAAAATAGCTCCCTCTTCTCCAACCACTCTGGCTTTCTTGGCCTGTCACCAGGGTACTGTCTTGAAAGCTAACATTTCACTGAAGCCGTTATGTGTTGGCACACTTCTTTACCTATTCTGAAAGTGAGAACGTTTTCTCTCCTAATTCTGCATAACCTCAAAGTTATGGTTTTTATCATTTCTGTATGTTTGGGAAGATGAAAGTATATAAGACATATTTTTAAATATATACAATGAGAGGAGCAGGTTCATTTGACCCAAACATCTACAGTGTCAATTACTGGGTTACATTTCCTCCTCGGTCATAGTTAGGAGAGAAAGCCAGGGAGGAAGCTATACTCCTACCTCAGAGACATTGGAGAAAATAGTCTGAACTCATATTTAGCTATAAAAAAGACACACCTAGAATTTCTAAAGTCCATTCGTTAAAGAATTCTCCTAGGCCATTTTTATTGCAAAGTATAAGGATCTTTCTGAAAGGAGAAACAACAATCAGCCTCTATTGAAGAGGAGCAAGTAAAATTAGGAGATGATGGAGAGGGAATATAAATTGGGATGCATCCTATGGCCAATGATATCATTTCCAGCCCAGGCCGCAAAGTATATGAAAATCAACAAACCCTGTTCTTTAATAGCGGTGTTGCTGACTTATTCTCTTTATCCAGTTCTATGCATTCATAACATAAAGTGATTTAGAATCATGGGGTTGTAAATGTTATGATTCACAATGCTCCTAGGCATCCTCTAAGCCACAACCTTTCCCTGAAAAACAACGAAATTGGAACCCAGAGAGAGGTAAGGGTTTTCTGAAGCCACACATAATCACAGACGCGGGCTCCTGGGCATTCGTTCTTTGCACTAACAACTCCCTTTTAATCCTTTAGGTTTCCAAGATCCACAAGCACACACACAACTTTCTAATTTATCTTCTTAACTTTTATGCATAGTAGTTCTTATAATAATATATGACTATTGCACCTGTGCACATTTTTTTATTTGCAGAAACTGTGAAAGATTGCCCCTACAGTGTGTCACACATTTGGCCATGGCAAAACAGTATTCCTGCCATTCAACTTTGTCATCTAGCTGCTTGAAAGCGGTTCTGTGACTTCAGAAATAAGTGAATCAGCCTTTACATAATCATATCTGTTTCATAAGTTGGAAAATTGTTTTGAAGTTTAGAACTCCCCTTTGAATAGTGATGCTGTCTAGGCCAGTGAAGATTAAATTGCAACATTAAAAATTGCAAATGGTTTCAAATCCTCGGAGGCTGAGTTACAGACTGCCAGCTGCAGATGGGTATAGCTATCTTTACTATACCCTGAAGGCCTTAATGAAAATGTAATGATTGGAAGAATATTAAAGTACTTTTGTTATTTTAAAACAAAACCATCTAGGTCACTTTCTTATTCTATTTCCACCCCAACCCTCTTTCTTTATGTGAGACTTATATGGACTGAGGTGGAAATAGACAAATACATTTATCCAGGATATTGTACAATGTTTTTTTTAAATGCTCAGCCTCTTCTATTTCTTTGATATAAACTATATCAAAAGGATACTTTTAAAGGTAGAGAGCACATTGACAAAAGGATATATTGTTCAATTTTTGCAGAGTTTTTATGTGGAGCGAGGCATTACCTGTAAGTACTGTAGTTACCTCAATAGATATATTCAATGCTATCAATCTCTGTTCTGCTCTGAAGAATGTTACAAAAATGGGAGCACCCTTCAGCCGGTAAGAATTTGCTCAGTGGTGAACCAAGCAGGGAAAGGGTTTACAAGTGGTTTCTTTAAATTCTCTTTTCCTATGTAGGTTATCTTTGAAATGACCTCAATATTACAGAGTGATAATTATCTATTTTATTTTCCTGGAGATAGTTCAACAGAGCCAACACTGTATATGTCTTTCACAGTCATGATGGGAACGGAGTGTTAGGATTTTGTGCTTATTAGGCACCAGGTAGTTTTTGTTGTCGTTAACAATCCTTCACGCAATAAATAGTGTGCCACACTGAATGACACGATCTTTAATATTATCAGCCCCACATCTTTGTAACACCAGGTGAATCTAAACTAAGGGGCTCACACTATTCCCTTCAGAGAGAGAGAGAGAGAGAGAGAGAGAGAGAGAGAGAGAGAGAGAGAGAGAGAGAGAGAGAGAGAGAGAGAGAGACCTTAAAGCAAAGCAACCTTGAGCTATCTCATAATGTAGTACTTTGTTTTCAGGAACATTAGTTGAAACATGTTAGAGTGTTTTCTCTAAAACTCCCATTATATCTCTTCGCTTGCACCTAGGAAAATATTGTTTACTGGTACTTTGGAAACTAAAGGAAGAGGAGCGTAATAAAATAGAAAAAGATAAAACTCACCTTTCTCACCATTCCCCAAGTTTTAGTCACATGTTCAAGTACTGTTTCTATGTACACAAATAATACTGAATAAACACCTACAGCTCTGGCTTTTCCCTCAAGTTTCAACTAAGCTATCTATGTGCTTAGATGTTAATAAATCTTCTCCCTACCACGATCCCAAACCTACTTCTCTCCACCAAACAAGGTGTTTTCATTTGACTGTCTGCTTTTGTCACCAGCATTACCATTTTCTAGGTCATCCAAGATGATATTTTGGAGTTTTCTTTTACTTTTCCTCTCCTTGGGAAACATCTCTCTCCACCCTGACATCTAAATAATTGCCCAGATCTGTTCAAGTTACTTTTATACCTCAGATCCATTCCCTCTTTCCTTCCCACCATTGCCAACAATCTTCATAACCCTTCCACACAGTTACAGTGTTTTCTTACCAGCTAAGCCTTTCAATAACACAGCTTTCAGCAGAAGTATTAGAGAACATCCATTGCCAAACCAGCCATGTCATAGGATATTTTTAAACAAATATTTATGACATTTCCTCAGTTTCTCATAATGGTAACAAAGGCATGCCATGCTTGAGTTGTAAAGAACTACTTGCAATGCTGTAACATACCAACCCATTATGTCCTAGCTTTGCTTTTGACCTCCCCTTATCCCTCATCCAGACACTCCTCTGCTCACACTTGTACCCTCTGTGCAAAATCTACCTGTCAAATTTCTACCCACACATAAAGGCAAAGCTCAAGTGCCTCTGCCTAACATGAAACTCTCAGTTTCACAGATGAAAGTATATTCTGTTTCCTTTGACTTTTAAGCAGTTATTTTTTCCTCAATTTTCCTGGAAAATTTATTTAAATCTGTTTGTTATATCTCTTGGTAAAGATATTATTATTCCTATGAGACTAAAAGCCCAATAAAGGAAATGATTATGTCTCGTTTAATGTTGAATATTCTCCACAGAATCTCTCTCTCTCTCTCTCTCTCTCTCTCTCTCTCTCTTTCTCTCTCCTCTCTCTCTCTCTCTCTCTCTCTCTCTCTCTCTCTCTCTCTCGTATGTATCTATTTATCTATCATCTATTTATCTATCGATAATATTTATCATCCATCTATCTATAATATCTATCATCTATCTATCATCTATCTATAATATCTATCTACCTATCTATCTATGTATGTATCTATCGATCTGTTTCTTAACTTTATTGAAGTATAATTGAAGTACAATAAAGTAAAGATAATTAAAATGTATACTTTGATCAGTTATAACATATGTATGCATTAATGAAAACATCACCACAATCGAGACAATGACTATTTCCATCATGCCTCAATAACTCTCTGTGCCCCTTTGTATTCCATTCCTCCTTGCAGCCCATCTTGAAGCAACCATTAATGTGCTTTCAGTCACTGTATATTTTCTAGAGTGTTATGTAATAAAAATAATACAGTATACACTTGTTAACCTATCCTCTTTAGCTCAACATAATTTTGAGACTCATTTAGAATACTCTATCTATAGATCAATTATTTTTATTACTAAGTAATATTCTATTATATGAATATACCAAACTATGTGTGTGTGTGTGTGCGTGTGTGTGTCTGTGTGTGTGTTTCTCAAAAAATAGACATTTGGGTTGTTTTCCATATTTGGCTACTACAAATAAAGTTGTTAAGAATATTTCCATACGAGTCTTTCTGTAAACCTGTCTTTTCATTTGTCTTGGGTAGATAATTAGGAATTGAAGAACTGCATCACTTGATTTTTGTATGCTTCATTTTTAAGACAATTCCAAACTGTCTTCCAAGGGGATAAACTATTTTAAATTTCCTCCAGGAGTGTGTGAAAGCTTCAGCTGCACAAGAGCCTCAATGACACTTGATTTGGCCAGTCTTATTTTTAGTCCCTCTAAACAGCATGTAGTGTTATCTCAATTTTTGTTTTTAATTTGCATTTGCATGAGAACTATTTTTTTTCTATGATTAAGCCATAAAGTTATTCATGTATTCTGGATACAAACCTTTTGTCTGATATGTGTGCTGTGAATATTAATTCCTAATGGCTTGCTTTTGATTTCCTTATGGTGTCTTTCAAAGAGCAAAATATTTTTATTTTAATTTTAATAAAGTCCAGTTTATCAGTTTTTCTTTCACATTTTGTACCTTTTAAGTTCTACAGAAAAAAACCTTTCCCACCTCAAGATCATGGTGATTTTCTAGTCTTATTTAGAATTTCTATAATTTTAAGTATTACATTTAGGTCTATAATTCATGAAGTTAACCATTCTTTATTGTGTTGAGGAATGATGCTTTTTTTAAAAATATTTTTTTCCATATGCATATCCATTTGATCCAGCATTATGTGTTGGATCCTTTCCCAACTGAGTTGTCTGGCACCTTTGCTGAAAATCAATTAACCACATGTAGGTGGGTTTATTTCCAGGTTATCTATATGTGTCATCGATTTATATATTAATCTTCTTAACAATCCCAAACTGTCGTGTTTTTTATTTATTTATTTATTTTTTTAATTGGGGAATTGGGGGAGGGGAACAGTGTTGGGGAATTGGGGAAGGGGAACAGACAAGTTGCTGTCCTTTTGTTCTTGTCTAGTCGCTTCACTGGCCCATGTTCTTACTATCATCGCGCTCCTCCTGGGTGAGGCAGATGGGTCTCTGGCCACTGGAGGGCGGCTCACACCAGCTGCCAGCCACTCACAGTAGCTCATGGCAGCCCACGCAGCTCCACTGCACCCTATGCTGTTGCCGGCGACACACGGCAGCCCAGCTCCAGATCAAACTGCTGTTCACCATCTTAGCTGTAGAGGGCACAGTGTCACTGGCCCTCATGTGGGATCTGAACCAGGGCCCTGCTGCTCAGAGCTGGCTCCCTAAGCCAACTCCTAACCAACACGCCACTCGGCCGGCGCCAAACTGTCTTGATTCCTGTAGATTTACAGTAAATCTTGAAGTCAGGTCAGGTAAGTGAACCAACTGTGTTCATTTTTAAATACATATATTTTATTATATACATATTTATCACATATATTACATGTTTCTTATATATATAACCTATGTAATTACTCCAATTATTCTCAGTTCTTTGCATTTCCATATAAATTTTGGAATCAGCTTGCAACTTTTGCAAAAAAAAAAAAAAAAAAAACTGCTGGAATTTTTACAGGAATTACGTTGCTAATACAACTCCATTTCAGGATAATCACCATCTTAACAAAATTAAGTTTTTAATCTAGGGATGTGATGCATCTCCCAATTTAAGTGGGTCTTCTTCATTATCACTTAATGACAAATTTTAGTTTCTATGTATAAGTATTAGGTGTCTTTTGATAAAATATTCTTAGGTATTTTGTGTTTTGGGGTACTACTGTAAATTGATTTCCCTCCAAATTTTATTTTCCAATTTTTTTTGCCTGTGTAAAAGAATAACTGATTTAAAGTTTCTGTCTCATAGTTCCAACATATTGGGGTTAGCATCAGTTGATCATATTTTCCCATGAGGGTCTGTTGTAATTTTATAGTTCTTCGTACATAGAATAATTTTGAATTGTAGCTGGACATTGTGAATGTTACATTGTGTAGTGTAGAGATCCACTGTAAAACACTGTATCTACAGTTCACAACACTGCATTGTGTGCATTTACAATTTTGTTAAGAGGACAGATCTCCCATTAAGTATTCTTACCACAATAAAAAAAAATCCAAATGTGTTGTCTGTCTCAAAGTGATCCCTCTGGGAGGCTTAGCTTACGATGCCCCTCTTGAGAGTTTGTCTTTGCACACTTCCTTCAATGTCAGTTTATCGGTTTGTTATCATAGCCAGCAAATAGCCAGCAAATGCCTTACCCACAGTAGGTGATTCATTTGTTAATTTGCTGATTTGTCAATTTAGCAATGGATTTATTGAAGATGCCTTAATAGGTTGATGAGATTGTATGCAATCAATAGAGGACTTTGATTACTCATAACATCCTATAGCTTAGTAAAAATTGCCTGTGAAAAACTGGAAAGGAAAGCCAGAAAGGAGATGTTGAGTCAGCATCCATCTGAGGAGCGATAATGTACCTACTCTACTTTCTGTGTAATTAGTCTTCAGCTTTTCCTACCCTTCTCCATCCCAGTCTTGGTTCCTACTCTCCCATGACATCCTTGTGCCTTTGATAACAATAAAACCCTTGTTCTTACTCTGTCTTGTACAGTGAAGCACATTCTTTAGGCTTTTAAATGATGTAGGAGCCCTTTGTTTTACTAGCAACTCATTACAGCTTATTATGAAAAGCTACATTGCGTGACAGTTCTGAAAAATATATCACTTGTTAGCTCTAAAAATATAATCCTTTCAGTTCAGGTATTTTATTCTTTCAACAACAATGGGAACTTTTGTTAAATGAAGAGCACATCATTTAAAATGTAGTATGTTAATCATTCTAATGGAAATTACAGCATAAATAAATGTAACCTTGAACTTTTTCCCTTATGTAGACATTTTGCTGACTTCTATTTTTATTATCTTTCCACTTTGAACCATTCATTGAGTCCTTAACAATATACATTGAAATAAAATATACATATTTCAGATTACGGGTGCTACACATTCAATTTTAAAACTGGCAAATATTGGTTTCAACTAGTACAAAAGGGATTTAAACTTAATAAAATTAAAGCTCAAATGCTAGCATAGATAGTGAATAATAAGCTAGCCAGAAATTCCATTTGCAAATGTTTGGACTCCTACGAGGCATTTCCTGAACATTCAGTACATATCACAAAAATCTCCAATTAGCACCAGAGGACATTGTAAAAGGAAAAAAAGTGCTGGTGTGCACTTGGACGCAGATGCTCTTCCCAAAGAAAGGCAAGACTGCTTGCCAGCCTACACAGATGGCAACCTTGTTTTATATGAGACATGTACATACTCAGAAAAGACAGAGAATATTTGCAACATGCTTTTCAGTATTCATTAAATAGGAAAAACAATCCACTTAGTCTTCCAGCCACCATGTTTTGTGAATTTTACATTCTGCATGATTGTATCATTTCAAGTTCCAAAGGTCGGAAGGTTGCTCATTCATTAAGATCTAGTAAAATATTGAATCTTAATAACTGACTCCTGTTAAACATAATGTATGATGACAAAATTTCAAGCATTTACGTTGGCAATAGTGAATTTTTTTTTACTGCATACACAAATAAAACAATAATTATTCTATAGGGGTATCCATTATCATTTAGAATCACTTTCACTTAATTTATATAAAAGGTTATTACATTTAATTAATGACATCAAGAAAGGTAAAGCTAAATATTTACCTATTTATAATGTTGACTATCACTATTATTTGTTTTGTCATGTACTATTCTGATGTTTTTCACTTGAATTTGTAGCAGTTTGAATTTTATTAAGCATTTTTTGTCTTTTCAAAGATTAACATCTGAGCCTCTCTCACATGCAATTTACTCTAAGAAAATAACTCATTATATAAGCAGACTTGTCACATTATATTTTATTTATTAGCATCATTTCAAATAAAATATTGCTATTGACAAACTAAATTTAAATTAATGAAATGCTAAAATAACAAATGGGTTTAACATTTCTACACTGCCCCATTTCTGGTAGTGTTTATAGAAATGTTTTTAAAAGAAAATCCTAGACCATGTGCTTTTAGCCAATTCCTCTGAAGTAATGATTAGAAATATAAGTTGGGCTGCTTCAGACATGTCCACTACACATGCTGGAACTTATTCAAAATATTGTGCTACAGAACCCAGTCTGCTTAGATTACAAAGTTTAGTTTTATTTATTTGCCTGGCATATTGGATTTGTGAAATTGATTCATATTATTCCAACCCATGGGAGACCAACAAAAATTTTAAATCCTAATTGCTTTATTTTTCTGTGAGAGTTATATATCAAGATCTTAAAAGATTCTTGTAACACGCTTCTGCAAACACTCAAAGAGATATACTAAGAATAATCCAGCATAACAAGGTTGATTTAGATTAAAGCAAAGAGTTATTAATTTGAAGGGAGAACAAGTAGAAGTCGCATAAGTAAATCTTCTATGCTGGAGGAACATTATTTCATTAGAGTTGGTAGCTCATTATATGTCCTTTGTGGTCCCTCTGATGGTATCAGTTGTGGATTTTCTCCTTTTTGAACTTTTCAGTATGGCTATAATTTCTGTGGAATTTTGGGGGTAGTGGGGGTGTTGTTTGTTTCCATTTTCTTGAGCTGGGCCAGCTCAATTTCATCCCACCTGTTGCTTCACTGATTTTTCCTTATTACTAATATGAGCTCTTCTCAAGAAAAATAGTGAGTGAATCATTGCATTTGTCTTAATTCGGGACAATATATTTATCCATGTTTTTCATCTACTTCAGACAACATTTCCTTAGTCAATATTCTTTGTATGTTTTCCCTTTTTCTTTTATGCTCTTCTTTAAAATATAGATTCCCTGTTAGCTCCTTTTAAATATATTCATCTTTATGGCCTCTTTTGCTTTTTATAATTTTAAAACATTTTATGGTGTGCATACAGACTTAGAACTGTGATATCATCCTAATGGATTGATTTTTTTCTTATTAATCTCTGTTTATAGTCTAATAATCCTCTCTGTTTTTAAAAAAAACACTTTCTATTATAATACTGCAGTATTTGTGTATATTACACTCTTACACTCTTGCAATTTCAATCTTTATCATTATATTCAGTGTGTCGTCTCTAACTATCACATAAATCATTTCAATGCAGTCTGTCAATTTTAATCTTTTAGTTTGTATGTTTAATTATTTCATCTTTAATGTCATTATTGATGCAATGGATTTATTCTAACATCTTACTATTTGCTTTCCATACTAACATGATTTTTCTTTCTGTCTTATCTCCACTTTTTATCTATTAGCCTGTTGGTCATACTCATATATTCATTTAACTCTTATGTTAGTGATTATCTTGGTGATTACAACATCCATCCTTGATTCAAAGTGGTCTAATACAAATAATGCTTCCCATTGTGGTTACCAGACTCCGATATAGCCACCTGGTTTTTACATCCTTGAGTGGTACCCTCTCACATTCTCCAGGGTTGACTTGTATAAGCAATCGGACATTATGGAAATGATAGGAAATGATTTCCAAGTCAATGTTATAAAAGACCTTACAGCGAGCTTTCTCTTCTGGGTCACTCGTTCTATGGCAAGTCATGCCATGAGACACTCAAGCCTCCCTACAGGGAAGGCACAGTGAGAAATGGAGTTTTGTCTTATGGATAAGTAGCATCAATCTGTGGCTATATGATTCTTCAGACCCAATAAAGCCTTCAGTTGATGGTGATCTTGGCCATTACCTTGACTGCAATCCCTTCGAAGTTCCCAAATGAAAATCACCATTCTAAGCTGTTACCAATTCCTGACACACAGAAACTGTGTGAAATAATAAATGTTTATTATTGTTTGAAGCACTGTTTTCTGGGGTAATTAGGTATGCAGCAATAAAAACCTACACCACCAAAAAACATTAGGACCATGCAACTCTTTCATTATGTGTCCCTTTATTTGCTTTTTGAATTTTACTAGTCATGCATTTCAATGTTGCATATGTTAAAAACCCCAAGAGAGTACTTTGCAGTCATGGTTATTTGTATTTACCCATGCACTTAACATTGACACTGCTCATCTTTTCTCTTGGCATCTGCATGATTCTTTCTGGGATAATTTTTCTTCCATCTGACAAGCATCCATTAGTGTATCTTTTAGTGCAGGGCTGCAAGGGACAAATTTTGTCCATTTTTTTCCTTCACTTCCCCTTTAATATTATGAAGATATCTTACGTAGAGTATAGAATTCTAGGTTTCAGATAATTTCTGTCAGCTTTAAAGATGTCACTCCATTATTTCCTGACTTCTATTTATTTTCTGCTGAAAAGTTGACTGTTAGGGGTGTTTTTTATTTTTTGATAATGTGTTTGTAATGCTGCTTTCAAGACTTTTTTTTTTAAATTAGGGATAATCAGCACTTTTACTGTGATGTATGAGCATTCTGTTTATTCCACATGGGTTTTGCATAGCTTACTAAATCCCAAATTGAAGTCTGTTATAAGTTTTGGAAAATCCGGGGACATTACCTTTCCAAATATTGGGTTTTTTTTTTCATTCTCTCTCCTTTCATTCTAGAACTCCCATTACATATATACTAAACATTTTACGCAATCTTTTATGTATTATTCTGTGCTTTCCATTCTTTTCTGCTTCTCTGCTTCAATTTTCCATTGTTTTCATCTATCCATTTACCAATCCTCTCTTGTTTCTTTTGCCAAACAATCTCTCTCGCTCTCATAAAGTTAAGGAAAGTCTGTGTTATCCAACTTGCCTTTACTTCTTGAGCTTATTAATCTTTGTTATTTTAATGATCTTGTCTATTCGCTCCAGTTTTTGTATCACTTTTACACCTGCTTCTAGTCTGTTTTAACTATGGGTGTTTGGTCTTATGACCCCCTTTTTTTTGTCATACCTTATATAAAACTATCACTGAATGGCAGTCATGTATGCAGCATTGTTAAAGCTGGAGATGATATCTTCCTCCATGGAATGTTTACTATTTTCTCTGGTAGATAAAGGCAGGTCACCTAAATCCAATTATGGGCTGAGCTGGGTTGAGGCTATGTTGCAATTTTAGTAAAGAGTAAAGATCTGTCTGTCTCTGGTTAGCAAGTCTTATTTCTAGGGCCTTATTTCTTGGTCCTTGGAGCTTTTGAGAACTTAGTGTGTTCACTTGATCCTTCACCTGGTAGGTCCTAAATGCTAATTCTTGTTCCCTAAGTACAGGGAGGATTCCCGAAACATCTGCTCTACTTACCTAAGGTTCTCTTCTTAGATTTTTAACAACCTACTTATACAGCTTGAAATTAATCAAATGCCTTGAGAAAAAAACAGGTGCATAATACTCCAGTTTTGCCTCTCCAGATTTTTAACAATGTAAAACTCGGATTCTCTGTTTAAAGAAGGTTTATTTATAAATCCAAAAATTGAAAAGCACACAAAATATTCATCAGGAGGTGGTATACCTAAATGTTGAAACAGCATTCATCATAAAAGGAACTACTGTAACATGTAAACACATGAACAAATGAATCTCAGGGACATTATGCTAAATAAAGAATGCCAGACACAAAGTATACATACTACATAATTTCACTTATATGTCTTGAAATAATCTACTTTAGAAAGCAAATCAGAAATTGCCTGGCTCTGAGAGAAAGAATTGTGTAGGAAGAGGAATTAGCTTTTTGGGGGGATGAGAAATTTTATATCTTGATTGTGGTAGGTGATACAAAAGTATAAACAATTGATAAAACTTATCTAACTAGATACCTAATGGGTATATATTTTTTTATTTTTTTCTTAAGTATTTTTTAATGTAGTACACTACACATAAAATTTACCATATTAAGCATTTAAACTATACACTTTAGAGGTATTAAACACATTAATATTATGTAAGCATCACCATCATCCTTCTCCAGAACTCTTCTAATCTTGCAAAGCTGAAAATCTTTACTCATTAAACAACAATTATTCCTTCTTCCTTACCCCCAGCCCTTGGCCACTACCATTCTACTTTCCATCTCTGTAAATTTGACTACTCTAGGTATTCATATAATTGGAATCATACAGTATTTGTCTTTTTGTGACTAGGGGTGTGTTTTATGTTATGCAAATTAAACCTCAGTCAAGTTGGTATATAAAAAGCAATATATGCAAAACAGTTATTATTTGTGTATTCATTAAATTAATGTATTACCTACAGCTATTTGTATATTGCATTCTTAGTATTTTTCTCAAATTTATTTTTCTAGCATGTTCTTATTGTATTCAGTGATTTATATTGTTTGTTATATTTTTCAGACTTTCTGTTCTGGTAAGTAAATTGATATATCCCATTAATTATTTTCTGTAGACCAAAATAGTGAGAAAATATTCTCCATACATCTACTGAAGTACCTGGAAGCTTTAGATCACATCTTCTAAATATAAGCATAATATTGATTCAATATTTTCAGGTAGAAAATATATAATTCAGTTTCAATAATTTTATAAGTCCTACCTCTCTTTCCTTTCATTAAGAATTCACATCTTCAACAAATATTTTTACTAAGAAAAACTCTCATACAAGGTCAGACAATTAAGTTCACAAACTTGTTGCAATGATGTTGCTAACCTTTTTTGATATCAGAGGGGTTATTCATTATGAATTTGTACCAACTGAACAAACAGTTAACCAAGTTTACTATTTGGAAGTACTGAAAAGGCTGCATGAAAAAGTTAGATGACCTGAACTTTTTGCCAACGATTCATGGCTCTTGCATCATGACAATGCACCAGCTCACACAGCACTGTCTGTGAGGGAGTTTTTAGTAAGTAAACAAATTACTGTATTGGAGTACCCTCCCTACTTACCTGGTCTGGCCCCCAATGATTTCTTTCTTTACCTGAAGATACAGGAAATATTGAAAAGCAGACATTTGGATGACATTCAGGACATCAAGGGTAATAAGACAACAGCTCTTATGGCCAGTCCAGAAAGAGTTCCAAAATTACTTTGAAGGGTGAACTAGGTGCTGGCATCAGTGCATAACTTCCCAAGGGGAGTACTTTGAAGGTGACTGTGGTAATATTCAGCAATGAGATATGCAGCATTTTTTCTAGCATGAGTTCATGAACTTAATTGTCTGACCTCATATAAGTTGTCTATGATTGATTTAAATATTTTATAAATTTTGGTGATAAAAATGGTAAGCCTTCTAATTCTCATTCAATTCCAGCAGATAATATAAACTTATTCAATCAAAACTAGAAGCTTCATCAAGGTTTTACCACTCTGAAATTTTCTAAAAAAAAAATTATAGATATTAAAACATGCTAAAAAGCCACTGTGTGTCAAAATGTGTACTAATGGAGCACATATAGACAGATAGACCAATAGAATAAACTAGAAAGTCACAAATAAAAACAGGTATTTACAGAATGTAGTATATGATAAAGATGACATAATGACTAAGTTTAAAAACTGGACTTTAAACAATTGTGACTAGGAAGATTGTATAGTATATACAATTCACTTTTATCTGCATAACAAACCAACCCCAACAGTTTATATTTACTCAAAATTTAGTGGTTTAATTCAAAATATATTATTGCTCAAAAATCCAAGGTTCAGGTGGAAGCTTCTATTGGTCAACTAAGCTCTGCTGGGAACATTCATGTGTTGAAGTTATTTGTGGGCCATCTGGGATGCTTGATATAAGACAGTCTCAGTCTCATATGGGGCAGATTGTGAAAAGCCACAGAACTATGACTCAAAAGTCAGAAAAGATAAGAAATAGTGCTAAACTCAGCTGCGTTGTAGAAATACAAAAGCAAAATGTTTGCATGTCCAAATTACCGTAAACAACCTTACAAGATAAATTATGAACTGTGAAAAATATGGGCACTTATATCATAGACACAGGGCTATCACTTGAATATATAAACAGATACCAAAAACTGACAAGAGAAAACCAACAACTGAATAGAAAAATGGGCCAAACGCAAGAATAACTTGTTGACAGAAAAGGAAATATGAATGGTCATTGCACTTATAAATTCTGCTGAACTTTCCTCCTAAGAAAATGCAAATAAAAACAATACAGTGCTACTGCTATTATTCATCAGTTTTGTAAAAATCTGAAAGTTTGAAAATATGTTCCACTGAATAGCTGTAGGTAAAAGGAACTCATATGTCGCTGGCCTTACTTTACTTAGCCTTCTCTCTATTGATTTTAATGCAACATTTTCAATTCTTTTTCTCTTACAAGTAACTACAGAACAAGTAAGTTTAGGCACATTGGTTATTTTTGCAGTGCATGTTTAGAATACCTTCCCCTAAGTGATATTGCTGGGGCAAAGGATAAATATATATGTAACTTCTTATTTAACTGCCAATTTAATTCCATGGAGTTTATGCCATTTGGCATTCCTTCCAGTAATGTATTTACATTATAAATACTTTACATATTCAAAAATGTAAATTAAAAAGAGAGGAGAACACTGAAAAATGAAAAACAAATAGAAACAAATGAACTTAACTGTGTATCAAATTGGTACCATATTCCACAGAAAAGTGAAATTGTTCCAAGTGATTCTGAATACAAAACTCCTACATGAAATATCTCCTAGGGAAAAGGAGATGTAACATAGCTTAAAATTCACCCAATTACTTAATTTTTAATAATAATATTGGTATTATGATGTTGGCATTAGCTATTTATATGGCTTGGTAAAGCTGGAAAAAATAAGCGAATCTGTTAACGGTAGAAATAAATGTTTTCAGCACAAGGGAAAAGAGATATAAATACAAAATAAGAGACACTGATGTAAAAAATAAACTTGAACTGTTCATTTTGATTGGGATTTGTCACTAAACCTCAAGGATCATAAAATTATTGATTTTTTAGTTGAAAGGAAGCTGAATGTCCAACTTATATTTTATAGTTAAGTCTCTTCTCAAAAATCCTCAGCGATTGATTTCTTGCTTCTTTTTGAATTACATCTGTGCCAAGGAAATGATTCTGTTGTAGATTTAATATTAGTTCTGTGACTAAGTCCTTATGCCATCTCTACTAGATATTACTTAGAGAATTAACTAAATCTCTCTAATCCCCTCATCTATAAATGGAGATGATGAAATTGACAGGATTCAGTCCTGAAAGGATTGGCCAGGTTGTGGGAACAATGATTTCTTACTACCAAGTCCTCCCTGGCATTATCCAGGAACAAGGCCTTACATAACAGTCATTTTTGTAAGTAATACTGAGATTTGGGGGTATTCTGGGACATCCCTCACCTTGAAAACGTTGACACTCTCTGAAGTAATGGACTGAGTGTTGACTTTTTGATAGTGAAGATAGCACCTGCCACTAAATTGGTTTTAGATACCATACAGTACAAGTCAAAACAGTTTGTAAATGGGAAAACATCATAAAAAGATGGTTATTATTACATTACTAAAATGAGCCATTTCAATTTTGTGTAGTTGGAATTTCTATAAATCTTCCATAGTTTGACCAGAAATCATCCTCCTTATAACTTTATTCTCATTACTCTTTGTTCTGCCCTGTGGGATCTGCTGAATGATTAATCCATCTCGTTGAGAAGAACACAAACAAAGTTGATTAATTAGAATAAAAGAAAATATAAACACTGAGTTCCTGATTCCTTATGAATTATTTTATTAAATCACCAACGTGTGCCTCTTACACACATGCATACAAGGATGGCCTTACTTCCCATTTCTTTCCTTTCTTTGCCCTCTGTTTTACTATAAACTATCTACTAAAGAGTGACAATAGTCCAGTTATGCAGTATTACCCCAACACATTTCATCTCTATAACTCTAATAGATGGTTTCTTCTACTGAAGCTATCTCCCTATAGTAATGATCATCAGGATTAATTCCTACCTTTTAGGGTCTGACTAGTCTATACTTCCACTTATGACAACTTCTCTGCACATGTAATTAGTTCATTAAGTAATATCCATGATATTCAAGAGGGTATAGACAGTTTCTGTTTTCTTTATCCATTGGTTCCTTTGTCTATTGCAATGACTGACATAGAAAAAAGTTATAAAAAACAAACAAACAAAACAAAACTAATTTCTTGAATGATACACCTTTATGAACCTTTTACTAGTCTTAAAACAGGAGCAGGGCCGGCCGAGTGGCTCAGTTGGTTAAGAGCTCATTCAAGAGGCCAAGCTCTGAGCAACAGAGGTTTGATGCTCTCCCGGAGCTGAGATGCCGCTGAGCTGCCAACAGGTGGCAGGATGGCTCAGCTAAAAAAAAAAAAAAAAAAAATGGAGGCAATCTCCCACCTCATACCTCATTATGTAACTTTCAAATTTATGTAGTAACCCAGCTGTAGCTTGCATTATAGTTGTACATGCTGCAATTTTACCTTGTATTTATTACTCACTAGATAAATTCTTTTGAATAAACATACATGGGTGAAACAGAAAAATCTGTCAGCACAATATTTAGATTTCCAACAAAATGCATCATAACCTGTCTAACATGATGAAGTTCAAGAGATGTTTTATTAATAAGTAAAAATGAAAAGTATATATACTGTTCCTTACAGATATTTAAAGTAATACCAACTTGTATGGAGAAATATATTTTCTTAGTCCACCATAATTACTTACAAACTCCCGTCCTTTCTTTTTCCTCAACTCCATCTTGGTCCAATGGATTATATACACCAGAAGAGTTAGAAATATGAGGTTCTAACTCAATAATTTAGCTAAATTTAGCAAAAATAATCAATTTTGTATATACATATATACACACATAGGTAACCTGTTGGCTACATTATTATCAAGATATATATAGTATATCTTTATTTGTATATGTGTGCATAACAACACATATGAGGTGTGATCAAAAGATATGGTGAATGTTTAAATTAAAAAAAAATTATTGCAAAAGACACATTGCCATTAATCTCCTTCAAAATACTCCCTTCACTTCAGAAACACTTATCCCATCATTCTTGCCACTTTCTGAAGCAGTTTTACAAGTCCTGTTTCATGAGTATCTTTACTTCATCCTGCATCATGACAATGCTCTGTGTCACACATCGCTTCTGGTATACAGCAATTTCTGTCAATAAAAACATTATGGTGTGTCCCCATTGACCTTATTCACTGAATCTGACACCGTGCAACTTCTGGCTCTTCCCCAAAGTCAAAATGACCATGAAAAGAAAACATTTTGAATCAATTCAGGACACCGAGGCAGCCACAACAGCACAATTAAAGACACTCACGAAAGAGGACTTCCAGAACAGCTTCAGAAAGTGGCAAGAGTGAAGGGATAAGTGTGTTCGAAGTGAGGGGCAATGTTTTGAGGGGGATTAATGGCAATATGTCTTTTACTGTAATATATATTTTTTAAATTTAAGCATTCACTGTATTTTGTGATCACACCTTGTATATGCATCACGTTATGTTGTGGGAACACATATAGCTTACAATAAAGTCCTTCAAAGCAAGGCAATGTTATAATTATACAAAATAAATATATCCTTGTAATCCTCAAGAGCATTTCATGTTAATTACATGTATTTTCATCATAGAAATATAAAAAAAAATACTCCTTGGATTAGGTGGGAGAATGAGGCTGCTTTCTTTTCAGTATTTCAGAGATAACTTCATAGAGAAGACTAATAGAGTAACTATGTTGAGAATTAATTAGCCACAAATCCAAAGTAATTCATCCAACAAAAATTGTAATATGAGACAATTTTTTTCATTCAGTAAACAATTATTATATACCTTTTAAGTTTCAGGTCCCCAAGTGAAAATTCATAAGCAAAGAGGAGAAAATATATAGTAAAACATGATTCTGACTCTTAAGGAAATTGTGTCTTCAAATTACTCTAGCACAGTGGCGTCACATGTAAGGTCCTAAGGATCCCAGAGTGAGATGGCTAACCGGCTTGGGAAGTGAAGGACATCTTCACAGAAAAAGTGTCGTTAGAACTGAGCATGAAAGAATGAAAAGTTTACAAGATGTTTACAAGATGGAGAAGAAGGAATAGGTTGACCTCATCCAAAAAAAGTGAATTGTGTGATCAAAGGCAGAGTCAGATGTGATAGACATGTTTTTGGAGAAACAATGAAATGTTGTTGAAGTCACTGGAGCCACATAGCATGTAAAGAAGGAATGATAGGCATATAACTAGAATAGCAGAAAAGTGAGGGCTGTGAAGGAAAAAAAATGCACACAAGTACATTTTCTCCTGGAATAATGATTGCAGATTAAAGTTGAGTTGTATCTGTGATATGCGATACTATGTAAGATAATGCTACTAAATGAGTTTCTATCGCAGCATTTGAACAAATTTGAGAATACACAGAATACTTTTTTAAATTACTCCAATATTGTTAGTATTTGAATGGATGACTATGTCTCTTAGATATGTAATCTAATTTTCTGATTAAGTTAGTATCCTCCAGGCATTTACATTGATTACTCCTTCCCAGAGTCTGTGGTCAGATGTTGATCAGCTACTTCTGGACAGACAGAATGACAAAGTAATTAAATAGCTTTTTAAGATATAAGTCTGTTCTTTACCATAACTATTCTAGGAGAAGAGAAGTATTTTATAAGATTTACATAAAGGTGAAATTATATAAGATTAAGCACTGACTAAAATTACTAGCAAATACATACCACTTTAAAAAGACTTGCCACTACCATTTACTTTAACTTTATCCAATCTGATTTAATTTACAGAATAAATATTAAATGTCTACTCTGCTTGTGACTAGGAATATAAAAATGAGACAAAAATACCTTGAAATACAATTGTTGTAATAGTTTCAATAATCCATCGTTTCACCAATGCCATATCACACCAAGTACTTTTACCCCTCTCTGCCTTTATTGAAAAGGAATATGATTATTTCTTTTTCCAATTTGTTAAAGTTGGACTACACCTCAATTCTACAAGTTCAAGCCTAAATATCATGATTAGAGTGTAAACGCTTTGATGCAACTCGACCTTCTCCTATTTACCTTTTATTCATAATACATAACATACTTTTTCTTATTCAATGAATGACTGTTTAATAAATAAATTTATAAACACATTTTAAGTATATATATTCTATCTCATGGATATAATTGACACAGGCAACTGACTGATACAATTGGCTCATTCAAATGTGCTCCAGTCAACCTATAGAGACACACAGTTGAATTGCCTTAAAGTATACCCCCAAATTAAATTTCCAGTGCCCACTAAGCTATAAACTGTTTATCCCTGCTCATTTTATGACTCCACTAACTTTTTCAGAGAATTACACTACTTCTCTAAATTTATACTTAGCTTTATTCATACTGTACTAATTAGTATTTCCCCCATTTCAAGGATTCACATACTTCAGCCTCCAAAAATGTGCCCATACAATAGAATTTAGAAGGTAAATTAGGGTTGCATTAAGGCAATACCCATTTTTTTTCCACAACCAAAATAAAGTCTATAGAGAAAATCACTCATCAGAAACAATACTTTTTGGAAAAAGAAAGTTTCTAGAAAACCAAAACAGAAACAATTTTAACATACAATGCGATTTGATGAAGACTAAAAGTAAATTTGTTTTTCTTTAATACACAATAGATTTTTCAGGAAGAACATAGTCACATAACAATGAAAGCAAACTATCTTTCCTCCCCCTCAACTGTTACCAAGTGGATCTCTCAGAATTTCTTTGTTGTTATTACCCGCACTTGAGTGCTAACAGTTAGGAGATAATTGCAGAGCTGGTGGGATTCTAAGAATAATCTCACCCAATGTTCTCCCTCTAAAAGATTATGATATGCATCAGTTTTAGGTGGTACAGGCTAGTAATTAAAACTTCATAATCATCACTATTATTGTTTCGTTATTTGCTATTTAGCTGTTAATTTCTTTCTTCAAATAAAGTTTTATACTTAAGAAAATTTTGAATAAGATATGCCAAAAGCCTTGACCCCCTGCCTTCCCTTAAACAAATTAACTCTTGCAGTGATCTTTGAAACTTGATAGATCCCTAAATTTTATTGAACAATTCTAATGTAGGCAACTCTATATTTCAAGCATGCCAATCAAAAAGAATCCTTCGGAGTCTATTTATTGTTCAACCAAGAAACAAATTTTTTTAATTAACTCTATATTAGTTAACAGGAAAACTGATTTGTCACAATTTATAATCTCCTTACCAAATAATAATAGATGTGATATATTTAAAAATAGTTATATTAGTTAAATCAATTAATTAGCACAAATTGTGGGTTTTTTGGGTTTTTTTAGAAGAATCTATCTCAAATGGTAGGGGATCCAGTCCAGAGGGAGCTCTCATGTAGTGTTGAGGTGTTTTATACTCAGTATCTTACTTTAAAGGGCAGAAGTCTATAGAGTTAACATTTTAGATTGTCTTGGGCTGCATTCTCCTTTCCCTTGTTCAACTGAAAGTTATTTCTTACTTTCTGCACTACCTGTAACATCCTACACTCCCTGCTTCCTACAGTAGGATATTTAACTAAGAACTCTTAGTATTAAAATTTTGTTATGTAGATCTGGAATATATTACCTTCTCCATATTAGCCACATAAGCTCTATCATAGGAAGAAAGATGAAAGGAAGATCGATATCATTTCAACAGCTTTTTAGGTCCTGTTCATCAAAATATGCTAAAATATCATCAGGGAAAAAGTCTCTAGATGACAATTTGAGGATGAACTTTTCCAAAATGGAAGCAAAAAGTTTGTTGGTAGTTTTTCATTGTGATGAAGAAATGCTTAAATCAGAGACAATTGTGAAAAAGTTTACATCTTGAACAGATGTGTCAATTTTTATATATTTGAAAATGTTTATTCATTTTTTTGAGTTGAGTTTGAGGGTCCAAACAGCCTACTGCCACAATGAAAGCCATTATTGGTAAGACAGGGTTCTGATAAATAATATGTTTCCTACTGCTTATGACAGTACCTAGTTATAAAATAAAATGTGGTACCTTATTCTTGAATGCTATAAAAAAAGTTTTGAGATCAGTGGTTCTCAAACTTTTTGGTCTCAGGAACCCTCTACATACTTGAAAGTTATTGAGGGCCCTATGAAGCTTTTGTTTGTGTGAAATATATCCACCAATATTTACTGTTAAAAAGGCAAACTGAGAAACTTTAAAAGTATAAACATTTATAAGCACACATTGCAATAGCACTAGAGTAAAGATGGCATCACATTTCATGTAACCTTTGGCAAACTCAACTGAGCAATTATAAGAGAGTGAGAGTAAACAGATCAAACTGTGCACATTCAATATCTACAGCTTTTTGTATGCCATTAATACCTCAATAAGGCAGTCGGGGAGAGAAAATAATGAGAGTAAAAAAAAAAAAACGACAAAAAAAATAACTACTACTATTTTAAAAATTGTTTGGAATTGATAACCACTCCACCCCCCCCCCACCCCCCCTCACCTCCCCCACCCCCCGCAAAGAGGTCATGGTTAATCCTTGGGAAGGTTCCTGGACTACACTTTAAAAACAGTTATTCCAGGTTAGCATATAAAAAAAGCTTTCAATCTAGAATTGAAACATTTTGGCAATGAAATTAGATGACAGAAGAATATGGATTGAAATGGATTCTAATGGTTGTTTGCATATATAAGAAAAGTGGTGATTGGTTTGGTTGACTGAGCCAAGTTTTGAGAACAAACCCAGTGATGTCAGTTTGTCAGTAGGAATCTTATAGTGCTATTATCCAACTTTCATACAAAGAAAATATTCCTTGCACTAAGTAGAAATAAAATTCCCTAAAATACTTTATGTTTTAATTTTGTTTAAGTATAATTGACATATAGCATTATTATGTTAGTTTCAGGTACACAACATTCTAATTCAATATTTGTCTGTATGGCAAGATGTTCACCACAATACATCTAGTTAACATCCATCACCACACAGAGTTACAGAATATTTTTTCTCACGATGAAAATTTTAAGGTCTACTCTCAGCAACTTTCAAATATGTAATACAATATTATTAACTATAGTCACCATACTGTTCATTAAATCTCCATAAAATTTATTTTAACAATGCAAGGTTGGACCTTTGGACCCCTTAACTAATTTCACGGACTCCCCAGCCCCACGTGTGGCAACCACCACTCTGTTCTCTGTACATATGAACTTTTTAAATTTTATTTTACATATAAGAGAGGTCATACAGTATTAAAATATAAACTTCCCAGCAGTTTTTTTTAAACAATCTGGATCAAGGTATGTGCATACTATATCACATTGGGTTTCTAAAACAATTATATTTCGGTGCATTTCCCAAATGTCCCAATATAGCAATAACCAAAACTTTCTGCAATCTTAAATGTCTTTTTTTAATAAAGTAAAACAAAACAGGACAAGTGAACAAAAAAACCCTTAGTCAAGTGATTTATGTAGGATCCATATGTTTTTGTTAATGCATATTATAGCTTCTTATTCTCTCACTCCTATAAAGGATAATACCATCAGCTTTTAATGAAAAGAGAATGATAGTTAACAAATCCCTCTCTTGGTAGAAAGATGGTATATTATGGAAGAATGAAAATTCAAGTGTATTTTACTAAGGAAGATATTTCATGGGTAATTAATTTCATTTCATCAAATTCCAATTTCAGAACCAGCTTCTAGATTTAGGGTATTGAGTTCCACTTGGTGGTGTGAAAATAATGGTGTGTGTATGTGTGATGTTCATTAAAATAACCAGCAAAGTTAGAAACATTTACTTCTAACTAAAAATGTTCATCAATGCACAGTATTCTCATTAGAAAATGTGTTTTCAACTCAATTTTTCTCATACAAATTTATACTACTCCAGACAAGAATTTTAATATACTCAAATTAACTACTTGACATTTCAATATTTTGACAATATTAAAATATTTATAATATATTTTAATTAATATTAGGAGGATAAAAACAACAAAAAACAAACAAACAAACAAAAAATTTGTTTCCTCTCTGCTGTAAAATGAAATTATTAACAATTAGACTGGATGAACTGCCAACTCAAAAGTAACTTCTCTGAGGGCCAGCTGAGTGGTCAGTTGGTTAAGAGCTCGCTCAAGGGTTTGAGCTCTGAGCAACAGTGGTTCGAGTCCCACCCGAGCTGAGCTGCTGCTGAGCTGCCAACAGGTGGCAGGATGGCTCAGCTAAAAAAAAAAAAGTAACTTCTCTGTCTCTTCCATCTCTCTCTTCATTTTAAAAACAATTAATGAGCTCTGCAAATATGAGAATCAGGAAGTAATTATCAATAACCCTCTAAACAGTGCAGATATGTTAATAATGCTACTTTCAGTACAGATATGTTAATAATGTTACTTCCACTATAGAAAAAAAAAAAACCTCTGTTTTAATCTCCTCCTCTATATTTCCGTTTCTACCCAATTTAACTCCACTAGATTTTCTTAGTAACTTCAAAATTTCTGCAGAAGGTTCCTTATAGTTTGTATTCTCTCCATTTAATCAATTCAATATATAGCTGACCCTTGAACAATGTGGGGGATTAGGGAAGCCAATCCCCACATAGTGAAAAATTCAAGTATAACTTTGACTCCCCTGAAACTCAGTAGTCTCATTATCTGCAGGGGATTGGTTCTAGGACCTCCCTCCACAGATTCCAAAATCCAGGGGTGATCAAGTCCCTTATACAAAATGGTGTAGATCAATGCATACGGTTGGCCCTCCAAAATCTGTGGATTCCCAACCATGGATTGAAAATACTGTTTTTGTCCATGGATGGTTGAATCTATGGGGCTAAACCAAAGTATATAGTAGGTTAACTGTATATTTATTGAAAAGAATCCTCATATAAGTGGACTCACGCAGTTTAAACCTGTGTTGTTCAAGGGTCAACTGTAGTATTAAGAGACATATAACTTTCAGAAAGATTGGTCTTTGCTGGTACCAAAGGTCTTAAAAATGTCTACTTGACTCAGAAATGGAGCATGGAGCTTTCTGGAAATCTATATTTAAAAAATCAATTTTTTATCTAGCAATGTCACTTCCAGGTATCTACCCTTGAAGATACATCTCCAAAATAGGAAAATACATATGCACAAGGCTATTCATTTTAACTGTGTATGCAATTGCAAAATAGTAGGAAAAATTCAAATGTCCACACATGAGGGAGTGGGACTTACCTATGGTATACATCTACAGAATAAAGTATTATGCAGCTCTATAAAACAATGAGGAATCTATGACCTGAAAAAGAGTGAACTCTCTAGTATATACAAGTATTGTTAGGTGAAAAATAAATGTCAAAAATATAAATTAAAATACCTGTAGGGTGCTACCTTGTACATAGTAAAGGAATAAAAGAAAATAAATTTGGATCTACCTATTTTCACAAAAGAAGTAGAGAAAGATAAATCAGAAGCTGATGACATTACGTATAGGAACAAAAGAAAATGGAGTAGAATAAATGGAGAAATGAGAATGAAGTTACAGGGAAGAAAGACAACTTTACTTCTCCCTGAATAGATCTTTTCATATACTTCTAACACAAATCCATATTCAAAAAATAAATAATTAAAATAAACAAAATATGGGGGAAGTCTAAAATAAAAAAACAAACAGCAACAACTGAATTTAACTGAATTACTAAGAAATAATATAACCACACTGTTTGTTTGTTTCACTGTGAGCTGGTGAAAAAAGAAATAAGTATATTTGGAGAACAATATTTTGACTGTGTGCTAGAATGCTAAAGACAATATATTCTAGTTAAGATCTATATTCTAGTTAGGAAACGTGTTTTCTGCATTTGGTTTGGTTTGTGATTCTGAAATACTTTATGTGTTTACTAGGATTGAACAAACATATAAATTTAGTGTGGTTAAGATCCAGGTTTACAATAGTCAGAAAAAGCAAATACAAATAAAGAAAGAGAGAAGGCTAGAATTAAAACCCTGTAATAATTGGACTGGAACTGGAAGTATTAATACGAATTCCTGATTTTAACTATATATGCAGATTGATAGATATAGAAATAAATATAGAGGCATGGCTATGTTGGTGGTAGTATACATACATAGCTTTATTTTCTAGCTCAGTTTGCTGACAGGTCCTACAGGCAACGAAGCACCAGCAGCAGTGAGCACTCATAGTCCCAGATCTCAGTTTGGAATAATTAATGACCCTAGGGTTGGGGCAGAAAACCTAGAAGATGGGTCTGGAATATTCTGATATCAAAAAGTAAGGAAGTGTTGGAAAGATGATGGAAAGTTATTGAAAGAACACAGAAGCCACTTGAAGAAACTCCTAATAGTCAAAAGCTAGGATAATTCTAGGAAAAAATAAATAATGATATTATCGAGTTATAACCAATAGAATAAAATAAGTATCCATGAGTCCATAACTGATATAAGTAAATAACTGAATGAATAAGTGGGAGAGAAGAAAACTATTCCTTACAGTTGAACTCCAATTAATAAATGTAAAAGGAATGATGGAAATCATCAAATTTCCCCATTAGATAAGCATCTCAAATATTTCTGCAGACAAGAAGAATTGCGGGATGCTAAAATTAGTGGATGAAAGTAGGATGAGAATAGCGTATATGCAGTGTCAAACACATCTACACAAGATACTTATTAGTGACAAGGGGGAAATAGTAGCTTTATAGTGGAGAAATCTGCAGACACTACCTTAATCAAGTCATCAAAGTTAACATTGCCAGAAATAAAACATTTTGACAACATGTTCCTCTGAAATGCACTGAAAATGGCACAGCATCACTTCTATGATATTCTTATCCGAAATGCATTTATTCAGTCTAATGATGAGAAAACATAACGTATCAAATGGTACAACATGTGGGTTAATTAATATTATATCAATGTCAGTTTTCTAGCTTTGATATTATTGTATCATTATCTAAGATTTAAAATTAGGGGAACCTAGGTGAAGGATATATGGGAAAACTAAACTACTTTTCACTTTTTGGTAGGTCTAAAATTATTTCAAAACAAAAGCTGAAAAAAGGAAAATTAAAATATCAGCTTTAATAACAATGTAGGCCAAGAAGTTTCTTTAAGATGATTTACTGCAATAGTATTTAAAATAATCAAACATTGGAAATAACATTTGTGTCAGAAACAAGGAATTGATATAACCATGTAATGGCATTTTACAGAAATCAAATTTAATTTTAGCCAGAATATTTTTTGGACAAGGAAAAAAATGTACATGATTGATCAAGTGAAAATGCTACCAAGAAGCTGTACATGGTTGTTTTAAATGACATATATATGCAAAGTTATGCATAGGAAATTCAAGTAGGCTTTTCAATAAAATTTTTATGTGTCTATCTCTGTATGTTTGACTTGTGTTGATGATTTATTTTGTTGTTGATGGTTTATGATTTTCCAAGTTGAGCATGTATTACTTCTATAACAAGTTTGAAACTTAAACTAATTCCCTAAGCTTTGCTGAAGATGAATAAAACTCTATCTTAAATAAGTGAATATAAGTAAAAAATAATTGTGATTATATTTAGAGTAAGGAAGTTTAAATATCATAATCCATTATAGGAAGAGCACATAGCTCCATTATTAAAAGAACATCCTTTTACATAATAATTTATACCAGACACTAAAGTTTCCTGGGGAACAGCTAAAGCCCCAACCTCGATAATAAAAAGATGAATCTATTTAGCAAATAAACTTTGCTGTGTATTTAGAAGCTTATTTTTTACTTTGACTTCTTTTCATATTAAGTCCTTTAAAGAAAGACGTTTTCACTTTCAGTAGATTCTTGGCTCTGTGATAAATTCCCTATAATAGTGTGGTTCCTGATGATTTTTTCACCAGGAATTCAATTTTGTGTGTGTGTGTGTGTGTGTGTGTGTGTGTGTGTGTGTGTGTGTGTGGTATTATTGAGTGTGGCTCTTGGTTTCTCTTTTAATTTTTTTGGTACCTCCATATAACACCCTACATTCTTTGTTTAAAAACATAGAAGTCTTTTCAAATTGAAAACCTGGATTTATACACAGAAATTGCATTCACACAAATGACTCTGCTGCCATAGCCCTTTTTAGCAGCATCTCTCCAACAATATAGTTTTAGGTGCTTCAAAATGCTATTTCACATTTATTTAATATACATATGTGTATATATTTGAGTCCTTTGCAATGAGAGTACTGATACATGAACTCACTTCTATCCACATTTTAAAGGTTATCTAATACTATCTTAGAAATACCTTAATAATTTTATTACAATTATTTTAATAAAAATTAAAGCTAGTCAAAAGTTTAGTATAGTGCAATTTTACCTCATTTTCATGTTTTGACGTCCATAACTAAGAAAGAAGAAACATTTTTTTGTTACCATCATTGAAAAAAAGAAGAATTGATTGTGGTAGATGCAGTTTTGACAGCCCAAAGAGTGGGCTTGAACAAATGTCTCTAACTTCATACGGTTTCCCGGGCAATCTCTCTTTAGTCACCAAATGAGTGGAGGGTAGTTTTTCAGTAAAGACATTCATGTAGGATGTGAAACTTGTGGTTGTGCTGGGAAAAATGTACGAACAGCCAGCCCTACCTGAACTACAGTACTTCTTGATATCTTCTCTAGCTGTGAGATGCATCAATAAAAAAATGTCACATTTTAAAATATTTTCTTTACCACTGAGTTGATTTTACTCAAATGCTTTGGTTAATTACAATCTGAAATAAAATGTTTACTTTTTCTAACTGAGAAATACTGAGAAACATAAATAATCATAATTTGATGCTTGAGAGAAGTTATGAATGACTGAATAAATGAGAGGAAAAAACACTTTAGACATAACTGGTAACCTTTTAAACATATTGCATATGAAAAATTAATTCTGCATTTCATTCAGGGTTAACTAATCCAAAATTAAGCTTCAGTACATTAGGTTGTTGCTAAGCAACTAGTAAGTTTGTTGTGGTTTATAATTTTAGGCCTTTATAACTAATTTATTGTTAACAGAATTCCCTGTTGATCTATAGAAACCAGACTTTGTTAGAGGGAAAAATACAAAATAAAACAGTGAAGCTTAAAATTGAATAATTACACTAAGTGTAAGCCTGCTAGAAGATTACATATGCTATACATGAATGACCACTGAAAAAATTCAATTTATGTAGGGAATGAATGTCATTTTATGAAATTAATGTTTACTATATTACTACAGATTTTAAATTAATAGTAACTTTTCAAATGAAATGGTGATGGTATCCTCATATCATTCTTTTCTCGGAACATCATTCCTCTCCCCCCAGTAAGTCTTCATTTTTTCCCCAAGGCAAGTGTCGCTGTTTTGTTTTCAATTAGTACATCACACAATTGTTGAGCTCTGTTAATAGAATGATTCCTCCCACTCATAGTTTTTTTTCATTCTGTGAAAAGTCATTTAGTGTAATGGCTGGCTTACCTCATCTCCTTCATAAATTTACAGTGATCGGACCCAGTCCTGTGTTTCCTATGGCTGAGTGGGCATGTTCTTCTAACTTAGAAGCTAGGCTGGCATTAGTCGGTACATTTACCTGCATGTATAAGCACCCAACAATCTCAACTTCTTTGGTAATAAAGGTAATCATTGGCCTTAGCCTTTATCCGACCTCTTCAAAACTAGGTAATGGAAAGCTATGTTATTTTAGAGATTCCATTTGGAGAATGCAATAAATATCAACTGTATAACAGCTATTCTGCTAAATATTAAGAATACAAACCTAAGGCACAATGTACCAACAAAGTAGCAAAGCCAACAGAAAGATAAGCAGATGATTACAAAGTTATGTATTAAATGTAATATGGAGAAAGACGAGCCATGCTCTGCAATGAAAGAATAGAGAAGGCTCTAACATTTCCACAGCGTTTGCCTGTGCTTCACTCAAATCAATAACACAGGTAAAGTTGGGAACTAGGAAGGCACTGCTAAAAAGGAAAATGAAAATAGTACGCACTTAAGAAGCAATATGATGTGTTCCAGAAAACTGCAAGTAATTAATTTTTTTTTTGAAACATTGTAAGGTGGGCAGGCAGAGGAGATGGGAATAGTAGGAAAGGGCGATGAGGACCTGGTGGGTCACATAGACAAGTTACAATACCCACTTTGTATTTTTAATTTTTAGTTTGATATCATTTGTCCTTTTAAAATGCTTTATGAACATTTTTTTAATTGTAAGCACAACCATTAACATATGCTAATGAGAATCCCATGGACTTTTGTTAAATTAGAGTGATACAATCCTCCTACAAACATAAGTAAAGCCTTGAATATCTAGGCTTTGATTCAAGTATTTTCAAAATTATTTTTGACATCAGGATACAATGTGATATGTACTCGTAGATGATATATTATAGAATTGTACTCTTGAAGCCTATGTAAATTTACTAACCATTGTCACCCCAATAAATTTCACTATATATATATATATATATATATATATATATATATATATCATAGAGAATTGAATCTTAAAGTACCTAGAATTCAACACTAAAGGAAATTTATAATCTCCTCACCCAACCTCATTCCTTTCCACAGATCTCAAAATATGCACCATGTCTCAAGCTACTTCCCAAGAAGAAACCTAGGGGTCACCTTTGATTACTCTTCCTTTGTCAAGTCTGTGTTTCATCAATCAACAGGACCCATGCATTCTACCTCCTTGAAAGATATAGTGAAACCTTGGATTGCGAGTAACTTTTTCTACGAGTGTTCTGCAAGAACATTTCTAATAAATTTTAACTTGATAAATGAGCGATGTCTTGAAATACAAGTAGTATGTGGAGCCAAATGTCACATGATCACAACTGAGCCAATGGTTCTCTCTCTCTCTCTCTCTCTCTCTCTCTCTCTCTCTCTCTCTCTCTCTCTCTCTGGCTCGCTCGCTCACTCGCTCGCTCACTGCAGGATTGTGGGTAATCATCTCCCATGATTGGAGGTTATGGAGGAGATCTTATCTGCAGAGGAGGAGGAGAAAAAGGTGGAGAAATCCCTCACTTCAAATGAGATTAGGGAGATGCGTAAAATGTGGGTGGGAAACAGTGTAAAACGTAGAAAAGCAGCACCTGAACACGGCTGTAGAAGTGCAAGCGATGACTCTGTTTAACAATGCATCTGTTTAACAACAATGCAATGTCACATTTCCGCAAAATCCTCGAAAGGAGACAAAAGCAAGTGTCATTGGATAGGTTCTTTATAAAAAGTTGCAAGAAAATAAAAAGATTCCATTGCGCCAATAGATAGCAGTGATTCTGTTAGTGATAGTGAGAGTCATCCTACACAATAACCCTCCTCTCTCTTATCTCCCTCACACCAGCCACGAAGGTTTTCAAAGGTAAGTGCAGGTTAATTTGTTTCTTTTTCTTTATATTTTGCATTTTCTTTATTATTTTATATTTTATTACAGTATTATAATCATTTTTATATGAATATTTTTGGATTGTGGAACGAATCATCTGAGTTTCCATTATTTCTTATGGGGAAATTTGCTTTGATATACAAGTGCTATGGATTAGAAGCATGTTTCCGGAACGAATTACACTCGCAAACTAAGATTTTACTGTACATCTGGCCACTGCTCCAGTCTTCTACCACTCCAGTACAAGGTGTCAACGGCATTTTTCTCCTGAACTATCAATACAACAATTACCCTAATTGTGTAGTATTTCTCTCTCTGGCAAACCTTGAAACCCATTTTCTACATTGCAGTTATGAGGATCTTTTTAAAACACACATCTGATATGTCACATCCACTATTTAAAGCACTACACTGATTTCAGGTTGAATCTAGGATAGGCCATGTTGAGACTATGGGTCTGAATCTTTACTCTCCAGGTTCAACTTCCTCCAGTCTGCTCACTGCAGCTGTTTCAGCCCCTCCTGCGGGCCCTGTAAACACACAGTGCAGGACTCAGGGCCTTCTGCTTGGCAACCTCATCTTTCTGCTTTCTATCTTTTCTATCTCTAGTGATTTTCTATCTAGTTATTTCCTACCTTTTAGATCACAGCACAAAACTCTCTTGACTTTTGTCACTCTCCCTAACTCATGTCAGAGCCTCTCTAGTGGGTTTTTAAAGATGCCATACAGTCAGGCATAACCTTGTGTCACCGTGGCAATTTTGATCCATTTATGTTAAAAAACAAAAACCAAACAAAAACCCCCAGAAAAATGAAACAGAAACAAAACAAACAAACAAAAAAAACACTTAAGTCTTATAAAATTCCTATTTCATGAGGCTTTTCTTTACACTCATGAGAATATCAAATCAACGTTTTAACTGATGTAGGAACTCGTACCAATGGTAGATATTCTCTGTGTTTGGATAAGAAGCTCTTAGCAGGATACCTATTCATAGGTATCATGACAGGCTTTTAAAACATATGAGTTTCTTTACATTAAATCCTTCTTACTATGGCCAGGTTATCAGAATTAGACATTTATTTCTAAAAAAGAGAAATAAAAGAAGAAAATAGAAAAGAAGAGAATTTCAATATATTGATATGAAACTATTTGATGCCCAGAAGGCTAAATATAGCCAGTAAAATAGAGGACACCGTTGATAATAGTAATAATTATTAGTATTTATTACTATTACACATAAGATTGGAAATGCTTTCATATATTTCTTTCAATCAAAAGAATGAGCTAGCTATTTTAGCTATGAGGAAACTGTGAATTAAAGAAATTAAGCAAATTTGTCAAGATTAGAGAAAGAACATTTTGGGGCTGACAATCAAATATGGCTCTATCCAAAGTTTGTTCTCTATCCACTGGTGGTCCTATAATAAGTGGAACTCAGGGTCTTGTGTTGCTAAATATAAACTAATATTAAAACATTTGGTAAAAGTCTATAAAGCTTAAAATCTTACTTCCAACCCAAGGAAAAAGACAAGCACTTTGTTGTGCTTGCATGTAAGATGAAGAGTATGTCTTCACCAAAGGTAAATATTTTGTAATATTAGTTTGAAGAAACATTAGAAATGTAAATTTTGCATCAACTTATTCACTTATATGAATTCTGGTATATAAAAACCACATAAGGTAAGTACCATTTATTGTCAATGTATGTCTGTGTATTGGCATTTTATACGGAAGGGAATTTTGCTTAAATCAATACTTTGTAGAAACAAAACAAAATATTAAAGAAATATGCAGCACTTAAAATGTTTTACGCTCTATCAGGACCTTTGATTTCTACAAATTTTCATCATTTTAATGCACAAATCCACATCATAAAAAGTATCCATGCCCTTAAAAGTAGACCATCTGTTTCTTTCACAACACCAACAAGAATTTGAAGTTAGAAAGTAACTAACTGAAATCTGTGAGACATAAAAGATTTATCCTACTTGAAAAGAAGAATCTTCTTTCACATAAATTTCTTGCCCACTAATAGGTGATATATGGGGTTCTGTTTCTTGTGATGCCAAGAAATTTGACAGCTGATAGCAAAACATTTGGAAAGAGTCTGTGCAATTAAAACTGTATTGAAGAAAGCTGGGAAAGTTTATATCCTACCCACCAACTCCCTCTATAGGTAGTAAGAACTTTAATTACTTATATTAATGTGTGTGTGTGTGTGTGTGTGTGTGTGTGTGTGTGTGTGTGTGTGTGTGTGTTGTTTTGGAGAAAAGATTCAGTGCATTGGCTCATCAAATAATGTTTATTTGTCCTGTTTCAATAGCCTAGAAAGCTGGCTAAGACATTTCTACAGCCACACTTTTATTCCTCCCTATTCCTATGTACACACAGCTTTCATGGGCCTAAAATGTGATTTGAAAGTACCAGAGCTGCCCCAACCAAAGATGCCCCATTCAGTGTTCATCCCTTTTTTGGTGTATTTAGTGCCTTTCTCAGAGATTAGCCTTTTTTCTACCTCACATGTTTCTGCAACCACACATAGAACTATTATTTTCTATGAGCAAATCTCCAAGTACAATGATTTTTTTTAATTATTTTTTTTTCAGTTACAGTTGGCATTCAATATATTTTTACTAGTTTCAGGCGTACAGTCTAGTGGTTAGACATTTATATAATTTATTCAGTGATCCCCCCTAATTAGTCTAGCACCCACTTGGCACTACACAAAGTTGTTGCAACATTATTGATATATTCTCTATGCTGTACTTTACATCCGCATAACAATTTTGTAACTACCAATTTGTATTTCTTGATCCAGTCACCCTTTTCAGCCCCCTACCCAAGCCTCCTACCCTCTGGCAACCATCAGTTTGTTCTCTGTATCTATGAGTCTGTTTCTATCGATATTTTGTTTGTTAATTTGTTTTGTTGTTCAGAGTCCACATGTCAGTGGAGTCTTGAGAATTGCTTGGATTATCAGTTCAACTGGGATAGGCCAAGCTATCCTTCCAAAATTAGAGACGGTAGAGTTGAAAGCGTGACCAGTGTGTAGTGCTCCTCTGTGACCTGAATGCAGCTTTGTAATGAGTACATCTCTTCCCAGTGTAATAAAAGCTGGGAAAGAAAGGTAAACCCCAGTCCTGTGACCTATTTTCTCCCTTTATCAGACACACCCAGAAATAAAGAGCTGACCCAGTCAAATCCCCTTTCAAACATGCATACCTCTTGGTAAATACAATAATTGTATTCATTAGTAAAAGAGATAAAGGAGAACCAGAACTGATGGCATAGTTTCAGTTCAAAAGCCTGGTACCAAGAGAGTCGATGATACGGATGGTCCAAGTCAGGAAAATAACCAAAGTCCCAGCTCAAAGGCAGTCAGGCAGGTGGAGTTCCCATTTACTCCTGGGGTTGTCAGCTTTTGTTCTATGCAGGCCTTCAAACTGACAGGATGAGGCCTTATCCACATTAGAAAGAGCAATCTACTTTGCTCAGTCTACGGTTTCAAATGTTCATTTACAATGGATCAGGTATCGGCAAACTGTGGCTCACAAGCCACCTGCGGCTCTTTGGGGTAAGTACATGTGGCTCTGAAGTAAAATTGCAAATGAAAATAAAACTATCATAATTTCATTTATAAAATTTTTAAAGGCTATTATTCACATAATGGTGATTTCATTTGTTATAGGTCTCACAAAACTTTGAGGGACAGGATTGGCTCTTCCATCTCACAAGTTTGCCAACCCCTGATGTAGCCTGTGTAGCACAATCATAACCGTACCCAGAATACTGTTGGACCAAACATCTGGGTACCCCATGGCCCAGTTAAGATGACACAATTAACCACCATTACCCTTCGGTATCTTTCACGCCCATATAGATAGTTTACAACCTCACAGGCTAAACTTGAAACAGAGTGCATCCTACTATAGGGAGAAAGGTGCAAGGAGCTTTGTTGATCTCAGACACGCCCATTTTTTGCCAGGTCTTTCTGATTACCTGTGTCCTCTGCATTGTTAACAGAATTTAGGACCGGCTAAAATCACTGCTTCCTCAGAGTTTGACTTGGTAATGTGACTCTTTGTATTATCTTGAAGAATTATAAATTATGTTTAAAAACTTATTCAACTTCCTTGCCTAAAACGACTCAATTTTTTTCCATATTTTAACAAAATACTTGTTTAAAGAAGCATAGCAGAGACTTCATGATAGAAAAAATAAAACTGAGATGCCATCCTGATGCCTTCCCGCTCTAATTGTGCAGGTAAGTCTTTAAAGCCATTCTGTATACCTGTTTTGATCCCAAGAGCTTTTAAAGTTCTTCATTATTTTCCAAATGTGGGTGCTTGATAGACCATCGCCTTTAACTTGAAAATGTATCCTTTGACCTAATATTACTTCTCATTCCTTAAATACTTGCTCACATCCCTCCTTTTCCTGAACTGTGAACCACCATGTGCTGAGCTTTTAGGGGTTTTGTTTCTTTGTTTTTTCACTTTTCTTTCTCTTATTCAGAGAAAAGAAGGCTTTTTTTTTTCTTTTATTCCCATAATGAGAAACAGGCGGTAAATAAAACAAATATATTTAAATTGATCAATCAATAGACTAGAAAATCTTATGTGTTAGCAGATTAGTGTACGGAATGCCATAGAAGGGGAAAAAAAAACAGAAGTAGATTTGGTGTTTTGGGAAACACTGAAGGAGTAAATGAATCCTGAAGATATTCAAGATTAGATTCCAGCACTAATTGGGTTGGATTTCAATAATCAATAACATTTTTGATCTTTCAAAGAAATATGGTAAGTTTCTATTAGAACTTTATTTTCACAAATACCTAGCTATATTCTGGGGACTTATTCACCTAAATTTTAATGTAATCCTATAATCGTTGGTTCTTCTCTACTGTCAAGCAGGCATTACACTTGATGGGCATGGGTGGCTCTACTGGAGATCAGATGGCAGGAAAAGACACAATGTAGGGAAGATACATGTCTCAAAAAAGAAAAGAGGGTAGGTTGTAACAGATGGAGAGTGGAGAATAGTGAGCTAGACTCAACACCAACAATAGATGGTTGAAAAAGTTCAGAGGGAATTTGTGCATGTTTCGAGAAACTACCTTAACTCAACTATTAGAGAAAAAATGTGGCTGGGGAAAATGCTTGTATGCCTGTGAAAAGCTGCATAGCTTATAATTAATAGCACAAGTTCTGGAAACAGGTGGTTGCAGATTCAAGTTTCGCCACCTATTAACTGTGTACCTTGGGCAAATTATAGCCCTGTGTTTCCATTTCCCCATTTATATTAAGGAACTAGGAATACTATCTGTCTCATAGTGCTGTGATTGATATTAAGTATGTTAATATTAAGAGCAATACCTGGCACATTAGTATTTGTTAAATAAAGAAACACAAAGGGCTATAACATTTTACCATCAGTGCAGTTTTGACCTTAGTCTTCTCAATCCTTTTGCCTTTTGGCTGAACATTACACAGAAGGTAGGAACCTTCTGTCTGATATTTCAAAGTGGTTTCTGAGAATTCCTATCAGCAGGAAGAGGAGGGACAACTGGGCATCTGAGAATCTCCTACATAGACAAGAAGTGGATGGCAGCACCCACCTCCCATGCAACTAGGAAGAAAAGCTTCAAGCAGAATTCCCTGCACAGCACATTTCTCCCAGGTCAACATCAACTGGGTCCAAACAGGACTGAATCACAGCCCTGTGTCAACACCTAGAAATTTTCAGAATTACTTGGGTAAAAAATAGCTCCGTGAAAAACAGGCCATCTTCCTACGGAGCCAAAAGGGATTATTCACTTTGTCAGTTATTCAGGCCTCTGTATCCTCATTTTATGCTGGTGTCACAGAAATCCTAGAATCAAAATGATCAAATAACTGGAGAATTACAAGCCTAGCTATTGGTTATTGTAAGTTTCATTTCCTAAAGTGTTCTTTTTAGTATATTTGGGTATATGTAGAAGTAAAATAAAAGAGAAATGAGTTACTTCCATAGGAAAATGTGTGCTCTTATTTTTCCTTGTAAAGTGCACCTGTTCATGTATTCAGATGTGGGAAGTATATGCTAGATGAGGAAGAATGTGTCCACATTTCAGAGATGACATACACGTGTGCTAAATATCAATTCACTGTAATTTTTAATAAAAGAGCTCTGTAATTAGAAACAGATAAGAAAGGTGCTAAATTGTTCAAGGAATAATTCTCAGGTTCACCGAACTGAAAAGAAAAAGATCATTTTGAAACCAAGAAATAAATCTCTGAAGTTTTAAAATAAAGCTCTGCTTTTTTATATGAATTATGCATTGCCTATAGAACTTCATTTGATATGTTATACATTTGTTCCTTCTGGACATTTTCATAAGACCTTATCCAAATGAAAGATTGTGTTCTTTTCAAAGGAAAAAGTGAATAAGAAATAATATACTAAATATTTCACATGAGAGAGAATTTTAGCATAAAGCATATTTGTTATGAAAAATCACATCTTGTATTTGGAACACAGAGCATTGTACCAAGTAAGACTAAAATATTTTTATTAAATAGTTTGTGTACATGTAGCCAATCATCAGAAATGAGTGCAACACATTTAATCAGTAAAATAACTCTTACAGTTTTCTGTAAGTAGTAAATAAATGATTGTGAAGTAAAAACAATAGTGATGGTGACTTCGAGTTTTTATTAATCTTATAGTATGTTTGTGTTATCGTATTTAGTTAAATTTTATTTATTAAAATATAAATTATGTGGAATTTTTAATCTGAAAACTATATAGGACAAAATTGTAAAGAAATATATTTTATGTATGTTGCAATTATATTTTTAAATTCATAATATATAGTCAAACTTTCTCTGAAAGGATATTTTTCTTTCCATTTATTTCTTTTTCCAACCAATTCCCCCTGCCCTCATAAACCATTCATGTATACATTAAGTGAAAAAAATCTTTGATTAAGTTAATGAAAGTATATGTTTTTGACTCATCTGTCCTAAATATTCATGTTTGTCCTTTTTCTCAGTAATTGTGAAAATCTTTCTTACTTTTCACAAAATTTGGAACACCACTGAAATCATTCAGCTAGGCCATATACCTGAAAAATGGCTATTATATTCAGAAACATACAGAGGAGCTAACCAAATGGTGATGTATTTTGTTTGTTAATAGATTTGAACACAACATACTATATCGGAAACGGGCTCTGATGCTGTAGACTTACAATGGGCAGGATTCTCCCTTCTTAGCTATGGGCAGTGGGCTCAAGCTCCACGAGAGAGATCCAGTTGCCATCTCTGAAAGATTCATTATCACCTTTCAATAAGGATCATGCCTCAACAAAGAGAATGCCAAGGAATGGCCTGAACGCTGGTGCCCAAAGATGTAGGGTACTATCAGGCCCAGAGAAGATGGACCAGAACCCTGAATGTGAATGACCAGGATCATGACAAGAAATAAGCCAGAATCAGCTCATCTCTTTGTCTTCCTAAGAAAATATCCAGTGGTGCCTATTGATCAGCTGCAATGGAAACTTCCTATCCAGTTCCCACACTCAAAGCTCTGAAAATATGAAAACACTGAAATAGTGAGAATTTGAGTACATTGTCTACACGCACCCTACAAAAATGTACTGTAGTCAACTGACTCATTTGTTGTCCCAAAATTTTTCATAAACATGGATAATGTTTTCATGAATATTTTCATAAATATCCAATTTGTTTATATTAGTTGAATCTAGATATATATTTTAAAAACTGTTTCCCTCTGGTCTCTTAGAGATTGTCTTAATGGATAATATCAAAAAGTTATTGTGATTATTTACCTCTGTCTCTATAAAGATATAATTTCCATTTTCTGTGTATCCTCTAAGATTCATACACATGTGTGTATGTTTGTATATATGACGTGTGTGTGTATCTAGAAGAAAACTCCTGTTGTAAGGAAGAAAAAAAAATATCCAAAAGAAAAAGACATTGTTGAAGAAGCACCATTGTGTAACAGCTGAATTTAAAGAACTGGAATCAAATAGAATTTGATTGAATTCCAGCTTTAGTTTTTGCTAATAATGTGTCTTGAGGAGGCCTCTTAGCTTCAGTTTCATTTGACTCTTTGGAACCTGGAAAAACTACATGTGCTCCCAGAGGAATCAGTTATTTAATGTGTATAAAACTGTCTTGTGCTCTGTTGCAGCTCCTTTTTTCCTTCAATCTTTCCTAAAGATTTTTTTTTCATAAAGTTCTTACATCCTCCCATTTCTACAAAGTGAAAATTCTGTACTCAACGCAGCTTAGATACATATGGTAAATGTGTGGAAATAGTCTGGAAGAAAGCATTCAAAACTGTGCTACATAATTGTATCTCAAAGGCCATTACAAGACCCGGAGGTGTGTGTGTGTGAGATGAGGGCAGGGGGTTAGCACAGATGCAGGTTTGAATTGTACCTTCTGTATTCCTTAATTTTGTTCTAACAACAAACATGCATTCACATGTTATTGGTGTAAGTTTAAATAAAAATATTTAGTGCAAAAGTAAGATTGACTTAAAAATTACTTAAACTGTCCTTTGGATAACTTATACAAGGAAGGACATCACTAACTGAAAAATATTCTTTATAATATATTTTGTTTTTAAATTGGGGAATTGGGGGAGGGGAACAGCGTTGGGGAATCAGGGAAGGGGAACAGACAAGTTGCTGTCCTTTTGTTCTTCAGTCTAATTGTGGAGGACGTGGTTTCACTGGCCCATGTTGGTATTATCATTGTGCTCTTCCCGGGTGAGGCAGTTGCTTGCCGGCCACTGGACAGCTGCTCATGGCAGCTCATGAAAGCGCATTCCAGCTGTGGGCCAGCCCCACTGCAGCCTACGCCGTCGTCAGCAACTCACGGCAGCCCAGCTCCAAGTCAAGCTGCTGTTCACCATCTTAGCTGTAGAGGGCACAGCATCACGGGCCCTCATGTGGGATCCAATCCGGGGCCCTGCTGCTCAGAGCTGGCATCCCAAGCCAACTCCTAACTAACGCACCACTCAGCTGGCCTGTTTATAATACTTTTTTCAAATTAAGTATAGGGTTATGTTTTGTTTTTCTGATTTAACAAAATATATGTTTCTTTACAAGTGTAACTAAATCATCTGTGCAGTGTTCTTATTCAATTATTAAGATGATTGAAATATCTGCTGATGCAGCTCTCAGCAATATGATTCTTATTGCTAAACATGGTTTTGTGATTTGGCCACTGACCAAAATGACAGGTCTAGGGTAGGACATCATTCAAGAAACAATGAAATGACAAAAGGGAAGAACAATGAGGGAGGAACTTGAAATGCCTTTGGAACTAGTAGATATTAGCCAGCTCTTGAGATACAACAAAATGGCTGTCGTTGTGTTATCAAGAGGGGGGATCCTTTCATCTTAACTTCTAGGTAGTTCATTAAAAAAAAATCTTCATTAAATGTTCTTGCCTCTCCCCTGAGAAAAGCACCAAACAAGGCAGAAATTATTCTTTTAAGGTACCACCCAAGTTATTGGTGCTTCCAAAGACCATACCAATAAAGAACTTAGAGATAATTAAACAATTAGATGTTGTTATAACTTAAAAAATAACACAAATGCTTCTAGAGCACAGTTATGCACTACATAATGATGTTTCAGTCAATGACGAAGCACACAAGCAACCTTGGTCCCATAAGATTATAATGGAGCTGAAAAATCCCTAAGGCCTAATGACATCATAGCCATCATAAGATTGCAGGGCAATGCGTCAGTCATGTGTTTGTGGTGATACCGGTGTAAACAAACATGCATTGGCAGTCGTATAAGCATAACACATACAATTACATCCAGTACATAATACTTCATAATGATAATAAATTACTGTATTACTGGTTTATGTATATACCATATTATAGTTCTTAAAATCATGTTAGATTGTATTCTTGCTAATTAAAAAAAAAAAGTTTTCTGTAAAACAGTATACCCTGTTATGCCAGCAGCAGCCTCATACATCTTGTGTTAACCACCTTTCTTGATTGTATCATTTTCTCTTGCACTTAATTTAATCTTGTGTTGTTTTGTACAGTAACATGCTGTACAGTTTGTAGCCTAGGAGCAATAGGCTACACCATGTAGCTTACGTGTGTAGCAGGCTATACCATCTAGTTTTGTTAAGTGCCCTCTAAGATATTCACAGTGACAAAATCACCTAATGACACATTTCTCAGGATGCATCCCTGTCATTAATTGGCCCATGACTGTATTTCCTTCCTATGTCTCAGTATTAAATGCATTACATAGCTTACTTTTAAAAATATCCTCATCTATACTATGAGACTGGTACTTCTACTATGCACCATTCATAAAGGAGGAAAACACAGGTTGGAGAATTTTCAGCACTCCCTTGAGGTTACATGACTAATAAGTGACAAAGCCAGAACAAGAACCTACGACTATCTAATGCTGACCGCTGTGATGATGCATACATTTTTGGGTACAAGCTGAGTAAAACCATTTTAAAAAATAAAAATTGGCCTTCATAATTTTTTTAAAGTCCTAAAACTATCTATAGAAAATCACTCCCCTAAAACCACTAAGCTATTAAAAAATGTATTAAAAAAGTAGAACATATGAAATTTTCCAGAATACTGGGTGAGAGTGGAGGAGTGGCATCTGCCAGATTTGTGCACAGCAACTGGTTCCTTCCAGCTCCCCTAAACCGGCCTCAGCCCTCTCACTGGCTGTCAAAAATGGTGAAAGAAACCACTTACTATGTTTTGGGAGTCAAACCCAATGCCACCTAGGAAGAATTGGAAAAAGTTTACAGAAAACTGGCTTTGAGGTATCACCCCAATAAGAATCCAAATGAAGGAGAAAAATTTAGACAGATTTCTCTCTGATGCAAAGTAAAGGGAATTATACAACAATAGAGGAGAACAGGCAATTAAAGAAGGTGGAGCAGGTGGTGGTTCTGGCTTCCCCATGGACATCTTTGTTATGTGTTTTTGGAGGAGGAGGAAGGATGTAGAGAGAAAGAAGAGGTAACAATGTTTTTAGAGCACTCAGTAACCTTTGAAGGTTTATATAACGGTGCAACAAGGAAACTAGCTCTGCAAAAGGATGAGATTTGTGAAAAATGTTAACGCCAAGGTGGTAAGAAGAGAGCAGTGGAATGCTGCCCCAATTGCCAAGGTACTGGGATGCAAAGAGGAATTCAGCAGGTAGGACCTGGAATGGTTCAGCAAATTCAGCCTGTGTGCATGGAGTGTCAAGGCCACGGGGAAAGGCTCAGTCCTGAAGACAGATGTGGAATCTGCAATGGAAGAAAGATAGTTTAAGAGAAGAAGATTCTAGAAGTTCATATTGACAAAGGCATGAAAGATGGCCAGAAGATAACATTCCATGATGAAGGAGACCAAGAGCCAGGACTGGAGCCCAGAGATATTATCATCGTCTTAGATCAGAAAGACCATGCTGTTTTCATTCATGAACATGGATATACAGCTGGTTGAAGCATTGTGTGGCTTCCAAAACCTCATACCGACTCTTGACAAGTGAATGATATTCATCACCTCTCATCCAGGTCAGATGGTCAAGCATGAAAATATCAAATGTGAGCTCAATGAAGGCATGCCAATTTATCATAGACCATATGAAAAGGTCACCTAATCATTGAATTTAAGGTAAACTTTCTGAAATAGCTTTCTTTCTGTTTGCTTGAAAAACTCCTATATGAAAGGAAGGGAGTAGAAGACTGATGAAATGGACCAGGTAGAGCTGGTGGACTTTGATCCAAATCAAGAAAGACAGCACCATTATAATGGGGAAGCTTATGAGGGTGATGAGCATCATACTAGGGGTGGTGTTCAGTGTCAGACCTGTTAATGGGGCCAATGGGGCCAGAGAGTAATACTCACTGATGGCATTTTATATACAGTAGTGAGTGAGTGAAGAACAATAATCATAATATGCTCACTACTTGCTGTTGTTTTTGTTTTAATATTCAACTATAGTAGTATTTTAGAAGTTAAATGAAGAATTCAAATATAAAAAATAATAGAATATAGATTCTAGAACAGACTGTACAACTGGTAAATAAAATTAGATGCCAAAATATTGTATTTTTTCATCTTTCATTTACAATTGTTGAAATTATAATCAGTAGTTAAATATATTAATACTTATATATACTGCAACTGTTACATATTTTAATACCTATTTTTAATGTCTTTGTATATCAGAAAATATTCAGCTTTTGATTTGGGGAGTAAACTGTCAAACTGACAGCTCTCTGCATTACTTGACTACCAACTCTTTTTAAAAATTGGAACTTTGAAAAAAGAATGACACCCTTGAAAAGTTAGGCATAAAGTTATTATATTGTTTCATGACTTATATTTATTACCATTGCTTTACTGCCTGTAGCTGCTGTTACAATGTACTGATTTATTAGGCTACAGTTAGAACACAGTTGCTTCTTTCCACATTATAAATTTAGTCTAACATTATATTTAAATTAAGAACATGCATATTTCTTAGTCTTAGCATTTAAACACAAGATAAAAAAGTTCTAAAGAGTATGTTCTACGTTAGACTAGTTTGATAGATTTTAATTAATAAATACTAATAGGTCAAGGTGATTTGAGAGAAAATAAAGAATTTAAAACATATTGTAGAAATCAAAGGATCTACTTTGGGTTATCAAAAATAAGAAAATCTTGGTTATTTCTTTACGGCTCTTTGAGACTGCATATTTTCATCTCATATTTTTAATTAAAACCTTGAATTGAAACGTTGGCGATATGAGCGCAGAGAGCTGGCAAAAAGAAAAGCCAAAGCCTAAGGCATATTTTGGATCAGATTATTAATAGTTACGTTACTATATAAATCATATTGTAATATACTTTATCGATGCACACACACATATATTTTGAAGATAAAGATAGGAAACATGTTTTTTCTTATTAAATGTTATATTAAGTATGTAGATAATGATTTTCTGTCACATCAAGTAACTAATATATAGAAGGCAAAAAAAGTTTGGGACAACTGAGCAATAGTCAACAGGAAAAACTGAAATTTAAGTAGTAAAGATAGCAGGTAAAAATAGTCATTTTTGAGGATCAGAGATAGGTATCAAAACTGAGGGCACATAGTCAAGAGTTCAAAACTGGTGGAAGATATTATTAGAGATCATAGAATTGGGGAACTAGAGAGGGAAAGATGGCAGAAACCACTGGGGAAAATCCTTTGGAAAAGAATCCATAGCTATCCCCTGATAGGTCAGCATGGGATTTACATAGGTAGAGGTGACTGAAAGATTAGAGCCAGGAGAAGATGAACACCACCAGTAATTTTAGACTAGAAGATGGAGTGAGCAGAAGTGGGGAGTGGGTGGAAGGAGAAAAATCACTTGTAGATGCAGCGATCCTTCTGGGATGGGTGACATTTGATGGGTGATGCTTGAAGAGTCTTTTTAGGGAGACAGGGTTAATAAAGAACATATTTGGCAGATGAAAGGGATGGATGTGTAAGAGAGTGATGTACTTTCTGCATGCATATAGAGCAACAGCTTAGCCTGGCTAAGCAAAGGTTGAATGTTAAGGAATATTGGGCTATAAGGTTAAAAACATGGTTTGTAACTAAATTGTTCGACAATTCTTTCTACAAACACGTTTTTAAGTGTATCATTAATAAGTGTATAATTTAATGGAGTGCTATGCTTGACATGAGGACAAACTAATTTAGTAATGGTATTGAATCAGTGGTTTTCCCATTTTACTCAAATTACATTAGGCAGCTCAAATTGGATGCTTACATTTCCTCTCCAAATTGACACTTTAGCAAAGCATAGAATTAGACATTACTTAGTGTCATGACTTGAATCATTTAATATAACTTTCCCTCACATTTTGAAATTATTTTATCACCCTATCTTTTCTTTAAGATTTGGAGACACTGAAGAAATCTAGACATTTATCAATTTCAGATCATTAATTTTGCACATAAGGAAAGTGGATTTAAAAGAGGGAAAGTAAGTACACTGCCCAAATAACAGAGCTAATTAATAAAAGAGGCAACAAAACACCAAACAGGTCTGTAGAGTTTCAGCCTGGCACTCCCTCCTGGATGGGTATTAGGAGAAAGAAAGAGAATGATAAATAAACCTACAATTCCTGTCTTTAGACAAGCTTTGGACGAATTGTTTGAGAAGCAGAGGATAGACCGTGAGTGGACACTGTGATAGATATCTCGCCTATTTCATGGAGCTTCCAGGTCTAATGAGGTTCCTAATTGTTTCTCTTTTGAAACAAGTGACTAAAATGGGGACCTGGCAGGCAGTCAATGTGTGTTCTGAGAAGGGTTATTAATGGTCTGGATCTCAAGGGCCAATGTCCGGTTTGTGAGAATAGCCGACATGTGCCCTGAAACTGGGAGAACTGAATGAGCTGAGAGAACCGGTGCCTCCACTTACTTCTTTGAAACTGGCTTCCCAGTGTGTGCGTCAGTCTTCAATGGGCCACATGGCTAGGTAGGGAGGTGTTACTTTCTACAAAGTGTTTCCCCTACTTAGACATCCCCGCTAGCTTTGGAAAACTATCTACTAGCCCTGTGAACCACACACTTCTTCATGTATTATTCATATTTCTTTAGGCTTATTTAGACTTTTTTGATTACCAAGAGGGCTAATTCACATAAAGGAACTTGTGCATTTGAAAAAATTAATAATAAAGATGTATTTTATGTCTACTTAAAGTACTATAGAATACTGGGAACTACGAGTTATGCTTTTCAACATTATAAAACATGGGACATGATATATTCTTACCTATTAACCATACTACTTATAATTGACAAATTTATATAGGAGGAATCCATGAGGGACAATATGAAATATTTATTATAAAAATCTGAAATTCATTTTGAGATTTTTTTAAAGCCCACTGATATAAATAAATATTTTATATTTTAAGTGGATTCTCATTGGCAACGTGTATCTTTCATCAATATCTCCAGAGTGACCGGTTGCTAGGCACTGTGATGTTTATAGGCTGTGGGAAACCTGGGTATTTCTTCAGAAGCACTTGGGAGCAGAGGGACACATGTATCATGGTGCTAAGGCTTTGCCAAGGCTCCTTCAATATGCTTGAAAGATCAAGCAAGAGAGACATGTTTTTTAAAAGAGTAAGCCAATACACTTTGGCATTTGAGATAGGGTCTGAAGAACAAACAGGTTTCTAAATAAAGTGAGGAATTCAGTGAGATTAGAAATGCAGTTAATCTTTTAATGTAGCTGATTAAGCAAAGACCTTTCCCCACCTTATATTTTCCAGAACAATGAATTCCAATCAGCCTATTATGCTAAGTTAAGATTCTGTAGTGCATCTTTTCTTCTCACCCAATCACACATTGCTTCTCACCTGAGCCAATGGCTTCTCATGGCACAGCTTAAATTTAGACTCTTCAGTGCTAATTAGTACCTAGCTTAGTACCAGGACACTAGGCAGATTTCGGGAAAAGGGTGTTATGCCTTCACATTCATTCTCTTGCTGAAATTGGATTTTCCTTTTAGCAAATCAATGGAATAGCTTTTGTGGTAAAACTTCTTTTCTATTCTATGCCACAGAAAGTTAAAGATAAAATATTATTTCATAGGTGCTGTTTTAGGACAGCGGGTGATTGACATAGAACTGCAACACTAACCTGCTGTGTGTGTGTGTGTGTGTGTGTGTGTGTGTGTGTGTGTATTCATTATTTTTGCATATTACACTTGTTTTGGGTTCAAATGATACATAATTCAGGTGGTATCATCACCCAAAGTAAGGTATAATGACCATTATTTTAGAGCACGGGTCAGCAAACTTTTGAGACGGAAGAGCCGCCAGGGGTCAGCAAACTGTGGCTCATGAGCCACATGTGGCCCTTTGGTTACATACATGTGGCCCTGAAGTAAAATTGAAAATGAAAATAAAACCATCATAGTTTCATTTATAAAATGTTTAAAGGATATTATTCACATAATGGTAATTACGTAAAAATATATTTATGGCTCTCGAGTAATTTTTAAATTGTTTTGAGGGACAGGATTGGCTCTTCCAGGGGGCCGCAAACTTTTGAGATGGAATGTACCCAAAGAGCCGCATGTGGTTCATGAGCCGCAGTTTGCCGACACCTGTTTTAGAGTCTTTGAAAAGGTTACTTCTATGAAAATCATTTCTTTGTCAGAAGTTAAATATATTCGAGCAGTGACATGGAAGACATGGCAGGTGGTGATCCCCAAAATGATTCATCTCTTTGGCAGGAGACATGGTCAGAGTCTGTCTCTTTGAAATGATTATGCCACCTGTTAATAAACTTATCTGAATGAAAAAATATTACAGCGTTTTGTAGCTATATATTGATTGGTTCACCACAAGGCTCTACTCCATTAAAGTAAAAGCTGCATTTGTGTAAGAAGTTTAATAAATTGCCAGTGGGAGGCACAGTTGTAAATTCCTGCTATATTATAAAGGAATCAAGAGACTTAGTCCCTAACATGACCTACAGGAGTTTCACTTCTGCCTATATTGTCACAAAACAAAGAAAAAAAAAAATTTTAAACAAAATCCAGAACGGACTTGAATGCAAATAAAAAGGCCTTAATTTCCTATTTGTAAATGGATTAAAAGAGTAATAAGCATGTAAGTCAAACCCAGAAATCAGCCGTAGACTGTGTCTGGGCCTTTACTGTATAGAATACTCATCAACCAGTTAATAGAGTGATCTCTCTTCTTACACTTGTTACTATCAGAAACACAGCAGTTCTTTCTAACAGTATTTTTTTTTTTTTTAACCACACATGATTTCTTGCCAGTGTGCCAGGAACCCAGAAGCAAGATGTCTGGCCAAGGTTAATAGCTAGTTTAAGGTCTCTGGGAAGGATAGTTCATGGAGGTTTTACAACCACAGACATTTTCTATAACCTCATCTGCTTGAAACACTGTCAAAGACTAACTATTGGAAAGTGCAATTCATTTCCATTTGCCTGCCACGTGCTTGGTACTGCTAATGCAAAGGGAAACATGCAAGCATAAATAAAAGATAAAACACGAGAGAAACTGGAGGCAGAGAGAAAAGTGGAGTGAGGCTTAAGAAGTGAAATACTAAAAGTGTGAGGAAAAAGAAAGGCAGAATATACATTTATATCTCAGGAAGAAAAATTGGGCCTAAAAGTCCAGAGTGCTTTATAACTGCTGTTCATAGGGTGATGAAGTAAGTCTTCAGTGGCTTCAAGTCTTCATTTTAAATTTATGTAGCATTGCCTCAAAACCCCAAATTGAAATACCCAGAGAAGTCCAGGCCTCTCCAAATTGTCTACTTATTCATCGGGCTTAAGCTCTGATGCTAACTGGTGTCTCGCTTTTCATTTATATTTACCTGGAAGGAAGAAAGGAAGGCAGAGAGGGAGGGAGGGAAGAAGCAATGGAGGGAGGAAGGCCAGGAGTCTGATTAGAGAAGTGCCGTGATCTACAGATCATTCAGGAAAGAAAACTTACACTGTGATATGTGGTCAGCAACCTAAGGAAGTATCAGAGAGACCGTATGCCTATTGGGGGATGAGCACAACTGTCAAAGGAAAAACAGAGAGAGGCTCTGAGGTGCAGAGCATCTGTTCCTGTGCTCTATTCTTGGTGTGTTAGAGGATTACATGTGGCAGGTGAGAGAAAGAGACAAGGACATTGTAAACAATTTTGGTCTAAGCAAACGGCAAATCAAAGTTGCTGTTTATTGAGATGGTGAAGACCAAGAGACAGACTACTTTATGAGGAAGGGGGGATCAAAGCCAAGAAGTCAGTTTTGTGCATCTTACATGTGAAATTTTGAATACCGCTTAGATAGCCAAGGGTGTTGTAGAAGTTGATGTCTTGAGTTTTAGGTAGAAGACCAATGTGTTGATTTGCATTTAGTTCTCAGGAATAGATGGTATGTAAAATCATGGTACATAAGAGATTGTGTTTCAGATGCGTTTCCTAGAGCAGAAATCCAAGTTTGAGCCCCTGGTCCTCTCTGATATAGAAAGCTGAGAAAAGTGAGGCCAATAAAGTATTAATAATAGGAGAGTTAAGAAGGAGTGATATCATAATCCAAAAATTTATATGGAACCAAAAAAGACCACGAATAGCCACAGCAATCTTGAGAAATAAGAACAAAGTTGGGGGGATCACGCTTCCAGACATTAGAACATACTACAAGGCCACAGTAATCAAAACAATATGGTATTGGCATAAAAATAGGCATATAGATCAATGGAACAGAATAGAAAGCCCAGAAGTAAATCCAGGCTTATACGGGCAGTTAGTATATGACAAGGGAAGCAAGAAGTTACAATGGGGTAAGGATAGCCTATTCAATAAATGGTGTTGGGAAAATTGGACTGACACATGCAAAAAAATGAAACTGGACCACCTTCTTACGCCACTTACAAGAACAAATTCAAAATGGATTAAAGATTTAAATATAAGACCTGAGACCATAAAACTCATAGAAGAAAGTATAGGGTCTAAATTTGCAGACATCATCCGGAGCAATATTTTTACTGATACATCCCCGCGGGCTACGGAAGTAAAAGAAAAAATGAACATATGGGACTACATCAAACTTAAAAGTTTTTTCACAACAAAAGAAACCATCAATAAAACAAAACGGAAGCCTACTGAATGGGAGAAGATATTTGATAATGATATATCAGATAAGGGATTAATATCCCAAATATATAAAAAGCTCATGGAACTCAACACCAAAAAAACAAACAACCCAATTAAAAAATGGGCAGAGGATATGAAGAGACATTTCTCCAAAGAGGACATACAGATGGCCAACAGGCATATGAAAAAATGTTCAACATCACTTAGCATTAGGGAAATGCAAATTAAAACCACAATGAGATACCACCTCACCCCGGTCAGAATGGCTATCATCAATAAATCAACAAACAACAAATGCTGGCGAGGCTGTGGGGAAAAGGGAACCCTGGTGCACTGCTGGTGGGACTGCAGGCTGGTGCAGCCATTATGGAAATCAGTATGGAGGCACCTCAAAAATCTGAAAATGGAACTACCTTACGACCCAGCAATCCCACTCTTAGGTATTTATCCAAAAAATCCCAAGACATTAATCCAAAAAAATATATGCACCCCTATGTTCATTGCGGCGTTATTCACAATAGCTAAGACTTGGAAACAACCAAAATGCCCATCGGTAGATGACTGGATTAAGAAACTTTGGTACATTTACACAATGGAGTATTATTCAGCTATAAAGAAGAAGGAAGTAGTACCTTTTGCAACAATATGGATGGAACTAGAGAACATTATGCTAAGTGAAATAAGTCAGTCAGAGAAAGACAAATATCATATGATCTCACTTATACGTGGATTCTAAGGAACTGAATGGATGGGAGAAGTGGATGGAGATAGTCTCAGAGACACAGAGGAAGAACTGAGGGTTGTTAGTTGGGAGGGGGCGGGGATGAAGGAGAGGGGAAGGGATGAGACAATACAAATTGGTAATTGCAATATGGCCTCAGGGATAGAAAAAGATAGTCCGAGGAATACAATCAATAACGTTGTAAGCATTTCTTAGGGGGCCAGATGGACCAATGCCCTTTTGGGGAGTCCACTTCATAGTAGATGTAGAGGCCTGACCACCGCATTGTATTTCTGAAACTGATGTTGAATAATACTGTATGTCAACTATAATTATATATACATATAACCTTGGGACACGGAGTAGAGTGCGGGAACGGATTCAATGGAATTGTAATAGATAAGCATGATATCGGGGGGTGGGAGGGCAGTGGATGGGGGGAGGGAGGTTGTTACTTTGTGAGGGTGAAAAGGGTAACTATTGCATTGTTTTGTACACCTGAAACTAACAATAAAAAAAAAAAAAAAAAAAAGGAGTGATATCCTAGAGGATATATGAAGAAAGTGTTTAACAAATAAAGTGCAAAAATGCTGTTTGATACGTAGAGTAGGGAAGCTAAAAGTTACCACTGGATTTGGCAGTGGAAAAATGGGTGACCTGGATAAGAGAAGTATCAGGGGAAGGTAAATCTGATTGCATTTGGTTAGAAAGTAGGAGGTAAAACTAAGCCGAGAAACCTTGACTACGCCTATATTACATGTTTCTGTAAAGGAAATAACAAAATTAGGGAATGCCTGGAGAAGTCTTCTATGGTAATTGGAGGATATGTAAAATGCTTACTCCACACATTGGAAAAATGAAGGAAATCAACTAATTAATGTCAAGAAAGGTGGGGGAGTGTCTAATGACTAGGCAAATATCATAGAGCTGAATGTAGCACTCTTGGATCCCTGGAAGTCAGCAGTCATGAACTTGAATTTAGATCAATCAGCAGGTATATGTACATTCTTTCAACCATGTTAGACTTTCTAGTCTTCAGGAAACATAAAAAAGGAGTTGTATTAAATCATGGAATTTGAGATTTGTTTTCACGCTATCCTAAATTAGACATGGAGAAGTGATCCCAGTGGGGAAAAAAGTCTAATAAAAGCTAGATTGTCATTGTTTAGTGGAATTTCCTGAAGATTGCAAAGCGGCGAGAATTCTTAAAGGTGAACTTGGAAGGATACTGTTATGACAAAAGAATAAACACTCCACCTACAGTCAGATTTATTTTTTATGATTTGTACCCTTTATCCTCTATGTTTCTTTGGAAGTTGTTTTCTGTTTATGTGTTAGAAGAATATTCACAACAGAATGGAAACATTTGGCTGATTAAATTTTGGTACAAAATCTGCTCTCTGAGTAAGCCATGTTTGACATCCATAGTAAAATCAAATACAGACAGAAAGAGAGAGAGACAGAGAGAGAGAAAAAAAATGTATACACATTTTATGAAAGAAAAAAAAACTGTATTAAAATTGCAACACTCAATATGTACTGATAACAAAAGATGAATACAAATTTGACTTCTGAAATTACAAGAGGTGCTCAAAGTGGTTACCATCAGCATCCAGACACTTTTGATTATGGTGAACTACTGTGAGCATAGATAATATCTCTTAAAATGTGTATACATTTTTTGGCACACTCTTGTGTGTGTGTGTGTGTGTGTGTGTGTGTGTGTGTGTGTGTGTGTGTGTGTAATTTTTTAATAATTTTTTTCCCTCAGTCTAAGATTTTGCTGGCAAAGGTCTTAGTCCTCATGACCTTAGATGCTGTGGCTATGGAGAGAATTATTTCTAAACATTTCAGAATTTGTTTTCTTATCTAGATTTTTGTGTTTATAAACCCAACACTCCTGCTTCCAATAAAACTTCCAGATATAATTCATGTAGAATACCTGTTGTCTCCCTGCTCATATATTCATTCTGGAATCATTTATTCTGAAACTCTTTATTTTTCCCTCTATGAACTTTTACATTCATACGTGCATTTCCCACTTTAAAAGGGAGGGAGACCCCTGTGACTAACCATGTGTAACATGACAAATGTAGAAATAAATAGTACTCTCTCTTTTCCCTTCTGTATTCATGGCAGACAAAAATACATTCCTGTGTATATAGAATGTTGTGGGGCAAAATGATTCAGTGCTGCCCTTCAGTTTAAATCCCACAAAATACCACTTTCTATCACCTCCTACTCTTCCTCATGACCAAGCCTCTCCAGAATGCTTGACCATCTGGGGCTTCCAGCTCATGGAAAACACAACCCGTCACTTATAGGACGATGTTTTCTGGGGGGGAGGGGGGGATGTTTGTTTGTTTCTTATTTGTTTTTTGTTTTAATAATTCACTAACAATTTGCCTTTTCTTCATATCTGCATCTTTAAAACATACAGATAATTGGGTTTCATAACCTATGGATCAATTTAAATACAAGTTTTGGAATAGTTTAAATTTTTAACAAAAACCCCAGATTTGGGGGGAAATATGAAGATTTGAAGGAGAAAATGTTTATCCACAAACAAAATCTAACCCTTTTGAATGATGGCTAAAAGCTGGTAGCAAGTTTAACAGGAACAATAGTTTATAAAAAATGGCCTTTGTTTAAATTTTCGGTTCTCTTCTCTGTCACCTATTCATTCAGGTTTTGACTCTTGATGTAATACTTCCCACCTCTATTATTGTTGGATAATGTTTGCATTTTCAAGGTTTGAATAGGAAATAAATGTTCACAAATTTCAAACATCAAAACTATTAAAAGGTGCATAGTGGAAAGTTCCCTTCTTCTATGGACTAAATGTTCGTATCTCCCCAAATTCATATGTTGAAGTCCTAATCTCCATGCAGTGGTATTTGAAAGTGGGGCCTTTGGGAGGTAATTGGGTTAGGATGAGGTCGTGGGGTGGAGCCCCCATGATGGAATCTATGTCTTTATTACAGTAAGAAGAGACCATATATCTCTCAGCCATGGGAGGATACAATGAAAAGCAGGCTTTCTGCAAACCAGGAAGGTGCCTTCGCCACACACCAGAATTGCTAAAGCCCTGACCTTATACTTCTCAGCTTCCAGAATTGTCAGAAATAAATTTTGTTGTTCAAACCACCCAGTCTTGGGTATTCTGTCTTAACAGCCCAAGCTGACTAAGATACCATTCCACCCTTGATCGCAATCCACTTGTTTAGCACCTTCACCCAACAGGTCAACCAATATTATTATTTACTTTTTTCTTTCTGTCAGTGATCTTTTTTTTCTGTGTGTGTATCAGGAAATCTCTTACGTTACTTAACTAGAATTAACCTTTTGCTATTAGAAATAAATACATAATCAAAAGACGTGCACAAAAGCTACTTTGTATATGAGCTTGTGTATATGAACAAGGAGCTCCAGAAGAACTGCTGTGTCAAAGATGCACCCATATTAAATTTCTCTCGAAATTGTAGAGTCACCCTCCATTGTCCTTATACCACTTTACACTATCACAATGATGTATGAGAATGTCAGCCCCACTCCCCCAACCACCCACCCCTTGAAGGCATCCCTGTTGCACAACTGGAGTTACATAATGGACAGCCATTTATATGCTATAAGATGAGTCAGCATCCTGAAAGAGAGCAGTCCATCAGTTCTCAATTTTACCAATATTGTAGGTTATTAAGCTTTTAGGTTTTTGACAGTCTGATGGATTAAAATGGAATAGTACTGTAGTTTCAATTTGTATTTCTCTTATGAATGAGATTCTGCATTTTTCCCCCTACGCTTAAGGTCACATTTCCTTTTCTATGACTAATTTCTTCTTATTTTTTACCTATTTTTCCTATTGGCTGGCTTACCTCCTTGTGGGTTTTCTTTGTATATTTGGGAGTACTTGAGTATGATATTCATCATGATATTTTCCCAGTTGGTCTTCACCTTTTGACTGTGTTTTTCTTTTGTCATGTAGTAGCTTTGGACGTTCACATCATTAACATTATCAATCTTTTTATGTCTTCTGAATATTTGTGTCAAATGTATAAAGACTTAATCTCACAAGTTTATGAAAGAAATCTCCCATGTTTGTTTGTTTGTTTGTTTGTTTGTTTCCTCTGCTTTACGGTTTCTATATTTAAATCATTACCACATTTGGAATTCATCTTTGGGCAAGCATAAACCCAGTTTTTTGTTTGTTTGTTTTTTTGTGGGGTTTTTTGTTTGTTTTTGTTGTTTTTTGCCAAAATTCAACACAGTTGTTTCAAAGTACATTTGTTGAACAGTACATCTGTCTGCTTCAGGTTTACTTAAAGCCTTGTATTACAGTCATTGTCTAAACTTTTTGTACTATTGCATTAATCTGTCTCTACACAGTTTCCATAATTTGAGTTTATATGATAAGTTAAATATTTTAGGAAAAAGACACTTACTGCTTTTATTTTCCAGAATTTTAATTTTTAAAAATTTGTGTTATTTTTTTCTCTTGATCAATAAAGTAAAAGCATAGTTAAAGTCATGTCATAATGATATGAAATATGAATATTTCTGAATGTCATATTTTATTTATTTGCTCCTTTGTTTACTTACTTTGCTTCAAGCTCTGGTAATACCTAGTCTAAAATTCTCAACAAATAGAAATGAAGAATTACACTAGAGAAGCAGGTGTTCACTAATCAGAAGGGAGACAAACATTTTTATATCACACTTTAGTCCCAGCGTTAGAAGGCGGTAAGGGCGATAGAAGAGTACAGGTACATTTGGAAGGAAAGGTTCGGTTTCACATTAATGTGACCTGTGAGCCTTAAGTTTTTGGTACGGAACAATCACATTTACAAGATATGAACATTTTTAGAGCCATACAATGGGAAATATACACCATTATCAACATCATCAAAATGGTTTGTGGTGTATATGAAAGATATATTACCTACTAATAAAGTTTTTATAACTTAGAAAAGAAGGCAAACATCTTAAAGTAAATATGGAAGAGAATGGCAGCTAAAATGAAGTTGGAAAGTACAAATGTAAATGGTGTTTTGTGTTCTCTGAGATCACGTACTGGACATTATTTTGCTCTTCTAGCTTCTACTTCCACATCCTTGCCTCCATCTCCAAGAAAAACTAGAATGTTTCACAAGCTCTCACTAAATACTCACTGACTGGAATTTGGTTGAATAAAACTTACCGTTAGATATTTAGGCGGTTATTAATCATAGAGTTCCTTTTGTTTGTTTCTTTGTCAAGGTTGACAGGAACCAGATGTCACATTTAAATATAAATACTTTGAGAATAATTTAATAGAAGAACCACATATAAAGTGTATAAGGAAACCACAGAGAACATTACATGTCCACCCTAGGTGCAAATGACAAAAACGAAGAGCTGTCATCATGCCTTGAAAGACAGAATCATATTAAAATGGCCAGTTGAAAGGAAGAAACCACAGTTGGTAAACACAGCTAACCTGTGCATAATGGGAACCAAAGCAGTAAATGGCCAAACTTATTCCATAATCAGTCTCCTGCTGGGCTACCCCATTGGTTAAACCCAACGGGAAGTGAGAGGTTAACGAAGCCTATTGTTTGGTCCACAACTAATCCTGTAAAGCAGAGGGGAGTGTGAAGAAGAGTGAAAAAATAGATCTGGAGGAATAAACAAAATATATCCTGCACATCCTGTCATCCCTGACTCTGTTCTCAGATCAGGTAAATAAGAGCTAGAAACATGGGAACGTAAATACGTGAGGAAAGGACACTTTTACCACTATCAACTATGGCACAAAAGTTTTTTCTTCAGAAAAGCAAAAGCAGACAATAACTGCAGTGTCCTGAGTCATATATAATTTCCTTAATGTTTGTAAGAAAGTGATTGGCAAAATAAAAGCATACTACATTTAAAAATGCATTTTCTTTACTTTTCCCCAAATGTGAAAAGATGCTTCATAACTCCATACTGTAGCAAAGGCCTATGAATTACTTATGACAATGTGGTTTAAGATGTTTGAGCAAGTGTAAATGAAATATTCAGAAGTTTGACAAAGATTTCACTGCAGAAATTTTTCTTTCAAAGTTTTTCTTTTCAAACCAATGGTTCACATCATACCTCTACTAGTCTGAAACAATCACAAACAGGGAAATAAAACTCCTTTTGGCCTTCTCCAATGCATTTCCACACACATAAGGCAGATAAAACGTGTAATTGAAAACAAACTTTGTAAAATATCTTCAAAACTTTCTCATATCTGATAGAAAAAATAATCTGTCCAATAGGAAAAAAAAAGCCTTATTATGGAAATGGAAAAATAAGCTAATAATATATTTGGTTATCTTTTGGGATACTGTGATACATAAAAATTTCTTCTTTGAAGTTTGTTTTCTAGTCCCTAGAAAATGTTATGTAAATTGAACCAATTTTAAATGTCAACCTAGTGTTCAAATGTGCTTCCTGGAACAAAAAACAGAAGCATCTTCCCTGCAAAATACTGAAAATGTCCAAACATAAAAAATAATAACTAAAAAATATTGTTTGATTAATTTGCAAAATTAGGAGGCAGGGAGAAATACTAGAGAAACACAGAACTATTGAAATTAAAGTTCTATAGCTACTGGATTTCATTCTGGGAGCAAAGATAAAAAATTCAGGGGTCACACTTTTTCAGCATCACAGTTAACTTGGAACTATCAAGTGAGTCTATCTGAGCAACTCAACGGAATCTCTAAAATTGTTCAATACTAATTTTCAAGAAGGTAAAATCATAACTGTCATTCAAATGTAAAATGACAACCTGCCAAAGGTTTTATTGAATTCATTAATGAATGAGGAAATCACCCAAATGTCAAAAGCAGTTCAAATGAAAATTTGAGTTACAGGGGTTTATCATTTCTACTAGACAAATTTCATTAGCATGGCCAAGAACAAGAATCATTAGCATTGCTATAGGTAGGGAACATTTGCACTGCAATCAGTTTTCTACAACTTGAATTTTATATCTTCAAAATCATCAAAGAGCCTGGCCATGCAGAGACATTCAAAGGGGTACAGCTTTAAAAGATCAGCTAATTCCACAAGACACTGACAACATTCCCCAGAAAGGATAGTCAATAATTATTTTTGAAAACACATTTCCAAGCCATGGATGATTTTTCCTGAAAATACATTATGATGAAGTAAAATCCATCTAATAGGGACTCAGTTGTTAAGTTAATCTTAAATGTATAGAATAAAAATCAGTTTTCTCATATTTTGGCGTTATTAAAATGATTCAAAGGATTCTGTATATTTATACTTCCAAAAATATTATCTCCCATAGCGTCTATCAATATTGAACCTAAGAAGACATGCAAGTAGAACGTTTTTTGTTTTATGTACTTATATAAGATAGTGTTTTCTGGAAGGAACCAAAAGGAAAGGAGATATCACCCATCAGAGTGCAGCCTGGGTTCTGGTCCTCAGAGTCCAATTGCTTATTCAATACCCAACCTTTTCTTTTTGAATAAGTGAACTTCTGTATTGCTCCAAATGGGAATCTGCCAAGTTAATATGCTACCTATTTTTTTTTTTTTCAGCTGCTTTACAGACCAGGGTGGCCAAAGCAATGGAAATAAGATGACTGCTCAGGACCTCAATATGTCATCAACATGGGGCGGATGAACTGGGAAACATTTCCTTCTTCTAGCTCAGCATGTGGACTTGGTGGTTGAATCAGAAACATGAAGGAGTTTGGGATATTAGTAATAATGATGGAGCAGCCTTACCGTCTTTAGACTATCTAAATTTTATGTGAGAAAAATAAGTCTTTGCATTGTTTAAGGAAAAATTATACTGACTCTATGTTTTTATCAGTTAAATGTAATTACTAACTGTCCCAAGCGCATATTTCTATATGGTACCCTAAGTCATCCACACTTAGTCATTGTATCATCACATATCAACCACTTTTTGAATAGAAATTCTGCCTTATTTTAATGTGTTGAATATTGGATGTAAAAACTAAACAGATGGGTAGGGGAAATGACAGATATCTGGAACTGTTACCGAATATAACTTGGCTATGTTAAATTTGTAAATAAGTTTTCTCACTCTCTCAGGCATGTTGGCCAGTTTTCCTTTTGTCATTGATTTCACCCTTGGTCCAAAGCAAAATTCTATGTTCTACAGAGACAACATAAAAGACTGAATCGGTAACCAAAAACTCTAAAATAAGCTCCTTTTTATCTGGTCCCCAGTTTGGCTTAATTTCTTCCCATTCTCCTCTCCCCGCCCCACAACCCCCTTCTTCTTTTTTAAACTTTTAATGATGGGAAATTTCAAACATAGAGAAAATAGTATTTAAAAAAACCCCATCATATATAATTATCCCACATCAACAAATATCAATATTGCTTTATTTATTCCCGCTCCTCTCCATCCCTTCCCTGAGCCATTTGAAGCAAATTCTATACATCATTTTATCTCATCCATACATATTTTAGCATACATCTCTAAAATACAAAATTCTATCTTTTTTTGTTAACTTAGCCACACTTTCAGGTTCCCATCTAACATTTTAAATAATAATTCTTTAATATCCCTTTGTCATTTTTTTCTTACATCTTAGTTGTTTTTACAACTAGGTTGTTCTTTCCTGCAGAGTTTCCCAGTCTGGATATTACTGATTAATTTCATTTGGTGTGGCTTCATATGTTCCTTCTCTTACAGTTTTTTCCTGTAAATTGGTAGTTAGATCTAAAATTTTGATCAAATTTAGAGTTGATTTTTTGAAAGACTACTTCAAAGATGGTGGTTTAAATAATACCAGAAACTATATAATGTCTGGTTGTCTCTTTTTCTATGGTGTTAGCCCCGATGATTATTACATCATTTGGTCCATTCTTTCATTAGAAGTAGAAAAATAGTAATATTTTAATTTTACAATTCCATTTTAATTTTTGAGCTAGAATACATCTACCAAAAAATGTCCCCTCATCAACATTTGGTAAATTTGAGGTAGCTCTCATAAAGGAAGGCAGGAAAAATGTTCAGTTCTTTCCCCTTATTTGTTTTCAAAACAATGATTACTTAGAAGAAGGATCAGCAAATATTCTAGCATTGTTCTTAACTAACAGAGCCTCATTTTTGTTCAGTATTCACATGCCGTGTGCCAAGTACAATTGAGCCCCAAATAAAATTGGTTTCTATTAGTAAGAAAGGATATGAGAATGGAAATTGGGTAGTTAATAAATCCAGGCACATTTACTATGAATCATTGCTCTGCTTGTTTCCAGCCTAGCCATTTGTTCATGTGATTAATGCTTATCCTTCTGGCTTCCCATTATAGCTATTAATTAATTTTTATTTTTCTTATTTTGCATTTGTAAATAAATTATGTGACACCCAAACCACATATCACCTACCTCTTCCCCCTGCCAACACACTCAAACACACCTACATACAAAATCTGTTTCTATTCATTATTACATTGAAATATCTAAAAACATTATTGTCATCTTATAATTGTTGTCTACAGTAGAAAGAGAAACAAATGACTAAATGTACTTGTAAAAGTTCATTATACATTCTTTTACAGATAAATATTTTCACTTTTACCCGAATTACCTAAATTGTACTTTCTTTTACATGGCTATTAATAATGAAAGAAAACCACTTAACACGAGAAGTTATGTGTCAAATACTTGGCTACACATCACAAAGCATGGATACAACATAATTCCTCTCTCAAGGGCTTGCAATATAATTTTGGAAATGGACAAGATTCAGAGTTTATAATCTCACTGGTGGCATTATTGACAATTATGTAAGCTTTTAAATGTAAAAGAAAAACATTCCCAGATTATAGGATCCTATAGAACATAGCATTTTGGAGTGATAGCTCTAAGGCTAGACCCTCTGGATTTAAAACTGGATCCATCGCTTTATAGATGTGTTACCATGGATGAATTATAATTATAGAATGGATATAATAGTCTTATGTATATAGAGAGCTATAAGAAGGATTAAATGTGTATATATTATATAAATCATATATATGTAACATCTATAATATCACTCTTATATCCTATATACCAATTTCATAAATAGTTAATAAATCATAATAATTTTGCAATATTTATTGAGTATTTCTAACATGTCAGAAACCCTCTTTAGTGACATCATTAGACAGGACATCTGGCATATTACATAATATAATCAATAAATATAAGCAAAATTATTTTGTTTTATGAACTGTTTAAAAATGACATATATTGAATATGAGAGTGATATTGATTCTTTCATGATTATAAAACTAATGAAATAAAATGGAAATTTTCTTTGACCTATTAGATGAGATTTTAAAATGTGTGGTCAGATTCCTCCAATACCACTAACTAATTATAATATGCTTTTAGGTATATGAATTATTTATTGTTGAGACAGCATAGATTTTTAAGCAGGCATGTAATTGACATAAAATATTTTACACAAATTAAACCTATAAGGAATGTTTCAAGAAAGTACTTTATGTGTAAGTAAAATAAGCTTGCAGTAATATACTTTGTCACATATAAGTAATATGTCTTCTATTGAAGCCTGGGAAAATGTTTCAATGGCTATACTGGGGAAAAAGTAATATTTACAAACACACTAATTAATCATTTTATCTAATTGCTTTTATGCTATACGGGGCATGGTAAATTAGATTTTACTTGTTCTCTGATATCTTAGAAATTACCAATAGAAATTGCTATCAATTTTATATGTATTGGGGGAGATATAACACACACCTTTTATTGCAGGTACCCTGTTATTGCTAGCACTGCCCAACACCATTTCCAACATATATGGCTTGTTTAGCAACAGCATTAGAGGCATATTCTACAAATATGGCTGAAGATATCCCATTTAGGAAGAGACACTGGACCACCATAGAATTGTCATGTTGCTCTCCTAAAAATTAGTATTGTGGTTAGGAAAAAACAAGCTAATTATCCGAATCAAAAATTCAAATAAACTCTGGAATAAGTGCTAATGAAGGTTTAGTGATCTAACCAAGGAGATGCGCAGGGAGAAGACATGACGATGTTTACTAATGCTTTTTGCATTTTTTTGCATTTTTGTTGATTGACTTATTCAACACCCAGGCTGAATACCACCTACTCATTCATCTTTCTCTCCTATAGAAGCTGGAAGACTAAAATATTGATTCCTCAGCCTCTCTGCAGCTCCGGCTACATATTTAAATCTGTTCTTGCTGGTGAGATATAAACTTTAGTCCTCTGTAGGGGGTTCCTGTTTGTTTATTTGTTTGTTCATTTGTTTGTTTTCCTATGTATAAAGTCAGACATGCAGGCATGCCTATCGATATGCAATGTTCTTTCTGCAATGACAATAACAAAAACCATACGCCAAGAATGCTGGAGCACGGCCGGCCCAGTGGCTCAGTTGGTTAAGAGCTCGCGCAAGAGTGCAAGCTCTGAGCAACAGCAGTTCAACTCCCAGCTCGAGCTGAGCAGCCGCTGAGCTGCCAACAGGTGGCAGGATGGCTCAGCTAAAATAAAAAAATAAAATAAAATAAGTAAAAATAAAAAAGAACGCTGGAGCAAAACATTTAGAAGGAAAATGGTTCTTTGATAGCACCTCTGATTGCTTATTGAGCAGAACAAATCAACCAGGTTCTCTGTTACCTACAATTTTAATTTATGTGGGCCTAAGTGCTTTACTGTGTGAACTCTATTACCTCATTGAATCCTCCCAGCTACTAATACTTGATAAGCATTGTTTTCTCCTTGTTCCAGATAAAGAAATTTAGGCATGGATATTTTACATCATTGTATTAAGATCACACTTGTAGTATGTAGAACAGCAAGGACTGCTACCCATGGTGTCTTGATTTTAGAGCCCTCAGTCTAATCATTATACCATGTTTCCATTTACTATAAAAATTCAATAGGAATAGAGAAACAAGGAGACATCTAAGATCTTCTGTGAAACAATATAGGATGGACATAATTCCAAGTTTTATGAAGCCCTTGGAGTTTGTTTATTTTTAGTGTTTGAAATATAAGGGATAAATAGCTTAATTCATGAGACACATTTTCTTCTCTGCAAAATACAGATATGAATAGATACCACCCAGTGTATTAAAGGAAATAACATATATATAGTAGCTAAAACAATACATGCCAAAAGCAATGTAGTCCCAATGGAATTCCATTCAATTCTCAACAAAATTAAAAATCTTATGATAGATCAGAAAGCAGATTATTATTATTATTTTTAAAGATTTTATTGGGGAATTGGAGGAGGGGAACAGACAAGTTGCTGTCCATTTGTTCTTTAGTCTAGTTGTGGAGGACATTCCTTCCCTGGCCCATGTTGGTATTATCATTGCACTCTTCCCGGGTGAGGGAGTCACTAACCAGCCATTGGATGGCCGCTCACGGCAGCTCATGAAAGTGCACGCCAGCTGCCGGCCAGCCCCACTGCAGCCTATGCCATCGCCAGCAACTCACAGCAGCCCAGCTCCAGGTTGAGCTGTTGTTCACCATCTTAGCTGTAGAGGGCACAGTGTCACTGGCCCTCATGTGGGATCTGAAATGGGGCCCTGCTGCTCAGAGCTGGCATCCTAAGCCAACTCTTAACCAATGTGCCACTCGGCTGACCCAGAAACATTATTTTTAAACTATAAAATTTTAGTTAGTCTCACAGTTAGTAGGGAATCACAAATTCTGGCATCACTATTGGATAACAACTAGCTATATTAAGATACTTTGAATCTTTGGTTTATCTTCTAATCTGCCCTTGAAATGAAAACATCTACCATATTCATTTTGAGTTACTGTTTTGCAACCCGAGGTCCCAATGAATATCACCCTGGTCAAAGGAATCTGATTTTTTAATTTCTCTGTGCCAGTTCAAAGCATGATGAAGCGATGTAAACTGTGTTAGAGTAGACTGAGTTGCAACTAATAACAAATATTTTAGAGCCATGGACAGTCTCCAATGTGACAAACAGTGAAGAATTACTTGCTTAGTTGGTATGGATTTGTTGCTATCAGTAAACAATCTGGTAATTCTCAGTGTTGCATGTGCTTTTTTTGTTAATTTGAGTGGCAGATTGCCATTTTGAAATTTTTTCACCATGTTGTAGAGCTTGACCAATTTACCAATTTATGACACTCATAAATTAAGCACAAACAATCAAGTTTGAGAGTTAGGTCCTTGAATAAAATCTGATGGAATTTACAGCTTATCCTCCTGCCTCAAAATTTCCATTGCAGAATATTCATCACTGACTGAGGATGAACATGCTACAAAGAAATCATCAATAGACAATAAGTCTCATGCTGACTTTATTGGCTTGTACAGCACTGCTTCAAATAAACTATAATCTTAAATAAAAGGCCTGTGCATAGTTATGACTCAATTTAGGTAGTTCATAATTGTTTATATGTGGTGATCTTAAGAGCAAGATGTAATACTAAAATACTAAATAAATCATCCTTAAATTAAAATAAAATGCTCAATAAAGTAATTCAGTAATATCATGTGAAAGCTCCTAATGGCATATATAATTCTTAGTAATATGTTTACCATAAAACAGCAAAGCCATAAAAGAAGCAGTCACTTCTAAAAGGTATTTTCCAAGGGAATCAGCAATTAAGATTACCACTTAACAAGCAGATGTTCAAAGCTCTGATATGTTATGTTAATAACCCCAATGGCTAAGGTTGATTTGCAAATGAAATGCTTCTAACACCTGGTTGCCTGCCCCTAGTCCCTATTGGACTATATAACAAGCATTTTCCACATGGAAGGAAATTAAGGTAGCATATCACTTTTTGAATCTCAATTACTTGCATTGCTATAAAAAATATCTAAGATTATATAGTCAATAATCAAATTCTACAAATATTACAGTCAGCTAGTACACAAGACTCAATTATTTTTAGGGATCTTCTATATTAAGAAATATTGCATATGTAACAAACATCAATAGGTTAGAAGGTTTAGCTATATGATACTTTCCTCCTATAACATCTTAAGTAGAGACTGTTAAAGAAAACCAGAATCTGACAAATTTAGGCAGTCATTAGTAGTTAAAGTGGTAAAAAAGCAGATTTTATACAGGAACTATTGCAAATGAGGAAAGGAGACATCGGTATTGAACTGGGCTCAATTCTGAATACAGCATGAACAAGTGGAGATTTATAGCAGAGGAGCAGGGCGGGGGTTAGTGGATGAAAAATTACTAAGAGAAAACATCAGGGGTAAGGGAGATTCTGGCTAAACGGACGGACGTGACAGGATTCTTGCAGAAGGCAGTCAAGGGTGATCAGATATTAGGGTGGGAGATTCTTATTAAACGGACTTAGCAGGATTTTTGTTAAAATTGAGCAATGCAAACACAAACACAGAAGTCCATCTGTCATGCCTAGTTAAGACAAGGTTTCAGAGGAGTCTGACTGAAATTTGGTCAAGGAGAGAGTCTTTGTCAAGACCCAATGTATAAAATAGTTTTAAAAATATAGCTGTCTGAGCTAGGAGATGGAGAGGACTGATTAGCCCCCATTTCAGCTGCTCTTCCTCTGTGGTAGTCTGAGATCTGCCTGCAGACAGTCCAGAGGTCTGTCTATGTGACAAGTTCTGCCAATTATTGATAATGCTGATTTTGGAGTTAGACTGGGTTTTAAATTCTCTCTTAAGCTCTTACTGGGGATTTTTAAATAATTAATTAATAATGATTTATTAATAACTTTTTAATCAAAGTATAGTTGACATACAATATTATATGAACTTCAGGTATACAACATAGTTATTCGACATGTATTTACCGTATGAAGTGGTCACTGCGATAAATCTAATAACCATCTTTCACCAGAGTTATTACAATACTATTGACTGTGTTACCTATGCTGTACATTATACCCCATGGCTTATTTATTTTATAACTGGAAGTTTGTACCTCTTATTCACCTTCACCCTTTTTATCCATCTCCTTACTCTCTTCCCCTCTGAGTCTTTTGTTTCTTAAAAAAAAAAAAAAAAAAAGCTTAAAATAATCAATATCCCAAAAGACATATTTTAGGATGGCAACACTGGTTCCCCTCACTTTCAAGGAGTTTGGAGTCAAACGGGAGAAACATATTTGAAAAGGTACATCAATGCAATGGAGTAAGTACAATGATAGAAATTAATACACTGTGTTAGAACAGCATCATTTTTTCTATAGAGAACTTATGTAAAAGGTAATCAAATAATTTGTTAACATACTGAATGAGATAAGATCACTTGAGTCAAATTTTAAAGCATGGTTGTGCCAATCAAGGTTATTATTCGAAGAATGTAATCCCCTATAGATTGTTCAAAGAGAAAGGGATTTGTAATGGGCCATTAAGTGGCATTTAATCATTGTCAGTACTGATGAAATGGCTTAGTCTGAGCTTCCAAAAAATTTCCCAAAACCATACAATAGGACTGAGCTGTTAACTAAGCTGCTGTACTTGCTAGTTGCTGATCGAGAAATTATTACTGCAAGTACTCACTCTAGAACAATACTGTTCTGCTACCATCAGGAAGCTGATACTGCTTTTATTATTATAACAAAATCAGCATTTTATATTCTGCTACTCTCACTCTCCTTAGTTAAGATCCGAATTCAAGACTTCATTGATTACTGAACTTACACGAGAGGCAAGGAAGTTAGGAAAATGTCATTTTAACTTTCTAGCTTCAGGGTGGCCAATTAGCTCAGTTGGTTAGAATGCAGTGCTCATAACACCAAAGGTTACCAGTTCGATCCCCACATGGGCCACTGAGCTGTGCCCTCCACAACTAGTTTGAAACAACTACTTGACTTGGAGCTGATGGGTCCTGGAAAATACACTATTCCCCAATTTAAAAAAAAAGCCAAAAAACTCATATCTAACTTTCTAGCTTCTATAATTCAAGGAGGCATACCAGGGAGAAGTTAAAATAGATGTTAAGCAATCAGATACACATTATGAAGTATCCATGGGCAACAGAGAGAAAGAGACTGAAGTAGCAGCGAGCAAAGGTATTGGAATACGGTATAACATGGAGCATGTAAAAAGTATAAACACTGATATTATGTCACTAAGTACAAAGAAGAACTGACTAGAAAAATGAAATAGGTACACAGAGGCACAATGTAGAAGGCTTCCATTACAAATCCAAAGTGTTTTGTTCCATGAGTGATGAGAATGTTCTCCTTAAGAACAGGTGGCATATGAAAGATACTGTGTCTCTGAGTGCATTGTTTTATGATTGAAAAAAATATCTCCCCTCTCACTAAATCCTCTTTTCATATACTCTCCTCTTAAAGATATGTCCTACTTCCTTGTAACTGACACAATAAAGTGTAAGTTATTAAAACTTGAATTGTAATTCCTTTTGTAAGAAAAAAAACTAACCTTAGAGTTTATATACCTTTATGGATTCCTGCTTTCATTTAATATATAATCTCTGAGGATTATGAATTTCTTTGCAGATAGAGTAAAGCAAGAGATATATATTTCCCTGACACTTTTAGAAAATATTATCAATAGAGTTTTCTGAATATATTTTCAAATATATAGAGAAATTGAAAATATAATTAAGGAAAAAGAGTCCATAAAAATGAACAAAGAGTTTTGATAAGGAACCAAATTGAACCTTTAGAAATGAAGAATATATTAATTAAGATACAACATTATACTTCCAGCTAGGATGTAGAAAGTCACTGTAGTTACTGCTCTCAGTGCAACAACTAGGAAACATAGATATGTTACCAAAACCATAATTTAAAGACATCAGAAGCCTAGAAAAGCCACAGAGACTAGATGAAAAAAATTCTAGAGGGGACAGAGACCTCCTGAGATGAGCTGATGATTCTTGGGTATTTTCTCTTCTGAGGGCATTTGCATTTGCTGGGTTCAAGTTAAAGACCAAGTTTGGTAGCCATCAAGATAGCCTCCAACCATCCCCACCACCAGGTAGTAAAGCCTTTTTGCAATTAACTCCCCGTGAGTATGGGTTGTATTTACTGACTTGCTTCTGTAAAACATAGTGGAATGGTATGATATGATGTAGCTTTTGTGATTAGGACTTAAAAAGCCAGTTGCTTTCTGTTTCTCGCTTGCTCATCCCTGGGAAAACCCTTCGCTGTGTCATGATGAGACATACCAGTGAGAAGGCTCATCTACAGAGAGGCCAAAGCCTGCCAACAACCGCATGAGTAAACTTGGAAGTGGGTCTCCTACCACTGTCAAAATGATTCTCATGAGACCACTGACATAATTTACTAAAATTTGACTGAAACTTCATAAGAGAACTTGAAACAGAGGCACCCAACTAAGTGATCTACAGATTTCTGACTTATGTACTTATGACATAATTGATTTTTGTTTTTTAAGCCATTAAATTCTGGAGTTGTTTGCTATGCAGAAATAGGTAATTAATACAGGGATCAGTTCTTCAAAAGGACATAATAATCTTAAAGGTGTATGCAATTTATAACAGCCTCAGAACAAATAAAGCAAACACCATGGAACTACAAGGAAAAACAGACAAAGCTAAAGTTTTAATCTGAGATTTCAACACCCTGTTTTCAGTAGTTTAAGAACAACTATGTATTTAGTTATGAGAAAGTCAAGAAATACCAACTGTTGGCACAATGTAGAGAAAAGGGAACACTTGTGCATTGTTGGCAAGAATGTACATTGGTGCAGCCACTATGGAAAACAGTATAGAGATGCCTCAAAGAATTAAATATAGAACTACCATATGACCCAGTAATTCCCCTTCTGAGTATTTATCTGAAGAAATTGAAAACACTCATTTGAAAAGATATACATACCCCTATGTTGACTGCAGTATCAGTTACAATAGCCAAGATATGGAAGCAACCTAGGTGTCCATCAATAAATGAATCAATAAAGAATATATAAAATACACACACATGAGCGGCGCGGTCTGACAATTAAGTTCATAAACTTGTTGCAACGATGTAACTTATGTTTTTTTGCTATTGGAGGGATTATCCATTATGAATTTGTATCAACTAGACAAATAGTTAACCAAGTTTACTATTTGGAGGTGCTGAAAAGGCTGTGTGAAAAAGTTACATGAAACAACCTGAACTTTTCGCCAACAATTCAGGGCTCTTGCATCATGACAATGCACCAGCTCACACGGCACTGTCTGTGAGGGAGTTTTTAGCCAGTAAACAAATAACTCTATTGGACCACCCTCCCTACTCACCTGATCTAGCCCCCCAATGATTTCTTTCTTTTCCTGAAGATAAAAGAAACATTAAAGAAAGATATTTTGATGACATTCAGGACATAAATGACAATATGACGACAGCTCTGATGGCCATTCCAGAAAAAGTTCCAAAATTACTTTGAAGGGTAGACTAGGCTCTGGCATTGGTGCATAGCTTCCCGAGGGGAGTACTTCAAAGGTAACCATAGTGATATTCAGCCAGGAGGTATATAGCTCTTCTTCTAGGATGAATTTGAGAACTTAATTGTCCGGGCTCGTGTGTGTGTGTGTGTGTGTGTGTGTGTGTGTGTGTGTGTGTGTGTGTGTTAGTAGTTTAAAAATCTTCCCACAAATGGCTTTACCAGTTAGTTCTAAAAACATTTAAAGAATAAATTGTGATATCATACACATGTCCAAAGTAAAAAGAAAAGGCAACAGTGTCTAGCTTGTTTTATGAGATTAGCATAGCACAGGTATCAGTCAAGATCAGTAGAAAATATTGGGATAGGTAAAGCTCAATCATAAAACACAGATGCAGTAATCCTTAACAAAATATTATTGACTAAATGCAGCAATTTATTGAAGAATAATGCACCAACTTAGCTTTAATTAAAGGATTTTATTCATTAAATATTAATGTATTGGAAAAGAAATGAAGCTGTCATTATTTTTACATGGTGTAGTAATGTTAATAGAAATCTAAATGAATATATAGATAAATAACTAGGATTAAATAATTAGGATTAATTAGAAAGCTCAGCAAAGGTTTTGGTCACAAAATCAATGTACAAATTCAGTTACATTTCTATCAAATAGAAAAAAACAGAATGTAATTTTTTAAAAAGACTATTTATACTAGCAACCACAACTTTTAAATACTGAGGATTAAATCTAACAAAATAATTACAATATCTGTATAAGTAAAATTCCAAAATATCATAGGAAAACACTGAAGAAGCCCTAAATAGATTTATATGTGTTCGTTTTATAAATTACAAAGAAAAAAACACAGTGGAAAAATGGGCAAACTACTTGAACAAGCAAGTAATTTGCCAAGAAAAATTCTCAATCTTACTAAAAATTGGAGAATCAAAAATTAAATCACAATGAGATATCATTTAACCACTGTACTGGCATAAATTTAAATGTCTGATAAATATAAGGATGTGAAGCAAAGACCTGCTGACTCTTTCCTTATTAGTTTGTAAATTTGCAGAAACACTGTGGAAAATCAGTTAACTTTACCTAGAAAATGTTGAAAGGGATTCATACCTTATGATTCAACAGTTAGGTACATACTTCATGAGATTCTTGCAAGTGTTCAGAAAATATAGATATTTGTGATTAATGCAACAATATGTATAATATCAAATCTAGAGCAATTCAAATAACTATCAAGTATATCAATTTGATAACGGATACATTTTGGTATATTCAGTAACTGAATAATATATAGCAGAAAATATAAATAGTCTAAACTCATATCCATTACTATGGTTGAACTGTAAGAGTATGATATTAAGTTTTGAAAAAAATGTAACTAGTTTCCTGCATCAATAAGAATGAATTACCCATTATGCAAAGAATTTTCCCTTAATGACCAAATTGGGATATGTATATTTATCTGAGAAATATAACAATCATTTCTGAATTCCACATCTGTAAGTACCCTTTTCAGACTTAATAATTAGTGGAAAAATTTTAAGATAGTTTTAACCTCTTTTATTGAGAATATTATATTGATATTTATCCCCCTTACTTCAACTTCTCCAAATTTTACAAATACAGAAAGAAAACTGCAGACAAATTGAAATGATTATTATAATGAGCTAATTAAAGCCAGAGCTAAGATGAGAGTGATGTTTCCATACAGATTATCTGTGGGAAGAGCACCCAGGGAGAATGAAATCCATTACACAGAGACTCATATAGGAGGAGGTCAAGTGTGTTCTAAGAACAGCAAGGCCGATGCTCACAAGCATATGTATTTTAAAAATAATATACTAATATATTGATATACTTGATTATATTTTTGGAAATAAGGAATTTTAAAAGTGCGGAGATCCTTCAAATTGCTAAACATTAAGTTCGATGTGCAATAAAAGGCGTTTTAAGAAAGATTTTTAAATATTTTATGACGAAAGGGCAAAAATAGCATTTAATTTCATTTTTAAGGTTATTAACATTCAGGTATGCAGGGATATAAATCTAGTAGTGTCCAGAAAAAACTAACTTATTAAATGCTATTTAATAACTTCATAGAATCATTCTATTTCCTTAAAAATGAAAAGTTTAATGCACTTCCATCAATTGATAGGAAAATCTTTATCCCTGTGAGCTAAGATCTTCTGTTAATTATATTTCTAGTTAGCCTTCCATAGATTTCAGTTCACATTCTAGAAGGCAAGGAATGGGTTAAGCACTGAGGAGGGTAGAACCTACTAATTCTTCACATTTATATGTATACATTCTCCTATGGGAGTTGTAAAAAAAATTTTTTTTTTACTAAAAGTGGAGTACAAAATGGGACTGGAGGACAGATGCCAGCATGAGGCTCACACCAAATATAAGTTATAAGACAAAAATAATGACCATGAGAAGAAATAGGGGAAGTGAAAGATGTATGGGGTAAAAATGATTGTGAGTAAAAGATATAGAAAGAAAGTAGAACTGGGACAGGGACGTCTGATGCTATATAGGGAAAGGAGAAAGACAAAAGAGTGCTTACAACAAAAGGAGGGGAATTCTTACATCTTAGGCCCTGACTCTCACTCCCAAGCTTGTTATTTCTGTCCCACGCTGCTAGCGAAATTTTTAGTAACCTACATTAGAGTACAAGTTGACCTAGAATTTCAGTTGTTCTGCTTTTTATTTTTAATAGAAATATAAATCTCTCTGATTCTGCCAGAGGGACCCTACACTGCATCAATGCATGGCTGGTTCCTAAGGCAAAGAATTTTACCAGAAAAATCATCACTTCCTTTAAAAGTACATGGGACGGGAAACATCTAAATTTTAGGATGATGTGTGTAAGCTTGAAAACTAATCAGTTTTTTAGTCCATTACTTAGATATATTATTGTTATGATGTTCAACATTTATATTACTTTATTATTTATTAGTTTATTTTTAACTATTTTACATATTAAATATCTCTTCTCTCATTCCCAATATCTTCACATTGTTCATATCTTCTTCTTACATAGATGTTACCATCTCCACCTTTAGTTTGAAAAACTGAGAAAATAATTGAATAATAATGTTTTTATTGGGAAATAACATACTGTAATATTTATTCTGATATAGGCAGAATTTTCTAATTTGCATAATAAAATGCTTCCAATAATATAATGTACTATATGGAGACCTTAGAAGCAAATAGCTTTATTTATCCAATTCGCTAAGGCTAGCAACTTATAAGGGTTTTTGTTTGTTTGTTTTTTTCCCTCTTTCTAGATACCTGAAACTTTATGGTAATTATATAAAGATGACCAATTATTTAAATACAGGAATACTTAGCAACTCTAACCCAGAATCTGATGACTACTATAACAACTAGATTCAAAAACATTACCAGAACTATACAATTTTACAGACACATACAACTTAGATAATAGCATTTTGGTCCTCTTTATTAAGGAATTGTAATAACTCTAACCCTCTGGCAAAACGAGATTATTTTGGCAGGACTCTGACCATAAATTAGCTCTTTGCTATACCTTTTCTTAAGATATCGTAAAGTGTTGTTAGCAAAAAAAAAAAAAAAAAAAAAAAAAAAGATAAGCATTGCTTTTTTTTTTTGTTTCTGTAAATGCTAGGTATATGTTCGCTATTATTTGCTTTTCTGTGCCCATTTTATAGGAGGATGTTTTTGTCCTCTCTAGCTATTAATTGCTTCATTGTCATTCTTTTGAATGATTTCTCTACATGCGGTGACTCTGACGTGCATTTTAAAAGCTCTTTGGTGAATAGCTTCTTATTTGAAGCCTGAAAAAACGTAAAAGATCCACAAAGTAGCTTGCAACAACAGCAGCTTGCAAATTTACTGTTCTAAGAGAGTTTCTTAAATTTCTTATTATGCTTACCTATTTTAGAGAATTGGAAAGAAAATTATAAATCCAGTTTAAGACTCTGCAAACAAATCTCCCTTTGCAGATACAAATTTTCACACCCCAACTACTGAACTTGACCCCCACAACCCTATCCCTGACCCTGGGGGAGGAGGGTAGAAATAGATTCCAATGGCACACTTAACTAGTGGCTCTACTCAGAATGTATCATGAACAAAAATAAAACATCTTTTAAAGTTAATCCTATTCAGCCAAAACAATTATCTGGTTCATAAAGTATGTTTTCCTAAATGAGAAAGTCTCTGGTCCATCCTAAGTTAGAGCACTCCCAGGATGCATGGGTATGCTGAGGAAAGAAGCCAATGGGATGCACCCTAACACCGCTCCCTGTCCTGGTTTCTTATAGAATTGCTTTGAGGTTGATGATTGTACTAATCACAGGAGCAGGGAGAGAACCATGGCTACTGCTATTGTATGTTCTATGTCAGCCTCATTAGCAATTCATCTTGAAAATAAATCCTTCTCCATCAGTTTTCCTTGGGTTGGAAACGATGAATACCAACACTGCCTAGCCATGATCCAGAAAAATGACATTAACTTGGTGGTGTCAGTAACCCATATGCCTCCAGGGGGAAGAAAGCTTGGATTCAGGCAGCTTTCTATGTCGGGGCTCTGTACACCAGTGCCTATAAAATTAAAATGTGCATGTGAATCACTCCAAGTCATGTTAAAATACAGGACTGGCATGTCTAAGATGGCCTCATCTTCTATGATTCTAACAAGCTTCCGGGTGACGCCAATACTGCTGTTTGGCTGACCGTTATGTAAATAACAAGGTTCTTAATGGAATTAAGATGCTATCTTCTTTTTATTTCTCCAATAAATAGGCTTCTTCTCCTTCAGTGAATGAGGTAAAATGTATTGCATTTGCCTTAAATATATATCAATTTATCAAACTGATAAACCGTGTGCAATGAAAATGGTAACAGGGTGTCAGTCAGTTAGTTGGGAATTCTTCAACATTAATGAGACACTCTGTGCCCCACTGTGTGGATTAGTGTATGGAGATCTCGTAACTAACTTAATGTCTAGGGCATTTTGAGAACAAAGGAACATTTTAATAATTATTCTGGGCAACAAGCAACATGGGAAATAAAAAATATGTTCACTCTATCAAGAGTGGCAAAAAGCTAAAGAACTCTGGGTAATTTATTTCTACTTTACCATATAGAAAATTGATTTTTTAAAATGACCTGTGTAATTTTTGTCGTTTCCCAGTATTATATGCTTATAAACATTGTTGTTTTCTTTTCTTATACATTTAAAAAAATTATCCTCAGATAGAAAGGAACTTTTTAAAATGCATCCCTTTATAACCCCATCTTTCTGAAAATGTAAAAAATATAATTTGACCAAGGCTTCCATTGGAATATTAGCATGAGATTATTACAAATGTTTTAATAGATTGTTGATTGAAATAATAATTTTCCTGAAGTTCTTGGTTAAATTTGTTGTATATTTATTAAGAAAAATGTGAATATTTTTCTCCCTAATGGAGTTAAAATATGATGTGTTTTGCTGTACTTTTGGCAGGTGTTGTTTAGCCTGAATCCTGATGATAATTATCTCATGATGACAATAAATTGCTGTTGTCTTTTGAAACATTCAGGTAGATGGTGTCCTGGTTATGTGTTTAGCATTATTGACTTATTTAAAATATTTTATGGTCTGTCATTGTGTTGTCTTCCACAGTAAATTTACCACATGTAGGGGATGTCTCTTAATTCCACAACAAATATTGATTTACATTCTGCCAATTTTAAAAAGTTGGCCCTATAGGCACACCTTTTATGCACAGGTGCCGTGTACACCTGTGATTTTACTGTAAGTTCGTAGTTCTCAAACAAGATTTGTTTAAAAATCATCTTCATTTTACCTCAAGTGATTTATTTTTAAATCCTCCGAGTGAATTTTATGTGTATGGAACTGCATTGCATCAACTTTAATATCACAGCATAATGCACAGTTTTAAAATCCTCTAAATCTTAAGAGAAACAGTGGAAGCTAAACTTGGTTACCAGCAGGTAGTTCGTTGGTAGAAATGAAACAAAGGCTGTGGTTTTCCAGTATAATTTACTAGCTTTAAGCTGGCATACAGTCATTTGTCAGCTACAGAAAACTCTTTATTAACACTTTTTAAAATATAGATTTAAAATACAGATTTAAGATGCTTTGCTACTTAAATTGGTAGTACAATTTGTTTGTTTTAGAACTATGTAGTTTTGTTAAATTCCCGATGACTAGTTTAAATAAAGCTTCCTAGAATTCAACTGCCTCAGAGGAAAATATCCCTTCTTATCTTTATAGTGTTTCTTTTATAGGCAAGTGAGTAATTAAAACTTTTCATCATGCTTTCAAATTATTCATTCTTTCCCATAAATTCCCCAAAAAGAAAACAACAAAAACCCTGAATTGATAATTTAGTAAGAATTGAAGTTTTTGCCCTTTACAACGCAAAACTATTATATGTGTGGATATATTTAAACCCACACATATACAATTATGTCTTTAAAGTATTAACATAAATAAGTAGATAAAAACAGATTATCTAAACTCCCATTGGTTAATTAACAAACAAAAAAATCCAATCTTAACTTAAAGTTCCTTACAATATATATTATCAATTATCTTCATTTTCTTCTCAGATGATTTACTTTTATATCTCCTGACAAAACTTCACACTTATGTGAAATTATTGCACTCTATTTATCTACATATTAACACATTCTCATTCTTAACTTCTTGTCCCCTTGACTTATGTCCCAGAAATAAAAGGTTCTTTGCCTATCAGTATTTTTTCCTCATAGTTATGTTGTTCAAGTCTTTAGTTTATCTAGGAAAAAATGACTTGCCCAAATCCAAAATTGTTTTAATAAGATTCTAATTCTTAAAGAGTTGACAGAAATTTTTTGCTTAAGTTCATTTTTTCATTGGTTTTCATTTTTCCTTTTTTGTTTTGAAACAAAATCAGACAGTACACTTGCAAAAAATATCACAAAGGATTTCCATACACCTGCCACCCCACTTCCTCAAATGTTAACATCTTGCGCAATCATAGTTCAGTTATGAAAGCCAGAAAATTAACAATGATATAACATTTCAAAAAAAAAAAATCACATATATCTTTCAGTTCTTTCTTTCCCCTCTGTGTTCTGCTCTTGGACTTAACTTGAGTTTTCACACTTAGGGTAGACTTTCTCTTTCTCTAGGAAGTGTTATATCCACACTTGTCCTGTTGTTAGCTTCCTCTTCCTATTTGTGTGTGTGGTGGGATAGGTATGTGAGCATTTGCTTGATGAGGTTTGGTGTGGTGTTTCCTTTTTTTTATTTTATTATTGTTGTTTGATGTTTGTGCATTCTTTCTTTTCATATTATAATAAGGTTACTGCATGCCTACATGTGTGCATGTGCTCTGTTTTGTTTTGGAGAAACATTGGGTGATTTAGACCTAGGTGAGTAACTGCCATTGTCTTCAGCTACCTGGAAATCTAATATATCTTGATTTCTCGTTTCAATGTGTTATAGTTAGAAGTATTGAAATCTAATCAATGATTTCTATCCAATGTTTGGAATGACTATTTGTCCCATGATGAATATAACCATAATACAAACCCTAACACTAAATTTCTATTTACTGATGCATCACCCTGAGAAGACTCAGCAGTTACACTTGGAGGTCATATTACGTGCAGAAAGATTTCAGAATATATTTAGCTCTGGAGAGAAAGACTGACTGAATTCATATCAACTACTTAGAGCTGTGTTGCCTTGGGCTAGTTCTCCAGTTTTTATCACTTTCATTTGCTCCATAAAATGAGAATAGTTATGTTCCCACTTCATGGAGTTGTTAATAGGGATTAAAGAAGATAATGCAAATAAAGCAATTAAAACAGTCTGATATAAAACCATGGCTCACAAAAATTAACTCTTCCTAGTGATGTTGGAAGCACATTGGAAAATGTGCCTCCATTTCTACCTCAATATATATATTTTTTCCTCACTAAGCAGCTATCATTTCAAAATTTAAAAATACTGGTGCTTAATATGATTTAATCCCTTGCAGCCTTAGAACCTACTCTTACTCCTCTAATAACTCTGATTAGCCAGTGCTATTAAATAACTATTATATACTTTTATTAATTGAAGGCTCATAAGCTTAAAAATCATTACTACTTTGGAAGGGGTGATGGGCAGCACTGATTTAAAATATAAAAGCGTGTAGAACTACTGATGGTTATTTTAGTTGCAAATCATCTCTGCTCATTTAATAAAGCAAACCCCTCAGAATATCCAGTAAAGAAATGGTTCTACAGGATGAATTGAATAACAAAATATATTTTTTTAATTCTTTATGAAAATTTAGGCTGGAAGATAAAAATTTAGGCAGAAAGCAACATCCATAACAATTCCCTCAGGACTTTTATTTGCTATTATCAGCCTGAGCAAAAGTTTCTAATGGTATCTTATAATAGAGGTTTTAAAATTGTTGTGTATTTCCAAAAAAAGTATATATAAAAGTCACCAAAGAATAGATTTTGCTCATAGTGAGATTTAAAAAAATAGTAATAATTTGAATTATTCAAATAGTATTTCCTGCTTTAGAGTGAGTGTCTTTCAACAAAATTAATCTTTTGTATGTTTTGTAGTATAAAGAATACATAGTACAGGTGGAGAAAATTACTCTATTCACTTGAACTTGCGTGTATCTTTTTAACAAAAACTATTAGTCATAAACCATGTGCAAAGAATGCTATCAGGTTTTATGGAACAAGACAGCAATAACTGGAACTGTTTAGAGCTTATCCTAACAAAAACATTTGGGGCTGGAGAAGATAATTATTGACATTATTTAGAATTGCGAATGCATGATGATAATAAAATGTAGACTGATTTTAGTTGATTTTATTATGTTTTTTAATTATCTTTAGGCAATTACCCATCCTTATTGCCCGGACTCTGGACAGACTAGCTTCCAACACCTCACCATTGTTATGTCCGTACTGGTGTGATAAAATATACTGGATCTTATTTACTAGGAATGCAAGTTCTTTGGAAGGCAGAGGGGTATATAAATGTTCTGTTTCTAACATGTGGAGAGACTGAATTGTAAAAGACCTTGAATGTCCTACATCTCACAAGTTAACTGCTTTAAAAATCACAAACAATTTCAGAAATTGTAATAAATATACTGTTTAAGAGAATCCATGAATAAATTGTTTCTGATTATTATTCAGGTGACATAAACATTCATGTAAGTTCATTTAATATAAAATTGAAGTGGATATTCAAAGCTCTACTAACAAAGAATGCTTATTTTCTCTCTACAGATATGAAGACACAGTCTGCATAGAAACAACTGGAAAATTCATCATGTTGATAAAACGGCATATAGAGTAGGGTCGAAATATTCAGTGGATAGTAGTTCTAAAGAATAAAACATATCAGCATGAAAAACGATACCATGCCTAATACCAGAATATAAATGGTTCTAATCAATTAATATGTCATCCAAATAACCCTTAACCATGATGACTTTCTGTCCCTTTAAGACGTCTCTTTAGTTTTTAATGGGACAATGTATTAATACAAGACTGTGAAATATGTCTAGTTATCTGAACTAATGATGGAATTGGGATTTACTCTCTTATCTAACTTAACTTTATATTTACTAAAACAATTTTTCATGCTTATCAAAATGGAGCAAAAGAAAAAAACTCAACTTATTCCAATGTTAGTTACTTTAGCTCATATATAATAGTCAATTGCAATTGATTTAGGCCTCACCACCAAAATCCCACTATTTCATTGCAAATAGTAACTTTTCCCCCAGAAACGATTGACATTTTAAATATAAAGTTCACATTTATTTGAATGGCAAGCTTCTCAGGAGTCCCTTGATCAAGAAATGTTTGAATGCCTCTGCTGATAATTCCACGATCATCCCTCATTACTCCGTATATTAATTTTTATTTCTGGTCTATAAAATCCACAGAGACCAGTGCTTCCCATGTCTGTCTTGACAAGCACTTTAATCTGTATAATTACTCAATAAATATTTGTGGGATAAAGTTGATAAATCAGTCTGACTTATATTGGCAGCTTTCCACACAACCGTACTCAACTGGGACTACCAAAATTACTTCAGAGGAACTAATGTTATAAATAATATTGATCAATAATAATTAAAGCTCTTGACCTGTGCCAGACACTACATGCTTTATATTGTTGACTCATTTAATCCTTACCACAATCTTAGAAGCTAGGTCCTGTTTATCTCATTTTACATAGGAGAAAATTGAGACAGAGAGAGGCTGAGTAAATTGGCTAAGTACAATCTTTGCTCTCAGTCTGTTTGCTGATCCAGAAGAGATAGTTGAGAGGCTGAAGGACACTTTTCACTGCCTCATTTGGTTAGAGGAAAAGCAAACTGAGGTCTGGAGTCTACTGAGAGTGAAGCTCCAGGAAACCTCCCAGGATGCAGATTGGAAATTTAGAGCTTCACTCTAGGAGAGAACGTAAACCAGGAGAACACCATCCCTTGCCAGATAGCAGCCCAGATTTGAATCATTTGAGTGGCTTAGTAAAAAATCTCAAGGCTAATCATGGACTAAATGATGACAGATTTATAGTCTCTTTAGGCCTCAAGCAGAAACAAATACAAATCCTCTGAGAGGAAGATAACATCATCTAAGGCCTCAATTGTTTTTTGGTTTTTTTTCTTAAATAATGACTTTTCAACACAAAGTCTAGAACACAATGGACAATAACCTAGGCATTCAATAGTATATGATGACATGAGAGAGATCCAAAGTATTAAAACAGAAACAGACTAGATTCCCTCCAAATAATAGAATCACCATATACAGACTGGAAACTCATGAATATAAAAATATTAACCTTTCTCTTTCAGCAAAGAAATAGATAGTATTTTTAGAGTTGAATAAGACCCAAGTAGAAGTAGTACAGATAGAAAATACAAATATAAATATTATGTATTGATAATGGAGAAAATAAAGTGAAATAAGCATCACTAACAGAGTCACTTAAAATGGTGTCAGGTGACTGAGGAGATGTGGCCGATGCACCTCTCCTATCTCAGTTCTTACAACTATTGTTAAGTTGCCAACCTACTGCTACACTCAGCTCAAGGCCGAGCAACACACACCCTGAATCCATTATTACTATGTGGACATATATGAACTTTACTTCCTCCTCCTCATGATGACCAGAAACCATCTACATTCTTGAAAGGAACCAATTCATTTTGACAACCAGCATCCGCCATTTATATAATAGCCCTACCAATCCCAACTGACCCAGTCAACATCCTTCATTTACATGAAAGACCAGAATGAGAACAGATCTTACAATTGTGCCCTTTACAAACCCTGCCTTTGTTCCTTTCAGAACACAATTTATGTTGCTACCTGAATCAGTGCCCAGGATTGCAATATTTCCTTTGCTCAAATAAATGCTTTTTTCTTTATTACAGCCTAAACCTTAGGTTTGGTCAACAGTATTATATTGATAGCTTTAGAGCATATTAGACATAACTAAAAAGAAAATGAATGAACTAAAATATAGATCAAAAGAAACTATCCAAACTAACAAAGGGAGACCAAATGAGTAAAACACGGATGGTAAGAAAGATTCACAGAAAACACAATGACGACTTCAATATGTGTTTAATTGGATTCCAGAAGGAGAAGGGAGAGGAATTGTAATAGAACAAAGTTTCAAGAGATAATATCAGAGAATTACTCAAAACTGAGAGGAAAACAGGGAGCCATAAAATTAATAAGCTAACAAATACTGAGAGGATAAAGAAAAGGAAATCTTCACAGAGATACATTATAGCAACTCTGCAGGAGACCAAGGACAAAAAGGAAAATTTCAAAAGCAGCCAGAGGAAATACACAGAGGGTGACAATAAAATGTACACACATTTTAAGAAATAAAAACTGTATCAAAATTGTAATAATATATACCAATAACAAAAGAGGAATACAAGTTATGTTTAACTTCTGCAATTACAAGAGGTGTTCAAAGTAGTTACCATCAGCGTCCAGACATTTCTGATTATGGCGAACTACTGCTTGAGCAACGTTGACCAAAGTGTCCATTTGTACACATTTTTTTTGGCACCCCCAGTAGACACTAACTTCTGGAAGGCACAGTTACCTCAATATGATATCTCAATAGCATATTTTTAATGATCTAAAAAAAATGAATATGTTCTTACACTTTTATTCCCCATAAAATATTTTTCAAAAAACATATTAATAAATATACTTTCAAACTACCAAAAACTGAGAGAATTCACAACTAGAAGATTTAAACTAAAGAAATACATATACAACAGAATATTACTCAGCCATAAAAAAATAAAATCTTTCCATTTATGAGAACATGGATAGACCTAGAGGGTATTATGTTCAGTGAAATAAGTCAGACAGAGAAAGACAAATACCATATGATTTCATTTATATGTAGAATCTAAAAAACAAAATAAATGAACAAACAAAACAAAAACAAACTCATAGGTACAGGGAACAAATTAATGGTTGCCTAATTGATGTTGTCCACAAATTAATAGTTTCCCTTTATGGAAAAAGAATTTGGGGTGTGGGTGAAACAGGTGGAGGGATTAAGAAGTACAAATTTTCAGTTATAAAAATACTCATGGGGATGTAAAGTGCAGCATAGGGAATAGAATAAATAATACTGTAATAAAACTAGACTTATTGGAGTAATCACTTTTTGATTTATATAAATGTTTAATCACTATGTTGTACATGTGAAACTATATTGTATGTCAACTGTAACTGAAATATAAAAAATTAAAAGAAAATACTAAATGATGCTTTTATCAGGCAAAAGGAAAATTGTTCAAGATTTAACACCAGAAATAAGTGAAGAAATGAAGAAAAAAAGTGGGTAAACATAAATGAATATTGACTGTATACAAAATTTTGTGAAGTTATAGCATAAAAATATTTACAAAAATACCACATTAAAAAAGGAGAAAATTAGATGGAGTTAAAGTATTCTAGGACCATATCAGTAAAAATACCAATTAACATTACATTTTGATAAGTTAAGAAGTTATGTTATAATTGCTAGGGTAATTATTAATGTATAAGGAAATATTAGCAAAGATATTAATTCTTTGCAAAGATGAAAATAATTGTTTAAAGGTAAACATTCAAAAAAATTAAATGATAAAAAGTAATCCCAAAGAAGGTAATACAGGGGCGGGGGGGGGAGGGCGGGGGGGGGGAGGGAAGCATATAAAACATGTACCAAAGGGAAAGAAAGCACATAGTGAGATGGCAGATGTGAGTCTCAAAAAATTAGCACTTACATTAAACATCATTAACTAAATTATCTCGTTAAAGATAATAATTGTTAAATTGCTTTTAAAAATAACTGTTGACTGTTTACAAGAGATACACTCAAAACGTGAGTTTACAAAAAGTTTAAAATAAAGGATAAAGTATACCATTTAACCATAAACAAAGAAAGGTAGTATCACTATATTCTTATTATACAAAATAGACTTCAGGACCACACAAAAACTTTAGCATTAATTGTTATAAAAGCATTAGTAGTTATAACAGAGTCACTTTATGGGAAAAAAAGTTTTTATTTACCAGGAAAATATAAGAGTTTTAATTGTATATGCAATTAATATGGAGGACTCAAAATATATAACGTAAAAATTTCTTGTCTAGCTTAAATAATTCCTCACAATGAGAAGGTAAAGCTGATCCAGCTACTCTGTCACAGTTGCTTCCAAAAATCTTTGCCATGAAGTTTAATAATTTTTATTATTTTTCTTAATTTTGAAGTCATGTGAAAAAAACAATCCAGTTCATATTCGTGTATATATCTATGTTTCCTATAGTTAACATAGTACCTATCATGCATTTGACACTATGTGTGTATGTGTGTGTGTGTGTGAGCGAGAGCTAGAGCAAGAGAGAGAGGGAGACAGAGGGAGAGAGGGGGAGAGAGAGAGAGAGAGAGAGAGAGAGAGAGAGAGAGAGAGTGAGAGAGAATGGGTGTAAAGAGCATTGAGTAGGTATATCAATGTATATATACAACTATACTTAAGTTTTTTTCTACTTAGGAGGAATGATTTCAAGAATTAACTATAGCACAAAATTATTAAAGAAGTAAAGAAAATATTTCACACTAGATTTGAGGGCACCTTTATATGATACTTATCTCATGTAATCATTTGTGAAAAACTCTACACATCTTCTACAGGTAATCTGTAGTGTCAAGGTGACATGTCTAGGAAACTTTCAATGCCAGTTTTCCAAATATGTTTCACTTCTCAATGACTTTATAGATTTTACTGAAAACTGAATTTTGAGTCCATAAAATGATGAAGGAATAATTTGCCATCATAATCAGATTTAATTATCACTCCTTGAAACCAATTTTGTTTTGCCTGGTGCCATTACAGTCACGGTCATTACTGACAATGGGGTTCTACATATTCAGAGTAGACATTCTTAGAATCTTGGATACATTTAGGTACCACTTTGGGAAATGCAATCAGTTCAAAATATGCAACTTTATACCTCATCTCAAAACCTTATATTTTGCCAGTGAGAGAAATAAAATGGTAAGAATATAATTTCCTTGAAGCCAGGGTGCTTGTTTTATTAGTTCTGAATACTAAACAGCTGCCATTCAATAAGTGTGTTTGAATGTCTAAGAAAGGAACTGGAAAAACCCTGAGAATTTAATTTTTCATATGTCTAGAGGAAAAACATAATACTTTTTTTCTAATATGTTATATGACACTTTTACAATACAAAAGTCATAGTTAAGAGTGATTGTTCAGGCATTGTGCTTAGTAACAGTTTTTCACTGCAATGCACCATATGTCAAAATCCACTGCATTAATGTTGTCCCTCTCATAATTTTAATGAGTGAGTTTCTGTGACAGATATAAACCCTGTCAGTATTTCCTAAGGACTCAAGTCCCTTCCAAATTTGCTTCTTTTAATGCCTGAGCCTTTTAAAAATATTAAATGTATTTTTTCTTATCTAAAAATCTTCACTTAAGTTAAACAAGTCACTGACATTAAGCCTCACTATTCTACATTGTTATCCAAAGTTTTGGATTTAAGAATTGCTAATTTGACCTATTAGAACACTGTAGGTAATATTTTATTAGGCTTCTCTAACCAAGTGTTTTGGTTTGCCTTCTTATGGCTCAAAGGGGCAGATATCTGCATGAATATGTTATAAAAATTAATTGAAAAAAATTCCTGACAGTTTTTCATTGATCCCTCTAGTGCTTATCCCTAGAGACACTTCTTAGGGTGAAAATAAACTACCCAATCTACCTATTATGGGTGATGTCTAAGACAGCAGCAATTCAGAGAGGAGAAATGTAAGACAGATGAGGCAGACAAAATGAGTGATGGAAGGAGGAACAAAGGGAGGAATGCAGTTAATTTGATACCTGTTTCCTCCCCCAGGGCCGGTTCCTGAAGCTTAGAACTACCAGCTTGACACACATCTGGCTGAACATGTTCTCTCATATAACTTGGTAAACCAAGGTGGTAAACTCCAATTGTGTGGAATCACAAATGTTGCTGCATTTCAGAGTAATAGATACCTGTCTTCTAGTTTCCTTTCTCCAAATTAATCATTCTGTCCTGATGAACTTGCGGAAAGCCTGCCTCCCTCTCTTGTAAAATAACTCCCATTTTATAAAAACATGTGCTATCACACATGCAAAGCGCTTAGTACAAGTCCTGGTCCACAATTATTACTCAGTAAAAAATTATTTCACTTCTTCTATTGGAGATTCTCCATATCCACATGTTTCAGTGGGCATGGTAGATAAATGGGGAAGAAGGCAGTAGCGCACTGCAGCTGTTCCATTCCTCTCCTATTGCTTCCTGCAAACTCACTTTTAAAGGTCTTCCCATCTACTTCCTGCTTGCTGCTGGCCAGTGCCATTTCCTTCAAATATTTAGATCTGACTCTTATCATCCACTCCTTTTTCTGAGAACAGTAACACTGAAATAAATTAGATTAAATATATTGTCTCTGTGAAGTCCAACACTAGTACGCTCAACAAAAGAATCTGGCCAATAAGCATTTTCCATGCATGGGTGCTAAAGGGAAGGGTCTTGGTGAAACAAGGATAATTCAGGAAGCATTTATCAGCTACAAGATGCCCCAGTTTCCATTCATCATGAAAAATCTCTTTCATATGAAAAGTGTAGTGAGGGTTTAGCTGGCTTCTGCTGCCACTGCATCCACAGCAGGGGCTTGGTTGAGAGGAGCAGAGCCAATGAGGTTGAGCCAATGAAAATGCAAAGGCCTCCCCTAATGCTCCAGAGTCACCGTCTGTACTCAGACGATGGGAACACTGCACAACGGGAAGGACTTGCTGAATTGTATGTTTCCATTCTTGGTACTTACAAGCAATCATAATTATGGTCTAAATATAACTCCCAGACCAACCCTACCACATTTCAGTTTAAAGGTTTCTATTGTTAAACTACATTAAATAAGATACTATAAATAAAAAAAGTACAAAACAAAAGAATTGAATTTAAGCACAGAAAACAAAATGTGTGAAAAGATCATAAAATGTACATTTTCATTGTCATAAATAATTTTTATATTCTCTGTGGCATAATGCAGGTTGGATATATTTTCAGCATCTCCTGACCAAGTACTAGTAGAAAAGGAAGACAGAGTTTAGTAATTTGAAAAATGTATTTTGCCTGAAATTATCAACAATGTTGTATGAATTTCTCAAACTCTGGGTAATAGAGTCAGCCATATAAGCATGCTTACAAATATAAACTTAACACATATTCACCTTAACACACATCAACCTCTCTCTATGTCAGTATTACTGTAAGTTTTACTATCCACTGGCAAAATTGCAAAGGATTACATTATCTTGTTTATAATGCATCTATCTGTGTGGCGCTACCTATATGCTATTAAAAGCCAAAGCCAAGATGAATGAATAAACAAAAGTATTCCCACCAACTTTAACATCTTTGATGTAGAAAACAAACATGGAAATCACATGAAAGAAACTTGTAGATATTCTGAAAATGCATTGTGAATCAATCTCAAATTTGTAGGAGTAAATATCTTTGAAGGTTTCGTTTTAACTTAGCAAAAAAATATCTGAATGATTTTGTGTATTCTACAGATTCATGTTTGAAAAGCTAATTTTTAAAAAGTACTTGCAGACTCCTTAAACATAGAAAATACTGGAAATCAACAGTAAAGTTTTCATGTGAATTCAGTTCTTTGTATTTATTTTCCTTATTCTTTTAATTAAGGATAACGCCATGAAGTAGACTCTAAACATTTACATAATAAAAGTTTATTACATGTACATTCCCATGTTTTCCAAAAACAGATGTACTGATGGATAAGCAATTCCCTCACTGCCTTGGTTTCACTCTTTTTTTCTTCTAAGTGTGCTGAGTACTTTTAACCTCTTCCTTTTTGTCACATGTTGCATTAAACTGATGGATGAAACTGTAGGACATTATGCTAAGTAAAATAAGTCACACACAGAAAGATAAAATACTGTTGGGTCTCCCTTACATGTGAAATCTAAAATAGTCAAACTCATAGAAGCAGAGAGTAGAGTGGTGGTTTCTATGAGTTGTGGGAAGCAAATAGGGAGATGTTGGTCAAAGAGTACAAGGTTTCAGTTATGCAAGATAAATGCATTCTGAAGAGCAAACGCAAAGCATGATGACTGTACTGAGCAAATCGTATTGCATACTGGAAATTTGCTAAAAGGGTAGATATTAAGAGTTCTCACTTTACACACGAAATAACAAAGAAAATGTTAACTATGACAGGTGATGGTTATGTTAATTAGCTTGATTGTGGTGGTCATTTCACAATGTATGTGTATATCAAAACATCAAACATCAAGTGTGTACCTTAAATACAGAGGGTACCAAAAAAAGGTATACACATTTTAAGAAAGGAAAAAAAAAACTATTAAAATTATGCTGATGGTAACCACTTTGAGCAACTCTTGTAATTGGAGAAGTCAAATGTGACTTGTATTCATCTATTGCTATTGGTATATATTGAGTAATTACAATTTTAATACAGCTTTTTCCTTTCTTAAAATGTGTATACATTTTTTTGGCACCCTCTGTATATACTCGTACAATTCTTATTTGCTAACTATGTCTCAATTTAAAAAGTAGCTTGAAAATGAACTCTACCATGTTGAATTGAATATGGGTATTGTTGTAACATAAACATAATTAATGATGTAGCTACCTTTCTGACTTTGACACATACCAACCACAGAACTATGCATAGGAAACGCCCCTTTACCTGTACTCTCCTTACTCTAATTAATGAAGAGGACATAATCAACTGGAACTTTTGTGATGACTATTTAAATTTAAATGCAGACTAAAATTTAAATAACAAGCAGTACTAAAAAAAGAGCATATATTTGAAGTTGGAGAATACAATTACAAAGTTTCAGTGACTAGAGGCTTAATTGGGAAATTTGGATGCATATAGGGCATTCAAGAGAGGACATTTTTACATAAATTTGAACTTTATTATTAACCCAGGACTTTTTTTTACCATGACCCAAATGAAAGTTAGGGCATTTAAGGACTGACATCTTAACAACCTAATTCTGCTGCTAAATAAAACCCTGCAGGCACAGTTGTGCTCCACTCATTTAGGTTACCTGATGAAAACAAAAAAAAAAGTAACTTCCATAATTGTAGGGTAATAAATCCACACAGAATGATTTGAAAATCGATTAATAATACCTAAAACTTTTAAATACTTATTATTGGAATTTCTTAAAGGTATAACATGAGAGGTAGGGATTTAGATTTAGAGGATTTTAGATTTTGTTTACAAATATTCTTTTGAACTGAATACTGAAAATATGTTATTCCAGACCAGGGTTTAATTAAGATGTTTCAACATAATGTAGGGAAGGGGCTTGAGGACTATTTTTGCAGAAGGAAGAAATAAGAGGTTGGATTCTAAGCCTGCTGCCTACGTTCTCCAAGACCCAGAACTCAGGTAGGCATTAATCAATTGCATAGATCAGGGGTCAGCAAACTTTTGAGATGGAAGAGCCACCAGGGGTCAGCAAACTGCTGCTTGTGAGCCACATGTGGCTCTTTGGGTACATACATGTGACTCTAAAGTAAAATTGAAAATGAAAATAAAACTATCATAGTTTCATTTATAAAATTTTTAAAGGATATTATTCACATAATGGTGATTATATAAAAATATATTCATGGCTCACGAATAATTTTTAAATTGTTGTGAAGGGACAGGATTGGCTCTTCCAGGGGTCAGCAAACTGTTGAGACAGAACATACCCAAAGAGCCGCATGTGCTTCATGAGCCGCAGTTTGCTGACCTGTGGTCTAGATTCATAGAACAAACTATTGAAAGACTAGAGATTCCAATACAGCCATCCCTGTATTTTAGCCCATGGAAAGAAAACACAGGTTGTGCTTCACAAGAGTTTAAAACAAACCTACACCTATTCTTCTTGCATCTTACTGGAGAGAAAAATAAATTTATGATTCTTCTATCCTCCTTTCCCCCCACACCAACAAATTTTCCATGGAAGCAGTAAACACATATAAACCCAGCCCAGGGTGCTAGAGGGGGATCTCTCTTCCACTAGCGGTTAGAGACCACCACTCTGTCTATGGGGTGGCCTTTGTTTTCTTACTTACTCTCTGCTAAATAAACTTACTTTTACTTTAAACTCGATGTCGGCTCACATTTGAATTCTTTCCTATGTGAAGCTAAGGACCCCCTTTTCCTGTCACAAACAGAATCACCTGGGACCTTTTAAAAAATTTCTGCCTCGGCACCACCACTCAGGGATTCTGATGATTAAAATGATGGGTGCGGAGCACTGGTATTTTCTTTAAAATCTAGAGGTTCGAATGCACAGCCAAGCTTGAGAACCACTGGCCTAAACATGGTAGAATTCATCTCTCTCAAAAAATACAAAAAGGTTCATTTCCAGTGTGTGCTTACATCAGTTGATAATCCTAATTGTTTATCAAAAATTTATGGAACACCTATAATATAAAGTTATTAGGCTAGATTCAGAGAGCAAAAGAGTAAAAAATGAAACTTAATCCCTGCCCTCAATTTATGGTCTAGTGGAAGAGCCAGTCTAATAAAGACATAAGTTGTATATAGTGCTAGGATAGGATTGAGAAAGTGCTGTTGGCATCCGTGATGGAGACAGGCTAAAAGGGGGAAGATGGTGGGAAAGAGGACATCAACAAGAAATAATGATTAATAAATACCTGAAGCAAGAAAGATCACTTGAGATCTTTCTTAAATGAGTTTAAGAATAGCAAGGAAATTAAATACCATGAAGATTCAGTGTAACTCAGACTATTATTTTACTATGCCATGGTTAACTGTAGTGATTATTTAGCATAATTTTAATAATGATGATAACTTGCCCGTAATAGTGCACACATTCTTCAAAACAATTTTCATGAATTAGCTCATTTACTGTTTTCCCATTTTTGCAGATGGGGAAACTGAGTCACAGAAAATTAAGTAACCCTGGAAGGTTGCAGAGTAAGTGGCAGAGCCAGGTTTCAAACCAGGAATCTGACTCTAGAGTCTGCAATTAAATACCATGCCAATGATGACTCACATTTTAAATTTTTCATTTTGTGATTTTCTTTTCCCAAAGCACCTCCATTATAATTTTATTTACTAATATATAGGTGTTAATTTTACTACACTATTATCTATATATCATTTATATATTAGGAAACACGATTTTAAAATTTAAATTAGTTTTGAAATTCTTCTCTTTTCTTTTAAATATTTATTTCAAACTTATTTATACTTATTTATTTCAAATTTATTTATTTCAAATGTATTTATTAATTGCATTCTTTCCTCTTCAGAGTGAACAGATAGAAATGGGGTTTTTACTAGCCAGAATCCTATTAAAATTACTTTATTTTTTCCTAGAAAAATGGGTAATAGGCTTTGATTGCAAAATTGTGTCCTTTCCCCCCTCATGTTTTGTTCTTTATCATGGGTCGATACTATTTCGCTTCTATTTTGATAAACATGGGAAATTAGTAGGATGGATCTGAGTTGCTACTAAAAGGATCCTGTCATCCAATAGCTGAGCTCTGCTGCGGGGCGCCATGTCCTGGCGCTGCCTCCCTCCCCACTCGCAGCGAGAGCACAGGGCGCTGGCTGCTCTGCATCTTCCTTCCAGAGTCTGCTTCTTCCATTCAGAAAAGGTTCTAATGGAGATGGTGTAATTACATTGGCTGGGAACATAGATTTGCTACTCTTTCTTCAGTGCCCCAGAGGGTGCCCCACACAGGAAGAATCTTTTGAAGTGCTTTTGTCACTGATAGACAAAAACTCTGTGTAAGAGATAAGATTGTTTGAACAGCTTAAGAAAAGCAACACTCATGGATGTTCCACTTGAGATATCTCACTCTCTAAACTTCTCAAGGCAGAGATCCTATCTTGACTATTGTTAGTCCTCAATAATGAGTATAATTATTAATTAAAAAAATCTTTACAAAGATGTTAATATGCAACTGTCTGTTAGAATACAGTGATCTGCAGCAGTAGTCCCTGGTGAATTCTCTGAGATGAGTCAAGTGGTGCAGGTAAAGGAGAGTATTGGGGGCAGACAGAAGAGGATGTGCAAATGTCCTGGGGGTGGGGAACATGGAGGAGTACAAGGAATAGATAGGCACAATACAGGTGTGTAAGTTTAAATGGCAACACGGTCAAATATAACTCTCCCATCCCCAAACACTTGGTTTCCTTCTTTGATATGATATGGGAAGCTCTAGTTCTCAAGTTTTTCACTTGAGTTATGAAAGGTATGTGTTCCCAGTTCTCAGCAAGTTTGAGCCATTGCCTTGGCCTATGATGGCTCTTAATGGTTGCTACTTACATTGGCACATTATTATTAATGGGGTCAAATTGTAATTTGTTTGCACTCTATATATCAGTCATTCTTCATCAGTAAATTTTCTTCCATCTGCCATAATTCTCATCAGCAAGAAAATACATAAAATGCATTTGTGGATGAAAAAAAAAAATATATATATATATATATATATATATATATATATATATATCACCGAAAAGTAATCATATTTCTTGCATTTACTGTGTTTCCTTTTATTTTTAAAACAAAATATTTGCAACTATTTTATTAAAAGAATAACCAGTGGCACACAGATTTCCTCTTCAGCCAAATCACAGATTGACACAATTAGCAGTTTACTATCCTTCAAATAAACCTTGCAATTCAACACTAATTCAAAAGTTTCACATTATTTCAAAAGTATCTGCCTTGTCTAAAATTTGGATCACTATTGCCATCAGCTTACTCACTTTTACTTTTTATTCATTAGCTTGCAATTTTACATTTTAGAACTTTTCTAAACAATCCTTTGAGATTGCAGAACACGCACACACTCACACACACTGATGCTAATGTCTCTCTGTATATATGAATATCGCCTGTAGCTTGAGCATTAAACTCTGCTTAGGAAGCAGTTCTAAATATAAGTGTTCTCTTTAAAATAGTATAAGCATGTGGAAAATGTAGGTGCTACATATTTATAAGAAGTTTTCTCTACGCCTACCACCATTATCAAAAGTAGTAACAAACAAATAATTATTGAGGGGAAAAAGGGTAGCTGTAAGTCTTAATTCCGTTCAATGAATCAGTTTGCTCCTGTTGTTAATACCTCAGGAGACCAAAAAATTCTCTTTCAAAGATACACTTATGGTTATAATTGATTGTCTACATTTCTGATCTGCTGAGCACCCCCCACCCCTGCCCCCGCCCACCAGAGCATTTCATAGGAAAGACTTTATCATTCTGGAAAGTTTAGACATTGACCTGAGATCACTGAGTCACTATCACCGATTTTCATGGACATGTGTCAACATGCGAGAATAGCACCGGTTATTATACCTATGGATTTGATTGTTCTATTTGGAGAAATTAACAAAATAACCCTGTGAGGTTCTTCCCTGTTAGCCAAGCAAGTCTCTCACTCCTATGACAAAGAGTTCAGAGGAGGCTTAGGGCTAACGATGAAAGAGCAGGCATGAGTTCCTGCCTTAATCATTCTATTTTTACTGTGAATATAAGTATGACTTAAATTTGCATACATAACAGAAAACCTGTGACAGGCTCTCCTTCCGTATTTGTATCAAAAGACTCTGTACAGTACTTGGCAAAAGAGTGCTGAACGTACTATTTATTAATAGAGCATTTAGTGCACTACTTCCATATATTTCTTATACGTAAAAACAACCAGCCAGCCATCTGCTGTACATAACACAGAGGCCAGATAAACTGTTCAGCATATGTACTTTTTAGGGTTCCAGTGGTGGTGATGCTAGCCCAGATGAGTTGCGAGTGGTGTGTGTAGGCAGAAAGTATGAATTCAACCTGTCTGGAAACAGACCTTGGCACCCACCATATGCACATGTAACTCAAATTCACCTTGCTCACTGATGGACTCCCTCACTAGAAGCATTTTAACTGTAAATACTATACCCTATTCATTCTTCAGTGGTGTAAAAGTTAGCTAAGAACAAAAAATGGGTAATAAGCTAGACTGAAATGTGAATTAAACAAAAAAATATGTTTGTGTGACACAGACAGAAGGACTAGGGAAAGGACGCACTGAACAACTGTTGTGAGGTGGTCCAGGAAAGAATCCTGAGTGAATTTACAGGGCCTTGGAAATGAAAAGGCGCTGTAGTATCACAAGCTCTATTTAAGCAATGAGCTGAAGTAAAGCAGATCTTTTGACCTAATTACTTTGTCCCTATAGTTTTGCTTCTTGGAATGTTGGTACAATGTCTAAAACTGGTCCCAACAAAATTTATTTCAAAAAAGAAATATTGGCTGGAAAATAACATCTCGGTAACATTGAAAAAATGAGTAATTGCTCAGTGTAATTAAATGTAAGCTCCTGGAGAGCTTGTTATGTTTTTGAACAGATTCTGATCCATAGTAGACATTCAAGGACACAGATGAATGATTGTGGTTAGTTCTTCCACACCACAGAATTCAGAGAATTAATTTGGTTGTTAATGATTGAGTACTCAACCGCCAAGGAGTCAGGAAGAGGAAAGGAACAAAAATCAGTTTTTGGAAGCATCGCTATAATGATTCATTCTGGTCATGAAGGTAGATATTTGATGCATACGGAATAGCATGTGTGAAGAGCACGTTCCTTGCACAATAAAGAAGTATTTATGTTGTCTAGGTTTGTTGTGTAGAGTTATTTTAAAATTATATATGTCTTGTTATTTGTTTACATTTTCAACTTTATTGTAACAAAGTATTTATAGCATTCCGTTACTATTTCTTGCATTTTTTCATTATTTAGTTGTATCCCACTTTTAATTCATACTATTGTTCATATGTGCATTCTACATCTTTCATTCATTAGCCTTGTCAGAAGTTTTAAGATTTTACTAAACTTTAAAATAAACATATTTTTTGTCCTGGTTAATGATTTCTACATGTTCTTTGCTTTCTATTTCATTAATTTCTATTATAATAATTAGCTCTAGTTTACTTTCCTTGGGTGAACATTCAGTTGAATGCCCCACTCATCACATTTTAACCTTTATTCTCTTATGACATCTGAGGCTACATGATTTACTTCAATTGCTAATATGTCTGCATCAAAATTTGATATATAGTCATCATTACTGGTAGTTCTAAATGACTTAAATTTTCCTATTACTTCTTATCTGACCCATATAGTATTGTTTTTATAATGTTAAGTGCATTGGAATGTTAGTTTTGTTGTTGCTATTGTTATTGCTATGGAACTAATTACATTGTAATCCTAGTCCATGGTTTCTGTTATACTAATTCTTTAGAACATGTTCTATACCTTAGTTCATGTAACTTTAAATAAAACATTTTGCTCGTCTTGAAGAGAAATGTGTTATATAATTGCTGCACTAGTAAAGTGTTTATTAATTTTATTTATCAATTTGTATATAATTTTTAGTCTTTTATTTTTTTTGTCTGCTTGACTTCTTTACTAAAACAGTTGTGTTTGAATCTTGTACATAATGGAAAAATGTGCCAATTTTACTTGTGGTTATATCACTGGTTAGGGTGCATATTCAAAGTTATTTTTAAAATACATACAAATTGCGTCAATTATTTTGCACTATATTTAAATACACGTGAAAGCCAACAACTAAAGTAATTGAATATATACAATAAAACAGGTAAAAGACACATAGTAAAATTTAACAGTTGTCCTTTTTTCTTAACCTCCCAGCCCAAAGCAAATTGCTCATTTCAATATAGATATGTCTTGTTTAAGTGCAATAGCATAAGAAAAATTTGTTTGCCCTTAATATAAATTTCTGAATTTCCAGGGAAAACTTATGCTTTGCAAAAAAGGTTCTTGTTTTTTAGTACCTACTTATAATAGTTTAGATAATAATATTATTGTAGAGTTTATGTGATCTGCCTTGATATGTTTTGGATCAAAGTCCATCTTGCCAAGTAAGCATCATCACTTTTGAATATGCCAGCTGCCATGTTAATCTCTGGCCCAATATTTTCAGAAATTTTTGTTTTGGGAGAATTTATTTTATTTTTATGTATAATCTTCCATGTTTCAATGGGGTGTAAAATTACTTATAATATGAATATAATATAGCAAAATAACATGATAGTGACCAAGAAACAAAAAATTAATGTAAAGGTGAAAAATGTAACATATAAGAAGTCTGGAATATCAGTCATAATGTCTAAAAAATTATTAATGGTGAAAATAATATCAATATCAAACAACTTTATGGAGCTTATTGTGTTTGCTACTATTGTGTGTTTAATATATTTATAAAGATTTCTATACTTACAAGGACCTGACAAGAGAGGTACCATTTTCCCATTTTTCAAACAAGGAAACTAAGCAGTAAAGTGAATCTGTCTAGGATCTCACAGCCACTAAGAACTACTGAGAATCCCCAAGAACTCATGTTCTTAACCACATTTCACAATTCAATACAGATATTTTGTTATTTCATATATCCAGGGCATGGTTCCTTACATAAATAAAAACTACCAAGAAGCAATTAGCATAAATATAGAAATCTATGAAAAGATATATAAGGAAATTCCAAGTGTTTTCACAAACTGTATTTGACCTTTATAAACCTTATGGTTTCAATTTCAAATTCTGTACAGATATGTGGTAAATCTTAAGCAAACTAATATTTGAGAGCTTCACTAGTACGACAACTATGTAAAATTAAAGTTTATGCTTTTGATGAGCAAAGAGAAAATCTGATTAATTACAGACCTGATTTCTCGTTATTTCCAACCATACAGAAAGCCTCAACCAAGTGTTTGTCATGAATAAACACATAAAGACTGATAAAACTGAGAGACAGAATAAATAAGGTGATAATAACAAGAAGCTAAGAACCATCTATATACATCTTAAAAGCAAAGGTATAAAGAAGGCAACATGTTTGCAAAAATTCAATAACATAGGATTGACCATTAACTAGCTGTGTAACTTCCTGCTTCATTTGTAAGACAGAGGTTACTAGAATAAACCATTACTTCCAGATTTCATTTCCTTTACAATGACTTTCTGGACTTAAAGTCCGAAGTCAAAGCTAACCTGCATGAATGAAGTAAGAGCCTTACAGGTGTGTTGGGGAGAGGAGCAGGAACGCCAATTTCCAGGTGCAACTTAGTATATTAGTGACCCATTTTCAAATCTAAGTAATCAGTAAGGTAAAAACTAGATTTCTGCCATTTGTTATATTGCCTTTTTCTTTTTTTATTATTTTTATTCTCAGCATTTTTGAATAGTTTTTTAGGTATATAGTCATATGAATTGCAGTGTTGGTCAGTTATAGTCTTATCCAGACTTCACAGATTTAGAAAATGAGTTAGCAGAAGAAAGGATTGTGAAATTTCTCCGTGCCTTCCCCCACATTCTAATTAGCTATAATGTTTTAAAGGAAGCCACCTTATATTTCTAAATACAAAGTCACACAAGAAAAAACAAACCAAAACATCAACTTGTGGATACAAATATATGAAAGCCTGATTTCTACAAATGTGACCACCTCTAGGACGTTACATGGTTTTCTGGCTCACTAAACGTAACAGATACACCTTCATAGACAGGGTTTTACACTCATTAAAAGTTCTTGTAGGTCAGCTGTTATTTTTGAATCAGATTATTCCCTAGAAAATATTTCTTTCTTCTGACTCTTTCTTCTTTCCTTCTCAGAATTGGAAATCACCACACATCCATAGGAATAGTTAGATCTACATCTTCTCAAAGCTCAACAGCCTTCCTTAACCTACATCTCCCTAATTACCCTTCAATTGTCTTATTTTCATTCTAAAAAATGTTCAGATATAGCAACATCTATATCCATGTTTTTAGACAATTTGAGCTCAAGTCCAGTCTGAGCTTTCATGTTGGAATTACACATAGAGGTCACATATAATTTACCACACTGAAGAAAATTAAAAAAAGAAAGAAACTACCTGGACTCATAGAGTTTTGTTCCTAATTGTGAGTAATCTGATATGCAGAGAATGACTTTCTATCTTTTCCTTAGCTCTATGTTAATTTTAACAATTGTCAGGGGTTATTAGGAGAACATACCACGATTATTAGGAATTTTAAAGGTAAGAAAACATGCTTTGGATAACTTTCTTAATATATGCAGTAATTTCTTTTTCTGTATGTGTGTCTTCATTCAGGGAGTTCCACTTTGTCACTGGCCCTAAATTATAAGCATTAGCAATTAACACTCTCTTCCGAACAAACAGGAAGTGTAGTTATCTTTCTACTGAACACATTTCATCTGCAGTAGGCACTCCTTTAATTGGATTTTTATTTGGAATACTTAGGTTTACTCTCATTTGACTGGATCTTTTCTCTTTTAATTTTTCCCATTAGTATTTCACACTGGCTGACATCTATTTGCCTTCATATTCGCTCTGACACTTTCATTTCCTTTAATGCTAACATTATTACCTCAGGGTGTGCTTTACAAGCCCGCTGGATAGGCACAATTCTGTTAGCCCGAACCACCTTTCTTCAACACACCCTTAGCTATCTGATACTTTCTACTTTAGTACTTAGAGTTCATCAGAGAAGGTAACAATAAAAAACTAGAGCACCGAAGTGAGCTTATAACAGTCATAATTGTCCCCGAGCATTGGTTTAATAATATAAAACTTCAGAAATACATTAGCCCTTTGCATTTGGAGATGTACGAACACATCTTTTAAATTATTGTTGCTGTTATTAGTATCACTGAGATGGGAAATCTGGAAATATAAAAACAACTTAATGCATGCATCTTACAAATTTAAAAATCTATCTGCTGGTCAATAAATATGAATTAACGCCAACTATATGCCTGAGTCTCATAACAAATAAAGTGTTACACAAAAGTGCTGCTGAGTTGTACAGCAGGGAATATAGTGTCTGCTTGGAATCCAATCAGAAGGGATTCCTTCAGAGAGAGAGTGGAATATTACCTCTGAGCATTGCAGCAGAGAAGAATGCTGATATAGCCAAAGGAGCTAGACGCAGAATCAAATTCTCAGACAGAAAGGTGTGGCAGTGTCACATAAACCTACAATGTAGTTCCTCTGGTTTACATATCAAGCAGGCCCCCCGCATTTAGTGAAGAACACAGAAAATAAAAAATATATATGTGATTCAATGAATTAAAAACTTGGCTCTGGAGGTGAATTTTGGAAAATCAGTTCCAAAAATATGAAAAGCCTGCAAACACTAGGAGATGCCAGAAAAATGCTGCTACAGTTTTTTAAACAAGAACTAAGTGAGCCAGGGATGAGGGTAACCTGAGGAAGCCAGGGAAGGTGACTCCTGAGGCACTCTGGGAATAGGGCCCCATCAATATAAAGAGAACCTGAAAAGACACCATGAGAATGCAATGAATTGAAATGAAAGGGCTTTAAAAAAATGTTGTTACAATTAAAATTATATTGGTTAGGAAAATGCATGTTAGTTCTCAATGAACATTCAAGCCCTTTAAAAAAATATATTTGTGTTATCTCCATTAAGCTCTGTATTAAAGACTCTTTCATTTCGCTACACCATGGCTTCATTATGGAATGATATATTAATGAGGCTTTATATATCTGTGTGTTTGTTCTGCAATTAAAAAAGCATGAACCTTTTTCTATCCATTATTGACAATTCCTCATATGATACATCTTACACCTACTCTTAGTTTTCTTGTCATCTAGAACAATACCTCTACTTTTATTTAAAACAAAATTACTGCTGAAATACCACTTTAGTCTCACGAGAACTTCATGTCACCTTGAAATGTTTATCCCGCTGTCCCCTCTCTCTCTCTCCTTCACACACACACACATTTCTGGCATGTACCACTCTAAGACATATTCCTATTCTGTGACACAAACAAATTCTCAGAGATACACTATCTCTTTTCACACTATTCAAAAGTGAGTCAAAGCTACAGCATATCTACTGAATGATTTAGCTATTCATTGGTTTCATTAAATATATCTATATTTTTGAGGTATTACAAAGATTACCAAAGAAATCAGTCAAGGTATGACAATATGGATTTGACAGTCAAAAGACCTTAGAGTGGTTTTTTACTACTTACTTGCTACGTGCCTCCTTCACCTCCACGATCCAGTTTGCTCATTTAGACAAAAATTATAATAGCTGGCTTATAGATGTGTTTAACATTTTTTATAAACACAAATAAAACATTACAATGAAGTGGAGAGCCAATGATCTCTTCAAGAAATGGTACTAGTCAAACAGGATATCCATATGAACAGAAATGAACCAGGATGCTTATCTCTCACCCCATTAATTTTAAATGTTTCATAACCCTAAATGTGATAGGTAAAACCATACAGTTTCTAGAGAAAATAAACACAGAGGAAAATATATTTATGACATTGGGGTAGGCATTCCTTTCTAAACAAGACATAAAATAAAAGATCCTGGGTCTAATTCTCAGCTCAAACTCTCCTGTGATGAAGGCAGTGGAAAAGAATCTTTTTAAAACTCTCCATACAGATAATCTGTCTTTCAGACAATTCCTTGGGTTGGCAATGAGTAGTCTGAACCTGGAGGTTGAGATGACCTTCAGATTCATCTTGATTTTAGGGGAAGCAAGCAAGAACTTTATAACTGTAACATAGTTATTGGATAGAAGCCACCAACTTGGAAGAGGTGGGAAAGGGCCATGATCTTATCGGATTTCAGAGATGAAGGCAGGGAGGACCTTGTGGTCCCATGTCTCAATATAAAGATGCCCCCTATTTTGGCCCATTGATTTGTTCCTTCTTATGATGGATGGTTCTAGTTCCAGAGCCTCACTGTATCCTATCTCCAGAAAATGAGTCTCTCTTTAGCATGGCCGCATCATTTGGCTGGCCATATGCATTTGGGTTCATGGGGAACTTCTTTCTAACTTCACAATAATACATATATATGGTGTCAGGAAAATCCTCTATATCACTAGTCAAACACAAATATGTTAAGAGACAATCCTACTCATTAGAATGAATTTCCTTCATAATATAATAACAATCACTAGATATTCAAATATTTTTTAGCTTGCTGCAATTGGATATCATGAAATGAAGGTTTATTTGCTCCATTTTTTCATCTAGCCAGAGTTTATGATCAAGAAGATGTAGAAGGAATGTTACTATTCTAAATGTTTTAAAATGATCATTCATCCTAAATGTAATATATCTACTCTAAGAAATACAAACACACACTCCTCCTCTAAGTACTTCCTGCCACTAAAGCATACTTAAAAAGCTTCACACCTCAATGTTAGGAAAATTGTGATAATAAAGTGAAATAGCACTTTTCTACATGTGAAGTTTATATAGAAATCACCATAGTTATCACAATATTTCTCAGCTGGTTGTTTTAATGCAACACCAAACAGACAGTTTGGTAAAACAATGGGTGAGATGTCATGTCTCAAAAGCCACAGGAGACCCAGAGCAGTAGCATATGGTTGATTTATGGAATACTAGCACAGTTCCTTTTGTGGAGGCAGAAATACATCATTGTTTTAAAACTACCAGCTCAAGTAGACATTAATATTTCAGAGAATCAATTTTATATACAGACAAAATCTTTTGACTTAATAGATTGTCAAATTTCCTAAGTGCCATAATTTATCCAGAGATCTCATTAATTTTTACTGATATAATGGAAAAGATATTTTCCATTGTACCTTTGGGAACATAAGGAAAGGATTACTTAAAAAAAAAAAAACAACTTTTGGTTTAAAAATTAGTTATGGAGACAGTTATATTTTTTTATTTATACGGTTTATCATTTCAAACAAGCTATCCAGATATGATTTTATAAAGTGCAAATAATTAATGTCAAGATATTATTTCAACTTTATGAGAAATGCAGATAAAAGACACTGTATAGAAATTCTTTAGTAGCTATTTTAGTCAGCTCAGGCTGTTATAACAAAATACCATAGACTAGGTGGCTTAAAGAACAGAAATTAATCACTCACAGTTCTGGAGGCTGGGAAGTCCAAGATCAAGATGTCAGCATGGTTGACTTCTGGTGAGGATCCCCTTCTTGGATTGCAGGTGGCTGCCATCTTGATGTATCATCATCTCTTTTTATTAGGGCACTAGGCCCATCATGAAGGTCCCACCTTCATGAACTCATCTAAACCTAATTATCTCCCAAAGGCTCATCCTAATACCATCACATTGGCAGTCAGAGCATCAACATAAAAATATTGAGATACAAGTATTTAACCCTTAACAGTAGGACAACAGGCAAAGAATTTAAGAATGTAATTTTGAAACATGTATGGACTTCCCCAAGTGCTGTATTGAGAATGATAAGATTTTGCACACTATGCTGCTATGTTATGCATTATGGTGGGTGCCACGGGTGCAATAGTGGGGTACAGTCTCTGATTCACCTTTGGCCACATCTCAGCCTATTAGCAGGAAGGACCTGTGGCCAGAGCCAACAAACACTAGTAAAAGTTCTAAAAGAGATACACCCTCGTTTGACTTAATCTTCTTACTTTATAATAGCATGGTCTTATGGCTCTATAGCAAAATAACTTTAACAAGGTATTGCATTGGAATGCCCATGCATATTCAAAGATTTGGGACTCACAGTTTTACAGAAGAGAAAATAAAGTTCCAAGAAGTTAGTGGCTTATTCATAAAGCGCTAGTAAATGGCAAAAATAAGACAACAGAGATATTGACTTTTAGTTTTTGTTTTTGTTTTTGTTTGGTTTTATTTTGTTTTACTTTAATATTCTACTTGTCTCTGCACACAGGAAGAATTAGAAATATATGTGAAATATTAGAAATCTTGAGTTTTTATTGATATTTCTGATTGCAAATCAAATTTTTCAGGGTTGTTTTTTAACTACCTACTTTGTTCATATAGTCTTTTTTTTTAATAGAGAAATCTCTGCTTCTCAAAATACCAACACATTTGTTTATTTGCTTAATTTCACAATGCACATAAAATCGTTTCAGAACTGCTACTTTATATCACTACACAAACCAACCCATGAGAAAGAGTTGGTGATTTGTCTACAGTTCTGGTTTAGTGTTCTCCCTGGACTTACAGTATAGAGTGAAAATGTTGTGTTCAAAAGTTACTTTAGCTTGTGAAATACTGTTTGTTTCATTTGTTTATATTCACATTCGGTCATAGTTATTTCCCCACACCCTTTATGGTTTACCGTTTTGTTTTGTTTTTAATATGTAGAATATGAACTTGCTTTCAAACATCAAAAATCTAAAGTAATAAAAACTATGAAGTATAAAATTTGATGTAAGTAAAAATACTTAGCATTTTTCTATAACAAGAAATACATAAATGGTGCCACTTCCTCCCCCATAATTTTACCTACTCTCCCTGGAGCCCTCTAAAAGTAGCCAGTTTCCTTGCTTTCTGGTTTATCCTTCTTATGCTTCCTAGATACAGATAGATAAGATACATTTTAGTTTGTTTTTATTTTTCCGTTTTTACATTAAAGAGCATACAATATACAATCTTTTACACTTCATTAACATTGTTTTCGTACTTATTAATGAATCCTGCAAATAATGCCTCAGTCTATTCTATGGCTGAGAAGTAGTCTACTGTGTGCTGTAACTATGACTCATAAGTGTTGTAACACCTTGAATTTTCATCATCAAGGAATGAAAATGAGTATTTCCGCAGAGCCACAGCACGACGGTGCATTGTTAAGTTTTTTATTCTTTTTGCCAATATGATGGACCACAAATGTATGTCATAGGAGATTTAATTAAATCCCTCACATTCTGTTTGAATTTAGGATATTTTTATACATTTATGTGAATTGGTCATTTATACCTGTTGTCCCTTTTTCTAAAAAAATTTTTCTCAATCTTTGTATTTTTCCAAATGGTTGTAGAGTTGCCCAGTACCATTTACAAGAAGCACATATTGATACTAAAACCAATGAATATTTAAGAACAAGAATGTCCTTCAACATTCCCGTTAACTTCAGGGAGGAAGGTAAAAACTTTACAATGAAAAGACTTTTTTTCTACAGCTGACAGAAACTTACTTCACAGTGCAGAAAGCCAGGTGAACAAGGTCAACATCATCAAAAATAAGGCACTGACATCATGAACTTGATAATATGATACCCTGAGGACACAACACCATTTCTCTCCACTCTTGTAAAAAATGTAGAACCTCAGTCCAATCAAGAGAAAACACCAGACAAACCCAAATGGAGGCATGCATATTCAGTAAAATAGCTGACCAGCACTTATCAAAGGTATCAAGATTGTAATACATTCCAAGAATGACCTTCAAATTAAACATTAGTCTTATGCTAAATACACACAAATTCTTAAGCTCAACACACACACACACACACACACACACACACACACACACACACACACACAAACACGTTCCCTATATCAACTAATATAGAGCTCATTCCAAGGAAATGCCATTACTCTCTGTAATTCCTCATTTGGCTCAATCAAAAATGATATAAACATAAACTTTCCTTAAGTATCGGCTATTATGAAAATAATCTTATTTAGAGAAATAAAAATATACTTTCTCCAAAAGTGTTTCTTGAACATATTGAATTAAAATGCCAAGCACTAAAATAAGAGAACTAAAAGGTATTGGGGAGTTAACATTAGGAAGTACACACCTCCTGAACAACGCATCAGAAAACAACTAAATCATTTTCACAACACCCACCAAGGTCCAGGCTCCCTGCTCCCACAGGGAGAAGATCGGGGAGGACGACTGTCACCAGACTCATGGGGGGAAGACCACAGCTTTTTCCTTCTATGCAATAAAAGGACTTCATCTGTCCTAAAAGTTCAGTTGAGGATGTCTCAAAATAAAAATACACAATGAAACCATAGTGCCTGAAGCCAAAAGAGATACCTTATGGTTTCATTTCCCATTGGCTATGGGCTCGTTCCACACACTGTGATGTCTTTCTTTTGTCTGTAACTAAAAAGTTAAAGAGAATGGGAGATCGACAGCAGGACGGCAACAGGGGGCAGCACAAGGCAGCCTGCCTGCTCACCATTTGGCAAAGTTAGGAGGGTTGTCAGCTCCCATGGGGTAAGTGGCCATGAAAACCAGCTGAGCACGAGATGCCTCGCTGGTACCCTGCCCGACAGCACTACGCTGCAGGAGACTGCGTGGTCGGCTGCCTTTGGCAGGAGCTGGGAAACACGGCATTTCAGCCTGGGTTAATCTACTGCAATAAGGAGCTGTGCTGTGAGGAGGCTCCTTGCAGTTCAGCCCGAAAGCACTCAGACCTGGCCCCAGACGGAGGCTCTCCCGGGGGGACCCCTGACATCCACAGGTCATCGAGAGACAGGCCAGTTCAGTTAGGAGCACACAAAACATACACCAGCGGCATGATACACACACGTCCTTTTTACATCTCCTCTCCCTCCTGCTTCCTCTGCATCACAATAACTAAGAATTTATATTTCTTTATAGTCTGAGTTTCAATGCATGCTTTTGTTTTGAGAAACGGTGTCATAGATACATTTTAAATTAGACATTAAAAGTCACAGAATTAGTTTTCTGTAAGCAGCCACATCCAAAATTATGCAATTCCATGCAGTGAAAAGTGACAGAGGCTTGGGGGAGATGTGTAAGCGTGGGACAATTAATACAAGGAAAGAGATACGGTCGTAAGAAGGGGAGGCTTACCTTGCGTTTTCTTGAAAGCAAACATTAACTGCATATCTGTAGGGAAATAAAACACAGTAAAACAACATTCTTTTAAAAATATATAATGTGTTTAGTTTTTATAGATACTTCACATTATTTGTGGCTCATCTACTTTCTACATAAGTACAAAGGTACATTTTCCTTTTCAATTAAATTTATGGATCCTCCTCTGCAACACATGAATCGGCGGTAGATTTTCCATCAATTTTTTTTGCATCACTATACCTTCTCTTTTTAACCAGTTGTTTTTAATTAACTGAGGCGACAGGCATCACTTTACACAACCACCCAGGACCAATAAGGCTAGGTCTTTAATGTAAGCCTACTTGATAAGTCATATTTGAAAAACATTTTACCACAGTGGGGAATTTACCTTATTATACATCTTAACAGCATATAGACCCTTTTTTAGAGCACAAGAAATGGTAAGTGGTAAAGCAAAGAGCATTTTATTAAGAAATTGAAGCAGCAGAAAATGGACCTAGTCACCTAAGAAAATTATGGTTATCAGAAAAAAAAAACAAGTCCCTATCTCTTAAATGACTCTAGTGGCTCCAAACAAGGGGAATCATGCAATCTAGAGCTGGGCTGGATGCTCAACATGAAGTATAATTTAAGCAAACAAATAACAACAACAACAAATGAGAGGGACTAGTATATAAAAGGATATTATATAAAACTCTTATACTTTTAACATTTGTTAAATTGAAAAGTCAGAATATGTTGAGACTATGTGCTAGAAAACGTAGGGGGAGAAAAAAGAGAATTCTCATCAACATTCATTTGAAAAGGAGAACTTCTTCACAAACAGGATGTACAGTACCTAACTAGTAATTTTCTGTCCTCCGCTTTCTATTTTTGTCAACATCTATGTAGAAATAAATGCTGTCTCCCCCACAAAGCTCCTTTTCCTTTCACACTCAGCCAGAAGCAAAGCCTAACAAAGCAGCCACCTCACTGACTGACAATGGTAAACTACCAAAGCCAAAAATGCTTAATTAGAGTCATTGTAAACTGCAGGAAAATTTCAAGACTAGGTAGCTTACTCAGTGTATCGTTGACTTGCTTATTAATTTCATAATCTTACTTTATTAGGTTTATGACTTTGACTATACAGAGCTAGAGGTGAATTCCATTACCGGTAGCTTAGTGAACTCACCCTCATTGTTTTCTTCATAGTCAAAGAAATAGATTATTGTTTTTTTTAACTCTTAGAAGTCTTTATGATTGAATCTGTTTGAGTCCCAGTTATTTATTTTTATAAATGAATAACATGTGTACTATTGATAGGGCTTTGACCCATACATTTGGATGACCATACTACATTATCCTGTGGTAGCAAAGTGTGTCTTCATAGGATCACCTGAGTCATTCTCATTGCCACAGAAAAACACTACAAAGTAAAACTGAATTTTACAGTACTTTATCCAATGGGTAGTACATTCAATAAGCCAAACCAATTCATAAGACTATGTTATGGACTAAATATGAATGAGAAGCATTTGGCTTAATGCCCAACAATATTTGACTTTAGACAAGTTATGGAACATTCCAGGCCTCAAGTATTTTATCCAAAAATTTATAAATATACAAATTTATAGACAGAGAGAGTTTATAGAACTGTTTTCAGAATAAAACACTGGCACATATTTGAAATGTATCATTCAACTTATAAGTATTAATGTTTTATGCAAAACATTATGTGAGGGAGTGCATTGAGACAACGCTCTGCTTTACATAAGATTGGTACTCTGGGACACCTTCAACTAACTATTGCATCTCATATGAATTTTCTTGATAAGATATTAAGATACTTATAAATGAGAAATTTGGCTCTCAAAATATTATAGAGAATGTCCAGGTGGTCCTGCAAGAACTAAAATATCTTTTTCCCCCAATTTTTTATCTTTGACAGCCTTGGAAATATTTGATGAGTGAAGCAATTCTACACCTTACTTTTTAAAAACTAGATTGTAGGTTTTTGCCATTGTATGGCTTCAGGATATTTTTCTCACGACAAAGGATAATAGTTTCCATTATACTGTATTTTTGACAAGATTAGTCAACCCAGGAACCACACTACAAAGGAGTGCAATACTCATAAACCAAATTTAAAATGTAATTAAATCAAGAAATAGTATACACACACACACACACACACACACACAAACACACACACACACACACAGTATATAATATATAGGAGTGAACATAGAGATTTGGCCTTGAAAACCATGTTTGTACTTCCTTTGATAGACATTATGAAATTATTGAAATGTTCTGAGCAGGAGACTATTTAAAGGAAAATTCTGGCAGCATTATTATAAGTTTGTAAAGGGTGACCTGGAAATGAGGATGTTAAAAAGTTGTGAATGATTTCAGCACTGGAAGGGTTAGGCACGCTGATCATTACCAAACATCAGAAAACTAGAACTGAGTTTATGGCCTATCTGAAGACCTAAGCAGCTATAAAAATCCCAAAACATGAGTGACTTGCACAAGATGAGGGTAGATCAAAACCATATAGAGGATTTTGCCCTTAATCTTATAGCAATAGAAAGACACTGACAAATTTAAGGAGTAGGTGTATTAGTCAGAGTTAAGTCAGAAAAATAGAAAACAGTGTATTTCAAACAGAAGATATTCCATACAGGGGAATGGACACTAATAAATCTGTTGGAAATTGTGAAAAAGTAAAATCCAAAAATCACTAGTTTTCAGTTATCTTTCTCCAGCTATGCTACAAAGGTAAGAGTTCCACCATAACGCAGAAGTCAGGAAAGATTAGGAACCCAGTGACAGTGGCACGTCTGCCCCTCGGCCCTCAGACAGGGAAACAAAGTCCAGCTAATCACTGCAAAACTCATTCATTCTAAGACCCATTTATTATTGCCTCTACCACAAAAAGTATGTCTTCTACTTCTCTACTGCTCTCATCCTGTAACACTGCATCACACTGATGGAAGGAATGTCAACAATATTTGGAACCCTGTTGGCCAGGGCATCTAGGATTTCCCAGGCTCTGAGCAGGCTCGGGAAGGATGAGGACCAAGGAAACACAGCCAGTACAGTGGAGGAGGGATGGCATGGTCTGAGTTAGATTTTAAAACGTTTATTCTAGTTGACTTGTGGAGATAAAAGAAGCAGGAAAAAGTTAATATCCCTATAAATAATATGTTAAGATGAATAGGTAGATAACTGAACTACAGTGGTGGTGTTGAAGTTGGAAACAAATTTAAGGTTGATATTTAAAATATAAAATAGGCAGGTTTTAGAAATGGATTGAATTTTTCTGCATGTTATAATTCTATCTATAAAAATAAAAAATAATTACATTTTTATATTTCCATTGTGAAAATAATCTATAAACTAGCTCCTAAAAGTCTGTCTTTATTGAGGGAAGTGAATAGATGGAATGGATGGGGGAATTGGGGCCCAAAAAACAAATAAAATCTACTTCACAAATTTATTTAGTACCAGGGGGATAGCATAAGCTAGAGGAGCATGATCTTCAAGGGTATTTCTTACAAGAAAAAGTGGAACATGTCAATATAGAATCGGCAGCTTGGCAGTTATGTGTGACAGGCAGACTCCAGAGTCTAGATCTATAAACTAAACACATAAATGATGAATGAGATAAGTAACAAACTCCAATGTCTAATGTTCTGTCCCATCCCCAATCTTTCTCATGTGTACTAAGTGAAGCTTTGTGGAAAAGAACCTTCTACTGACTACAGATTTCCCATATACGATTATGTGGGGCTCCAGATGGTTCCCTATAGTCTTGATAGCCCACACCAGGTCTTTAGCTAGACATTTAATTTCATCTGATTTATTCTCAGTCATTTGATGATGGAACCTCTTTCTGCTATTCTGTGCCACAGTGAGTTGATCTGCACATGCTCCCTCTTCTGCAGGTGCCTCTCCCATTTTAGAATTCAGAATTCTTGGTTTTGCCACAATCTCATATCTCTGATGGGTTCCAAAAACGTCACGATTTCATAGTTTTTGTGTCTCTTTCTCATTGTTAGCATAGAAGTGATGGGTCCTCTTTCCAGCTTTCTGCTTTCATGACAAAAGGAGAACACCTCCCAGGATTGAATTTTTAATTGCACATTTCTGAATGCTTATGAATTCTACAAGAAACTTCAACACAGATTAGCATATAATCCTATTATATGTAGCTACTCATAAAGTTCACTGGGCAAAACCAGACCTTGGGATCTTTAGCAAGTTCCCTGTCATTTACGGCCAGGCCTCCATCACTGGAAACCGCTCATGTTCCTGAGCTCCAGGCCTCTCCCCCAGCCAACACCACACCCCCACAACTACCACCAATGGGAAATCACATCTATTCAGGAGCTACACGTATCCCTGATATGTGACCCACTGACTGCAGGCCCTGAAGAAAGAAAATACCATTTCCTGTTTTGAGACTAATCTCTTCCCTGGATCACTGGCTGGAGGACCATCAACTATTGTACATACTTTTAGGAGTATCTCATTTCATCCATAAGGATTACTGTCTGCTCCTATGAGGACCATGACAATGGTACTAAAATCCACTTCCCAAAGTCTGAGGATTTATTTGTTAATCACACCCCACTATGAAAACCAAAGCCAGTTTCAGCTTTCTCACCCAGTGTTCTAGCTCTTTTCACAATCATTCCTCCTTCTTAAAATATTGGGAAGACAGAGCCGACATCTACTTCTGGAAGTAATCAGTCTAAACAATCTCCTGTGAACTAATGTTAGGGCAATAGTGTGGACACACACACACACACACACACACACACACACACACACACACACACCTATGCAAACACACACACATCTATGCCACTCCCTTCAAAGTCAAACAATTTAATGACTTTCATAACACAGATATACAAATATAGATGAGAAAAAATAATCTAACTCTTAGAAGATAAAGTTTTAAATACAAATTCACATATTTTGTTTTAACAAAAATTTAAAATCTTAATCAGAAGTTGGTCTTTTGCACTTTTTCACTTAACTTTCCCTAAACCTAATGTATAGATAAATTTAAGGTGATCACTGAAGTAGCTTGTCCCATACCTACTATTTTCTGATACAAGTATCCTCTCCCTCAAAGGCAAATATGAATTTCCAAATTAAAGGGGAAATTTACAGTTTAAACAACAACAAAAAAGCCTTAAAGCTTACCCTCAAAAGGAACTGTATTATATATCTGGCAAAGGTTAAAGCTGAAATAATTTATTTTGATCTACTGGTTATTAGAGGAAACAGTATTTGGAAAGTTTTTAGACTATAGTGGAAAAAAATAGCTGTATAGAGGCTATTTTTCTCCTAAATTGCATTGTGTTTGGCACATCTGAGTTGCAATCTATTCGTGTAATCACCTTTTTCTCACATTGACAATTCTAAGAATCAGGCCATAACTTCTGCTCTAACACCTCGCATTACAAATTAGAACTAAGAAAGTCTTATCATGTTGGGATTTCCCATATCTAGATGAACTTTGACATTTCACAGCCTGAAGAAAGGACACTTTAAAAATTTACTGTTCAGATTTGATGAATAAATGTTTCTTGGGACACAGAGAAGCCAGATTATTTTATTATGTTAGATTTATAGCATTATATGTATATTAACTTTGAACAGCAATTAAATAAGAACTAGAATTAAATAAAAAATGATTTCATAATAATGTGACCTTAATAATATATTTATAAATATAAGGTTTTGAGGATAACACTATGACACATAATTTATATGTTTTAATTATGGAATATTTCAAGTACACAGAAAAGTACAAAAAATGATATTTTTGTGCTTGCTAGAGAACTTTAAAAGATAACATTTTTCAGTGTTTTTTTTCACAGCATTTTTTTTCACTTTAAGAACATAAAAATATAACAATGCACTGCCAGCATAACCTTCCTACTAACTTCTATAAAAATACTATCCTTAAGTTAGTGTCTAAATAAATCTCATATACTTTTATATATTTACTGCATATGTAGGTATGCATAGAAATGTACATACTAAACAGAAATAGTCTCAGAGACACAGAGGAAAAACTGAGGGTTGTTAGTTGGGAGGGGGTGGGGATGAAGGAGAAGAGGAAGGGATGAGACAATACAAATTGCTAACTACAATATGGCCTCAGGGATAGAAAAGACAGTCTGGGGAATATAATCAATAATGTTGTAAATATTTTTTTAGGGGGTCAGATGGACTCATGTCTTGTTAGGGAGACCACTTCATAGTTGGTATGGAGGCCTGACCACCGCACTGTATTTCTGAAGCTGATGTTGAATAATAATGTATGTCAACTATAATTATATATACATATAGTCACGGGATATGGAATAGAGTGTGGGAATGGAATCAATGGAATTGTAATAGTTAAGTATGATATCGGGGGTGGGAGGGCAGTAGATGGGGGAGAGGGGTTGTTTCTGTGTGAAGGGTGAAAAAGAAAACCATTGCATTATTCTGTACACCTGAAACTAACAATAAAAAATAAACAAATAATAAAAGAAAAAAAGAAAAAAAGAAATGTACATACTATTATTTTTCATCATTAAAATTTATATTAATGGCAATATAGAGTTCATATCCTTTGGAAAACTATTTTTAGGACTCAATATTATACTTTTAAGATTTATCCATGTTGATATAAGAGAATCTTTTATTCATTTTAACTGCAATAGAATATTGCTAGTGTGAAAAAATACAGCTTATCCATTTGTACTAAGGGATAGTTACGTTAATTCTATTTTTTTTTTCACTGTTACAATCCGTGATAAAATTAAAAAAACCTTATAAGTGTCTCATGCACAGGAGTGAGAGTCTCTCAAAGGTAAAAAAATTAAAGTAAAATTGCTAGGATATGTACACAGTTAAAGTCTATTAGATATTACTAAAGTACTCTAAAACATGTGTTCCAAATTGGACTCTCACCAGCTATGTACCAGAGTTTATACTTCCTCACATTTAAGCCAGTGCTTGGTGAACCCAGGTGAAATGTTACTAATCTGAGGATTGAAAGATGGGGTTTTCTTTCAATTTTAAGTAATTTAATTACTGGTGAGATAGAACATCTTTTTTTTTTTTTCAATTCCATTTTTATGTTTTGTTTTGTGAATTATTTGTTTATGTCTTTCCCCCATTTATTTATTTATTTATTTATTTATTTATTTATTTAAATTAATTTAATTTATTTACTTTATTTTTCCCTCAATGTTGAAGAGTTCTTTGTGTATTACGGGCCTGAGTGGCCTGTGACGATGATCTATGTTGAAAAATCTGCTACCTTTTTGTCATTTATCTTTCGACATTGTGTTTTGTTTTGTGTTGTGATGGTTTTCAGTACACCGGTTTTGTATTTTTACATACTCAGATATGTTTCTTTTCTACTCTTTAATCTGGATTTTAAGTCATAGTTTATCTTTCCAAAGAAGTAGCCATTGTTTTCTTTTAGAACTTGTATGATTCATTTATTATTTTTTTTACTTAAATCTCTCATCTGCTTGGGTTAATTAGCATTTGTGATGTGAATTATAGGTCTAATTCAACTATTTCTCTAAATGACTATCCACTTGTTCCTGCACAATGCCTCATAAATGTTTATCCTCATCCTAGTGATTTGAGACACCCACTTAATCATGTGCTAAATTTCTGTAAGCTCTCTGGACTTTCCATAGTAGTTCATTGGTTGCCAATTCATGGTGTTTCAATTAAAGAAGCATTGGTTTATGTTTTAATATATATTAGAACAGTCCTAATTTATAGCTTCTTTTTATCAAAAAAGTTTTTTTTTAAATTTGGGGGGAGGGCCTATTCTGTTTTTAATATGTCCTTTAAAATTGGTCAGCTCTATAAGTAGGCTTATTGTTAGGCATGTTGGAATAGTGTTAAATTTACAATTTAACTTAGTAAGAATTCTCAGTTTTATGCTGTTACTAATCCAAAAAGAATATTTTTGCATTCATTTGTGTCAATGTCTGTGTCTTTGGTGTTTTAAAAATTTCCTCACATTCCTTGATAAATTTTTAAATGTTTTTAATCTTCTTTATTGCTATTGTAAATAATGAGTTCTCTAATTTATAATCTTTATTTGTTATTGCTTGTGTGTGAGTTATTTATTTCTGAGTATAAATTTTATATCTTACTAAATTATTTTATTTCTTAAAAGATTATCATTATTATTTTTACTATTTATACCTTCACATAATTTTCTTAGAATTTCCTGAACTAAGATGAAAAAAATAACTTTTTAAAACTTAATAGCTACTACAAAAAAATAAATCAATGTTCCAAGGAATATATCTTTGGAAAATGCACGGTAGATCAATTTTAGTTATAGATGCACAAATCCTAAAAAAAAATTATTAAATAGAATGCATCTGTGTTATTAAAAACTAATACACCATGACCAAATTGGGTTACTTTAGCATGCAGGAGTGATTTTATATTAGGAAATCTGTTTATGTAATTTATCATAATAATTAAAGAGAAAAATATGCGATAATCTCAATAGAATCCAAATGTCTTTTAATAAAATTCAACATCTACAAATGCTGAAGAGAAAATTTACTGCTCAAAAATAAATGGATAAATAAAACACAATTCTCTTAATATACTATAACAGGAAACTTTTTCTTTATATAAAAAACAACATATCATATCTACTGCTAAAATAATAGGAAAACGTATATTGATATCAAGGAAAAAATACATCTTAAAAGTATATATTATCAAATATTTTGTGAAACATCTTATTTGTATAACACAATAAGAGATGAAATTAGAGAGATAATATACTAGGGGTGTCAAAAAATGTATACACATGACTTGTATTCATCTTTTGTTATCAGTATGTGTTGAGTATAATTTTAATACAGTTTTTTCCTTTCTTAAAATGTGTATACATATTTTTGGCACCCCTGGTATATATTTACTTCTGGCTTCACTATTTATCTTAAGAACGGTTAGTATAGTATGAATCTAACAACACAGCCTTTATCCATAATTTGGGGGAATCGATGTAAGGAGTGGTGCAAACACAAGTAATTGAGATTTTATATCTAATTTGCATTAATTTGCACAATAACCCTGAGGAAATCGGTATTTATCTGTAGTTCTTAATATTCTCTTCTTTAAGTGAGAGTAGTGTTATACTAAGATATCCACACTCCTCCCAGTTATATATTCATGAATCTGTATGTTTCAGAAAACCCAAGGTTACCTTATAAAGCTATAATTATGTAAGCATCAAAAACTACAGGTCATTCTCAGTAGTAAGCACATATGTAAATACCCTAAGAAATATATTAGAGAACTGAACCCATAAATATATAAATTTTATAATATCTTATGATGACCAATTTGGTTTATCTAAGTGATATGAGATGGCTTAATATAGGATATCAATCATTGTTATCCATCATATTAACTGAGAGAACACTAAAACCTCTTCTTTTAATGATAAAAACATGGGGCTATTTTATTAAAATACGTTTTCTGACCTTCTTAAACTAAGTGTGATCAACGTGACAGAACCATTACAAAATAGTTCCTCATTACTATTAATTTTTAGCAGGTATTAAGATTGGTTCTGATTTGAAAAATGTTATCCATTGAAACTATTTACTCTAATAAAAATACATTTAGGATATGTTCTTTTTTCACTACTGTATAATATTTTTTTAATTGAAATTATTTATTTCTCAAATATTTGTTAGAACTCATTGCTGAAGAAAAATGACCTTTAAGTTCTCATGATGATAAGATTTTGGCTATTGCTTCAATATTTTAATAAGATTTTATTAAAGTTTTCTATTTTTATGGGTCATTTTTGTTTTCCTTGTAATTTGCCATTTTTTTAACTTATCAAATATATTGTTTTATATGACATCCTCATTTAGATCTAATGCTTCAGCCTTTAAAATAAAGACATCATTTGTTTTCCCCTGAAAATGGTCATTTGTCTCTTTGTTATCTTTTTCTTCATGCTCCAGCACTGGTACACCTAATTCTGGATTTCTTTTAATTGAGACAAAAATATATTCTGATACTTGTTTATACCACTCTTTTTGTGATTTTTCTATTACTAACAACCCAAACTATTCCTTGCTTTTCTCATTTACCTACACAATTATCATTTATTTATAAATATCCCAAAGCACAAAGTCTCTGGACAAATGATTTTTTTTAGTATACCCCTATGGGATGCTAGGGCTTTGACAGAATGGCTGCTTTTAATATTCATGCTGAGGAATATGAGGCCTTCATAGAGATTGAGTAGCCTGCCTGTGGTTAAATGGGTAAGTAATAGTCAGGATTCGGAGTCAGGATTGTGTGAAACTAACCTTTCACATGTCCACAGCTGCATTGGAATGCTTTAAGAAATACACAAGGTAATTGTAATTGCTAGAGCTCCAAGTCTAACTATTAAATTATTGGATGAATAAATTAATAAGGTAGCTCTAAATCCAAAAAAAAAAGTTTTGAAAAAAAAACGTATATACAAATTGTAATAGTTCATATTCTTACATATAGCTTATACTTGAGTTTTTGTCCAAATATTGTGAGAAATGCCCTTGTATAATTCAGTGAATCCTCTGTGTTTAATATTATAGTATTTAGTTTCAGTAAAAGTTATAGTAATATCTAGCCTGTTTAATAATTTCATCATCATCACACTGTTTGTGGGTAATTAAATACATAGTGCCTCATGATTTGTAAATGTAGGTAATTTCAGTGCCATTTAGTGAAATTATTTATGTTTCCCAAATTTCTAATGAAGACGATCTCTAGGTACTTTTATATAAATCTCTAGAGGTATGACTAATAATTCTTGCTTCCTATTGTTGGGTTATCCTCAGATTTGGTAGACAAGAATCATAAAAGAAAGTAACTAAGATTAAAGGGATGTAAGAGTCACTGCATTTAATGAGTGCACATGGTATTCTGTCACAACAAATTACCCCATGATGCTTATGATTAACTAGGCTGCCACTCATTCTATGAGCTTACAGTACATGAGCCAAGTAAGCATAATAGAAAACTGTCTACCAAATTGGAAGGCTGTTTTCACTTCATATTTATCATCATCTTGTCATTTGTGATAACACTTCATCATATATGTGCTCATGCCTGGTGATCAAAATTAAAATCTACGGAAACAGAACTATTGTAGCTCAGTGCAGGACCAAGGAGGCTCTCAGTGCAACAAGCAATTATGTGTACAAATTAGAATGAATTTGTTCCAGTTTGAAAATAACATTACAATGGTCTCAAAAGGTTCCCTTTCTTTAATGCTATCGTATATACCCATTGCAGGGAAATACAATATATAACATTAAGTCTATTGGTAGGGATGTACAAAAAATAATCTTTTGGGTACATTGTACTTTTTATCATAGGATTGTAGCTTAGTCTGAATTTAGAAAAAAAGCCCTAGGTAAATGTCTTTTTGCAAAAGGGTTGCAAGGACAGACTATTTTCTGTCAAAACACATACAATAAAAATGCAACTAAAAAATGTGGAGTAATATCATAGCAGTGTATCAAATTCAGAGCCAAGGGAAGATCAATGTATATATTATATATATTATATATATAGTAAATATATTGTATATATACACACATATATGTATACCTTTGCATACATATACCTTTGTATATGTATGTATATTATATGTATTATATGAAACTAAATGTATAAAGATAATTTCCTGGCCAAAACGTTTAGGTTATCTAGTTCATTATATTCAAGGTCTTGCCTGAAAGTATTAGTCCCACCATAGGCAGTTTATATCTATATATCTACATATCTATATGTAGATATATAGATACCTTTCACTTCATATTTCTAATAAACCTTGTTCTCCATTTTGATAATTATCTTTGACCAGGAATAAAGCTTTATTCCATTGCAGTCAGGCAGGGGTTATCCATCTCTCCAGAACAATCAACCACAGCTCATTAACTATGATCCTATAATTTCATCTAATCTGGAAAATGCTTCTTCTGCCCTTATCTATGCCAGGCTTATCTAAGTCGCCCTTGTAAAATTATATAAAATCGCTCCAGCTAAAACTGTTTTGTAAATTCTTATTGTATTCACAACCCCTCAATCTCCATTTGCTTCATATATATCATCTTTTATTCTGAAAAATTTTAAGTGATTTGGGATTAGGAAATATTATATACTTTATTTTCTCCCCATAGTATCAAGGGCAATGGTGACTACATCATAAATATTTACATGTTCTCATTGAAATGTATTTACTCCTATGATAAAATTTGAGGAGCCTCAATATATAACACTCTTCCATACAACTTACGAACTAATTGATAAATGAAAAAACAAATTATGCACAGGAAAAAATTCTCATTTTCTTTGTCAATGAAACAGATGTCTCAGAATGTGGTTTGAGAATGGGAACAAAGGAAACTTCCTAGATTTCACTAAACCCCATTATTAGGCACACTGGTCATGGGTAGGCCAGCTCCTCCCATCATTTTCTCCTTGTGGGTCAGCACTTCAGACATATGTTTATGTTCTGTTTCCATAGAAACCATAAAGCATAGAGAAGAAGCATAGAAGGATGCTTCTTGTATACATACTCCTAAAATGAAAGAAGAAGCAATTAAGCTACTCATGACCAATTCCTACATTTAATATCATTAGTCAGCTAACAGGTGAATGAGCGAGGATAGAGAGAGGCCAGGAATTTTCTTTTTTTTTTAATAGCTAACCCTTCACACGGAAGGACTGTTGAGTAAGGCCTCTTCCTCCACCAGTATCAAAGCAAGTAAAGAAAAAGGTTCATACCAACTATGGTGATTTAACAGTATCATCGAACAATGCAGAGAATTTTTTTTTTTTATTCAAGAAAATATTTTTGGTAGTTTTCAGTAACCCAAGATATTTGGTTCCCAGCCAATTTAGAAGAGCAAATCCAAAATCTATAGGAAGTCTCAATTTGGTTTGTTCATCCTTTCAAGAAAATGTCTTGAATATGTTCAACCTTTACATAAGGCACATGATATGTGGATTTGTATAATAGTATTAACTGTGTAATTAAAAATGCATATAATCGGAGCAAAATCTTCATCTATATCAGCAAGAAAAATAATTACACAGATGTCAGTAGAAAATAAAAGTTGCCCAATATCATATTCAGATTATTCTATAATTCAATAATATAATATTGGAATGTGTAAAACAAACTATACTGTTAGTGGAGAAAAATTGCATTCAAACTATGGCAGAGTGTTGGTTGAATTATACAATAATGTTCTTTGTAATTTAGGATATTCTTTTTTTTTTATATGTAATTTTCTTTTTATTGGGGAACAGTGTGTTTTTCCACGACCCATCAGTTCCAAGTCGAGTAGTCGTTTCAATCTAGTTGTGGAGGGCGCATCTCAGTGGCCTATGTGCGGATCAAACTGGCAATCTTGTTGTTATGAGCCTGTGCTCTAACCTACTGAGCTAACCGGCCACCCCCAATTTAGGATATTCTTAAATAATTGTTTTATTTATGAACATACAAAGAAATATAAGACAAATGATAGCAGCTAATAATGGCTATAGAAAAATTCTACAATAGCAAGGTGATCTAAAAAAAAGCATATTTGCTCAGACTATTTTAATAGAAGGTCAAATTTTTCTGAGCATCTGCCATTGGCATGACGTGCGGGGGAAGGGAGAGAGAGAGAAATTTTGAAGAGTCTACATGTAATCCTAAGAAATGTCCCTATTTTGGGAAAGTTCTTTTTGCTTGTGGGTACCTCCTCAATTGGTCCTTTGTGTTATCAACTAGCCTTAGTTTTCGCTTGAATTGTACTAGCCTAGGTGTCAATGTCAAATATTCCTTTAAAGATTGAAACTAAGTGTATAAAGATAATTCCTGGCCAAAACCTTTAGGTTATCTAGTTTTTTATATTCAAGGTCATGCCTGAAAGTATTGGTCCCACCATAAACTGGTTATTATGATGATTCCATAAGAAAAACAGATCAAGTATCATTTTAATTCCTTATAATTGATTTGTAAATGTATCTATGTATGAGTATATCCCCAACCTAATTCTTAAAATTATAACTGTAAGCCAAGATTTTTAACAAATGAATAAAGCATAAAAAATTTAAATGTTTAAAACATAAAATGAAATCAGTATAAAGTAAATGCATAATACATAAGCCAAAAGATCCTGTCTTCTTGTTAGAGAGTCTACAAATTTTTGTTCCAAGATTCCCATCTCCTTATACAAAAAAAAAAAAAAAAAAAAAAAAGACAATCGGTGAATTTGTCAGGAGAATCCCAGTCATCCCTAGCACAGAGAAAATAAATAAATCCTTCATATGGATTCTTGTAAAGTAGTGACTGTGGTCCAAGTACTTAGGGAGTAAGAGCACCCATCTCTTCCTTCATTAAATAGATTTCAAGTAGTTGTTGTTTTATAATGCTCTTTGTTTTAAACTGATAACACTATTGCAAAGCAGAATTCTGTAAGTATAATTTCTATATGGTACTATAATAATTGAGTCAAGACACACCATGCAGTGATTTACAGATTAAAATAAAGACAAAAATATTTTATGAAGCACAGTAAAATATATATCCATGTATATAAATATAAACACACACACATACAAGAAACAGCTTACACTCTTACTGTGTATATACCCTGACATTTTCTATTCTATTCTAATATCATTCAATATTTAAAAGTTGGACAAGAACTATTAAATTAATTTCCTGACCCTCAAATGGCTTGTGACCTATGGATTGAATAATACTGACCTTGGGTAAATCTGAACATCACATTACCTGTTATGTTTCTTATAATAAAAACTTGACAGATATTGAACAGAAGTGAATTTGGGTTTTTATTCCCTAAGATACTAGATGGGGACATAAATATATATTCTAATGATTAAAGAGAAAACTTTTACAGTTTAGCAACAATAGAAATTCTGGGGGAAAGTTCTTATTACCTTATGTAGATGCAGAAAGCTCAGAAGAATCTCTAACATGGCGTGTGATTACTCAAGTTTCAGATGAACATGGGACAGGGAACAGGTGAGTTTATATGAGTCGGACTCAGAAAATGATTGTTAGCTCATGGTAATGCTAACACTAGGAAAAATGCACAGTGAAGCCCCAAGGTGTTAGGTCATTGATTACAGCCTCAAATATTTTATGTGAAACATTAAAAATCTCAAAATGAGCACTATTAATGTCTAATTTTAAGCAGTGAGATTTATTTGTAAATTCTCAAAAGTAAACTGAGTTGCAAAAAATGCCACATACTTAGGGGTGGGAACAATTAACTCACAGCAATACAGGGAAAATGATACATTTGTAATTTAAAAGAGGGGTCCATCCAAGTGAGATTGTCTCCAGAATGAATGAATGAGTGAATGAATGAATGAATCAGAAAATGTCAGTTGCTATGTTTTAGAAGTATAAAAAAATGTGTTTTCATAAAAGGGTAACTTTTATAGAGGTGAATCATATCTACCTTAATTTCTGTCTTTTAGTGGAAACACAAAGCTTTAGCTGTACATTTTTCTAGTGATCAAAAATTAATAATTAGTAGGTGTTGAAATTGACAAATAAATTTTAACTTAATGAAATATGAACAACCTTACATAAAGTCTACATAAAAATTTTAAACTCTTTGAAATGTTTAATGCTGAATTTTTAAAACTATTTTAAGATGTTTATGCTTTTATTAATCCACTTTCATCTTAAACTGATGATTGAATCAACTGAGATCTTATATGTAACTGATAAATTCTATCACCATTGTCTGCATCACTTCGTCTTTCCCCTGTGTAAAGCAATACTATAAATAAATTATTTATTATTGACACTGTACGCTATGAAAATGCTAGAAATAAATGTTATCAAATACATATAGAATTAGTAATACAAAAACTTAAAATTGTTTGTCAGAGATCTGAAATGGCATTTGATGGGGTTAGAAAGTATCATTGTTTATAAAAAGACTATTAAACGCTCCCATATATTTTTTATAAAGATAGAAACTATGGCACTTCTTCTTATAAAAAGTAAGAATTTATTCTTTGCAAGAGAGAACATTGCAATAAATATACTTCTTTTTTCTGGTGAAATTGTAAAACTAATGAAAGTTGTTTATTTTTTTCTCATGCTAAATACCAAAGTTAATGCCTGAAAATCAAATGTGTAAAAGCAGCATTTTAAATTATATTGGCAACTCAAAATTCCCCTCAATATTATTAGAAGAATCTAAACTGACATTTACTTTAGTTACTATGCTTACAACTTCTCAATTTCTCATGCCTTTCCAATGTGTTGTATTTCTTAAGAATATCTAAATCAAAAGGAAAGATATGCCTTTAAAATGTATTTGCACAAAATAAAGTATCCTCTTTGTTTTTTTCCCAAATGTCCTATTTCCATACCCTTTGAAGGTTAGAAATTAATCTCTACCAGTTATGAGTAGTCAACTGCAGACTATTGATTCTGATTAATTTACTTTATCTAATTATGATTCATCTTTTAAAGCCTCTAGATGTATGTATTTTCATTTGAAGCAGGATTAGATTGTTTGTTTATCCCTTCTGAAGTAGGCATAGGTCACACACAAATATATTTTCCTTAAAAACAGAAAGTGTTAAAAGTATTTACATGTGTAAATTCAATAGGTTTATATCTAGGTGTACACATTGATGACTAAACTATGTAAAAATGCCGCAATAGTTGTCCTGAGTGAGAGTGTATATGCACAATGGACACCGTTTCTGTTACGCACATGAGAAATGATTCTGTTCCAATTTGGCATTCACTAAATCTTTAAGAAACTGTTTTTCTCAGCTTCATTGGGGATGTTTGCAGAACACCAGTCTGTAAAGCAAAAATTGTTGCTAAAAATGAATTAGCACCATCTCTGAAAAAGTTGGAACTCCCATAGGTGCTAAATGAAAGGCATGATGACCCTAATAAACACCTTGTGTGAGTGAATAAGAGTAAAAGTTTATTTCCATAATGACTCCACATTGGCATCTGTTACACACCACTCAGAGTGCACCATAATATAGGCTGCGCGTGGCACACATTGGCAAAAGTCAGCTACGAATCAGACAGGTTATGAAACTCATCACTTCAGTAATAAAAATGACCATGCAGACTTTGTATCTAGCCCAGGGATCAAGTAACAATCATTAAATTGGTTTAACAACCACACAGCCTTTCAAGCACACCATCTGCTAGTCATCTTTTTTGTTACTTCCTCATTTTGTAACTATGTAAACATTCATTTACCATCAAGCATATACTTCCAGGAGGCCCACCTAGGACAAGGTGAAAAAGTAGATTCTCTAACTGTTTTCTACTTCTGTCATCAATATTCTCTAAGCAAAAGGAATAAGATAGCATGGAACAAGTTTGTGCAGAATAGAAAAGACAAACAATAAAAATGTGAGAAGAAATAGTATATCTTTGGAGGCTGTGATGATATGGAGAATATAAATTGCAGAAATTCAGGGGTCATATTCTTCAAACACCACAGACTCAAAGCATAAAGGTGAAGAGAAACATCCCATCTATTAGGTAATGGCATACCAAGAATGGAAAACTGTCCCTTTAATCATCACCAGAACCCAGATTATTTCATTTCACACTGAGGAAAAAAAGCATGTATGTGTGTAAATTTCATCCCTCTGTGTTTCCTGCTGTAAGAGAAACTAGTGAGATAACATTTTTAAAAAGAAAATTTTAGTCAATATAAAATATGAACACAGTTGACACTTATATACTCACGTAAGGATGAAGCCACAGAATTTCAATATGTGTCTGATAGTGTAAAATACGTTTAGAATCGAATGCTAAAAGCAACCGCAAAATGTCCAATTCTGTCCTTGACTTGACTGATGTCAGTTTTTACTCTGAAAGATCACCTGATTAAGTTAAAAAAACGAATGTTGATAGCTTTCATCTCAGCTTAAGAGACACTGCCTATGTCAGCAAATGTGAAACTACAGATGGCGGGAGAGAAGAATATCCAGAAGAGGGAAAAAATGGAGAAAGAAGAGGATGGAAATAAAAAATAATCGCTAATAACCTGGTACAAACTCTAAAGGGTCTGAATAGAGAGAAACCCATTAACCAGCAGACAGATTGAGAGGTTCATCACAAACTCTTTCCAAAGGCTCAGCCACTACACTTTCTTGCTCAGAGAGCTCGTCTTACTTCACAATTTCAACTTTTATTTTATTACTGATGGCTTTTATATCTATACGTTCAGTCCTTTCCTCCCATTCAAAGTCCAACCATTATTTTTAATTCTCTTTTCAACTCTTTTTTTCAGATATCTTCCTACCTTTTCAAAGAACCAAGACAGGCCTAGATGAGTCAAAAGACTTGCAAAAATTTTTTTGAAATCTCTTTCATCTGTCCTGTTATTCGTATTTCTACTGCCACTAGTGTTGTACTCTACCGCTTCAAGCCTGAATTGCTGAAATGTTCAATTCAATGGTCTTTCAAACTCTAAATTCTCTCAACTTTGTTCTGTGTTCTACTGTTGGACTAAATTAACTCAAACATGGTTCCCTGATTTGCAGCCTTTAGAGAGAGCTAATTTCCAACCATATTAAATTTACGATTTATTTGATCGGCTTCATTTAAGTTTTACCTAATATTTTTGGGCACAGGCACTGAGCTAAATACTTGACCGGGATTACCTTATTTACCACCTAGAATGGAATGCATGTAGTCATATTTCTATTTACATAACATGGAAACTGAGATTTATAGATTTAAATTACTTACCCATGGTCAGTCATAGTAAAAGTAGAGTAGGAATTTAAACCAATATCAAGAAAAAACAAGATAATTATGTGACATGATAGAGGTGTTTATTAAAGCTATAGTGGTAATCATATTGTAATACATAAATATGTCAAACCAACACACTATACACATTAAACATACAGAATGTTATATGTCAATTATGTTTAAACTTAAAAAAATAACAAGAAAAAAATAATAGACCCACATCAATCTGATGTCAAAGCTGGCACTTTTAATGCCTCTGCTATATTGCTTCCACACCACTTATTCAGCTTCAGTTCCTCCTAATGTTAACACATTTTCCTTCCATTTATAATGTCTCTCTTCTCCTCTCTCATTTATCTCTATTCCTCTCTTCCTCTCTCTCTCCATCTAGCCCTCCTTCTCTTCCTTCTGTTTCTATATACTGCATACACACACACACACACACACACACACAAATACACCTCCTTATGCTAACTTCCTTACATAGAACACCTTCCTTGTCCTTCATATTCTTTATCTAAATATGACAAGAGAAAGTTCAAGTCATTTTCAAGTTCTCTTTTGTGAAAGCTTTCATAAATACGATTATTAATTTTTCTATGCTTTCAACTCTTACAGACCCATAGTTTACCATAGAAATTATCATATAGTTTGCTTTTATCAGTCCCCCCCCTTTTTTCTTTTTTTTTTACTATTCTTATCTCTACAACTCCTTTAGAGCTCCTTCAAGGAAAGAAACTTATAGTTCTCTATAATATACAATATAAATGTACAAAGTCATTATTATTTCTATTTTATACTTCTGTATACTCTGCTGATACCAGCGTACTGAGCATACGATGGGTACTCATTGGGATCCATGTGCATTTGTTAATGGCAGAGTTGCAGCTTAAACACGGGCTTCTGATTTTCTAAGTCAGCTGAATGAAACTGCAACTTTCAACCAGCTACAAGCCTTTGGAAGTGGAAAACAGTAAAGGAAAGCTTTTGTCTTCCACAATTCTAAGAGCAAAACACACAGGTCTGTTTAAATGCAAAAATAGACTGGCAGGTTTATTATAAATAACAATGAAACAATTAAAAATGTATATCCACTGAAAAAAAATTTAATATTGATGTTCAGTGGATGAAGCCACTAGGAATTCACAAGGAAATTATGAGTATATAAGAATAAACACATTATTTAACCCTCAGCATCTTCAAAAAACAGAATTATGAAAGGTAATTGTGAATGAAAAGGAAGGATATTTTAACTTAGACAAAGAAAGAAATTTGGAGTTGTCAGAAATATAACAGTAATGAAATTATACCAACGCTCGATTATTACCCATCAGAAATGTCATAAGACCGATTCCTGTCTTAGAAGAAGAGTACATTAATGAATTCTAAGCTTATTTCCAAAGTTTTTAGTCTTGATTCTAGATATGCATGTTCTTGAGCAACTGAAAACGTACACAGTTGAAAGCACAGCGTTGCGTAACACAGAGTAGATTCTTAACCCTAGCTACGTGTTAGATTCCCATGGAGAGCTGCCTCAAAACATCAATGCTGAAGGACAACCAGAGACTAATTAAATCACAATCTCTAGGGGTAGAGCTTGGATGATGATATTACTTAAAGTGCTGCCCATGTGCCTCCAGCGTGCATCTAGGACTCAGGCCCATGCCATAGAGCAGCGGTTCTTAACCTGTGGGGTCGCGACCCCTTTGGGGGTCGAATGACTCTTTCACAGGGGTTGCCTAAGACCATTGGAAAACACATATTTTCCAATGGTCTTAGGAACTGAGACACCGCTCCTCTATCCATCTCCAGGCAGGTCCGCCCACATACAGATCCGCCCACATAGGAGTACCCAGCGTGATGACATCATTGAGCCAACCCCATCACATACACCCAGTACAAATACAGGTGTATGTGACAGGGTTGGTGCCATAATGTACTTATGCAGACCAGTCACACATGTGTAGAGAGCAGCTACTGTGTAGAAAGCAGCTGCTGTGTTGAAAGCAGCAGTATTGGAGGTAAAATGACACTTCATGAATTATAAATATTTCACAATATATAATTATATATTGTTTTTGTGATTAATCACTATGCTTTAATTGTGTTCAATTTGTAACAATGAAAATACATCCTGCATATCAGATATTTACATTACAATTCATAACAGTAGCAAAATTACAGTTATAGAGTAGCAAAGAAAATAATTTTATGGTTGGGGGGTCACCACAACATGAGTAACTGTATTAAGGGGTCATGGCATTAGGAAGGTTGAGACCCACTGCCATAGAGCATAGCCTGAAAGTTACGGAGGTTGAGAATAATTAATTGGTGGCATGAGTCATGGGAAAACTGTCAAATAATTCCAACAAAAGATCTGACATCAATCAGAGCCACATAACAATAATGACATAGATGAATACGAATTAGATAAAATAAGTGAATATCAATAAAACTGTGTCCTAGTTTTCACTTTTTTTGGTGAACATTTTGCGGGGTGATGGGCAGATAACTCACTTATATTTCTGAGCCTCATTTGCCAGTTTATTCTGACTTATCACTCTAAAAATTGGCCAATGGGACTGAGTTTTCCCTTAACTAGCCTTACAGCTGCTAAATGTTACATTCAAATATGGCTCATGTATGTGTTATTAACACAGAATCTGTTGATGTCAAATCCTCTGATCTCTGATTGGGACATCAGGTATTTTCCACTAAAACAATAGCCAGAGCCATAGACATACATTCTAGGGTTACAGTAACATTAAATCAGAAGACAGTAACACACAATAGAGCTAGAAATAAAAATTAAAAAAATTACTGATTGTGAACAAATTTCTGCTTTTATGGAGAAATAGGTAGTTCAGAGATTATTGTTCTTGATACATAAATTCAGATGAGAGTATAAGCCTAATTTGATAAAAATTGACATGAAAATCTAAAAAGAAAACTACTAAAAGAATCTTTATTGCAAGTGATTAAAACACACACACACATACACACACACATACACACACACACACACACACACAAATTCAATATAAGTAATACTATATGATGCCAGTGATGAATGCTAAACTGAGAATACTTGAAGTTGTGGCCTAAATCTGTAATAACGTAAACTGTAAGTTCAATCAAATTCATAAAGCTGTGCAATGACCTAAGAAAAGAGATACAGACACTAGCTGCTATGAATTCATCAAATAAAATGTTAGCCTTTAAATGATTCTACAACTCATCAGAAGCTTGTTTGATTAACAAAATTTGTGAGCAAACACACGATGTGATGTAGCTGAAGTATAAAATATACTTCACAGTGCTATTAAGAAAACTGACATTTCCAAAACAAGGAGAAAAACTGTTAAATTAGGTTAAATCCAATCAAAAGTTTTATGTCATGCATTTGCGTACAAACAAAGGCCAAAGGTCAAGTTCTTACACTACAGAGGATGAAATGAAGATGGGGAAATATTGGGAACATGTGATAAACAAGGTATGGAATAATTAAAATATATTAGTATATAAAGGAAACTAAAAATGAAAATCATAAGAACCATCCAAGTGCATATTTAAATTAAACAATTAGAATGATTTATGATAAAATCCTGTTTTAATGTTTAACATTCTATTTCCAAAGCAGCCTAAAATCCTGCTTTGTTTCAGTAATTTGAAAGAGAAATTTGGGGCATCGTCTTCAATGATCTCAACCAAAAGAAGCACTAAGCAAACTAAGTCACACAGAAAAAGTTGAGAACCATATTTCATTGATATGTGGGATATAAAGCTGAAAGCAGCAAAGGAACAAAACAAACAAATAAAGAAACAAAAACTCATAGACACAGACAATAGTTTAGTGGTTATCCAGAGGGTAAGGGGGAGGGGGTTGGTAGATGAGGGTAAACAGGAGGGTGAATATAGGTGATGGAAGAAGAACTGACTCTGGGTGGTGAACACACAATGTGATATATAGATGATATATTACAGAATTTACACTTGAAACCTACGTAATTTTACTAACCATTGTCACCCCAATAAATTTTAATAATAAAAAAAAGAAGCACTGAATTTATAATTACTTAGTTTTAATTATTGGACTGATCTCAAAAAACACAAAACATTCTAAAGAGAAAGCCTGCCTTTTTGTTGATGGTATAGGTTATTTTATACACTGTATGAGATAAGCTCTGTCATTTAACCAGTGGCAGAAAGTGAATGAGCAAATTTATGGTAACACTGGTAATTCTATCCAGTTAAAACAGTTGATTCCAATTGATGGTTTTTTGCCAAGAGCAGAGTTGCTTTTGTATGAATTCCAGGTTCTACTGACTGACAACAAATTTGCAATAAAATAAATCATCTTATCTTTCTGTTTTATCACTGTTCCAAAATCTTTTTTTGTGCCATTGGTAGAATACCCTAAAGAGTTTCTGACTGATATCTTACTCCATTCCTATCTTTGTAGGGCAAGGAAGGGCAGAAACTTGATGTCTGCCTATTCTGTTGTAAGAGTGTACATCATTAATCTCTTTCACAGCACTAAGATTCTCAAAGTTATATGAAAAAGAAGCCATTTGACCTACTTTTGTTGCTTGTTTGGCCAAAATATTTTGGGGGAAAAAAGTAATTTTTGATTAAGAATGAGTGAGGAATAGCAAAAATAATTGAAGGAAAAGGGAATCATCAAAAAAAAGACTTTAAGAAAATGTAATGTAACTCAGAGATAACCTTCTAGATTGAAGTGGCCAACAGGGTGGCCAGAATAATGGATAAAATAGACCCATACTGAGGAATATCATGGGATATTTTACATGATGGGAGACCAAAAGAATTTTCATTAAGTTACAGAAATTAAGGGGAAATAAAACTCATGCTCATATGCGACAGATCAACATTCAATGGCAAAATGGCTTCAGACTTCCAAGAAGCTATAAGATACTAAAGTAAAACCTTCAAAATACCAAAGGAAAATTATTTTCAATCTTGAATTGCATTCTCAGCCAAACTATAAATAAAGTGTCAGGGTAGAATAAAGACATTTTTAGATAAGCAAAGTCTCAAAAAATTAACTTCCCCAAATATACAACTGAAAGAAGCTACTGGAAGATTAGCTCTTAAAAGTGATTTCAATCACCAAAACCAAGAGGATATAGAACCAACTAAGTAGGAACTCCAACATATGAGATACATGACAGAAATATCAGCATGACAGTGAAGAGAGATTCTAGGATAATAAATATAAACCAGGTAGCGGGACGATGCTTTTGAGCCCATCCCAGACTATTAATAATGATGTTATTGGCTAGAAATGCCTGGGGGCCCTCTCCTGGGCCCACTGGGAGCCCTCACAGTCATTTCTCCTTTGGGAATCCACGTTACCGCTGAATCTGAAGCAGCCAGAGGCACCTCAGAAACAGTAGCTGTATGTGAGGAGGCTGCCTAGATAATCAATAGCTTAATGTCAGGCCTTGCATTACAAACAGGCCAACTGCCAGGTTCCTCTATTTCAGAGGCTGGAGTGGAGATGAGGCACTATTGGGCACAGGTGATAAACAAGGTATGGAATGATTAAAATCTATTAGTATATAAAAGAAACTAAAAATGAAAATGACAAGAGCTAACCAAGAGCATACCTTAATTAAACAATTAGAATGATTTAGGACAAAACTATGTGCTTGAATGTGTATGTATGTGTGTGTGTATGTAAGAGAAGTGTGTTTACTGTTCAAATTAGAGATTGAGGGTATTTTATTTTGAGTTGTGAGATGATAACAAGGTATTAGATCATCACATCTTCATTATTGGTCAGTTGTTCCCCAACGCAAATGTAAGCCATGAACAGATGTTTGATGTCTTTGCTCTGCTTCAGTCAAACATGCATTTTCCTTTGTCCTCACATGCATCTGCCTTTCTCTATACCTACATCTCCTTCATCCGCCACTAATTCCTCACTCACTCACTAACCAGGAAGGTAAGGTTAACTAAAAAAGCTCTGATTAAGAACATAAATAAACACACTGATGCTAATTTAATAGACATTTTTTAATCCCTATCTGACTTGATGTCTCAGAAACAGGGTGGTTAACAATTTACTACATATTCTTAGGGACAGCATCCTCTGCCTTTCTTAGTTTATGTGGAATTAAACTGGGGACCTTGAATTCTAGGGGAAGACATGGAGCCAAAGCCTGATTAATCAGAATATATAATTAGAATATTCTTAGCATCAGAAATTGATTTGTGGGACTCACACATGAACTGACTGAACGACCTCAGCACCAATTCCAAGAATTTTGATCTAGTGACCAGGCATGAGACAATTCCTTTTCTATGGACTTAGGGAAAAGAGCATGTAAACCTGGAGAATGGATAGAATAATAAATGGCAAATGTTTCAATAAGACCTTCATTAACTTGTCTTCTGCCTTTTGTCTCCCTTTGCAAACTCACTTATTGCTTTGTGCACCACTATCATGGAGGGTGGAGATGAAACACAGACAGGGATTAGATGTATCTTTTGTGTTGTTTTGTACCCATATTTCCAAATAAATCTCTTATTTTCTTAGATTTTTGTTTTTGTCATTAACAAATGAAAGTTCCTATAGACTAGAAATATTCATCACATTTGTGAGTTAGCTTAGCTAAGTACATAAGTACGAAAGTTGCTAGTCAGACTTCCAGTGTGACTTTGGGTAAGAGAGTTAATTTCTTGAAGCTCAGTCACACCATATGTAAAATAGTGATAGTGAAACTAATTTTATGTGATTTTGTGAGGGTTAAATCACACATATAAAATTCACAATAAAGGACCTGGAACATAATAAATAATATATATTTTTGCTAATATTGTTGCAATTATTATTATATTATTTTTCCCGCCTGCTTAAAACACTGTCTTCATTTTGCTTTTTTTGCTCCACATTCGGGTGGTTTTCCTGTGATCCATCTGATGGCTTCTTCTCAGCTCCTATAGTGTTTATCCTACCTTATCTGAAATTACATATTGATACTTCTCACGACTCAATCCATTTCCCCTTCTCATCAAACTCTAAATTCTGTTTCTAGGTTACCGCATTTATTCCCATGACATTAAATATTACTCACCCGTGTGTGTGTGTGTGTGTGTGTGTGTGTGTGTGTGTGTGTGTACAGAACCAAAACTATTCTACTGAGCGCTAAATTCATATATTTATATTCAGAGGAGCTTATATTTGGATGTCTCACAGTGGCCTTTAACTTTTTCATTATATCACTTTTTTAATCTCTCTCATTCATACCTATTTCTCCTATAGGGTTCTATATCTCAGCAAATGGCAATTCCTGACAATTCCTTGAAAAATTTCTTAGATCAAAAGCACACGATTCATTATTGACACCTTTCCTTCTCTTACCCCAAATCTAATCAATTGCTAAGTGCTATCAATGCTTCCTATCTTTGTATATTTATTCAGTTCTCTATATCTCTGCTGTTGTCCACATCACCACTGTCTTTTTTAACTGTGCTTCATTCTTCCAATTTTTAACTTTATCTCACCTATTTTCTACATAGAGGAAACAATGATCTTTCAAAAATGAAGATGGGATATGTTACTTTCCTGCTCAGAGTTGTCAATCTCTTCTTATTTTCACAATGTAGGCCTGAATTTTTACTTTGATCTGCACTATGATTCACCACATTGGTTTTCTTTCTGTTTCTTGAATGATCAAGCTCTTTGCCTACCAGAGCTGCTGACAGGCCATTCCTTCTGCTTGCAAGTTTCTTCCTGCCTTAGTCATATCGAATCATACCCCATGACTGACTGTAATGTCACAGAGTATTTTGTAACTTTCCAGTACCTATCACAAAGCTCGGGATTTAATGGGGCTCAAAAAATGTTTTTTTCAAATAAATGAATAACATTTATATAATGATCCATTGCTGCTTATTATAAAAAAATAAAAATGGGTGGAAAACAAATGACTGTGACTAATGGTTATCATCCATTTGAAGGCTGAGATGGTTACTTTTATGTATCACCTTGACTGGGTCACAGGGTACACAGACACGTGGTCAAACAGTATTCTGGTTGTTTCTGTGAGGGTGTTTTTGGATGAGGTTAACATTTAAATTGGTAGACTGTGTAAAGCAGGTTGCCCTTTCAACCATTTGAAAACTTAAATATTGGGTTCTCAGAAAAGTCATGACGCATTTTTGCAGCGAAAAACATAGGAAAATACGTCATGACTTTTCCGACAACCCAATAGAACAAAAAGGCTTGCCCTCCCCTGAATAAGAGAGTGTTTTCTTGCCTAACTGGCTACAACTGAAACACTGCCTTTTTTCTTACCTTCAGACATGAACTAACACATCAGCCCCTTTTTCGGTCTTGAGGCTGCTAGTCTTTGAATGGGAACTACACCACTGGCTCTCCTGGGTCTCGGGCCTTTGAACTTGGACTGGAACTAAACCACCAGCTATCCTGGGTCTCCATCCAGCTGACTTCCTATCCTGCAGACCTTGGGACTCCCTTACTTCCATAACCACACAAGACAATAACTTGTTATATCTCTTTCGCTAAATGATAGATAGATGATAGATAGATAGATAGATAGATAGATAGATAGATAGATAGATAGATAGATAGATAGCAGATACATGCATGCATACATACATCTCCCTATCAGTTCCATTTCTCTGGAGAATCCTGACTAATACAGAGGCATTGTGAAAATACAACCAAAATGACTTTTGGATTAATTAAGAAAGCCTTTGAAGAGGTGAACCTCAGTCATATGGCACTGCTTTAGAAGTTGAGTGTTCTGAATTGGCACAATGCATCTCCAAAATAAAACTGTATTATCTATTATAGTCTGCACAGCGACTGACATAATAGGTATCTCCACAAATGCAATGCAAATGAATATTTAAAAAGACTTACTTCATTAAATATGTAATACTTCCCATGCATATTTAAGCAGAATTGTATAAATAAATAGTTCTGTGCACTATTTAATAAATAGTTGGCTCAAACAACTGTTTATCTATATGAAAAAAAATACATTCAAATAGAAAACATATACAAAAATCCATTTCAGGCCAATTATAGATTTAAAATTAAAAAGCAAAAATTTTAAAAATTGTACAAGAAAAAATAGTAAAATGTCTTTCTGATGGCACAGTTAGATTAAATTTATTTTAAAAAGGCACAAAAATATCTGAATGAAAGATAAATTTATCCAGGGTATATTTAAAAATATCTACACAAAAGAATTTTGTCTAATTTCGGCAGGATAGAAAAGCTGGTATCAAAATAACTTTCTTGTCAGAAACAATTATTAAAATGGGACAAAATAAAATTGTGCAAAAGCATTGAAAAAATAAAGCATGTATCTAAAAGACTACTATTCTTGAGAAAAGAAAAATACAAGAGGTAAAATCCACATAAACCCTATCTTTTCTTTGAGGCCTTTTCCAGGTTCTCCTGCTAGAGTCTAGAAACCAAGAAGGTTGTGATCTCATGGCCAGGAAGACAAAGGTCAGAGATCTTAGGGGCAAAGCAGCTGGAAATAGAGGGACAAAGTGCTGAACATAAGGGGACTGCATAGAAGGGAGCCCAAAAATCTACATACAAATACACCTGAAGTCATCACCTGACTCCTAAGCTGTCATATCACATAACGACAGCTACATGTAACAATATGGATGAATATCACAGACAGACAGTTCAGAGGAAGGAGCTAGACACAGAATAATACAGAATGTATGATTCCAATTACATTAAGTTCAAGGACAGAGAAAAGTAATTTATAGTGATACTATCCTGAACTTTGAATGATGTGGATGAGCAGATATCAACATTATTTAGTCTAAAAACAAATAAAGAAAGCAAGTTGCAAAAATATAATAGGAAATATATATATTATATATTAGGAACCATTTCTGTTATATGTAGGAATATATATATATATATATATATATATATAATATATATATATATATATATAATAGGAATTATTATATATATATATAATATATATATATAATAGGAATTATTTTATATATATATATAATAGGAATACATATTATATATAATATATAATAGGAAGCTTTGTAAATAATAGGAAGTATTCAGTTAAACTTAGAAATTTCAAAATAATGCTTTATTGAGCTTATGAATACATATACATGAAATCCGAAGTTAATATTTGACAAAACTTGGTGCAGCATATATTATTGTATGTTATTCTATAATACATGGTGAAAATATTTATTTTTTAAAAAAAGGTCTATGTATTTTTCTTTTAACATTTTTATCCTGAAAATATTTCATCAGTTGAAAATTTGCTGCAATGAAAGCATAACCTCAGATCAAAAGAACAGTGCACTTTTGATAGGATTATTATTTTAAAATGTACTTCTCAGAAGAATTACTTAATTTATTATGTGGTTTAGATTTATTACTAAAAAGTAGGTCATCCAAAAATTTTTTTCTTACAGGTTAAGACATTATTCCCATTCTATTTCATACTAAGAATATTTAGTAATGGGCCGGCCAAGTGGTTCAGTTGGTTAAGAATTAGTTTAAGAGTGTGAGCGCTGAGCAACAGAGCCACTGGTTCGATTCCCACATGGGCCAGTGATGCTGCACCAGAGCTGAGCTGCTTCTGAGCTGCCAACAGGTGGCAGTATGACTCAGCTGTGAGAGCACATGCTCCTAACAACAAGACTGCCTGGTTCAATGGTGGACTATGCGCTCCCGCAACTAAAACTGAACTCAGCACCTTGAGCTGAGCTGCTGCCTGAATGGCTCAGTAGATAGAGCATGCACTCTTAACAACAAGGCTGCCCAGTTCAACTCCAGCATGGGATGGTGGCTACGCCCACCCGCATCTAAGATCGTAACACAGCAACTTGAGTTTAGAGACCACGAGCTGCCAACGGGCAGCCAGGTGGTGACTGGTGCCCTCCAAAACTAAGATTGAAAGAACAGCAACCTGCCTGTCCTCCTCCCCAATTTCCCAACACTGTTCCCCTCCCCCAATCCTCCAATTAAAAAAAAAAAGAATATTTAGTAATAAAAACTCTTGAATATGACTGAAGAATGTATATGATATTCTTACAATAAAATACAGTAGTGCCTATCAAACATAATTTTTCCTCAATAAGTACATAGTTTAATAAGAAACAGATATAAATAATTGTAGCACCATAGTTAATTATGCTTCCAAATCAAAATTTCCCAACTGACAAATGAAAAGGATCACCATAAGAAAATATGTATATGGATACTGAGAAATTACCTAAATCTGAATGACAGGAAGTCTGCAGGTCTAGTATAAGTCAGTGTTTGCATTTTCAGTGTTGACTATTTGACGTGTCTTTAAGCCCCAACAGAGGACTTTGCTCACTTCAAGAGAACATACATATTTTTAAAACACAATAAAAACAAAATATTTAATAGATATTTAATAGCTCTTAATCAGTAACCTTGAAAAAATCATCTGTCTTTACTGTTACAATGTCTTCATGTGACTTTCCTGAAACCTCAATTTATCTGTCATAATAAAGAATTACTTATTTTCTTACTTGATTTGGAGTAAGGCTATGTATGCATAATAAGACTAGAAAAGAATACTGCAGTTGATAACCATGAAAGAGGGAAGAAGATTTTGCACTATTCCAAGGAGGGCCAAAATACAGCACTTTATCACAGTTTTAAGAACTGTCATCGTTTATTAAAAATTTAAAAGAGGTCATAGGTATTTTCCCACTTTATCTTTATCAGTAATAAAATATTTGAAGAGCATGGCTAAATTTCTATTGTCCAGTGTCAAATTTGATCATTTTTCACTTGTCAAAAAAAAATATGTGCTAACAAGAATATACTCAGTACAACACCAGGGTATCCATTCAATTATCATAAAAATGCATTGCTGATCAGAAATTGCTTGGGCCGGCTTCCCTTGCAAATGATACAATTAATTCCTGAGAAAATTTGGTTTTGTTGCATTTTCCCCCCTCCATAATCCATGTAATCAAGGAAGCATTCTTATAATTTTATATTTTCTAGTTAACTGCAATATTCTGATCAACAATAAAAATAGCTTTTCTCATTTGGCAGTTTTCTAGAGCAATAAGAAACAGAGATTTCCCTCTGAATGTTACTGTATGTGTGCATGTATATATGTATGTGTTGAGATATTTAATTGAGCAATAATATCAAATTGTGACCTGTTTAGACAAGGTAACTTTACCATCCTGATAAAAGTGGGAACAGAAAATGAAAAACAGTAAACATTTCTGATTCTCAGCTCAGAGAAGTAGGTATTACAAGTTCATGAGCAAAGGTAATTTGATAGAGTAACTTTGTAGCTCAGTAGGCAAAATTTTATTGAATTTTTTTGAGAAATACTGAAAGAGGATAAGGACATTTAAGTGAAAGTTCTTTGAAAAGGTATTTTGGAATTAACTACTAAGCTGACAATTTCTGTTATTTTATATATTTTGAATGATATAGCTTTGGTGTAGTATAAATTTGAAAAGACAAATTAGTGGATACATATTATGCATTTGGCAGAAAGTGAAAAATTCTGTATAAAACAAAAACAAATGTTCATATATATATTTGTGACCCACATCCAAAATACTCACTGAGCACCTACGATATATTATACTAAACTCTTACAGTTCCTGGGATATAGCAGTGAGTAAACCACACAAAGTCTCTGCCCTCAAGAAGATTACATTCTGTTAAAGGAGGTGGAAAAACAAACAAACAGATTTTAAAATAGCCAGGTATATACAGTAGCAAGAATTAGAATCTAAAATCCACAAACGACTTCTTCAGGTCATAACTTCGGTAACAAATTGACTTTACCTTCCCACACTAAATAATGAAAGAAAATGGACAAATAGATAACAAATCACTTTTCAAACATAGAATTCCAGACCAGGGCAGTGATCCTGGAGGGAAAGTAAAACAAATAAGTGAGCCATATGACTGCTACCTGGAAAGAATTTCCAGTGAGGAAACTGCACAAGGTCAGGGGTAGAAAACTAAAAACGATCAGGTAGATGAGCCTCAGAAATTGCGAAGAACCTGGCTCTTGCCAATTAACAAAAGTGGGAAAAAAAAAAACCTTCCTAACATATATCTAGGGTCATCCCCAGAAGAGCGCTGCCTCAGTAGTGGGGCCAGATTAATCCTAGACTAAATGTTGTTCTGGATCCACCTAACAGTGCCTAAACACAAGCCGTAAAAGGATCATACAATTGCCTAAGTAACTCAACTGTATCCCAGAAGAGAATCGAAATGTATAAAGGAATGCAAAAAATCCCTGCAACCAACAAGGTAAAATCCACGCTGTCTGGCATTCAATAAAAAAATCAGCACGTAAAAAGTAGAAATAGGATCTGTGTTGAGGAGGGAAAAAAATCAATTCATGCAAACAGACTCAACAATAACACATATAGTATGTCTAGAAGACAATGTAGTTTAAAAAGCTATTGTAGGCCGGCTGAGTGGCTCAGTTGGTTAAGAGCTCGCTCAAGAGTGCGAGCTCTGAGCAACAGCGGTTCGAGTCCCAGCCCGAGCTGAGCCACCAACAGGTGGCAGATGACTCAGCTTAAAAAAAAACTATTGTAAATCTACTCCATCTGATCAAGAAGGTATCAATGAGGATGATAAGGACATGACAGATAGTTTTTTAAAAAGACCCAAATTGAACACCTAGAGAAGAGAACAACAATATCATAAAATAATAATATTTGAGATAGGATTAACAGATTAGAAACTGCAGATGAAAAAATTAACTAGATACAAAGCATGGGAAAAACAAGAATAAACAGTGACCAAACACTATAAGGTGAAGGATAACCTGGTACCTATAAAGACAAGCTGGAATCCAAGACAAAAAACTATAATCTGTGAAGACAAACTAAAACTCAGTTTTCTCTGACTGCATCTAACCTCAGGGATACAGGTGACATGCATAAGGAAACTAGTACCTTTCACATAGCACTTGGCTCGGATAATGAAGAGACCTGCTAAAAGCTGGAGAAGCAAGAGGAATGAACGCTGTCCCGCACCAAAGTGAGCCAGCAACACAGCAACACATACAGGTGCCACAGTGGTATCCAGGACCAGGCTGCTTCACTTCTGCTGTTCACATCTCATGCACATGTTTCTTGCAGCCAATGCTAACCTGGGGCTATCCAGAGAAGAGAATTCTGAGAAAGATAATTCCAACCTGGCTATATTGACAAAGCACAAATTCCCTAGTCTTCTTTACAAACTGGCAGCCATACGCCCCTGATTAGAATACATCGAATATGCATATACACAATTGTGCTTCCATCTATGCAAAACTCTCTCTTACAGTTAACTTTCACCCTAAAATAATACAGTCACTCTGTCAATCTTTGAATGATGTTTATCTAGCTGAGTCACAATCCCTCTTTGATATACTTTAACAAAATGCTGATATCATATATATATACATATATATATACACATATATATACACACACATACATATATATCATAATATACATAATATATAATAAATTATATATACAAAACACACACATATATATACACACAAATATATTTTCAAAATAAATAAAAAGTACTCATAAGAAATGCTGTCCTTATTTCTGCAAGTAATTGTGTTAGCAGGTATTAATATTTCAACCTTCTCCCCTCAATAATTCCATCCTTCTTTTGCTATCAACAAGCACCTCAGCTGGTTATGGATCCTTGTCTGATGGGATAACCCAAACTTCATTCCTGAAATGTCTAGGCCATTAATGGGTTGCTTGTATTGAGCTGTTACAGTTTACCATCAATTTTTATCATAGGAGCCTGAAGGTATTAGAAAGAAACTTATTTTTCCTTTCCTTAAGTCTGATCAAGGCTTGGTGACTTCCAATGAATAGAGTATGGAAAGGGGAAAAAAATATTATCTTTATAGTAGAGAACCCAGACAGATACCACCTTAAGCAAATGATCAATGATCATTTCACTAGGGAGAAATTAAGTTGAAATCATGCATCTTCTGATGTAATGAGATGAGGAAAGCATTTTACTCTATGGTATTCTTCCCCAAAATCCATAAGTCCAATATATATCATGAGAAAATATCAAAGTCTTAAAACTCATAAAACAATGAAATGTTTATATATATATATATATATATATATATATATATATATATATATTTTTTTTTTTTTTAATAATATATGATTTACAAAATGAGATTCCAGATTACCATTACGAGTAGATACATTCATCCATCACTCATACATACACACACACACACACACATACATACATACATACATACATGTCTCTCTCCTGAGGCTGTGTAAAATGTAGAGAAAGAAAGAAGACATAGGTATAGTATCTTATGAATCCCAATGCTAATGGCCCATTTCCTTAAGGAATTAGGAAGGGAGTAACAAACCTGTGATGTTTCATTTAGTCCACAAACAAGCATCCTGCATATATATATATATATATATATATATATATATATATAATTTTTTTTGCATGGGCATAATAGCACAAAATTGAGAATAATTTTTAACTATGGGGAGAAAGAAATGGGGCAAAGAGGATACAAGTTGAATCTTGAATATAACAGGTATGTGTGTACAATGTTATGAAGAAAATGTTAAAAAACATTCATATTCTTAAAGACCTATTTTTAAAATACGTGTTTCTATCTACATGTTTTGAATACTTGGGAATGTTTTATAATAAAAATATGACGGGGCAAACTGAGGGTGAAGCTGAATCAGTTTTGCCATTCAATTAAAAGTAAATTTAGTTACCTGATTTACATTTTTAATTACTATTTTAATGTACATGCTGAACATATTTGGAAGTTAATTAAAACTTTTTGGCCTAAGAAATAAATATTAGTTATTAAATAGCTATCACAATTTGTGTGTGATCTTGATTCTAGCAACATTTCTGCAAAGACAAGAACTATTCTGACTTAAGGACATGATTAGCCCCTCACCTAAATAGATGCTGTAATCCGATGCACAGCAGCAACATGTGCTGGTTCCAGAATATGAATTAAGAATGAGGGAAAGGATTTCCTGATCATATAGTAATGGGAATGGGTTGTTTGCTTAACAACTGTAGAGGCTGTTTCAATAAAAAGGAAATACTAAATATTGTATGTGGAAATAATTGCAGGATGTTTATTTTCTTTATTTCTTTAAATATTTAATTAAATTATGCTGTTTCCATGGTAAAGCTATATAACTGGATAAAAATACACTTGAACATGATGGCCTGTATTTTTCTGGTGCTAATAGAAAATTATCAAGGAATGAAGACTTGGCTATGCCTAAATGTTCTAGTCTCATTTTCAGAATCTCAGTAATGTCTGCTCTTTAAGCTCCTTAAGAGTATCATAGCGCTGACCCTATCCTAGACAAAGCACAGGTGGTCAACACAAAACAGGCAAATTACAGATATTTGACTTTTTAACTCCTCATTCTTTCTCACTCTTTTTTTTATTTATTTTATTTTATTTTATTTTTTTATTTTTATTTTTAGCTGAGCCGTCCTGTCACCTGTTGGCAGCTCAGCACCAGCTCAGCTCAGGCTGGGACTTGAACCGCTGTTGCTCAGAACCTGCACTCTTGAGTGAGCTCTTAACCAACTGAGCCACTCGGCCAGCCCTCTTTCTTACTCTTGATAAATGTACTATCCTATTTTTTTTTCCTTCATTGACACAATTTAACACCTTCCCAGGTCATATTTTCAATTATTATTTTCATAATCAGTAAACTAATTGTATTTACCTCACCATCTTTATGTCAGCTAAAAGCAAATATTTTACTAATATGGGGCTATAAGAAGAATACAATATGTAGGTTCTTTTGTGTGCAAGGAATTTAGAATTCATTAGGACAGAAGAATTGTAAAAAAAAAACTATTTTCAAATACAATAATATTTTGTTAGAAACTAAGTGGTATAGAAAAGAAATATCCAATTACTTACAACATAGTCTCCAGTAATTTTATGACCTTAACATTCTTGTGAAGACCACATTTGTCCATCATATTACAGCATAATGTGATATAGAACAGAGGAGTAGGAAGTGCCAAAAACTCTGAGTACCTTTATAATGCATGCTGGAGATGAGACAAAATATATGCAGACTCAGGGGCCTGTCGCATATGTAAAGATTTTAGGACTATGAACATGGTGAGTGGATCCATTGAAGCAAGAATGGACCATATAAATATTATTTTCTACTGACTCATATCCTCTGATTCCAGCAATAGTTATGGTGAACTATTCTGAGAAGGCTTCAATATATTTCACACCCATGGTGACTAAAGTGAAGTGTGCACCATATGTAAGCATCAGGATTTTTCAATGCAAAGGCATGGGATACCTAAAAAAGACACTTGGCATTCATATACAAGCGGCACATGTGTGTGTGTCGGGGGGGGGGGGGTGGCGGGGGGGTTAGTTTATGTTCAAAGGGCCAGATCTCAAGGAATGGGAGAAGAGAGCTGATAGATAAAGCTTCCATTTTATCCATCAGGCAGGCAATTACCCAGCTCCTCAGAAGAGCCTACTGGAGTCATGCATCCAAAGCCCAAAGTGGTTACCAATCCAGTAATGCATTTATATCAGAAGGTGCAAAAACAATGTATACACATTTTAAGAGATGTTATCTATGTATTACTTTTCGAAGTTGGATTGAATTACGGTAGCTAGGTATAGTATGACGTTTGTTCAAAAGATGGAGTTAATCAAATGAATGCTAGTGTCATTTATTGTATCACAATTTTAATACAGTTTTTTTTCCTTTCTTAAAATGTGTATGCATTTTCTGGCACCCTCTGTTTATATTATATTTTATATTATATTATATTATATTATAATATTATATTATATTATATTATATTATATTATAATATTATATTATATTAAATAAGAAATAAATTTTTCCAGAAGAATATATAATTTTCTTATTTGTACTGCCTTCAACTCCCAAACTTTTCCCATTTCCATGCCATCAAAATTAGTTTTACGGTATTTTGACTCTACTCACATAATGGATTTCTGATAATAATGTAAAACATGAGATCTCAGATCACCCAACATGATGAAAACTTCCCACTGAGAATAATAATGGAATGCCCAAGTGAATGAGTTTAAGGTGCTGCTAACAAAATCTGTGCAGTTTTTACTAACTACAATCAAGGCTAGGATTTACAAAATAAGATTCCAGATTACCATTATAAGTAGATACATTCATCCATCACTCATACATATACACACACACACATACACACACATACATACATACATACATGTCTCCCTCTTGAGGTTGTGTAAAATGTAGAGAAAGAAAGAAGACATAGGTATAGTATCTTATGAATCCCAATGCTAATGGCCCATTTCCTTAAGGAATTAGGAAGGGAGGAACAAACCTGTGATGTTTCATTTAGTCCACAAACAAGCATCCTGCATCCATCTTCCTCCTGAGGAAAAACAATTGATTCACATGAATCTATAGCCTTGAAAATAGCCTCTAGCTTAGCACAAAGAAAATATTCCCAAGAACTACAGGATTATCCCTTCCTAATATGCCATTTCTTCAAATATTGTATAAAATTGTTCCCCTAAGACCTCAAAATAAAATTCATTATTTTTATTGTAAATAAAAATATATTCTCGCTTAATTATATAAATAGGCAAAGTGTGTATGTATGCATGTATACGTAGAGGGTGCCAGAAAAATGTACACACATTTTAAGAAAGGAAAAAACTGTATTAAAATTGTAATACAATGAATGATGCTAGCATTAATTTGATTAACACCATCTTTTGAGCAAATGTCATCCTACATGTTGCCACCGTAATTCAATTCAACTTCGAAAAGTAATACATAGATAAAATCTCTTAAAATGTGTACATTTTTTGGCACCCCAGGATATATCTCTATCCATATATCTATATCTTTCTCTCTTCTCTCTCTCTCTCTCTCTCTCTCTCTCTCTCTCTCTCTCTCTCTATATATATATATATATATATATATATATATATATATATGGTTTTTGCAATGAAAAACATAGAAAAAATACATCATGACTTTTCTGACAACCCAATACATATATATATATAACATATATAAAATTATATATATATGTAAAATTATATATACATATATAATTTTATACTCTTAGAGAAAAATAAAGCTTAATAAAGGTTCAGTGTCTGCATGTAGGAAATTGGTTGACAATGGGGATGAAATCTGGATAACAACAACAAAATCTCCCAAAGCCTTTTTCCTCAGTATTTTGGATACTTAAAACTATTTTATGCATGTGTGTATAACATATTATACTATATACATATATATATATATATATATATATATATATATATATATAAAATATAACATATACTATATAAATATATACATATATATCTTCCATTTTAAATCTTCTTGCTGTCATACGTATTATTATCTACAATATCATGGAAGCAGCCTTCATGCTCAGCTGTCACTCAGAGATGAGCATCCACTCTATGTATGCATTATAGTATATTTAAAAAATGTAAGGCTGACACACTTTGAACAATAAAGTGATGTTACACAGATTTTATCAATAAATGGATTTGGGAGAGTATTAAAGAATGTATCTAAGTACAAAAAAAAAATTCACTTAAGGATCATTCTTGCTGCTTAATTGCCCTCTGGGTAAAATATTGTCCTTCCCTAAGCATAGTTTTGTAGAGTGAAGTGCTATTCTCAACTACATAGTCAATCTTCAGGGAACAATATTAAACTTATCTGTTCTAAATATGTTATTCAACCCCTTGTTCCATCACATCAATCTATGGTTACACAGAGAAAAAATATATATATAATAAATGATAAGTTTACTATTTTATAGCACTTGTGAGCCTGACATGGTTGTTACTTAAAAAAAAAAAAAAAAAGACCTCCTATATAGGGCCAGCCGAGTGGCTCAGTTGGTTAAGAGCTCACTCAAGAGTTTGAGCTCTGAGCAACAGCGGTTCGATTCCCGGCCCAAGCTGAGCAGCCACTGAGCTGGAAAAAAAACCTCCTGTGTAGAAGTTTTATTTTGAAGAAATGCCATTTTTCTTTTATGAAACCAACTTTTCATAGTAAGTCAAAACAAGGTACAGTTTGCAAAGAATACAGTGACAGTGACGAATCATATCTGAAGTTAAGTACAAGCACTGTAGGTAGGCACCAGTCCATGCTGGGATATTGACAATTTCCTTTAACTTTTTACTGTAAATGTGCGAGAGCTTCGTTCATTTGACCTTAAGTCATTCTGTAAATCAATTGTGGAGTGGAAACGGATTCCAGTTGCCAAAAGATCCCTCTTTCTAAACTGTCCTCATTGTTTTTACATATTTCCCTAGATGATTTTGTTTCCATATCAGTCAGATTAATAAATGAAAGAAAATGCTTGATCTACTGACAAGCTTACTTTTTCTTTCTGTCTCAGATGAGGTTTTAATAATTCATTTTTCCCATTTGTAAAGAGAAGGTACTCTTCTCATTTCCCTATCTTTGCATTTGCCTTTCCCTTATTTTATATCTCAAGGTGCCAAACGGTATTCCTTACTAACACCCCCACCACCAACATCAGAGCTTCTACCTTCATGGAATATATTACCATGGTGTTTAGGAGGAAAACAGGAAATGATTGAATATATCAACAAAAGAATGCACAGGAACAATGCTAACTCCCTCTGTTTCTGTAGATAGTTATACGTGGGGTCAGGGGAAGCCACAGAACTCCACTAGCAAAATTATAAAAGGAATATAGATTTCATTCCTGTCATCATTGTGCTTATATACAAAAAATTAAGAAATACACTGGACAGTAAGAAAGATGGTGGAGAGAACTCATTATAAAATCATTGTTCCCAATGCCTATTAAAATAAGTATAAAACAACAAATCATAAAGAGAATAATTCATCGTGGTAACCAAGAGGGAATGGATATACCCTCTTTCCAAAAAAATTAATAAAGATCCTGAAATCTTAACCCAGCCTTCATGCCATGTGCAAGACACACACACACACACACACACACACACACACACACACACACACACACACCACTTTTAGAATGAACACCAAGGAAGATGAGTGACTGAGTAACACAACTTTGAGACTTCCCATTACTACACTTGAATTTGGAAAGAAGTGAACGAAGGAAACAAGTAGGCACTCTGGGGAAAAGTTTTTAAAAATTACTTAGAGTTGGAGCTTTTACATAAGAAACAAGATTTCAGCAGAAGCAAGAAAAGTGTCAAATTTTGACATTTTCCAACATTTCTTGCAGAAATGTGGTAATAACTAGAAGCCCAGTTATTCTCCTCATAAAAATAGGTATCTTAAATACTAGAGGAGGATATTGGCCAAAATCTTAGAGAAAAGAACAAAAGACCAAAATGAGCTCTTCCAAGCCCTCAGACTGCAAAAACAGGATAAAAAAACAAAACAAAAAAAAAACCCTCTAAGTGGAACTCAGAGGGAAGACAAAGAGTCTCAAGTAAGCAGAGAAGTACTTGCTGCAAAGGAAAATTGCTCCACACAGAGCAAGTGGAAGGGCCTGCCACCTTGAACATGAGCAAATGACAAGCAGCACAGCACAGCAACAAGGTGTCTATTATAAAGACTATTATAACTCAGAAGAAAGAAGGAAAGAGCTGATGGTATGAAAAGAGAAATTAAAAAAGAAATATAGTAAACAAATACAAAGAAACAAAAACAAAAAGCTCATTTTGGAAGAAAATGGAATGATCAGAAGAAACTAAAAAGATAAGAAAATTAGAACACATTCAGAAATGTAAGACCAAATGATGAGATTTAAAAGTATTATTATCTGAAAGGGTAGGGCTGAGGAAATAAAGAATCAAAAATAAGAATCCATTTGAGGGAGCTACATTACAGTCCCATAACAACCAACATAGGTGATAATCTGATTACTGGTCCAAAAGGGCTGCTGTGCTAATCAGAGTGAACACAGAGAAGAAAGACAAAGATAAGAGAAGTCAGAGTCCATAGCTTTTATCTGATTGATCAAGAGGTCCTGTGCCTTCAAGACAGGGAAAGAAATATTGAGCTACTGAGCACCTTCGCAAACCAAAAATATGCTTGGATTTCGGGATATGCTTGTAGGTCCATTTCCAAAACACAAAGCTTTGTTAACCTCCCTTCTCTCATGGCACCCTCACTAATAATCACATGAGATAGTGAGATCTAACATTTTGTTGCTATTTAACAGGTGACTACACTAAGGCCCAGAGAAATCAAGGAAGCAGGAGAAAAGGTTATGACTTAGAGGTTCTTGACTTGAACTCCCTCTTTGGTTTTGACTTTGATTGGAAGAGGCCAGTTACGGGAAAGGGCGGTGGGTGGCAAGTAGTAAATATGAAATCTTGAAGGCAGGATTAGAGTATGGTCACTGAATTGTCATTTTACAATGCCTTTCTTTCTCCCAGATCATCAGCAACTTCAAATATTTTATTCCAAATGATGTCTCCAGAGATTGGATGAAAATAACTCAAATTGGATGAAGTGCAGCAGCAGTTCCTATAGGGACCAATTACAAATCAACAGCCTCATTAAAGCTGTAAATGCTTATAAAGTACACCAGAGCAGGAACATCCAACAGTGAAGCACAGGTGTACACAGTTACTACCAATATTTAGCATCATTTAAATTTGGAACATAATTTAAAGTAATTTATGGGAAAATGCAAGCCTATGAGGATCTCCCAAGCAAATAATGATAGAAGGAAACTCTGGTGCAAGACTGCAACTTGTACTTTGTGCTATATTCTGTTGGTCTAATTTGCCTCTCCCCTACCCCCATTTCTCTCTTCTAATTGGAAACTGTCTAGTGCTTTCTGTGATTCATATGTGCCCAGCACTGGCCTGCCTCCTTGGAAAGTTTTTCCATATTTGTTCATACATTCTCCTCATTTAGATAGGTTGTTACTTTCTCTCTTCCCCCAGGAGTTCTAGAACTGAGTTTCATTAACATGACTAAAAGGATATTTACCAAAACTTTTTTATTTTTTAAAGTGAAAATGTTTTTAATAATGTGAATACTGTAAAGAGAGGAAAAGAAGAGGGATGGTTATTTGAGAATGATAGGGCAAAACGTATGGTTATAAAAAGGCCTGGATTACAATTCCCATTTTTGCTTTTAAATTCCAGAAAACTGAATTTAGCATGATAGGTTAATTTGTACCACACCCAGAATACAAAATAAGTTTTTCATCATTATGAGTTAATGCATTTTATATTGAGACTAAAATGGAATTCAACTAGCAGAATTAATTCTAATGGCTTCAAAGTCAGTAGTGACTAGCTCCATGTCTAGGGAAAAAGTTAATTTAAAATCAAATTGAATTTACAAACTGAATTTACTGATTTTTACATTTACATTAGAGAAGGGTTATCTTAGAATAAATTATTTAAAAATCACATTGCCCGCTTGCCTAGAACCTAGGTAAATTTGACTTTTAAATTCTTGAAAACTAAAAATGTATGTAGTCTGTATATATGACTTTCAGCAAAATATTAACAGTCTAGGCTACAGTTTCCTCATCTATAAAATGAATATACGATAGACTAAAATAGGTATTTTTACCTTGGGAACAACCAATCTTTTGTTAAGAAACTATATGTGGGCTTCAGCCCTGAAAAAAATCTCTGAATGTCCCAGAATTTATGCAAAATTATGTATAGGTTCCATTGTGTATTGGTTTGAAGAAAAAAAAATCAGTAAGTTTCACCAAATTCTATGTAAAGCATACTTCATGTTTATTTGCTTCTCTAATACTCTATTAAAGATGGTCTATCAGTGGTGTATTAACCTGAGTGTATAATAATCTATGAAGGTTGTTGAAACTATGGATCATTGGAACACAGCATTCAGGAGATCTGGGTCAATCTCATGTGAGAAACTGTTATTTGCCACAGGGTCAATCATAATTATAGATGTGATAACCAAAACGTTGTTCAAAGTTTTCAAAATTATACAATAGAATATTATTTTATAGTCTGTGCTGATTAGTATAACCTGTTTCCTGAGAATCCAAGCCCTTTAAAGGTTCTTTGTTGATAGGTTGACTCTCATGAAGATAGCTCCACTCTCTATACTTTTATAAGCAGAAAAAAGAGTGGAGGTGAAGTTCAACTGGGTAGATTTAAGTGCATGTAGAATGCCTACTAAAAATTTTAAACATATTGGATAGCTAAAATAAGATTTGAGTTCCATGCACCAGCATCATCCCACCCCTATGGATTTAATGTAGTTATGCTAGTTCTATTCTTTTGTATTACTCTAAATTGCAAAGATGTACGTTTCTCCTTGATAAAGGGCCATTTTCTGCTTTGCTTTTAATGCTACAGAGGCTTATATAATAAGGAAACTCTAAAAACAATCAACTCACTATAAAATTAAAGCCATTCCTTTTAAATTTATTTATTCCATTGCTTATCACGTCTACAAAGTCACCTTTGTTGAAGTCAGAGAAGTAACCCAGAGAATTTTCAGAGGGCCATGAGATAACACCGGTTTCATTTCAAATGATTGCTGATAAGGAATGAAAATTTCTGCTGTGTCTAGATGAGGTTATTAGCTAAAAGCTCAGGAAAATGACTGCAACACAATAGGAAATTCATCTAATTCACTTTTTAAACATTACTTCCAGGTTGAAAATGAGAAATTTAACAAACCATAAGTATTCTCATACAGCCCTTAATATTAAGTTGCAACAAATCGGGACTTTCTCTTTAAAAATAAAATAAATAAACTGCTATCCTCTAACCACAGTCCTAGAAAGTAATCATATGTCAAATAAAGAACAAATCTGGACTTAGTAAGGAGAGACTTTATTCTAAAGCAGCGGTTCTCAACCTTCCTAATGCCGCGACCCCTTAATACAGTTCCTCATGTTGTGGTGACCCCCAACCATAAAATTATTTTCGTTGCTACTCTAGAACTGTAATTTTGCTACTATTATGAATCGTAATGTAAATATCTTTTTGTTTTCTGATGGTCTTAGGCAACACCTGTGAAAGGGTCGTTCGACCCCCAAAAGGGTCGCAACCCACAGGTTGAGAACCGCTGTTCTAAAGGATAATTGCAAAGCAGGAAAGGGACCATTGCTATAGGGAGAAGAGGATTATTGCAGTAGAGAGAAAGCTCTGAGTTTAAAGATCAGCAAACATCTCAGGGATTAATCAAAGGGAGGTTTTTCTCTTTTTATAGGGGGAAGAGGAATAAGGCTAGAAACAGCAGTATGTGAGGAAATGGGAAGACTGGTGTGATAGGATAGTAGAGTTGACAGTGTTTTACCCTGAGGTCAGATTATTCTCAGGTAGGGCTTTTAAGGAGAGGCTGTATTCTGGTTCAGGTTGAGGATGGGTCAAAGGTTAGGGTCCTGGGGGATCAAAAGGAGCTTAATCAAGGTTTAGTTAACAAATATTTTGTTCTAAATGGAATCTAATCATTGATCAGGCAAAGAATAGAAACTTGGGGGTCTGTGTCTGGTCGTGCCATAGGTAAAAGAGGGGCATCCATGAGTTGAATCTAAGTTATGTGGGGGAAGAGCTGTACCCTAGAAGACAGAAAGGTCAAGGGATTGCTTACCCTTTATTGTTTTCCGTGCTCATAGGACTCTGATAAAAGTCAACATTGTTATAGGTTTTCAAAATGTCACCGGAGAATACCACATGAATTTTGTATTTCTACCTCATTGTACATTCTTCATAGACAGCAACTAATTCCTCACAGATCTAGAAGGGCCACTCTCTTGAGGATGGGGTGGGGTAGTGGAACAGGAGACCTCGATGTGACATATAAGTGCCTAGTAGAAAGAGCCTGCCTCACCTGTGGGGATTCAGAAGAGGGACAATGCACTGCGAAGGAGCCATGCTGAAATGTGCGTTGTCCCAACAGTGAGACACATATTTTGTCCAGACCTCTGAATATAGAAATGGTTTCAGCCAGGGGACATGCTAGAAAAAGGGGACTCTGGCAGCCAATTTTATATCTGGACTATTAGTTGAACTCAGAGTTAAGATTTTTCTTTTCCCCCTAAAATGAATAGCTATTGCTTATTATGTTCTAAGCACTACACTATGTGCTGGGTTGCCAGACACGAAGGCATCATTCATATCTAATTTTAAATCTCCAGGAATAAGACAGCTGCTCGGCTATTTTCAAAGTTTATATATGACAATGCTTCTAAATCAAATTTAGCATGCTTGGAAAATAGATTCTTAAGCATTTCCGTTTAATAAACAATCTAAATTCAACGATCATCTTCAACATGTTTCTGTACCTTCTTTTACCTCCCTTTCCTCATAGCCATCATCATTTAAAACATAAATGGCACAAGCTGTGGAGTAACTGGACAGTTTCCCCAAGCTGCATACCATATGTCCAAGCTCTTATCTGGCTGTTTCTCTCTGTTTCCTCTACAGGAAATCTGATAAACCTCAAACTATAGATGCGCATTTGTCTACCAGTGGAAATGTAGTTCCTCTATTAGACTTCCTAACAAGTCATGGAGTTTTATAAAACAGAGAATGGAAGATAAACTGAAAGGAGGTGGAATGCAGTTTTTGCTATACCAAGACTAAGTGGACCTCCATCTCAGGCCTGGTGCTTTTAGAGTGTTCAGTGACTGTCATGATTGGGGAAAAACAAATAGGTATTCCAACAGCTGGGACTAAAAAGTAAGAGATGTAAAACAGTGAAATCTATTTTCATGGGTGCCATATGAAACTGTGATGATTTTAGTCATCATCCTTACATAGTCAAACATTTTTAAGTATTCTCTATAATTAGCCCTTAATTTTTAAGTTACCCTTTGTGATTAATTTTCCTAATCCAACATGCTCCTACTGTCTATTTACACATGATTTTAGCTTACAAAAATATTGATTAAAGTAGAAAAGTACCTAGATTACAATGCAATGTACATAAGAAACAGAGCCCTAGAGTTTGGCCAAGCATTGTGATATAATGCCTGAGTGTAACACTTCCACATGCATCGCCATATGTTAAAGGTGTCTGACTAGGATGATGAAACATTATAAGTAGATACTAATACTTGATTATTCAAGCCTAGGAGGTCTTGCATATCATCCTTATAAATAATGTTCTACAGAATTTTCAAGATTTACAAGTATATCTCTAAAATATAGATAAAACATAGAACTATAGTCCATAGATCAAAGTGTAAACAAATATAAGTATTTGTCTAATTGTCTTAAGCTACATACATTAATGGAAAATGATGCATACCCATTTATAACAAAGAAGAAGAGACAGGGGCCGGCCGAGTGTCGCGATGGTTAAGAGCTGGCTTGGGATGCCAAAGGGCCCCGGTTCGGATCCCACATATGAGGGCCAGTGACACTGCCCTCTACAGCTAAGATGCTGAACAACAGCTCAACCTGGAGCTGGGCTGCAGTGAGTCGCAGGCGACGGCGTAGGCTGCAGCCCCTGTGGCAGTGGGTTGCCATGGGCTACCGTGTGTAGCCAGCAGCCAGCGTGAGCGGCCAGCAGCCACAGTGAGCGGCCGTCCAGAGGCCGGCGACTGATCTGCCTCGCCCGGGAAGAGTGCAATGATGGTGCCAACTTGGGCCAGTGAAGCAACGTCCTCCACAACTAGACTGAAGAACAAAAAGACAGCAACTTGTCTGTTCTCCTTCCCCCAATTCCCCAGCACTGTTCCCATCCCCCAATTCCCCAATAAAAATCTTTAAAAAAAAGAAAGAAGAAGAGAAAGGTCCAGTGAATATGTTTTAGGACTAAGCGGCCTGGGTGTGACTCCCACCTTCATGACTTATCTATTTCCTACCTCATTTCCTCAATTATACTATGAGTGTTAAAATAGCACTAAAAGTATCTCCTAACAATAAAATAAGCTGATTAATTTTCATAAAGCTCATAGAAAAATCCTGACATATTTTAAACACTCAGTAAATTTTAGCTATTATTAGGGTGCATGACTTTAGTAAAGACTCATTTTTCTATGTGCTGTAAATGAATCTTGTTTTATTTTTTTTTTTATTTTTTTTTTATTTATTTTTTTTTTTTTATTTTTTTTTTTTAGCTGAGCCATCCTGCTACCTATTGGCAGCTTAGCGGCTGCTCAGCTCGGGCTGGCCTCGAACCGCTGTTGCTAAGAGCTCAAACTCTTGAGCGAGCTCTTAACCAACTGAGCCATTCGGCCGGCCCTTGAATCTTGTTTTATTATATAGTCTTACTATGTAATGATTACTGCTGATTTCAAAACAGGCACTATGCCAAGAATTATGCACTCATACACACAAAATCTTATTTGACTTCTTCATCATCTATAGTTTTTGAAGTGTGGTATAATGCCCATAATATCAAACAGGAATTGAGACATAGAGTTACAAAGTAATTTTTCCAAGATTAAAGACCATTTAAATAACAGGAAAAAACACTACCTTAGGACTAAAAAAAAAAAAAAACCTGAGATTCACATTCGAGGTATATCATTTACTAGCTGTGTTATCTGAAAGAAGCTAATTAACTGTCTGGGCTTGTTTGCTCACCTGTAAAATGCGTATAACACTATGTATCCCTTCCTGATTCTCAAGTTAGTGGAGAGAATCAAACGATAAATTAACAATGAAAGCACTCCATAAAGTGGAATAAGAATAAATGAAGATTGGTCTTGTTAAGGGTGTTTCAGATTCCAGTGCTCTTGCCCACCTGCTTAATTAACGTGGAACCTGGTTTTCCTTTGATACACAACTCCATTGTTCCCTCCGGGATTGCCTGATGGCAAAGAGGATCTTCTCTATAACCTTAGCTGATGTCTGAATGCAAATGCATGGAGCTTCTCTTCTCTGCCTGTGGTTACTAGGCTGCCAGGAGGCATAGCTGCCTGTGCTTGCTACAGGCAACTCTGTAGATCTCACTTGAAATGATGCTAAATTTTTCTTTCTCTGGCCTGAAGACAAATGTGTTCTGCTTCTCAGAGCTATTTGGGGTACCCAAAATGGGGCTGCTGAGATCCTAATGACCCAATTAATCTTACAGAACACCATCATCTCCTCAAAGTAGAGGCTCTGGGAAGCATTTGGGGAATTGGGGGGTTTGGGAAAGACAGTTTCAGGGACTAGGGTTAACCCCACCTCATATTCTTATACCAAGAGCCATCAGTCCTCTAAAACATAGGCCTTGTTACCCATGCTTGCCCCATTTGCCCAGAATTGTGCTTCTCTTTCAGTGCTTGTATACCCAGGAGTCCCATTGTCCCTCTTTGGCTTCTTTCAAATATCCACAGTTTATCAAACAAGACTGAACCTGTCCAAAAACTTTGATAATAGCAAAAACATACCCTAAAATTTTGGAAAAACTTTTCTATAAAATTGTCATTGCTACCTTGATAACAATAAACTGAAAGAAAAAAATCATGCATACTCATTATCATGACAAGTAATATCGAATAATAACTATGGTAATATTACTTGTTATATTGTTATATTGCTATCACTTTAAAATGGGTAAAATCTAAAAAAAAATATACGGAATTTCAGCCATTATCCCATAAATATATTAAAAGCTATTTTTAGGAGTCTATCAATAATTAATGGGTATCTGATATATACTGAATACTCTGCTAAGAGAGTTAGTGCATTCTTAAAAATTCCTAGTGTTAATGCACTTGAATATTTAATAGTAAGAAAGGTCTTACACACTTAAAACTTGAGAATAAGATAGAAAATATTGGCAAATGTATAGCAAGAAAAATAACTATAGACTACAAAAGGACTTCTTAAAGACGAGGGCATTAAGTCGGCCTTTGGCAGTCTTCCATGATAAAAATGCTCTGTAAACTAGAAATAGAAGATAAAATGGTTAATCTCATAGAAATTATCTGCCACAAAACCTACTCCATTTGTCATACTTAATGGTGAATATTGAAAGCTTTCTATCTGCAATCAGAAATGAGAATAAATGCCTGCCAAACTATTTCTATCTTGCATCACTTTGATGGCCCTTGCTGGTATGACACTGCAAGAAAATGAAATAAAAATTTAAAAATTAGAAACAAAGAAATGAAACTCTCATGATTCACTAATATGACTGTGTTTAAGAAAATCAAAAATAAAATCCATATAAATTATTACAATTAGTGAGTTTAGCAAATTTGCTAGTTATCTATCATCTTACAATACAAAAGTCAGTTTTATTTCTATATAAGAGAAACAAATATTATATATAATTTTATAAATTAAATGTAATCTTAAAAAATGAACAATAACATCTGAATTATTAAATGCCATAAAGTAAATCTAATGGAAGATATGAAAGATCTCTATGTGTAAAACAATAAGGCATTATTGACAGAAATTAAAGAAGACCTAAATAAATGAACAAGTAATCTATGTTCATGGGTTGGAAGACAAAATTACAAAGGTTTCAATTGTTTCCTCATTGATCTATGATTCAATGCAATAACAATCAAAATCTCAGCAGGTTTATTATTGATGGAAATTAACAAGCAGACTCTAATTTTATATGAAATTATAAAGAACAGTCAAGACAGTTTTAATGAAGAAATGGTGAATAACTTGATTCAGTGGAAATAAAGTTTTATCTTAAAACTATAGTAATAAAAAAGGGTAGTATTGGTGCGATGAACAAACAGACCAATGAATAAGAGTCGAGAAAAAGAAACAGATATAGGAACACTGATTTAAGGAAAGATATGACTTAAAAAGGTTGAAATGATGCTGAGCTAAGTGGAAATCCATAAGGAAAAACACTGAAATAATATGAGCAATATGCAAAATCAATTCCAGATATATTATTAATCTAAATTTGAAAGATGATATGATAAAGCTTCTGGAAGATATTATGCATAGAAAAATATAATCATGATTTTGTATAGAGAATGATGTGTTAAACAAAACACAAGAAGCAATAGTCATAAAGAAAAAAAGGTATTAAATTGGACTACACTAAACCTAAGAAATTCCATTTTTTCAAAAGAAATCATTGAGTGAAAACGTAAGCCAAAGATATGACAAAGATATTTATAGCATATGATTCACAAATGGTTGAAATTCAATCGAAAGACCTCCTACAAATCAATAAAAGCAAAAAAAAAATGGGTAAAAGACTTGAAACAAGTGACATTTCTTATAATTATACTGTCAGATATGGGCCATATTTAAATGGCTATAGACTTATAAAAGATTCTTCAATGCATTCATCCTGAGAGAAATGCAAATTAAAACCCAAAGTGGCTTAAACAAAATGTGACTGTCAATATCAACTGCAGTGAGAAGGCAGAGCAATGGGAAACCTAAAAAAATGTTAGTAGGAGTGTAAGATGGTAAAACCACTTAGGAAAATAGTTTGAAATTAACTACTGAGGTTGGAAAAAGACCTATCACATGGTTCAGCATTGCCACTTCAAGATACATACAATGGAGAAATGTGCGTTGTTGTACAGCAAGACATATATGTAACAATGTTCATGGTATTATTATTGGCAATAGCCAGAAACTGGGGTGGAAGGGCGGGCGAGAACTACGGGCCATTAACAGTTAAAGGCATAAGTGAATTATAAAATATTTATATTATGAAAGTCCATATAGCATGAAATATAAATAAAATATAACAAAAATGTAAATGGATCTTACAAATGTGATGGTTAAAGGCTGGACACATATATACTGTATAACTTTATACAAATTTCAAAAACAAAATTAGCAGTAGTATTCATCCCCTTGAAAAGTACCCACTAAATAATAATATTCTCTCAAGGCAATATTAAGTTCCTATTTATTAACTAACTGATTCTTGGTCTGAAAACAAGAACTGGTTTTAACCCAGGAGTAAAATTCCACTCCAGGCTTACACTAAGTGGTTACCTTCCTCTCTTAGAACAAGTTCATGTGCTACTTCACAAGACTATCTAAATTCATTCCTTTTCTTGTGTTTCCTCTTTTTGCTCCTTTATCTATTAAGTTTTGTCTATAGATACCTCAGAAAGTTATTTACTTCACTGTATCTTTATGAGCGTTTAAGAAATGCTATGCATAGAAAACAGCCTGAGAGATGGGCAAACCATTTCCATCATGACAAAGCTCTATGTCACACATTGCCTCTGGCATGGCAATTTCTGTCAAATAAAACCAATTATAGTGTGTTCTCAGCCACCGTATTCACCAAATCTGGCACCGTGCAACTTCTGGCTCTTCCCCAAAGTCAAAATGACCATGAAAGGTAAACCTTTTGGATTGATTCAGGACATTAAGGCAGCCACAACAGTGCAACTAAAGATACTCACGAAAGAGGACTTCCAGAACTGCTTCAGAAAGTGGCAAGAATGATGGGATAGGTGTGTTCAAAGTCAGGGGAAGTATTTTGAGGGGGATTAATGGCAATGCATCTTTAACTATAGTAATTTTTTTTTTATTATTTGAACATTCACTGTATTGTTTGACTACACCTTGGGCATTTATGTTTTGTGCACATCTCTCTACATGCTATATTTTTAAATGTTAACAAAATAAAGGAAATAATGATACCAATTATTCCTAGAGGATAACATCAACCAAGTTCTGATCAGCTAGGTGTGGTTCTGCCATTTAATTTTACCATCATTTTAAAAAGACAAGGATCTCATCTTCTGCTCAGGTTCAGCTAGTCGTCACTTCTATTACTGAACAACAAACCCTTAGTATGACTTAGAGCTTACTGATCCAGTAAGGCCTGTCAACCTATCATTTTTCTTTGATGGAATTAGATAGACAGCTGGACACACATCATGGAGTTTCTTAAATGCCAGGTTTAGTTATTTATATGTGATTCCGCAAGTCAATGTTTCTATTTTTCTGTGTTTCTCTGATCCCAGACTACCCACATTAAATATGCCTGGAGTGTTCACCAGAAATATAGTTTCTAAACCCACACAATTAGGTAAGGACCTAGCCAACACATTTTTAAAAAAAACATTTCATCTAATTCTTATACACACAAAAGTGTGGCTCAACTGCAATGAGCAATGTGATACCACGCAAGATTTTTTTAAATTAAGGAGTGACATGTTCTCAGTAATAAGCCACACTGAAAACCTTGAGATGTAGACAGAGTTATTTTTGTCCATTTTTTTACTTCTAATGAAGCTGAAAGAAACAAGGTTGTGCAGAACATTAATCAGCAAGTTCACATCCAATGGCATGCAGTGCTAAATAAGTTGCCTGAAAATTATTTATTAATGAGAAATAACTCTGGTTGATAGATGGGCAGCCTTTTTTAAATACAGAAGTGTGTGCTTCAGCCACCTGCCCTACTGAAATACAGAGCTAGGGCTGAGAATCCTTGCCCCATTCAGGATGTGCTGCATAGTTAGATGGTCGGCCATCTGGTAACCAACGATTTCTGTTACCTGCAGAGTGACTAAAGAATGAAGGCATGTGAGGAAGGGTGGTGCAATTATGGATTGCAGGGATTAACTATTTCTATAACTAGGTATATAGAAAAAAAGTAAATTAGAATTTCATATTATGATAAAATGCTAAAGGTTGCATTAAGTTTCAGGTTTATTTTGTAAACATTATTATGCACTTATGACTTCCAATATATTTCCCAGCTTAAGCTTAGTCATGCAAGTAGCCTCACTGGAGTGGGCCAACCTACTCAATCCCAAAACCTGATGTGTATTTTAGCACCCAGGTTCGGGACCTGCTAAGGAAGAAAGGCAGGGAATATGAAGATAGAATATCGAAAGAACAGGTATAATTTTAAAAACGCCCATGATAGTGCTAAGAGAAAAGTAGAGGCAAACAAAAGAGCTACTATTGGCCATCTTAATATAATGATTATTGATTAAAATGGTTCTTAACCAGGGACTATTTTCCACCCCAAAAGACATTGCATTGCCAAGGTCTGAAGACATTTTTGGTTGTCACAACTGGGAGGGTGCTGGAATCTAAAGGGTAGAGGCTACGGATGCTGCTAAACATCCTACAATGTACAGAGCAGCCCTCACCCCCCCCCAAAAAAAAAAAAGAATTTACAGTCCACATGTCAATGGTGCTGAGATTGAGAAACTGATTAATTGAAACAAATTCAGTCTATGAACATATTTCAAAAGGGGAAAAACCACATTATTGTAAAGAAAAGTAGTTGTACGCAAAAGAAGAGTAACTTTAATGCATGTTTTTAAATTAGTTTTAATGTGGGAGTGAGCTGACATATGTGAGTATGCTAATCTCAGGGTTTTGTTTGTTTTGATTAAGAATACATATGATAGTAGATATATAGTATTTGGTAACTATGTGATGGGACAAGACAGGAAGAGTCATGAGAGAGCCAAGCTGAACCAGAAAACCAAGAACTGTATTATCAACAAGAAGAGTGGCCAGCAGAAATGGTCATACAAAATAGTCCTGTAGAAGCAAGTTCCAAAGGTGAATTGCAAGACAATAGTTTAACCAAATGTCTGTAAAAGAGAGTTAACTGTGTAGATTCAGCCATCCTACAAGGGGAAAATCTCAGTATGACTCTACTAACTATAATGAGGTACTAATAAGATACGGTGAAGTAAGTAATTTTCTGAGGTATCTATAGACAAAAATTTAATCAATAAGGGAACAAACAGGGGAAACACAAGGAAAAGAATGAATTTAGAAAGTTGTGACATAGCCCATGAAACTGTACTAAGAGATGAAGACAGCCACTTAGTGTGAGCCTGGAAAGGAATTTTATCCCTGGGTTAAAACCAGGTCTTGTGTTCAGACCAAGAATCAATTAGCTAATAAGTAGGAACTTAATATTGCCTTGAGGGAATATTATTATTTAGGGAGTACTTTTCAAAGGGATGAATATAACTGCTAATTTTGTAAACCCATGAATTCAGAGTATCAATACCTTTGTAATGGTTTGTGTTAATGTAACAGTAAGATTTATAATCATTCAGCTTTTCTTTTACGTAAATTTGATTTATTTTAAGAGGTTGATGTATTGAAAAGATTCCGTATATTAGAGTGTTATTTTTATTTATTGACATTCAAAATTTGCCTATGGTTTAATAAACTTATAAATGGTAAATGTTAGCTTTATAAATGTGCATTTTTATTAATTAGAAATGTAAATAGTACATAAACATATAGGCCATTTGCTTAATGATATATGAGCTAATAATAAATTGAGTGTGAAACAAAGCCAAAAGTAGAGTTGAATGCTCTTTCCCACATTTAATAGTCTCCAAAACCTTACTGATGAGAAATAGCAATAAATAGTCCAGATATGATCACACTACGCCCCACAAGCCAAATCTTGACTGCTGCCCATATTTGTAAAACCTCTGAGCAAAGAATGGTTATCACATTTTTAAATAAAGAAAATCAAAATAAGAATAGTATTTTGTGACATGTAAGTTACATGACAACATTCAGTGTCTCAGTGTGTTATTCAGTGTACTAGTGGAACACCGCCACGCTTAATCCTGTACATATTGTCTGTGATTTTGTACTCTAATGGTAGACTTCACTAGTTGTGACAGAGACCATATGCTGACAAAGCCTAAAATATTTACTATGTGGTCCTTTACAGAAGGTTTCCTAGTCTTTGAGACAGTAATTATAAGCTTGGGCTCCTGTACAAGTCAAACTGGGTTTGAAGGTCAGGTCTGCCTCTACTGGCCATGATATGGGAAAGTTTCTTAAACTCTGAGGAGCCCAGTATCTCCATCTGTGGAATGGTAATAAATTTAGTGACGACCTTATAGGATGGCTGCAAGGAGTCAACATGTAACACACGAAGAACACCCAGAAGAGCGCCTGGAAGTAAGCAGTCCCTCACAGCGCTTCTCATTAGCATTAACTAGGCTTACATACTGGGCTTACTTATTGCTACTCCTGGAGTGATTAAAGAGGAATGCATATGCTATCAACTTGGAAATGTGCAATTTGAAAAGGCATACACTTATTAACAATTTAAAATGTATATAGACATTTTAAAGTCCAGACCGCTGCTACAAAGCCAATTGAACTTCCCCTTGAACTCGCCCCAGCTCACCAGGAGTTGTTAGCTAATAGGAGAATGTGTGTGTGGTGAACCCACCCAGACTTGGGATGAATCCTAACTCTCACCCCAGCATCGTGGCTTAAAGCAGCTCAGTGTAACTTTATGAGCATTGCTTTTTTCTCATCTACGTAATACAAAATATCATACCAACATCATCAACACATATCGGACAAATGCCTGGACCTGTTGAATCCCAATGGATAAGCCCCAGATATTTGCAGTTTTAAAAGCTAAACATGTGCTTTAGGTATACATGTAGGCAATACTGAGAATCACAACCTTAAAATGTTTATGTGAGATTTAAATGAAATAATGAGTGTCCAACTCCTAATAGAGGACCTGGTCTCCCCAAAACCAAAACTTTCTGACACTCTGAATATCATCCATTAAGGGGTAACAGAAAAATTGAAGCTAGACTGGCTGTCTTCATCCCAGGAAATCTGGACGAATGATTTCTGTTCACTAATAATAGGTAAACAGACCTTACATACAGTTGGCCCCTGAGCTCTGGAGACCAAAAAAAAAAAAAAAAAAAAGCCCATATCCAACAGTCAGAATTTCCTTTAAATCTCCACACTGGAAAACAAGACTCTCCAAAACCTTACTAAATAGTGTAAATGATTAATAGTATTAAAAGTTTGACTACAGAGGGCATAGTCTCCTTAACAGTATTATTACTATCAAAATGAGACCCTTTCCTCATAAGTACTGTTGTAAGCTTATTAACACTTTAAAAATCACTGAAGAACCTGTAAGTCAGTGCTTACATAGCCCTGCTCAACTTTAAATGGTCCAACATCAATACAAAGTCTCATTAACCTTATCACTTTCTAGTCCTTGAGCACAATGGGATATGTCAGGCAGCTGCCACTGTCTGTGTGCTCTAATGCATAAACTTAATGGGCTTGGAGAACAAGACTTCCAGCAGTGCCGCGAGCTATTCAGAGGTGCTTTTCAACTGGCAAATATGTTATTTTGAACCATCCAGCTATTACTGGAATGTATGGAGCCTTTAATTTGGTTTAATGATGTTTTTGTAAGGAAGCTTTTAATGAAATTTAGACCACATTTCAAAAGTCCAAGAAAGATTAAAAAAAAAAAAGGGGGGGGGGCCCTCTCCTTTCCACACAGTCCTAATGACATTAAACAATGCCATGTGACAATGTCCTCACCTTCTTCCCAGCTGCTACCTAACTGGTTTTGAAAGATAACTTCACCTTGTGGATTCAATTGTGCAGTCTAAGGAACAGTTCCAAAATAAACTCAATTCTCTTGGAAGTATTGTAAGAAAAATAAAACATTTTAACCAGACTTCATTGTAAGCGATGTCTAAAAGTTTCTTCTGAGGATAAAAAAAAAAAAAAAATAGGATATTGGACAAAGTACTCTTATACTTGAGAGCCATAAAACCACTACAACCATCCCCATTCCCACCAAATGGCATAAATATAAATCTCGCTGATAAAGTATGTCACACTTAAGAGACGCTTAATATAAGAGCAAGGATAACCACGTAAAATGGTGCAATCAAAATTTAGATGGGAAACCAATCTTGTAGTTAAAAAGATTCTCTAAAAAGAAAGAAAAATTTAGCAGAATCTACAATATGGGAAAAGATATCCATTTTATGCTATTCGTTCTCTTAGGAATGAATTTTTACCTGTATAAAATACCTTAATATATTCTGCTAACTGGAATTAGACTGGATATAGTCTCAATGAGCTGGGGTAGGGAAGATCAAAGCCAGCATCAGTCTTCGGTTGATTAGGTGATATTGTATACTCCGTTATTGACAAGTCAGTGCAGAAATCCAAGAGCACCTGTGTCACTAAATAGCATTTCCCTTATTTATTAAATTGTAACATTGGAAATGACTTTGGTGGTTATCTTACTGGGCTCTTGCTACCCTCTCCCCCACTGCATGTACACGGACTGTACACCTTTCTACTTTATCCCTGTCTGTGGGTGGTACTTCACATCACATAATTTAAAGATAGTTTTCTGGGCTTTTCTCTCTTTATGACACTCACCATATCCAATCAGCTACTAAGTCATCTCTTTTTTTTTTCAATTTTCTTCTTCATGTGTGTTCTGTAAATTACACTTTCTTTCCATTCCTACCACTTAAATGCAAATTTGTATTCCATTTTGCTCAGGCTACTGAAATACTCTATATCTCTAACTGTAATCTCTAGAGCTGCGGTTCTCATCCTGTGGGTCGTGACCCCTTTGGGGGTCGAACAACCCTTTCACAGGGGTCGCCTAAGAGCATCGGAAAACAAAAAGATATTTACATTACGATTCATAACAGTAGCAAAATTACAGTTATAGTGTAGCAATGAAAATAATTTTATGATTGGGGGTCACCACAACATGAGGAACTGTATTAAGGGGTCATGGCATTAGGAAGGTTGAGAACAGCTGCTCTAGAGTATTTCTTAGTCATTGTTAAAACATTATCCCCCTAAAATATTACTTTGACCATTGGGCTAGGATATTCCCCATTTGTCCCTTTGCATTCATTTTACGCACTCTGCACTCTTTTCTATGCTCAGAGAAGTTAACCTCTGGAGACAGCACAGCCATTCACATTCACTGGCTTCTCTTGGAGATTGCCAACAAAGAATCAACAACAGGAGGTCAGGAAGTAGGAGGGGACAGAGAAGTGAGCACACATTTATAAATGAACTCTATAACTATATAATATAGTTTATTTTATGAATACTACCTATTGTTTTAATATTAGTTTAATATATTCATGCAATAAGTATGATCAGGTATTATTTACAACTAATTTTATTCTGTAAATAGAAATGCATTTTTTAATGTAAATCACACATATATAATTATCTATAGTGGCAAGTGGTCTTTTTTTTTTTTTCTGTTAAGGAAATGGGATCAAACTATAATACTTTGGAAACATCATTCTTAGTGATACAAAGTTAAAGGCAAGAGTGGACCTGACCTGGTGATTGTTGTATCTGCACCTGGGGTTTTGTTTTGCTGTTATTGTCTCTACTTTCGTGTACATTTGAAATTTCCTAATGAAAAGCTTTTAAAAAGCAAGATATTCCTGCAGTTATAGCTACAAGAAGTCAAACTTGTAAGTGGAGAAATGACTCACAGATTTTTTTTTTCAAATAAGAGGGGAAAATGCTCTGAGACATCAGAAAACAAATATCCACATTAGGTGTGTCCTCTACCAAGAAGGCTTTCTGAACCCGGACCACAGGGTTTCTCCCATCACTGAATTCCTCTCAAACTCACTGTGTAACTACTTTTTAGGACCTTAAGTTTACATTTATGTATTTTCATGTTTTCTGATTTTGTATAAACACATAGGTGGTCACTTTAATTTTTTTTGCCAGTTCCCTGGGAGCAATCATTGTGTTTCATGGTTGTATGTATTCATTTTAGGTCTTTTCTTCTTTCCCCATTCTCACTTCACCCAAATAATCCTGGTTCAATCCAGCACTCCCCCTGGCTGGACTCCTCCCAGTAGCCCGGCTGGTTGACCTCACTTAGAATCAAGGTAACTGATCTCAAATAGATTATGGTGTATTTCCTTGGTCCTTTCATTTTCCTACTGACCCTCGTGACTATTATGTACTTACATTTTCTTCAAACTTCCCCAATGTCTTGGTTTATTCTGACTCACAGCAGATGAGCTTGCTTTCTGTTTCCTGAAGCGATCAGAAAACTTCAGAAAAAGCTCCAATAAAAGCATCCACTCATCATGCTCCTGCATCGATCACCTCCTCTGCTGTGGTTGCTGTGTTCAATAGCCCAGGTCAACCCTTTCCTGGGACTAGATCACATCTTGTCTCGACTGCTCAGAGACTTAGCTCTCACACTGATCACGTATCATCAGCGTTTCCCTCTCACTTTCATCTCTTATGTTAGCATCTGAATTATTCTCTGATTTCTCTCACCTGAAAAATCAGCCCACCTTGCCCTCTAACCCCACTCTTTTTATTTTCTCAGGCTTTAGAGGAAGATTTCTCAAAATATTTGTCTATAATTGCTGAATTAATTCCCTTGGAACCCACTCAATCAGGCTTTTACTTCCTCTTCTACTAGGACACTGTATCCTCCAGACTGCATTTTCCTTGATCTATAAACAACTTTGTCACAACCGATTATCCTTGGGAAACTTTCTCTGTACTTCCCAGAAAACACACTCTTCTGCTTTGCTCCTTCCTCCTGGTCATTTTCTCTTTTTCTCCTTTATTTCTCACTGATTATCTGGCTCTTAAATATTAGAGTCCCTTCCAGCTCTCTCTTCTGCTTTCTACACACATGTAGGACCTTAATGATGTCATCCGTTAAAAAGTATGTATTAGAATATTTTAAAAATAGGAAGAGAAAACAACTGTTATTTCATAATTAATATATTATTATATATAACACCTTAATAATCATTGTTTATAATTATTGCACTAGTTATTTCAAGTCTGTTTCAAAATAAAAACAAGGTAGTGTTTTTATTATAGAAATAACATTCTTACAGTAATAAGTGCAAAAATAGAGAAAAATGTTAAGAAAGCAAATTCATCTAAATACAAGGAAGAGAAGGAGGAGGGGGAGGAGGAGTAAAAGGAGAAGGAGAAGGAGAAGAGGAAAGTGTAGAGGAAGAGGAAGAGGATGAGGAAGAAGAACCATTACCATATGCTCAAAACATCAAAGTTTGTCTCCAGCCCCAGCATCTCGCCTCAGACTCCAATATCCAACTGCTTACTCAACTTCTTCACTGGGGCGTCAAGTCAGTCTCTTACACTTTACAGGTCTAACACTGAGCTCCTATTATTTTCCCCAAGCTGCTCCCCTTACAATCTTCCCCATGTCAGTAACTCCATTCTTCTATAAAATCAGACCAAAATTCTCATTCTCTTTCTTTTACATTCCCTCCGTAAGCCTATTCTCTACAGAGGAACTCAAGTGATCCTGTCAAAAGTTCTCAGATTGTTTCACCCCTGGCCATTCATTATACTAGTTGTGTTCAAATGTATCCTTCCTGCTGCAATAAGAGGTCTCTGAGTGTAAGGTCATGCTTTATTCCATTTTTGTGTGGCCAGATCCTAGCATAGAACTTGATATTCAATAAATAAGATGTATTCATGTTTGATCCCTCTTTTGTGACTTCATTTATTTTTACTTTTGTGGGAGAAAGTAGGCATTCAAAAGTAAATGTTAAAAGCTCCCCAACCACCATGTAGTATAAGAAAGTTAAAGACGTCAAGTTTCTGGTGCTGTGCTGGTTACACAGGACACTGGATGAAAAAAACGTTTCTGTCTTTCTTCCCATGTGCTCCTATGACTATTAATGGCAATTCCCCCACTCACTATGTCTTTGTCAATGGGCCTTTCTGACTTCACTCCCATTTCTCATATAAAAGATAAATAGAAAAGAGAGATACAGATAGGAATAAGAAAGGAAAGCAGAAAAGGCGTAAAGTAACGAGAGGTAGAGGGAGGAAAGTGCAGAGCAGAAGAGGGAGCGAGAGATCCTAGGTCTGTGGGACATTGTATAGGCATTTGCATCATGCAGCTCCCCTGCTGCAAGGAAATACAGCAGTCAACTCTGATAGGTGATCACATTTAAGCAGAGAAGCAGGGAAGGAAGGAATCAGGGGTCAGGGGGAGGTCTGCATAGTGAGGGGGTACAATATATAGCAGAGAGATTAATGCACACCTTACAAGTGTCACAACATCCTAAATGTTAAAATGCATACATTTTTGGTGTATGTTTCTCAAGCTTAAGTGACTGAATGGTGATGGCTTGATTAAGACTGTCACACTTTTTTGAGGGGATGCTAATGAGCTGTTTTGAATTATGCTTTTGAATTTCTTTGTTTGATTGCTGCTTCCTTTGGAAAAGGCTTCAAGGGATACTGATGATCTTTTTTAAAAATGTCGTTTTATTCATTACCCTTGTATTTGCTTTATTTTGATCTATGAAACTTTTTCTCATTAAACGTTTAGCCAGTGACCTTGAGATGAGACCCAACTTCAACTCAAATGTCAGCAGAAAGAAATGCCAGTTTTTATGAAAATTTTGCTTATGACTTTTAAATATGAGAATGTTCTTTGGTTTTTAAAAAACATTCCATTCTCTTTCACTTTTATTATTACTATAACATTTAATTTTTTTCAGACAGACTTCTCAGTTGTTTAAATTAACTTAATTCAGACAGACCTTATGAATATTGATCATTAAAATTTTACCATTTGCCAATACTAAAATAATTTTTAGAACTAATCCTATGACATTTAACAAAACTTTCAAATGCACTCTGTGTGTGTGTGTGTGTGTGTGTGTGTGTGTGTGTGTGTGATTTTTAATCAAATTCTCTTTTGGAGTTTTGTTTTTTTAATATGGTTTTATTAACAACTACAAGTATTAATTTGGTGCTACGAAGAATGAATTTGGATTGGGGAACAAAAATCTAGATTAAGAAATTATCTCAAATTGGTAGGAGTAGAAGAATAGAAAAAAACTAATCACAAAATTCTTATAGAGATGTGACATAAAGGTGTATGGCCACAAGCTACTTTAGAATTAGAATTTATTATAATTAGACATTTTCTTTTGATTTTGTGATATAAAAAAATCGACATTGCATGCTATCTCTTTCCAAGTCCTTTCCTCTGTCCATGCTGAAACATGAAAAGTAAAGAAATATTATGTGGTGCCGGCCGAGTGGCGCGTTGAGTAAGAGCTGGCTTGGGATGCCAGCTCTGTGCAGCAGAGCCCTGGTTTGGATCCCACATTAAGGCCAGTGACACTGCGCCCTCTACAGCTAAAATGGTGAACAACAGCTCAATCTGGAGCTGGGCTGCCATGAGTCGCCGGCGATGGCTTAGGCTGCAGTGAAGCTGCAGTGGGCTGCCATAAGCTACTGTGAGCTGCCCACAGCCAGAGTGAGCGGCCAGCAGCCAGCAGCCAGCGTGAGCTGCCAAGAGCCGCTGTGAGCAGCCGTCCAGTGGCTGGCGATGGATCTGCCTCACCTGGGAAGAGCGTAATGATAATACCAACGAGGGCCAGTGAAGCAACGTCTTCCACAACTAGACTGAAGAACAAAAGAACAGCAACTTGTCTGTTCCCCTTCACCGATTCCCTAACGCTGTTCCCCTCCCCCAATTCCCCAATAAAATCTTAAACAAAAAAAAGTATTATGTGAATTGCTATTGTGTATTTGAAACTGATAGCTTCTATTAGTTTCCATTAGCCACCTGAGAATATTTAGAACTACAATTGCTTTTCAAATATATTCAAGATTTTCATTATAATGTTAAAGAAATCAAAAGTATTGAAAAAAACCTTTAAGCAGGGCTTCACTACAATAATTGCTATAATAATAAAACACAGTGTTTATAAGTGTCAGATACTATGCTAAGTTTTTTACATGTATTATCTTGTTTAAATATTATAATAATTCTATGAAATGAATACCACAAAATACAATAAAAACTAAGTTTTAGGAAGCTACATGTATCTGTCACATAGTTAGTTGCTGATCTGGGACTGGAATTCAAGGTTGTCTGACTCCAGCAGCTAAACGTTTGACCAGTGTGGTTGATGGTATTATCTGTTCAAAATATCCGTGGCTCTTCACACAGGGCCCCTTGACATGGAGGACTACACCTTCCCATCTCACTGACACCAAGCTTGGTCACGTGACAAGTTTTGGCAAATGGAAGATGATGGATACTTCCATGTGCCATTTCCGAACAGAAAGTTTATAAGCCATCACATGGTTCTCCATCTTCTTTTTCCCCTTTCCCTTAAGCCTAACAGTGTCCCCAGGGCAGCTGTTCCCAGAGTAGAGGCCTCAGGCGATGGCAACACGGAGCAGGGCTCCCTAGCAGTGATGATCATGCAACTGTTGTGTGTCAATGAGCTCTACAGGTCACTTTTTGCTATAGCACAAATGAACCTCACTTGACCAATACCTCCACTAGTCTGTGTGTACCTCTATTTGCTTATCCCTCCCTCTGTGTAGAGAAATTTATTTATAATGTAAACATATTTCTTTATGCAAATAAACTAGAATAAATCAGAATTTCCTCCCCTGCAAAACATTCCCAATTCATCATAAAGCCCTTTGGTAAGCTCTGTAAATTGACAACATAATTAAATTATGAGGACATGAGAATTATAACATGCCAATTCTGGTTGGATGCTGCACAATATGCAAACCACGTAGAAAAGCAAATACCTTTCAGAGACTATATTCCATTATTCGCTGTAAAGAACACCTTTCTTCGTACTGGCTAAACCATGTATACATTGCAAGCACATTTTAAAACAGGCTCTGTTGAAGGGTGCAGCTTCAAAGATGGTTTCATCTTCAGTGAAATTATACTGCTCTCCCACTTACACTCCCTCCTTTAAAAGGGTACTTACTCTCACTGCTGCCTTATGCTTTTATTGTAGAGGAAAGACTAAAGAGTGATTCACCTAGTTTTTAATCTTTTGGCCTTTTCAGAGGGTGAGTAGGATGACAGGAACCAGGGATGAAGAATAGTCAGCAGCTTCCCAACAATGTGGTTGAATAAAGCAGGAAAAGTAGGCCAAAATCCTCTACTACAGATAATCAACTACCTACAGACCTAAGGGTGGGTGTGTGCTGTATTTAGAAAGATTACCTGATCGATGTCACTATTATCTTATTTTAAATTCAGCCTCTTTGGTTCAGCTTGTATCCATTAATTTTTGTTTTGGGTGAAATATGCTAAAGAAACAAAATACACAACCATGAATTTCTCATTTGCAACCTTATGTGTATGGGAAGTGACTTGTGGGTCTCCTAATTGAACAGTTATTGCTCACTCTTCATCAGTCATGCCCTGCCACTCACCACCGCCCAGGCTCTGACCTGATGAGCACATTTGTAGGCAAGGGTGCTGCTTCTATAATTAGGGCAGCCATTTATCAAACGCCTGTACACAGACTAAATGGAGACTTTAGGCACAACGTAGATAAATTTTAAATGGTTCCTGTAGCCTCTTCATAGGTCGAACCTACCAAAAGCAGTTTGTTATCTCCTGAGCCAAGGCCTCGGGCCCCAATACCAATTTCTTGGCAGATGTTTTTAATAAAGTTGAAACCAACAACAGTAAGGTCTAGCAATACAGGTAAATTAAAAAGTTATGTACCCCCGCCCATAGTAGCAGATTTTAACATTTTTCAATGATTACTTCATGGGTAAAGGTAATAAATATAATAAATGTGCTCTAGGAAATTTCATCAGACGGAACATAAATTACAGCAATTAAAAAGGTGGTCAAAATTTACCACTAACCATATACTTCTTGTATATGGTACAGGATGTGAAGTGGATTATTGAGTCTTCCATGTGAATTTTTCTCTTGCTCTGCTACTCATTTTATTTAGAGATTTAAGAAAAATCTATTTAGACCAGCACTGCCAATAGAGCTTTTTAAAATGATGGAAATGTTCTATAATTCTGCACAATTCAATATACATCCACTAGCCATACATGCCTTATGAACATTTGAAATCTGGTGAGTGTAACTGAAAAAATATTTTAAATTATATTTAATTTTAATTGACTTAAACATCTACATGTAGCCCGTGATTACCACATTAGACAATCAGGTCTGGATCATACAAAACTTAAATTCTTAGAATCACAGGACTTTAGTGTTGAAAGCATTTGCAGAGAATCTAACCTATGCTCTCTGTTTTGTTATTCACCTGTTGCAGAGACAATTTCTGATATTAGTTTTGGAAAGACTGTGCTGTCAGCTCTAGTTACTTTCTCCATCTCATCTCCACAGGTGAGGCCTGAGTCCAAAAGTTTCTGTGTTTCATTCTTGCTAAACTTAAAACTATTTGTCAAACATAAAATATTTCAAATTACATTTTTTATTATTCTATTTAAAAATTTTGTAGGCAAATAGTATTATTTGGATGATGACTGATAAACATCTTTCAGAGTGCTACAAATCATCTAAACTATAGTTGCTTTCCCTTAGAAATCACAGAGAAAATGAAGCGGGATATGAGTGTGTCTTTGGGGGGTGGGAAGGGAGAATGAAAGCAGAAAACAATATTTTTGCAGAAACACTGAGATTTTTTCTTTGTTGCTAGAAGGCATGCCTGATTTATCTTTGCCTCTCCAGTCCTGAAAACAGCAATTTCAATTTTGGAGATGAACAATAAAAGTCTTATGGACCTACTGAACTTAAATGATTGTGTTAAGGAAATCAGATGGCAATTCCATGATTGGTGCATTGCCAACAATAGACTCGCCAATGAATTTATTCTTTCACTGGTTCTTGATTCTGACTTTATATTGCAATCACCTGGGAAACTTAAAAAAATCTCTGGCCCCAACTCCAGAAAGGTTGGAGGCCAAAGCATCAGTAGTTTTATTAAAGCTTCCTAGATGATTCCAATGAAAAATAAGCATCGAGAAAGAGTATCTATTTAGTAAATTATGGTAATAAGCCAAAATTCAAATATAATATATTTCCAAGACAGATATATTTCAAAGTCTAATTTCTAATCTTGGAATATACCAAACAAGACTGTAATTGGACTAATGAAAACACATTATCATTACTAAAAATAGGAAGATAAAGTTCAACTAATTTTTAAAACAATCAAGCAAAATGTAATTAAATACAAAATCAGAATTTCATTCTCACTGAGGCTTCACATACCCATAAACAAGCCTGAGAGACTGGGAAGCCTTATGTGACAGGATCAAATTTTAATGGCATAGAATGTGGATCCTGAGAGAGACATCGCTACTGAGAATGAAACAGGGGTTTGGCCCAAAGAACTGGATTTCATAACAGAGCTTTGGCAGAAGGGTACAAAAAAAAAGATATTCACAGGTATGTAGCTGGTACTTGAATAAAAATCATACTTGTCAATAACTGCTATACATAAAGAGTCACACCATACACCAAAGTTCTTCGACACCATTTTCCTTCTTATTCCAGTGAGAACTGCAGGGCTGTTTTAGTGTCAGAACTGAAAAGGAATGACCTCCTAGACAGCCATAAGAATCCACAGGAATCAGTACTATGAAGAGGCCAAATTTGGAGAAGATAGTCGAGTTTGGTGTGGTTTGTTTGTTTAAGCAAAATTCTTTCCTCCATGTCTGCTTACCAAAATATTTTCTACCCACTGAGGACAATTCTGGAAATTAAAATAAAATCCTCAAATGCATTAATAAAACTTTAACTTGAAAATATAGGTCTCAATTTCCAAACGTAGTTAATGAGAACATTGAGTAAAATAAATGTTGATAGTGGCTACAAAGCAGGAATGTAGCCATTATCCTTTATTTGTAAAGAGAAATCAGAAAATATCTACTTACCATGTATAAAATTTAACTAAAGGCTATATTTATACTGTACCTATTCATTGCAAAGTTGATTTTCTGCTTTGTTCTCTTTTCTAAAAGAAAAAATTTACTATAATTTACGGAGATATCTTTTAAGAGTCTACCATCCTAGACTGTTTATAGAAAAGTTTATTTTGGGTAGAAAATTATATTTGCTCACTTAACTTCAAAGTAAGTAAATTCCCAAAACTTAGCTTAAAACTTAAAATACATATGTGCATAGAATGAATATTTGCTGATTGGCTGATTTAGGTGAAAAATAACAAGACTATCATACGGTACTTAATATTTAAGGCAGCTTAATAACTCAAGAATATAATTAAGGCCTGCTGAGTGGCGTGTTGGTTAAGAGTTGGCTTGGGATGCCAGCTCTAAGCAGCAGGACCCTGGTTTGGATCCCACATGAGGGCGAGTGATGCTGCACCCTCTACAGCTAAGATGGTGAACAGCTCAACCTGGAACTGGGCTGCTGTGAGTTGCTGGCCAAGGCATAGGCTGCAGTCCCTGTTGCAGTGGGCTGCCATGAGCTACCAGGAGTGGCTGGCAGCCAGCGTAAGCTGCCGTGAGCTGCGGTGAGTGGCTGCCTCACCTGGGAAGAGCGCAATGATAATACCAACATGGGCCAGTGAAACCGACACGTCCTCCACAACTAGACTGAAGAACAAAAGGACAACAACTTATCTGTTCTCCTTCTCTGATTCCCCAACCCTGTTCCCCTCCCCCAATTCCCCAATAAAATCTTAAAAAAAAAAAGGAATATAATTAAGATATAAGACAAATATGAGAATTTGAGTGGTGTTGTTTGTGTGTGTCTTTTCATGGGTTTTGGACTCAAAGTGAGTTATTAGGTTTGAAAGTAAATCATGTACATGACATATTATTTTCTAGGTCCATTTTGAACAAAATAATCAGATAAAGAAGAAAAGCCTTATAGAACATGATTATGATTTCTACTGAAAAATGTCATGAAGGCCACAGTCAACAGTTAAATTAAAAGCAATTTACCAGATATAGACCTGAGAATTCTGAAAGTAAAACTCAAGGTTAAAATTGCTATTTACAATCACTAATCTTTTCATCACTTATAAAACGGGAAAATTCTTTTAAAAATATGGTCAATCAGCTTCCTTTCTGACAGAGTCTGCAGTTGTTGCACTGGTTCAAATTACTGCTTAACAAGTAGCTCTATTTCCTGACCAAGAGAAGAGAATCTGATGAACAATTGTGAAAACTGCAGAATAAATTACTTAATTCCCCAGATTCAGGAAACAAACTTAATGAAATATATTTAGGTAAATGTACATAATTTTAATTTTAGGACTTTTTTATCCATGCAATATAATGTAAAATTTTGTATCTTTTCAAATAGAGCAAAAATATTTCAAAAGGAAACAACAGTTGAATTCTCTATAAATATAAGAACAGATAGATTAGAAATCACAGGGGTCTATATAAAACCTCGCAGTGTTTTCATTTTCAGATAATTAAAATAATGCCAGATAAATCTCGTTCTTGTCTCATGAACAATATTATCGTGCTATTTGCATTTTGAATTATAGATGGATAAGGAAACTATATTATTTGCCTAAGATTTTCCACAGAGCAAATGAAGAGCCAGGAATAAAATGTCTTTCATTCATGGTTTTAAATCTCTTACTTACGCTGCTTGACAAGATGACAGCGTCCTTCCACAGAAAATTATATTGCAATTACATAACTATCATCAGTCCAAATAAGCAATGGTCTAAGAATGTATACACACTCCAAATTAAAAGTAGCATTTTTCTAAAACCTATGTTCTTTACTGTTTTTTGGAAATAACTTATTAGTAAAAAGTTATCAAAAATCCTACACTGAATTAGATTTTTCTGAATAACCAAATGATTCCAGATGCAGTAACCATAGCCTTGATTAAAGAGCATACTTCAGACTTCAAACTTTCATTGCTCTTCCATAACCTTCCTGGCAATAAACATTATGCAAATATAGGCAATGAGGGAAAACCACTTCTGAGAACTGCAATGTGCATTTAAGTAAACATCTATTGAACACAAAAATGTGCTTTTATGATTCCACTAAATGATTTCCTTCTAGAGACTCCAAAGTCAGGGTGCTGACACATTTAACAACATCGATTGCAATGCAAAGTAAATGAAGATAGCAAGTAGAATTTCGTACAGATGTATACAAATTATAGTGTAATATTTCACTGTCATTTTAAAATATATATTTTTTGGATTTGCCCCACTTTTTGAAAAAATCTAGACAACAAGCTCCTTCTTTTTGTTTTCTTGTGTAGTTAAGTCCCTGCACCGGCCATTCCTCGTTCATCAGTGATAAAAAGATAGGACTACTCACTGGGGAAACTAAAGGAGCTACTGAGAAAGCTGAAGTCCCATGGGAAGAATCTCCTACGTGAACCTTAAAAATTATAGAAGAGCTTCTCTCCCCAAGCAAACTACCAGCACGCAAGTGTGTGCCTAGCTTGCATCTTGCAGTTCTGACTGAAAGAGTTGTGTTTGGCTTTTGAGTGAAAGCTCCATTAAGTAAAAACCTTTGCATCTGGAAAAAAAAAAAAATCCCTTCTTTCTTTTTTAGGCTAGAAAAACTCATTGTTCTTTTCAGAATGCAAAGGTAGAATCACTGACTGTCTCCCTGCTGTGAAAGTCAAGTAGTGTCAGAGCTTAGGCAGGTAAAGAAAATAGAAGTAGGAAGGTGTAAGGAGGAAGTGGTTGTTACTGTAGTGACTCACCTAAACCATTCAGCTGTGAAAAAAATTAAAATAAAAATTTCCAATCAGCATATTAATTATTGAAAAGCAAAACTGAAAATTTTACGTCAAATAGATATAAATAAAAGTTTCCATATTCCCTTTCAAGCCCAGGTGTATCATCTCCACTTTCCACTCACTGTGTATGTACCTCACTTGGGAGAACTCTGCTCCAAATTTCCCCCTAAGGCTGAATTTGATACAAGTGACGGTCTCTTCCTTAAATAAGCCATTCTGTTTGGAGACTCTGCCCAAAAAGGGATATATGAAACTGATACAAACATTTTAAAGTTTGAGGCCCAGGTAACATAACACTATTTGAAAATCAATATTTTATATCAGGCCACTGACCCAGGCAATGGTCTCTTTTCTTATCTCCTCAAAATTCAGGAATTTCTGTGGCAGACACATATATATATATTTTTTTCACCCATTTCATCTCACTCCTTACTTTTTATTTCCTTTATTCCTTGCTTTTTTTTGCGGGGGGGGGGGGGGGCAGAAGAGAAAAATCAAGTTATCTAAATTTTCATTTTTTTTTGTATGGTGTTTGACTTTGGCGAAGAAAACATCAACAGATTCTGACATATAATGTAGTGTAAATTTGAATAGATTTAGGTTTTGTGATCTTGTTTCTGGAATGTAGATTTCATATTATATATTATTCAAATTGATCTTATTATTTGATATATTAAAACATGTGAACACCAAGGAAATCTTCCAGGAATTTCTTTTTTAAAATCTTTTTTACGTCATTCTGTGGAGGAACACTTTATACACAATAAAGTACATGCCTTTTACATGCACAGACTGATGGGGTTTGACACTGATTACACCACAATCAAGGCACACAACACGTCCCTGGGACCCTTTGGCAGTAAATATCTACACCCAGCAACTCTGGCTCTAGGTCAGCCTGATCTTTCTGTCACCACAGGTGAGTTTTACATGTTGTAGAATTTCAAATAAATTAAATTATATACCATGTACTCTTTTATGTCAACCTCCTGTCTCTCCTTTCTCTGAGCATAACGTTTTTGAGGTTTATGCATGTCATTGTATGCACCTTTTTATATGTGGGTAATATTCCATTACATTTACCACAGTTTATTTATCCATTCACTTATTGATGGCTATTTGGCTTGTTTCCATTTGGGGATTAATATGAATAAAATCGTTAATCTATTCACCTGTTGGTTTCCTATTCTAGACTGGAACGCCTATGTGCAAACATATGCTGTCATTTCACTTGGTTAAATACCTAGGAGTGAAATGGCTGGACTGTATGGTAAGCATGTGTTGCCCAATTATTTTCCATAGTGGTTGCACCAGGTTCCTTTCCATAAGTAACGCATGAGAGTGACAGTTATTCCATGCCTTCCCCAATACATGATATTGTCAGTTTTTTTAATTGCATCCATTCTACTGGCTATGTATCGCTATCTCATAGTGGTTACACTTTATATTTCCTAATAAATAATAATGCTGAGTACTAATTATGTATATAGTAGCATACACATTATTCTTCCTAGAAAATTAGTAAACACAATTTTAAAATATTAACACAGGGGTGTGGCAATTAACCATAGGCATCAATGCCAAAAAAACATGTGAGCTTTTCACTATTTTTCCATGAAGAAATAAGGCATATATTTATTAGCTTGTATTAAGAAATGCTAATATATTTTTAAGTTTATATAATTGTCAAACGTTTTGGCACAAAGTTGTTTATATCACCTTATTGCCCAGTTAATATCTATAAGTCTGGAGTTCTCTCTTTCATCTGATATTGATAATTTGTGCCCTCACTCTTGTTTTCTATCAGTCTAGGTATACCTGGAGCGGGCCCAGTGTTCACTGAAGACTCTGAAGTCTATGTGGTCAGACTCCCACATCTCCCAATCCTGAATGAGCTCTGGGAATTTCTTAGTTAACGGGTTCCTGATCACTCTTTGCCTGACCTCATGGACTTAAATTCTTAAACAAGTTTTGCTTAGCATTTAGCAAAGGGCTCAAGGGGACCCTTATACAGATCTTAGGAGCTCTATCTCTCCAAAGCTCAATTCTTTCTAATATTATATTGTTTAAACTGCAGCCAAGCCACCCCAGCCCCCTGAGCTCTGCCCTCTGTCTCTTCTTCTCAGTGCTCCCTTTACTTTATGCTCTGCTTTGCTTTGCTTACCTTTCCTGCGCTATGGACTGGAGAAAGCCTCCAGGCAGAAAGTTGGGGCAATTATAGCACTCACCTCATTTGTTTACCTTTTCTCACGGGTCATGGCTCATGCTGCCTGTTGTTCCATATGTGGGCACAGATGTGTCATCTGTTATGCTTGGTTTTATAGATATTTATGGGAGAACGGCAAGTCTGGTGCCAATTACTCCATCATGGCCAGAAGTAGAAATCTTCCAGGAATTTTTGAACTAGCTTTATTCTTCCTCACACACTGTATATAGTATAGTTAGACTATCTTTTGCTTATACAAATGTTAACCTTATGTAAACAATAAAATGAGGCTTAGAGGTCAAACTAAATTCAATTAATATAGTATAAGTGCCTTCCAAAAGTGATTTCTATAGATTTCCTCAATATAGCAAAGTATCTTTAAAATACAATTTAAGAAAACTTTCAGGAACGCACATTTTATCTATTTTAAAAAGTAACTGGATGTGTGTCATCTAACTCTAATATAATTTATGAAAATTTCTTAGCCATGAAAAATGTAATAGGACTTCAAAGTTTTAGTTAATGTTTCCCATCTTTATATACTTTAAAATGCTAAAAATGTCTTCTACAGGAATTTTTTTTTTCTCATGCGTCACTTTATGGTAAATGTACTTTCAAAGGTTACAAATGAAAAGTTCATCAGATTAATAATAGCTGATGCTGTACTCTGCTAAACTTCCTAACATTTTCCTTTTACTGTCATACATTTATCATATGGCTTCTTAGAAGGTCCAAGAGATTTGAAGCTAATTAAGCAAAAAAGGGCAAAATGTCTTTCTGCATTTATTTGTTCCTTGCCTTTTTGCCTAGGAGACCATTCACAGCTCTCTTCTCCCCATCTCCCACTGGACGCTGCAGGAAGAGAGCAGGCTCGCTGCCTCTGTTTCGGTGGAATGGGGAACCACCAAACAGGATTACCCAGTTACTTTAATGTGCACTGCTCACGGCACAGAGCCAGTGTTCCCCCTTGGATGCCAGTTTCGAGTACAGACACATTCAGCTTCATTGTGTCCGCAGGAGGAAGGAGAATTACTACTGAGAAACTGACAGAAGGAAAACAATTGCATCTTCATATATTCAGTCCTTCTTCCCCTTGCTGTAACTGAGGCTAAGACTGGGCAAAAACTTTTAAAAAGTGCATAGGTTATTCAGACCCATCCAGGTGCACTCACTCATTGAGGCCTCTTATGATATATTTTACATATTTTTTCCTAATATTAAAAATTTCAGTATTAGTATTTCACAGTACGTTTTAACACTGTTTTGTGTCTCTTTAAAAATATGCAAATACAAGAGTGACAAGTGCCAAGAAGATAATTATACTCTATGTGCCATATCACTTGAAAATGGTATTATATTTATATTAGGCAATGGTATTTGTATTGAGCCCATCAATAGCCCACTATGACCCCACCCCTCTTTTTTGGTCTCTATGGCTTTTTCTGTCCTTTTGTATCTTCTTTCTGTTGCCTCTGTTTTCTGACCCATGTTCTGCGAGTGGAAAGAGTTTTCTCAAATTTAACTTTTTGGTAAGAAGGTTCATTTTTAGATTGGATCTGAGCTGAAAATAGTTCCCAAATTGCCTTGAAGTTATGGCTGTCAGGATGTTTCTCATGTAATATTTTTAAGCACGCTCCTGGGCTGGCCCTGCTAAAGGTTTAACTGGATAATCGGTTTTTACTCACTGTTAGAAGACTCCTGTAGTCTGATAGCATAATCTAAATGACCAAGCACAGCATTCAGACAGTAATGGGAAAAAGGTCAGCAAAATGTTCTCATTGATTAACAGTAAGTACTATGTTTGGAAACTTGTTTTGGTTAATAAATTCTGATGCAGTTATTAATAAATATCATGGTTTTTATTCAATGAATTCAACCAGTAAAGGTACAATGCTAAATGAAACCTGTCTCTCTCCTATATTTTCATCATGACTTGCTAATAGAAATATTTACATATTTTCCATATTTCAATATTTTAGTATCCCAAAGTGGAATATTAAAAAAAACACACAAAAAACCTGGAGCATAGAATTGGGCAATTGTGTTTGACAGTGAGTATCTCAGGCTGCCTGCTTGGGGACTCACTGAATTGCCTGCTAACTGTGGATGGAACAGACGGCTGTTCTGTTGCTTCTCCAGCCACCGCACAGCAATGCATTTCAACATGATGGCAGCATTTGAATACAAAAGCATGTTCATTCTTCTGACTAAAACTGAAGTACTAACAAATATATAATGCTGCCTGACTTAATCCATATAATTTAATTAACATATCGTTATTCAAACTGGGAAGTATTTGTTTTCAAAGACAGAGGTAAATCATCCTCTCTAAATAACTTTCAATAGAATTTGGACTAAAACAATTTCTATTTCTACACAGAAAACTGGGATTGCAAGGCTTAAATTTGTTTTTTAGGCTTGACCATTAAAAAAAAAAACAACCTTCAAGAAAATATTTTAATCGAATGAGGTTCCAAATTTATCCCAAAGTTCTAAAAATATATCAATTGCTCAAATGAAGAATAAAATTGCCTTTGGATATTTTATAATGGGAACCTAGAAAAGCTGATTTCACCATGAAGAGCTTCTTATTCATTTTATTTTAGACAAAACCTGAGCAAGAAAAAAAAATGGAAGAGAATAATACACTTTATAAAAATCCATTTTTAGCATCATTTTGGTAAATAAAATATTTGAAAGTTAGTTATTTCTCAAAAAAATATCTACAGGTGGCATTAAAAATGTAAGCTGTTCCTTTGTAATAAAACATGGGACATCTTTTTATTGGACTGGTATAATGACACCGATATAATAATTTATTCTGCTCTTCTATATTTATAAGGATATGTGACCATGGTTCCAAATTTTTAAGAGCAGAAATTCTGACAGTATCCACAAGAAATCCCAAACAACAGGAAAACAAAATAATCACTTGACATAGTTCTCTGTACACAACACAATGAGCATTTTCAATGGTTTTCCTTTCTTTTTTTTTAATATGAGGTGAGTGTTTTTCAATTGTGTTTCCGACATGAGTCCAAAAACAGAGAAGTCATCAAAAAATGATGTCCAATTCATGCTGTTCTGAAACAGTAAATATCCAGCTCATGCCTACTAGGGTGACCTCTGTGGCCCTGTTCCTCCTGCAATCAGCCCTATTTACACTTTCCATCTTCTGTAATGGAACCTTGTGATTGGATATACTTGGGCTTTTGCAATATTTGTTACTAAAGTGCTCACAGTTGGCCCCACATTCATAAATAACCTGCATTATTCTAGCTCTCTAGTAGAGTGACTTGTGGTTGATTAGTTTGTTTTTCATTTGTGCCCTGCTTTGTTCCAAAGAAAGGATATAAAGTGAGTGTAACGATGTATTTTGTGTGTGTGTGTGTGTGTGTGTGTGTGTGTGTGTGTGTGTACGTGCATAAAGATGCACACAATACAAAATGAAATATATCAAAAGAAAAGAATGATGGGGAAAAAGACACAGTGGGCATAAAAGTATGAAAGCGATATGGAACCATGAACTGTCATGATAAAATAATTCCTGAAAATAATGTAATTTGGTAAAAGTGAGTAATAATCACAGTTTTCAGTTTATTTAATAAGCAGTGTAGAAAAGGAACAGGGTAAATTATATAATTCCCAGTGTTTATAGGGTCAAAACAAACAACTGGGGCAACTATGGCTGACTTGAACCTCTCAAAAGAAAGTCAACATGCTTTGGAAGCCAGCACTCTGGGTTGAAATTCACATCCCTACTCATCATTGAAGTAAATTTGAACATGTTAATGTATCTATCTGTGCCTCCAAATCTTCATCTCTAAATAAAAACAATAATAGCAACAATACTATCATTGACTTTTACTGAGAATTAAATGAGTTAATTTACAAGTGCTTTGCACAGTGTCTGATATGTAACACTCAGTACACAATGAATCGGCTGAACTGGATAGTAATTCTCAAATCTGCAAACATGGGAATATCATTCTGAAAAGGACTTATTAATATCTGTAAGTTTATATTTTAAAAGTTATCTTAAGATTGTAAAGCAACAGCATTAGACCAAGAGTTAAGAAACCTAGTTCTAATCCTGTTTCTTCAAGTCTCGGATTGACACCATTGACACTAAATGAATTGCTCATTCATTTGTTATCTCAGTTTTAGCTTCTTCATCTCCAAAGATTGACTGGAGAATCTCAGGATTTGTGCCGGCTCTACTATTTTCTGTTCAAGTGGAGCTTTTTGGTTGCTATTGTTGTCACAAATAAATATGTTAACAGATATAATATTGATCAAAAAGAGACTTGAAAATGAAGATCACTCTTAAAATATTATTGGGATAAGGAACTTGAAGTTTAACATTTATACAGGGAGCAAATTACTGGAAACCAAGAAAAGAAATGAAGAAATTTAGAGCACAAACATAGCTGAAGACACTGGCCTCGTGCTAACAAACCTAGACATCATTTCAATTATTATGGCTACCTTTGTATCTAGGGAAAACTCATGAATAAAGGATTATTTTAAGATTCTAGGCAACTTTTATTCATGACAAATTTCCGGAGCAAAGTGGATCCAGTGGAATGATGTACCACAAAAATAAAAAACTTCAGCTTGTGTGAAAAAGGCAAGGATTGTTTCAGCTTCTTGAGAAAGAACTGCTTAGAGCTCATTAAACACAGCTGACAAGAAGGTACCCAGACATATGTTTCTGATTGTATTTTATTTTTGAAGTTTGTTGTAAAAGGAAAATATTCATTAATATTGAAATAAAACGTGTCCAAATAGAAGGTCCTAAATTTTTCATATTCGCTAAACCCTTAATGGCATTAGCGTTTCCATCTTGCTTCAGCATTATGAAAACTATGTGTGGCTATCACCAAATCATTTTTTAAATAGACCTTAGCCAGACCATTCCAAATTATCTCTCATTTCTCAGTACCTCTTTGCAAGTGTTTAATCAGTTCCCTGTCACATCAAGCAAAGTAAAGGCAGGCTTGGCCTGTGCCCTCCAAAAGGCCTCTGATGGAACTGAGAGCCAGATGTCTGCTATGGGACTGTTACGTGAGGGCCATGCATGGACCACAGATAAATGAGGCAAAGATTCAGGGAAAACTGAAGAGGGACCAAGTCAGCAGGGAGTAGCCAACTGACCCTGACCATATTGAGAGCAGATGCACAGCAGCACCTGCCATCGACATCAGTAGCAAATGTATGCAAGTGTATACAGAGATGAGAAAAAACAGAGGGCATCTATCTTCCCAAAAACAGATTGAAGGATCCCTGTCTAAATGGCAATGAGGATACAGTGAGCTACCCATATCCAGATGTCATCTTGGAAACTACAGGAGGAAAGAAACAACTGGAGGGGGAGTTCAACTTTAAATTGACTGCTATGTATCCCCCAGCAAACCACGTAACTTAGAAAAATCAAGACTTTTTTTTTAACCAATTTAAATCGTTCTTCTGCAACCTAACACTAACTAGAAAGCTGTGGACTCACACATCCAACTTAGTAACGTCTTCATTTTCAACCCACTCCATGTTATTTTCTTATTAAATCTAGGAAATACATGCTATAAAACTAAAGTTAAGTACTTCACAAATAATTTAGTCTAACATATTTCCAATTTCAAAGAGTAGAGAGGCATTAATTATTGTCAATGATTCCAGTGACATGGCAGTTACAGTGCTCTAACTACCCTGTCTTAGTCAGCCTGGGCTACCCTAGAAAAAATACTCTAGGTTGGGTGGCTCAAACCACAGAAATTTATTTTCTCACAGATATGGAGGCTGGGAAGTCCAAGATCAGGGTACCCATCTGGTTGTTCTCTGGTGGGTTCCCAGCCCTAGCTTGCAGATGACCACCCTCTCTGTATTGGCACATGGCTCAGAGAGCATGATAGTAAGCTCTCTGGTGTCTCTGCTTATCAGAGCATTAACTGCATCATGAAAGCCCCAACCTCATAGCCCCATCTAAACCTAATTACTTCCGAAAGGCCCATCTCCAAATACCATCACACTGGGGGTTAGGGTTTCACACATGAATTAGGAAGACATAATTCAGTCCAAGCAAAGCGTAATCAAAAAGATACAACAATTGCTGAATGCCTGTATTGTGAGTAAAAACAAATAAGGAGACTAATAATTTATAAATGAAGATTAAAAGGAGTTACATATTTGGGATCCTGGAGCATAGACACATGACGGCCTGAGAGTCACACTGCGGTGTAAACCCCCATGTGAAGTCTGACCAGGGCCCACTGAAGTCAGCCATGTATAAAAATAAGCTCCACTCAGCCTAGTCAAAGCCCACCGCATCTGTATGACATCTCAGGAGCCCACTATGACCCACTTTATAAACGACAGCATTAGTTCCAGCAGTATCAAAATTAATGCTTGGCCAATCTCCAGATTCTCAAAGATGATATATGGAAATTTTAACAATGCCATTTTAGAAACTTTGCCCTGTATCTTGAAAAGACTAGGAAAAACATTTTGGGAAGCATTCAAGAAAGCTTGTGAGTCATACTGCACTATCATTTTATATAATTTTTCTCTTACTTGTTACCATGATATTTGTGGAATACCGGGCATGGTTTTTATATAACATCTAGTTAAAAAGGGAAATATCCTAGGGGTAGCCCTAGTCAAATGGTGAAAGTTAAGTTGCAAAGTCATTGTCATACAGGGGGGAATTCACTGAGTTAAGATTCTAGGTTCTAGAGGCTAGTCCCTCAGCTGTCACTAATTAGCTGTGTGCAATGACTGTCACTTAACCTCCAAGACCATAAGCTCTGTCACCTGTTAAATGGGGTGATGGTAACCCCTTTACTACCTTCTCTACTTGTTTTGTGTGAATACTCAATGGGATAATGTCAGTAGAACAACATTAAAACCAGGAAATAGTGTATAGGTACAAAGTGGTATATTTTTCTCTCTTCTCTCTCTCTCTCTCTCTCTCTCTCTCTCTCTCTTCTTATGCTAACTTGAAACGCTCTGATTGCTCTAAAACTAGGACGGGGATGGGGAAAACACAAGTAAAAGTTAGACACAATATAGATGTGTCAAAAAATAGCTGGGTGTGTATTGAATGGTTTGGGGTTACTTTAGTTTTACGGTTTCAGCAGTTACTGGAATGAACTTTTCATTCCTAAGGACTCCACCTTGTATTTTCTGCCTTCGAAAATGCCAGACTCTACCATAAAGGTTAGTAGTATTTCTGTCTGAATTATTTTATAGTCTCTGGTAGCTCTTCTTTTTCAAATAAGAAAACCCAATTCTAGAGTGAGTGCCTTGATATCTTAAAAACAGCACCCTTAAAACTTCAAGTGTGTTTGCCTGTTCCTAGCTCTCTCTTCCTCCAATGACAGCAGCTTTAGTCACTGGAGCATGAACAAGCCTCTTATCCCAAAACCTTTCAGCCAGACATGCTTTAGAATTCAGACTTGTTTGTATTGATGGAAAGGTGTACATTGCATAAGTTGTATAATATGCTAACATCTCCTCAAGGAGTGGCTGCAGCACCTCATGGCCAAATACATTAATATTTGGCAGCGAAGCAAATGAATATTCACGAGTGTGATAAATAAAGACTGGAAATGGTCTCACATCAGTTCACATTATTATTTGCAGCCAGATCACTTCAAGTCAGGCCAAACTTTCCAACTAAATGAGTTTAAAAGGTTTTCACAGTTGTTTGGCTATCAAAACTGCAGATAGGCAAGAACTATAGAAGAAAAGATGCAAGGCTTCCTTTTTATGCCCAGCCTCCAACCCAGTCACATTGCCAACTATTCTGACGTAGAAAATACAGATCAACTCTTAGTTTCCATACCCACTTCTCAAGTTTGTATTTAATGTTAATCTTTCAAAGATGGGTCATGGATTTCTTAAATACTCTATTTAATTTGGAAAGGACCTTAGAGATCACTTGGTAAGTACAGTTATTTTCCTAATAATAAATGGAGGCTTGGAGAATTGAGGTGACGCTGTTTGTATGGACGACCAAGGCATGAACTTTAGAGTCAATCAGACAGAATTTTCTCAAATCCTGCCTCTGCTTCAGCTGGTAGTGTAGCACTGAGCAAGTTACTCCATTTTCTCAGCCTCAGAATCCTCATCTGTAAAGTGGGTTTATAATCATTGCTTCATAGGGCTGCACATTCACTACTGAATACTTATTGAGTGACTACTTAGTGACTGTCACTATTCTCGGCAGTGGGAATACATCTGGATGGTTCTGATTATATGGGATAATGTATTTAAAGAATTTAGCACAGTGGCTAGCACCTTATAGATACTCAGTAATTACTATTATCAGCTTTTAGTATTATTATTGTCTAGTGGTAGAGTCGTTAAAAAAAAAAAATCCCAGCTCTATGGGTTCACAGTCTCCTTTATTCTTTTTTTTCTTTAAATGGGGAGGGGTGGATATAGAAAGACACAATGTGATTTGTCCAAGTCCATATGCCCCAGAAGTGATATTGTATTTGCAATATTTTAATATTAGTCTTTCAATAGTAGTGATTCTCTGGTGCATGTTAGGGAGTTGCTTAGCTTTATACTGCCATTGAAATGTCCCAATCTTGAAAAATGTCCTGGCTGAAGGGAGACTGCCTAAGTTACAGGCTGCCTGTGTTCCTTGGTTTGTCAGGATCATTCTTCTGATACACTTATTCATTTATCTCTTAAATACTTGAACTAAAATTTTATATAGCTTAGTGGGAACATAATTATTACTAATTATAACTGATTACTGCCACGATCCAGTAGTATTTTCTTGGGCAAGAAACACAGTGCAAATATCTTAGAACTAATAAAAAAAAGTTTGGTTGTTAGACTAGCATCACCAACATTAATAACTTGTAAGCAATTTGCATGTTTTGTTGGTTTAGGCGTCATAGTAAATGAATCAGCAACATATTGATTTTGTTCTATAAGAAATTGAATGCTTCTTTCTTGCTTTCTTGCCTTTTAGTAAATTTTCAAATATTCGATCATTTTCTATGTAAGACAGCATTATTGTAATTTTAAGCTTAAGAAAGAAAGTATCAGGGACCAAGAATATTTCGTAGCCCATACAATGGATGAACTTTTCCTTTCACTGGAACTTTCCGGGAATTGAATGCTAGTTGTGGAATTTTTGAAGCCTGTGGTAGCAAACTGGCAGTCATCCTAGCAGAAATGTTCCCTGCTTTGACTCAAATCATAGGAACGAATGGATAAACTGGAAGCATTTTATTCCAACATAGAATAATGACATATTTAACATTCTGGATGAAAAGAACAAAATGCCTGTAAGTCATAGGACTTTGGCTCCTTAAAGTGAAACAGAACTCAATCAATTGATTGAACTTTTTGTGTGTATGGAAACCGACATAAACTATTTAATGAATATTTTTTAAATTATTCAAATTCCTACTGAAGAAATACTTTATAATATGACTGATACACAAGCCCCAATCAGTTTACAAGATTTTTTTTTAAAAGAGGTTCCTGTATTTATGGTAGTTTTAAGATTTTAACACTTTGAAGGCATTTTTGTGGGACAGAAAAAGGGGCAGGTAGTTAAAGAGAGTGCATTGCTTTAATTTTCAAAATCCTCTACCAAAGTACTTGTTCTAGGAGGAGTTTTGCTTCAGGATTGAGCATATGACATCGTTCTCGGGAATTTCCCAGAGATTTTTGAAGACTGTAGAAATTACCCTAGGTTTTGAAGATTTTGGCAGCAGAAGGGTCACACTGTCTGAAAGATGGAGGATACAAAAATACGGCCATGTAATGCTTAATGACATTTTGATCAAGGACAGACCATATATACCATGGCAGCTTCATAAGACTATAATGGGGCTGAAAAATTCCTATGGCCAGTGAAGTTGTAGCCATCCTAATGTATAGGGCAATGCGTAAGTCACGTGTCTGTGGTGATGCTGGTGCAAACAAACCTACTGCACTGCCTGTCTTACAAAAGTATACAATTATGGCCAGTACAAAATACTTGATAATGATAATAGACAACTATGCTACTGGCTTAAGTATTTACTATACTATACTTGTTATCATTGTTTTAAAATATACTCTACTTATTAAAAAAAAGTTTGCTGCAAAACAATATGCCGTGTTACAATAGCAGCAGCCTCATACATCTCATGTTTATGTCATCTCAATTGCATCATTTTCTCCTGTGCTTGATTTAACCTCGTGTTGTTTTGTACAGTGACACGCTGTACAGGCTTGTAGCCTTGGAGCAACAGGATATGCCATACAGTCTACGTGTGTAGTAGGTTAGAGCATTAGGTTTCTGGAAGTGCTCTCTAATGTTTGCACAATGACAAAATCGCCTAACAAAACATTCCTCAGCATGTATTCCTGCTATTAAGTGGCCCATGACTACAGTTTGCAAAGGGACTCTCAAATAACTCAGAATGGTACGCAGGAGCAAAGAAAAGTACAGTAATCCCTTGGTTTGTGAGCATATTTCATTCCAGAAACAAACTACTCATATTGCAAGACATTGCTCGTTTACCACATTAAAATGTATTAGAAATGCTTGCTTGTCTTATGGAACACTTTTGCAAGCCAAGTTACTGGCAATCTAAGGTTTTACTGTATAAGGAAAAATGTTTTTCCTTGGACTTGTCTTTGAAAATCAACATTTTGTATTGACCATGACAAAATATTAAGGACTGGATGTCCTAAAGGCACAAGAAATGGCAACAGACTAGTACAATATCCATTCCTCTGGCTCACTACATGAGGTTGCATCTAGACTCTGCCTCAATGTTCAATTTCATCTACTCAAACAGACCCACAAATGATTATATTAATGTATATTTATTTTTATTTTTCAGCATTCCAAACTTATACCAGCCACACATAGAAAATCACATAACAGAAGAAAATGTTTCCCTTTTTAAAGAAATAATTTGGAACATTAATAGGATCCAGTGGGAAACCAGAATGAACCACAACCATTAATTGTAACAACATCCCAAGGGGCATAACTACCAGTAGAGCCCGTAGATTATAAACGACAAAAGCAAAAATATTATTTTCTAAAAATGTGAAAGGAAAGTAGGTCTGAGAGGAGGACAGAATCATCCTTCATGCCTGCTTGGTGATACTTAACAGGCCAGAGAAAAATAAAACAATCTGTCTCCAAGGATCAGAGCCCTGCACAAATACCTAATTAGAATCTAGGTGACAGCACTGATGGCAAGTAACGAATTAGGAAACAGAAATGTAATAGTCAATTTTACTGCAGTATTTTCTTTTCCCTCGAGAAGTTACACTGATGGATTGAAAAAATACAGTGTTCTACTTTTCATACAGTCCAATACACTGGTCTTAAAGTTAGGAAGTTATTTAAGGATTCACTTGTAAGTTATTCACACCACTGAAGAAGTAGGTGTAATCAAAAGTCCTGAAATTTTTAAAAATTATCGTCTGTACTTGGATATGGAATGTGTTGATAACACTACATTTAGAGGGATAAGAAATGAATTTCTAGGTGCTCATTACAATTAAAGAGAAGGCAAATGTTAAACACTGATTCACAGGGAGCTTAGACGTCTGCAGAAACTCCTTTCTCCAGCTCTTAACATTGAGCTCTACTAGAAAATGGTCAGCTGTCTGTGACCCTGTTGGTTCCATGATGATTTAAGATGAGCTCCACTCTTAAAAAGCCCAAGTAGGAGATCAGCTCAAATGTTCGTGGTTTTAAGGATGTTCCTCCCACAGGAAAATTAGAAATAAGCGAAGTTCGAAATGTCAACGAAGATGTAATTTAAATAAAGTAATAGTGATAGACTTGTCACTACACTGAAGAAAATTGTGGAATAAAACTTAAGAAGATTGTTGTTGACAAGTGAAATTGTATTGATCGGCTATAGACACAGTCTGCAGTAGAAGTTCGCAATCTTCATAGCGTATTAAGAGTACCTGGGAGACTTTTAATACAAATGACTAGGCCACACACTAGATTTTCAGAATATGGGAACCTAGTGTCAGTATTTCTGAAAAGTCTTCCAAATGGATATAATATGCATCCCTGTCTGAGAACAACTGGTCTAGACTGAGAATCTCTCTTTTACTTAATTCTATGTATATATATATATTTTTTTTGTTCCTAAATCAGAAGTGTAAACTATAGTTTATATGATTAGTCTTATATTTGACAAATTATCTAGTTAATATTTCTTCTAATCCTAATGTTTTTATTATATTTATGTATAAGGCTGACAGTAGTTTTTTTCAAAATGGATGAGAAATATATTAAAAGTAAAATTTTAAAAATTCCACCTCACAAGTAACCAAGTAATAGTAAACTGAAACAAGTCATCTTTTCACCTATAAAACTTGCAAATATGATACAGACATTATTATATTTAGTGTTAGTTATACTCAGGAAAACATCACTCATTTCAAAAAACATTTTTTTTGAAAAAAGGGTATGCCTATAATGTGATATTTATTAATGAAAATCAGTCCATTCATTGATAAATTGTCTTTCAATATAGATTCGTCAACAAGGAGAGGAGTTTCTAAGAAACAAATACAAGAATAGTCAGCCCTCTTCATTATTCCAAGATTCTATAATTGTGAATTCACATACATGCTAAAATTTATTTGTAACCCCAAAGCAATACACATGGTGCTTTCACAGTTATCTGTAGACATGTCTAGAGTGGCAAAACATTTGAGTAATGGACATTCTCGTCTGAGGTCTAACAAAATGATACTCTCCCTTCATGTTTCACCTTTCACACTGTAAACAAGTATCCTTTTCATGCTCTATTTATTGCCACTTTTTCTCATTTTTATGCTTGTTGGTGATCAAGCTGTTTAAAATGGCCCCTATGCACAGCAGGGAAGTGCTGTCTAGAGTTCCTAACACAAAAAGACTATGATGTCCCTTATGGAGAAAATACACATGTTAGATAAGCTTCATTCAGGCATGAACTACAGTGCTGATGGCTGTGAGTTCAATGTTAATGAATCAAGAGTTCATTAACACTACAACTAGAAGAAAAGAAATGGAAATTTGCCGTTCTGTCCATGAGGGGGCAAAGTAATTAAGAGGGGAAGAAAAATCATTTCAAGAAGTGGGGCTTCAACAACAGGACATCTGTACTAAAAGAAAAAAACCAATAAACCTCAACGCTCACTCACATCACACATGAAAATTTTCTTGAAATGAGTCATAGAACTAAATGTAAAAGTTAAAATTATAAAATTTCTAGGAAAAAAATATGAAAGCTTTTTAAGTAATAGGTAGCCAAAGATTTCTTTGATGAGATACCAGAAGCATAAACCAAAAAAGAAAAATAATAATAAGCTGTATTTTATCAAAACAAAAAATTACCATTGTAAAGACATGGTTAATGAAATAAAAATGCAAACCACAAAATAGGAGAGAAAAAATCACACACACACACACACACACACACACACACACACACACACACACGACAAAACATTGTAGCTAGAATATATAAGGAACTTTCACAACTCAATGAGAGTAATGAAATTTTAAAAATTAGCAAAATTTAAAGACACTTCTAAGATATATGAAACGTCAATTATCATTGAAAAGAAGTTTAAGGTCATTAGTTAGAAAAGTAAAATGCAGCATTAGTTGGGAAGTAAAGTAAAACTTCAGAGATAAAACTGTACACATACACAAATGGCTACAATTAAAAATTGTGAGAATGAGTGTTGTCAATTATATGAAAGAACCTCATTGCTCATGGAGAAGCAAAATGATGACCATTTTCCAAAACAGTTTGGCAGTTTCTTATAAAGGTAAACATACATTTACATCTGACCCAGAAATTTCACTCCTAGATATTCTTTCTAAAAGAAATTAAAACTTATATCCACACAAAGACATATAAAAATGCTCATAGCAACTGCATTGATAATAGCTAAAAACTAAAAACAACTCACATGATCAAAAGGAAATTGGATAAGCATAATACAATATACAGTGTAATAGAATACTACTTAGCGATAAAAAGAAACAAACTAATGAATTATGCAACAGCATGATACCTAGTGAAGTTACAAATGTAATGCTGAGTGAAAGGAGCTAGACAAAAGAGAATATATATCTGATGATTCGATTCATATGAAATTCTAAGACGTTCAAAATAATCTATGGTGATACTGCTAAGAGGCATAAGGGACCTTCTAAGGGTAATGGAAAGTTTCTTTATCTTGACAGGGAGAATGGTTTCACAAGTGTGCACATCTGTCATAACTCATTGAATTACACACTGAATGGACACCAATTATTCTAAAGCTGACAAAAAAGACTCAACATCTGAATCTTCATTTGTTGCTGTTTCATATCTTCAATTATCATCTGACAATAATTATAAATTCATGTATGAGGTATTGTTATAAATGCTTTACAATTATAAATATTTAATAAAGCTAATATAGAATTTTATTACTTGAGCATATACCAAATACTTTCCCAAGTATTCTTTTGGGTTATTGCAGTCCTCATAACAACTCTGAAATGTAGGGTAAGCAAATGTTTCTATCCCCATTGGCAAAGTAAAGAAACTGACACACAGGGCGGTCAAGTAATTAATTAAGCAAAGTCACCATCTACTCGGAAGTACATATGGAAATCTAATCCTACCATTCTGTAGGCTAATCATTCTAAATACGTCACCTGCAAATTTTTTGAATTGGAGAAATGTACATTTTTGAGCAATTCTCAAAAGTGGAAATTGATGTTATTTTATCTGTCCTTGTACTTTTAAAGAAGCTTGCCTAGTTGACTCATTGCTACTTAACTTTTGTTCTCATTGTACTGCAGCTACTGTAAACAACTAATTCCATTTGCAACCCACACAGGGAGAAAACACTACCTCCTGTGGACCGTGTTTATCTTAGGTAGTTAATGTTCCTGAATCCAACATCTACCAAGGTTATAGCTCAAGGAACCTCTCCAAAGCACCCATTAAAGAGAGAGTTTTTTCCCCTTAAGCAGAAACAAGTTCCATGTGAATTCCTGCCTTATGACTCATCTGCCAAGTCCAGCACATTGCATTATGCCCCAAAGGAACCAAGAGAGTGAGCCAACCCATCAAATTCCTGCCATAAATATAGCCTTAAGCCATGAGATTATTTCTCCTGGGTAGGATGTCTCACACCCCTCAAGCAATACCCTGGACATTTGAAAGGCTTTTCTCTGCTTAGGAGTGCTTTCTATTTAACACCAAGCAAAATCTATTTCTGAACTATGTATTTCCTTTATCATTGTGCATTGGCTATTAGTAATAAGTAGAAACTATTTAGCTGTGTTTGCATGCATGTGTGTGCTAAAGAGAGATGGGATTGGAGGAGAGAGAGAGGGACAGTGAGGGGGAGAAATGGGAAGAAGAAAGAGAGGGAGAAGGAAGAGAGGGAGAAAGAGGAAGCTATTAAAAATATATCTAATTTCTACATATTCTGTGGAGTGATTTCTGTGCCAATTAAGAATATTTCCAGAAATTTCTTTCCTTCTGAGACATTTTGGGGGGAGTCTCAAAAAGCAATTTATTTAGAAAATCACACATTTCCTGGCGATGACATATACAACTTTATGGATAGCTACATTTCCAACAATTTCCAATACAGTCTTTATAGAATACGTAATTGTATGACTTTTTCCCTATAATGTGGCAGGCAGGAAATATTCCCCCTCCCGAGCAATCCATATCCTAATCTCCAGAACCTACAAATATATATTACCTTACATGGTACAAAAGACTTTGCAGATGTGATTAAATTACATTTCTTGGGATGGAGAGGTCATCTTGGATTATCCAGGTGGGCCCAGTGACATCACAGCAGTCCTTACAAGTTGGAAAGGAAACAGAAGGTCAGAGCCAGGAGGACATTTGAAGATGTGACACACCACTGGCTTTTACACAGAGGTCACGAGCCAAGAGTGAGGGCAACCACTAGGAACCAGAAAATGCAAGGAAATGGATTCTACCCTTGAGCCTCCAGTAAGAAGGCTGGTCTGCCAACCACCTTGATTTTAACCTAACGAAACCCATCTCAGACTGTGGCACTTCAGAACTGTGAGATTATATTCAGATAGATAGATAGATAGATAGATAGATAGATAGATAGATAGATATAGATATATAGATATAGATATATATATAGATATATATAGATATAGATATATAGATATATATTTTAAAAGACAGTTTGTGGTAGTTTGTTATGGCATCAATAGGAAACAAATAACAGAAGAATAGATGTAGAAAGTACTTTGATCTTTTTATTTTATACCCCATTTTAAGTCACAGGTGACTGTTTTGCAATCTTCATCGCTTTGAATTCTTATTGATGGAAGATGAAACTGGCTGCACTAATGCTTAAGGTGACAAAACTGAGTTGTTTCCAGGACAGCAACAGCACTCCAAAGGGGCATTAAAGAACATTACACCTCCTGAAATTCTGAAATTTGATACTGTTTATCAAGGGTGTTCTTCTATAGCATCTGAACTCTCAGGTTAGCCTGGGTTTCTAGCAGAAACTGAGTGCTTAGTAAACACTTGTTGAATTAATGCGTAGAGAAAACGGTCCACAAATAATTGCAGTCAAGGGACTGCATGAGGAAGAAAACCACCTCCCCTACTAGATGGCCAGTGTCTGGGAATCACCTCATATTCCTATGGGTTAAGACAGAGTGCACGCTTGAAGAAACACAAGTGTCATAAGAGGTAATTTACACACGAAGCCCCTATGTCTTAGAGGCAAATAGAGGGACGGTGACGGGACACATGAAAGAGGCACAGAGTGTGGTGATCCAGGGTGCAGGCTCTGACATCAAACTGCTTTTGAGGCTCCAATGCTACATCTTTCATTTATAAGCTGCATAGTTTCAGGAAAGTTGCTTAACATTTGTGTGTCAGTTGCCATTTTATGTTAAATGAAAAAATAAGTGCACTTACTACACACGCTTCCTGTAAGAAATACATGATTTAGAACAAGCATTCTGCACAGACATAGCCAGCAGGTCCTGGACACAAAAGGAAGATACAGATATGTCTGGGAAGGTGAGCCCCACGAGGTGAAATGCAGTGTTTGGGACAGTGGTGAAACTATTTGAGTTTTATTAAAAAAGAAGAAGAAGGAAAAGGGGAAGGGGAAGGAGAGGAAGGAGAAGGAGAAGAAGAATGCAAAGAAGGGGAAGAAGGAGAAGGGCTCATGGGATACTGAAGATAAACTTCTTTATTAAAACTTTTGCCTAGAGCTAGTTCTGGGCATTGAAACAATCTGACATTAACACTTTGCTTTTTTGTTTTGTTTTAGTTTTGGTTTTTCTCCTTTACAATGTTTCCATATATGTATGGATTAGCTTTTGATGAATTTTTCACCTTTTTAAAGTCAGAGCTTCACATTACTGACCTCATTAACAAGAGGAAAAGAAAAGCAGCATACTCAGTTGATAATGAAAATCACCGCTGGGAATCAATTAATTGAAGTAATATTTTCAAAGTGTTTAAAACAAAGTGTGCATGCAAAAACTATTGGCGATGCTAAATGGTTACTTGTATATTACATCAGGTCAAGGTAATGCTGCTCCAATGATCTGTGTGGATGTTGCTATGGCCACTGAGCACAGCCACAGTTCATGGACACTACGACTCTAAGAAGCACGTTCACATTATTTATGAAATATCTATTAATATTAGATTTGCCATCGATAAAATCCCATTATTACTTTTAATGTCCGTCTAACTCTAGTTTTCAAAAATGATGGGTGTAAAAGGTACATAAAATAAAATGTAAAGATTCCAACTGTTTCATTTTGATAGATTTTGACAATTGGATACACTATGTAACCACCATCCAAAACAAGATATAGATGTGTCCATCATTCCAGAAAGTTCCTCGAACTCTTGATACCAGTCAGTAAGAACCTGCCCTATCAGCAACCCGGGACCAGAGTTTACCACTTTCTGATTTCTATTACCTCAAAATAACTCTTTGTTCTTTGACTTCGTGAATACGGAATCACAGAAATATATTATTTTGCATCTGGCTTCTTTTGTGCAAGATAATGTTTATAAGATTCATCCCAATTGTGAGTGTATCAGTAATTCATTCCTTTCATTGCTCAGTATTATTCCATTGTATGAATACAATATGATTTGTTTATCCATTTCTTCTTCACAGTAATTTGGGCTTTGTTGTAGGATTATTATGAATAAGGTGGTCTATGCATTTTCTTGTTAAAGATTTTATATTGATATCTGTTTTCATTTCTCTTCAGTAATACCTGATTTAAAATGGATCACAGGCCTAAATGCAAAAGCTAAAATGATCAAGTATCTAAAAGAAGTCATAGGGGAGTATCTTCGAGCCAGTAAGAGAAGCAAAGGTATCTTATGTAGACACAAAAAGCACTAACAACAACAAACAAAATGGTAAACTGGACTTGGTCAAAAGAAAATATTCTTTTTATCTGAAGATGTCAAAAAAAAAAAAAAAAAAAGAATAGGCAAGCCAAAGAATAGAAATCAGATATTTGAATTTTTATAACTAAGGAATTTGTGTGTATGTGTATATATAGACATACAAATATAGATATATTTAGATATACATATGTAAAATCAATTGTACACTTACTGTACTGTACACAGTAAAAAGACAAAGGACTAGTAAAAAGGGGGCAAAACGTTTGACCAGACAACTGACAATATAAATACCTGTTAGAGAACTTGCATTTCCTAATTTCAGCACTTATCTTACCCTATAGTATTCTGACAATGGGATATTAGCAGAAGGATACAAAAATGTATCTATGAAACAGAAGAGACAGCCTAGGAATAAACTCAGACATATACTTAACTAATTCTCCTTTTAACCCATTCTTTTACTGCTTGTCGCCTCATCATTGTTTCAATACCCCAGCATTCTCATTGTTTTTCTGTTTCTGTCTCTTTACACAATATAGAATTGCAGGCTTCAAAATCTCCACTTGCTTTGAACTCTCCTCTTTTTTTACTTGAGTATATGTTATTGTCAACCATGTATTAAGAAGTAATGCTTTCTCAACAAGATAACTCATGACATGACGTACTTGACTGGTAACTCATTTAATTCTAATTGCAGATCAACCACTTAGTTGTTAATAGAAATATATTACTCTTGATTAATTAAGGAAATGTGATAAAGGGAAGCAAAGAGTGCAAGAATGTAAGGTAACTCCAGAAAAGGTTCAGGAATCGTTTCTTGGCCCCACTTACATCACACTATATAGGAGGCTCTGGCTCCACCTGTGTACAAAAAGGCTGCTATTTCTAGATAATGCAAGCCTCAGGCATCTCACTAGAAGTGATGGGAAATATAAAAAACACTAACTGATCTCAAACTAGAATCCATATAGGCCAGTCTGTATTAATGTTAGATTTATTTAAATGGCCTCAGTTTCTGGTCTCCTCAGTAATGTGATATGGTCAGTTGTTAATAGTATTTTTAAGTACATGATCTCCATTTGAGTACTAAAAATGGGAATAAGCAACAGTATTTAGTAGTACCTGGGAAAAAATGATAACCCTGGAGTATATCAGTCATCAATTCTAATGCTTCAGAGCCATTTATCAGAAGAATTATAAACCCTGATTTGGGGAGATATTTCCAGTTCTACTAATAGCTTCCAATAATATGAATCAAAGAGGGAAAACATCACTATGGGGAGATTTTAAATAATCTTATTTTATTGAACTAAAGAAATCTCCAACCAGAGGCTTCTTGTGCATTTCTGAGAATGGTAAAGTGATAGTTCTTTAAGAAGTCTACTTTTATATTTGAAAAATTGTTACTATTATTTAGAAACCTGAAACTGACCAAGGAAAGTTTGCACAAGGAAACAAATAAAAGCAAGAAAAGAAGGCAGGCAGAAAGGAAGGAAGGAAGGAAGGAAGGAAGGAAGGAAGGAAGGAAGGAAGGAAGGAAGGTAGGAAGGAAGGGAGAATAAAGAGAGAAAGACCCCAACAAGGCCTTTTGGAGACAGATATTTATATCCTATATCAATAAATTAAAGAAGCAGGTATAACTGGCACGAGAGGTTCTTCTTTTTAAATATTACATTTAAAAATCAGCCAAGAGGAAAAGAAGTCAACACTTACAATGACAGAGGCAAATCACAACATAAGAAGCGATACTGCTGAGGCTTCTAGAAGAAAAGCAAACAATCCCCACTGCATTCACAATCACATCCACTCTGGTTTGTGCTGGGTTCAGGAGTGGGGACGGGGTCTACCCCACGGCAGTCCTCTCCCATTCAAGTTGCCAAATGGAGGAAATAGCAGGAGAAAGTTATTTCTGGTTTAAAGATGGAATTTTCTAATACAGGAGGAAAAATACTATTGACAAGCAAGGGCATATTATATCCTGATCAGTATGCTAGGTGCTTTTACACCTTACCTTACTTTCAAACAATAAGACAATCCTTTCTTTGCAGTAGCTGTTGTTATGGATTGGTGCTGTGGTTTTCATTCTTTACTTATGTATTTTATTATAGATGAACATTTTAAACTGGACAGAGATTGAGGAATATTCTCCAAGTCACAGTCAACATTGGCACTGGAGCCCACATTTGAGTTGAACTAATTCAAAAATCCTATTGTTTTCAATACCAAGGTAGTATTGCCCAGGAATTAGAAACACAGACGTCGTGGCAGGATTCCCGGGTGAAAACCCTGACCCTGACATTCATTCATTGTTTAAACTTAAGTCATCTGACATTCCTAAATATTACTTTCCTTATATAAAACATAGAAGGAGAACTGACTCTGGGTGGTGAACACACAGTGCAATACATAGATGATGTATTACAGACTTGCACACTTGAAACCTATATAATTTTACTAAACAATGTCACCCCAGTAAATTCAATAAAAATTAAAAATAAAATAAAAAATTAAAATATGGGACTAATAATGAACTCACCTTACAAAATAGTGGTGAGGATTTGACATGTTAATATATGTAAATCCCTGGCAAGTGTTCCCTGCACATAATACATGCTCAATAAATGCTCACTGTTATTATATGACATGCTGTATTATAAATTCTATTATGTTTGTATGTATATGTAGTCACTTAGTGTGTTACAATAATTTCTAAGTACTTGTGAAATAAAATGTAATCTTTATTTTCCCTTGAAAGAGAAACTTTATTTACTTATTTACATTACACACCAAAATTCTTTGAACAGAAGAGAAATGAATATGCTCATGGGATAGTGCAAAATGTGATCAGAATTATGGTCTGACTGGATAAACAATGAAACTGGATCATGCCGTTACACAATCAGCCATGATCATCAAAACTATAGTTGCTATCTTGGCATAACTGCTCATTTTTTGCTGTTGCTGTTGTTGGAACATATGGAGTAACCGTTGACAGCACTGCTTGATAATTAAAATCAGAATGATCACAGTGCTTCAAGGTGTCTTCCCACTAATTAGAAAAGTGATTGAAGAGGTAGAATTTGCAAGTTTGTCGGTATTAAGAATTAACTCGTATTCCACTATTACATATTAAAGCTTACAGATATTCACTTTCTCTCAAAAGTTATTACTGCTTCATCATTTGTTTCATGGGAATGAACTTCAGAACACAAATTCTAAACAATTATTTCTGTTTATGAAGAACTTACCCAGAAAGAATGGCGTCAGATTTTTCACTCCAAACAACATAAGCACTTAGGAAAACTTATTTCCAACTATGTCAGGGCTGCATTGCTAACATTTTTCTATCTTTTCCTTTTCCACTTCCATAAACTTTCCTTTTTCGTCCCTAACTATTCCAGAACATTAAAACAGTAGAGGCAGCTTAGATTTCTTAGATTTTCTTTTATGCCTTGCAGTTCCATATGTAGTTCTGAGTACATAGTTGCCATCTGAGTACATAGTTGCTAGGAATGTATATTTGAAAACCTCCTCAAATTACTGTATTTCGGTTTTATCCTTTTAACCTTTGTTTCACCATTTTTCTCTTTGAGAAATCTTCACTCTTCTCCATAGTCTCTCTTTCTACTTCTAGCTCAATTCTCCTTTGAGTGTCTCAATTCTTTCCCTTCTAGGCCAAAATATAAACCTATGATTCTTATACTGTCCTCAAAAGCTCTTGAAAGTTAAACAATTCATTAGGCATATGCATTCATTCAGTTATCCATTCATTCATCCAGACAGTCAGTCATAAAGAGTGAATGTCAACTATTTGCTAGGCTCTATTCCAGATTCTCAGAATACTTCAATAAATACCACAAACAAGGGTCCTGTCCTCAAACTATGAGGAAGACATAAAAATACATAAAAAACAAAGCAGCTAAACAAGAGATGTGCTACAGATACCTGGATAGAAGGGAGTAATGGTGAGGATGGCTTCTTTCAAAGATGGATGTTAGAGCAGAGGTCTAACAATGAGGAGACCCAACCCTGAGAATATCTGTATTTGAGACAGAAAAAATGTCTGCCTTGAGAGCCCTGAAATGGAGACAAAAGAGAGTTTTTGAAAAGACAAGAGAGGAAATCAAAATGAGTGGAATATAGTTAGCAAGTGTGAGACAATGTGCAAGTTCAGAGTTGTTTCCTACAGAGGAGAATCCAATCTACGCAACATTTTAAATAATTGTAAGATTCTAGACAGCTCAGAAGGTCTCTAAGAAATCTGGGGAGTTAATCTGAGTAGCTTGAACTAGCAGACCAAACACCACGCACGTGGGGGTCGCTTCAGTAAGAACATTACTGCCCCTGCTGCTGAGCACAGGAATAGCAGCTCGCGCCTTCCAGGTTGAATACAGGGTTCCCCAAACTCTACCACCGTCCCACCAAAAGATAGATGCTGCACTGTACTCACTTTCTATTGCTGTTAACTGCGGGAGCCCGCAGGTCCAGGGGTTCCCTCAGGTGGAGGCGGAGTCCGGGAGGAAAAAGGAAAAAAACGCGAGGAGACACAGGAGCGCTTTTTCAAGAAGAGATATGTCTCCCTTTATTTTTACAGCATGCCCCTTTTTATACCAGGCAGTTTAACCATTGTTCCATTAGTATCAAGGTTTTACTTCCTCATAATTCTTATGCGCCAGGGTACAGTTAGACATTTTCTATGCTAAAGACTAACTTATCTTAACTGAGTCCAAATCCCTCCACCCTCAATGACTACCAAGGCCTGAGCCTCTACATAATCGCCTAAAGGATGGTTAACATGACCACCCAACAATTATTCTAAAAACTATTGTCTAAGCAGGATCTTAAGATATACAGGGTGTGTACTTTGACCTTTACTAAGAGACTAGCAGTGTAACTAAAATTGCCTTTAATGTATAAAACATAATTGTGATATATCTATTAGAAGGGGAATTTAAATTTTTTAAGATATAAAGCAGTATCTGTTTCTCAGTCAGAGCTTCAGAATTTGTCACAATTGCAGTGCACTTGGCCATGTCAGATATTGAGGTGCAGCTGGCTCACAACAGTTAACTTCCAAATAGAAAGTCTCACTCCTTTGAATTAACAAAGCCAAGATCATGTAGACAATAGGAAGGCTAGGAGGGTGTTCTAGCTTCTAACTTGAGAACAATGGACTCATTATATCCCATTGGAAGGGCATTCAAAAGATGCCACCTCATCAAATATGTGACAAGTGCCCACTAGCCACAGAGAAAAGCTTGATTCTAAAATGTTACTAAAGATTGGGGGAGAAGGGGTTATCACTTTGTGAGGGGTGAAATATATAACTATTTCATTGTTTTGTACACCTGAAACTAATAAAAAGTATGTTACTATAATCTTGAGTGTGTTATAATTTTCATAGTCTGCCCCAAATTCTGCATTATAGAACTAAGGAAAGTGAAAAATGTAAAATGTATTGGACTTCTCCAGCACCACAGAGTTAGTGTGAGAGGAAAAGAGCTGCAGTGATCAGTGGCACGATGTGTGGTTTAATTTATGGAGTGCCTCTGAACGACATTTAATCAGCAGGGTTATCTCTGCCAAAGCGAGCAAGGGCTGCACACCACCATGTCGAATCTCATTAGTATGATCAACTGGACGATCATACTAATCCCCTGAGAATAAGTACATCACTTCTGTAAGGTTCTGAGGTAGAAATAATTGACCGCTGAAGATAAGCATGGATTAAGAGTTTGGCAGAAAATGAATGATTCTCACAAATGTCATTCAAATCTTATACACCTATAGATAAATCTACATTGCTAATGAAGACAAAATTATTTTTAAAAAGGGGCTTGAAAAGAGAGACACTTAAAATTCACCAAATATACCAAAGTTTTTCTCTTTGTAAATTTGAAATGTATAATTATATTTGCAAATTAACTGAACATGTTCATGACCATCTTTTTATTCTGTGAGTAGACAAAGGCTTACCAGGTATTTGCTGTCAGATAATGTAATGAAGCAAAAATCCGAAATCTTTTAGGACTTCATTTAATGCCTTAGATTAGAGAATAAAACTGTTTTTCAAGGCTCCATTTTGCATATGGTTATAAAATGGTTAAACTTTATTTATACCACATAACTATCTACCTATTACAAGTAAAACACTTTGCTGTTTCAAGGCAGTGGGAAGGATATCTGCTATGTTTCAGAATAATGTGGGGAAATGTGCTAAGATAAGGACCTGGGGTTCCCTTGCAAGATTCTGATCCATTATTATCTCTCATGGGCTCAGGGATTCATTACATCTAATACATTTATTAGTACTCGAATGTTATTGCAATCTGTCCCCAAGCACATACCTTAGTCTGATAGAAATAGGACCCAAAGCCATTTAAACAGGTAATAAACAGGACATGATAAAAACTTTTCCTTCTGGGAAAATCAATAGAAAAGTTATCCCTTTCCTCTGCTGAAGTCTGCATGACTCTAATAATCTAAACACTTGGGAAAATGTCTCAAACAGTCTTTGAATAGATTAAATAATAATAATAATAATAACAATTACAAGCAGGACACAATATAAATAAAAATTATAAAATGACTGAAAAAAATATTCTATAAATAAAAATTTGAGCTGATTTGAAAACCAGAAACCAGACCAAACTCTAGGACACATAGTAGAACACATAAACAAAATAAAACCAAAGTCAGAAATGAACAGGGAACCACAACAATATGGAAGACTTTTATAATAATAAAATGTTTACAATTATAGTCAATAAATATGAAATTCTATATGTTTTTTTTAATGAATTAATTACCCAAACCAATGTTATGGAAAACTGAAGTTTAGTAACTATATAAGAAATCGAGAAAGTTATTACTTGTATCCTTAAAAGAATTCTGGGATGCCGGCTGAGTGGCTCAGCTGGTTAAGAGTTAGCTTAAGAGCGCAAGCTCTGAGCAACAGGGCCACCAATTCAATTCCCACATGGACCAGTGATGCTGTGCCTGAGCTGAGCTGCTGCTGAGCTGCCAACAGGTGGCAGGATGGCTCACCTGGTGAGAGCATGTGCTACTAACAACAAGACTGCCTGTTCAATGGTGGGCTATGTCCACCCACAACTAAGACTGAACTCGGCACCTTGAGCTGAGCTGCCTCCTGGATGGCTCAGTGGCTAGAGCATGAGGTCTTAACAACAAGGCTGCCAGGTTGGACTCCCACATGGGATGGTGGCTACGCCCACCTGCAACTAAGATTGTAACACAGCACTTTGAGCTTAGAGACCACGAGCTGCCCAAGGGCAGCCAGATGGTGACTAGCACCCTCCAAACAAAGATTGAAGAACAACAACTTGGCTGGTCCCCTTCCCTAGTTCCCCAACACTGTTTCCCTCCCCCAACTCCCCAATTTTAAAAAAAAGGGATCCTGGTTTATGTGGTTTTACATCTACAATCATAAATCTTTCTATGCTATAGAATCTATTCCTGAGACTAGAAATTACTAATGATCCCTATGTAATAAAGGATCTGTAGATGTGATTGATAAAGGTTATTAAAAAGCAAATACAAAACCAAAACTAAGGGGAAAAAAGTCACAAATAAAATAAGGTATGCAAAATGGCATGTAATTGTAGAGATATTTCAAGATCATAAGAGATTATGAACTGCCTCGTTGCAATAAATTGGAAACTTTAAAAATGAATATGTTTTACATAAAAATACAAAATACCAAGGCCAGCTCAAGAAAATATAGGCTATATCTAACTATCATTTAGGATTAGATTTTTAGCCAAAAATAAGAAATATCTCCCAAATAGGGTGCAAGCAAAGTAGAACAACATGGCTCTCGCATGTAAAATGTTCAGGTGGCCCAGGGCTGTGGGGTGACTCTGCTCCTGTGACTGGTTTGTAGTCCTAAAGTCTGGGCCTGATCTCTATGATCTAAAGTCGTGTCTAGATTTGTAGCCATCAAGCTATAAACAAAGAAACAAATCAGACAAAAACACTTTTAGTAAAGAAAATTACAAGCCTATCTCACTTATGGACTCAGGTGCAAATATCTTAAATAAAATACTAACACTTTGAAAAAGGATAAATCTATACATATAAAGAACACCTACACTTGGACTATAACAGAATCAGTAGGTATTATGCAATGACTGGTCAGAGACCAATGGTTATCTGTTTTAAAAACAAGTAAAACCAGGCTTTTGTTTTGTTTATCACATCATGTACAAAAATAAGATATCCATGGTGATTAAAGTTTGGAAAGCTAAAACTTAAAATACTTACAATAAAAACATTTATGAATTTGAGGCAGAAAAGTATTTCCTTACTGAGACACATAATCTAAAATTCACAAACCACATTATTCTGCAACAAAAATGTGTATATTGCAGAAACAAAGCATAATACTAAGCCACAGATTTGGTGAAGATGTTCCCAATAGCAAAAAACAATAACAAATAAATAATATCTAGAATATGCAAAGAGTTTCTTAAAATTAATAAGAAAAAACAATAGAAAAAGAGGGTAAAAGATTTGAGTAAACATTTTATAGAGATAAGTCTAAATTGCCAATAGACATGAAAAGATTATCAACTGTGTTAGAGAAATACAAATTAAAGTAAAAGTGAGACTGACAAAATCCTTCAGATTATAAACTCTGATACCAAGTGCTAGTGAGGACAAGACAGAAACAGAAACTCGTGGCTTATATGAATGTAAAGTGGTATAAGCATTTTAAAAAGAAACTGTCACACTAGTAAAGTTGCAGATGCACAGACTTTACAACCTAGCGATTCTACTTTTATGTATACATCATAGAGAAAAATCTTGCTTATGTTCTCTAAAAATTGACACACCTATTCTAAAACACTTTTATGGAAAGAAAAAGGACAATGAACAGCCAAAACCATTGAAACAGCCAAGACAATTTTGACTTAGTACTAACTATATAATAAAGACAGGGTGTTTTGGCATAGAAATAGACAAATAAATCAATGAAAAGAAAAACAGAGTCCAGAAATTTACCCTGGACAACTAATTTAAGTCCATTCTTTAGGTAAAGCAATATTTTTAGTAACTATTCAAAAATAAATGGATATTGATATGGGGGGTTGGACTTTGATTCTTATTTTATGCCATGCACAAAAATTAGATCCACATGGATCTTAGAACTAAGCACAAAACTATAAAGCTTCCAAAAGAAAACAGAATATTTTCACAACCTAACTAACAGAAGACAAAGTTCTAGGACAGACAGCAACAAAACACAAATTCAAAAGAAAAAAATTGATAAATTATATATTTTAAAATTTAAAAATGTCTGTTCTTCTCATCAAGACACCAACAAGATAATGACATGCAAGCCACAAATTGTTAATTGCAGTGCATATGTATAACAAAGCACTTGTTTCCAGCACATTATAAAGAACACTTACAAATTGGTAACTCAAAAATGAAGTGTGACAAAAAGTGAGTGAAAGAATTGAATAGATACTTTATAAAGGAAGATTGATGACTGAAAATATGTTCAATGTCATTAGTTACCAGAAAAAATATAAATTTTAACCACAGTTAAATACAACTCTACACAGACTAGAATGACTAATAGAAAACACTGACAAAATCAGCTATTGGTGACAATGTGCATCAAGTGGTACTTCCATGCATTTTGGCTGGGAGTGGAGAATGGTTCAGCTCTTCTGGAGAACTGTTTGATATGTATTTATAAAGTGAATCATATATCTAGTCTATGACCCAGGCATCCAAGAGAAAGGATGTATATAAAGAGAGAGGGTGCCAACAAAAGGTATACACATTTTAAGAAAGGAAAAAACTGTATTAAAATTGTGATACTCAATGTATACTAATAACAAAAGATGAATGCAAGTCATACGTATACATTTTTTTGCCACCTTCTGTGTGTGTGTGTGTGTGCGCGCGCGCTCGCGCGTGTTGTGTGCATTATATGATATTCAGTAATAAAAAGAATGCTAAGCCCAATGATTTGCAGAGTGAAAAGAAAAGCTAGACATGAAAGAATGCTTGCTATATGATTTTATTTATATTAAATTTTAAAACAAATTGTTCTACAGTGACAGAAATTACAGAATGATTGAAGAGGCACTGGAGAATAGGTTGCCTGGAAAGGGGGATCAAGGGACTTTTTGATGGGATAGAAAGGGTCTGAACTTTGTTGTAAGAGGTGTCTACAGGGAAGATGCAATTGTCAAAGCTCCTTGTACTGACCAGTTAATAGTTACGCATTGTTTTGTTGAATAGAGCTCAAAAATAACCAGAATTTTAAATATTCCGTGTGAAGTTTAAGTAGGAGGGGGCAACTTACATAGCTCACAATATGTTCAGAACTTTGCATGGGTGACATTAAACGAATTAATAAAACAGACCTGCACTTTTGGATTATAACAATTTTGGTTGTGGCTTTATGATGCATTACATTTATAAACGCTCTCCCGATATCTGCAAGGACTTCTATTGAAAAGACATGAGAGATATGAATGTGACTCAGGAGACACCATGAAAGGGAAGGTTGTATATTATGATAAGAGAAATAACTGATCATGTCTTTCAGAAATTAAAAAAAATAGTCTCATAAGAAACAGTCATCATCAAAATAATTATATTTCTCAAATATAAGCTTATTTAGAAGTATTTAAAAGAAGCAGAGGTATATTTTCTACTTCTAAATAAGAATAACCACACAATTCACTTTTACTGTGAGAATTTGCATTCTAAAGTATATCATGTTTTTTTTATTTTTTTGGTTGATTTATTCCAAGCCTTTGAGATTAGAAGTTTACAAAGAAAATGCTGACACAATCTTGGTTCTGAAAGTCACATTGCTTGCATTATAATTAAATCATAATTTAATAATATTAACTGAAGCTGAGCTGAGAAGCACCACAGATAAATTAGATAAGAGGATTTATGAGACTTTATTTCTAATGCAAAAGCTACAACATTATTTAGTAATATGTCAGTCTGTCAAAAATCTGCCTAGCAACACAGACTTGTTAGCCATCTGGGACAAGAACTTGAAATGACAACATTTAAAATTCTAGAAAGAACCACTGCTTTGCAACAGTATACGGATTTAAAATGAGTTTGCTTATGTATGAGTCTTCCCATCAACCACACTGGGATGGCACTAAGGAACATGAAGCTTGTTAACTGAAAGACCAATGAGTCACTCTCCACTCCACTGGGATATAAATAGAATGAGACTGACAAACATAAATCTGCAAGAAAATTAGTTCAGCAGTAGGTAGCAAAAAAAAAAAAAAAAGTTTTATTTGTCAAATGTGCAGAAAAGTAATAGGAACTAAAGTGGGAGTCATTTTATGGATTCAGAATGGTTAAGATGATGAACAAGATGAAAGTGCCTATCAAATGAAGTGGGAATTATCCTGGGTTAATCCTTTTTTTTACCTTTTAATAAAAATATGTGTCTATTAGAAAATATGACTGATTAATCATGAATCAATTCTGAAATGTGGATAATTGTTCTTGGCATTAATTAAATGGGAATTGACCCCTTATTTAAACAAAAAAAAAGTGTGTGCAGAAGCTCTTAGAATGGTACTAGCAGGTCATTAATATCTCACAAATTTTAAACAAACTAATGAAAAATATTATTATGTCAAGTAGATGGAAGTAAAATTTCAAATTAATGGTAAGTGATTTCTTTTGTTTTGTTTTGACTTTTTGCCTCCTTTACAGTCCCCTATTTCATTCACCTTGGTAGAGGGCGAAAGCAATGTTCTGATATGATAGTTTACTTCCAGGAAAGACTTTCTTTTTATCAACTGTATTTCTCAAGCACAAATGCATTTAAAAAGTTTAATTGTGTAGAAATTAATGACCTTCTTTATAGTGTTCATAGTGATTAAGTTCCTCTGTTACTTTGTTGGGTTTTGTTTTGTTTTTTTACTTCAAAAAAAGGAAGAGGTAGCTGAAACCCAGATATGTTCATTTTTATGTTGATAGTTCAGTTCTGTTCAGTTATGCAAATATGCTCAAACTTCATCTAATGTTAAACTAGTTAACTAATATCTAAAATATGCTAATATAAAATCCGTGTGTGTGGCAAATGTTTTTCATAAAAATAAACATTGTTCAATAATACCTAGTTTGCGGGCCGGCCGAGTGGTGCGATGGTTAAGAACTGGCTTCGGATGCCAGAGGGCCCCAGTTCAGATCCCACATATGAGGGCCAGTGACAGTGCCCTCTGCAGCTGAGATGCTGAACAGCAGCTCAATCTGGAGCTGGGCTGCCATGAGTCACCCCGGCGATGGTGTAGGCTGCAGCCCATGTGGCAGTGGGTTGCCATGGGCTACCGTGTGTAGCCAGCAGCCAGCATGAGTGGCCAGCGGCTGCAGTGAGTGGCCGTCCAGAAGCCGGGGACTGATCTGCCTCACCTGGGAAGAGCGCAACAATGGTGCCAACTTGGGCCAGTGAAGCAACGTCCTCCACAACTAGACTGAAGAACAAAATGACAGCAACTTGTCTGTTCCCCTTCCCCCAATTCCCCAGCACTGTTCCCATTCCTCCAATTCCCCAATAAAAAAAAATCTTAAAAAAAAAAAATACCTAGTTTTCATGATCTATCATACCTATACCTCTGGAAAATCATAAATTTTTGCTCAAATCCAGTAGAAAGCTGTCAATATTGTGTCTACAAAGTGGAAGTTTAACAACAACAAAAACTAATTTTTCTATGAAAATTATTTTATCAGTATACCCATCGTCTACTTTTATGAGAATCTTGTTCATGGCAGATATTTATTGTTCTTCAAATTTATTATTGTAACAAATGTTTACTAACTACTGGATACCCAATATTGTTCAAAGAACAAAGCCTATGCCACACAAGAGCGCACAGCTTAGCCATAGAGTCATGAGGAGAGAGATACACCAAACACCAGAGCAACATGAAAAATGATAAAGTCAAAATACAGAAACAGACGAGGGAGTTCTGGCATGCTATGCCATGCCAGCAAATGCAAATGATGTTTTGTTTTTTTGTCTTTTGTCTTCTTTTTTCCTAGAAAAGAGTTTACTGAGGAGATTGGAAAGGGAAAGAGAGGTGAGGAAACGGGATGCTCCACACACAGAAGGATCAACATGCACAGAAACAAGACAGATAAGAAAGAGACAGACATCTATGCAGGGCATATATTGGTGACTAATGATTCAGGCAGGGTTGTATGGTGGGTACACATTAGAAAACTGTTGGGGAGCCAGAAGGTGGTGGCATTCCTCTTGTGTATGGGGCAAAGAAGGGGGTGCTGGAAGCAGAAAAATATGAATGGGCTTTGGAAGGGGAACAGATAAAGAAAGGTTGCTAGGATGCCACACTGCTCCAGTCAGATTGTCTCTCCTGAGCCACAGGGTCTTAGAACCGAATAGCATCTCAGCTTTCCTTCTGGTTCCACTCCTTCCCCACAGCCAGGCCATTTCAAAGAGGCAAAGGTATGAGGAGGGTGAGATCATCTGCTCTGTGTGCCTGTGTGTGCATGGTGGTTGGTGAGCAGGACAGAAGAGAAACAAGAAATACAGAGCAAATTATAATAGCAGAAGCCCTATGTCTTGAAGTGCTCCTATCACAGCCCTGTCCTCACTTCTGAAAATTACCTAGAGAATCACAGGCTGGGGCTTAGGCTTTTAAAATTCACCTCACCGCTTCCACAGGAACAACTATGAAAGTTGTGAGCCTCCAGCATAGCCTGTTTACATGCACCCTCTCACAAGCTTACCCAGCCCATCCAAACAATCTTAACTACACACCTCCCTCAGTTTCTGCCAAATCACCTTGCATTATATCCCTCTTGGCTGTCTGAAAAAAGCCCATGAATTGATTTTCTCGTTTATTAACCATATGGTTCCCTCTCCCACATGTTCCTGCCACATAACAGCTGGGGCCTTTTATGTGTTTTTTAACAGTGAAATCTCAGAGTCCAGAAAATGGTAAGAACTCATGAGCTATTTTAAATGAATGTTTAAAAGAATGGAATGAAGTCTTTGGAAAATGTTGGGGAATGACCTGGAGGGCAAAAGATAACAACAATGGGAGAGACTAGAAGGTGATGTAGCTGGTTATCAGGAATCAGAAGAGCAGAGAATTTTACACAGCCCTAGAACATCAATATTTTGGAACAGACTCTCTTAATGGTATTGAAATTATCCATGGAAGACTCCAGCCCCTAGATCCAGGAGAAGGTGCGATAAGGCAAAACAGGTAGAAGGAAAATTTGTGAAGTGGTTAAGAGTACAGGAATAGATATTGGAAACGTAAGCTAATGAGGAAAAATTAAGGGTGTGCAAGGGGGTTAGTGCTGGAAGGATGGTGGGTGAGAAAGTTTAGAAAGTAAATGAGGACACTGCAAAGTGTGGAAAGCTTGCATTTTGGTTATAGTTTAAGGATGACAAAATCATTCATTCAATATACAAGGAAACATGTATTGACTCCCTAGAAATAACAAATTCAGTTATAAGTAAAAATTAATATGTTTTCAACTTTCATGGGCCTGACAATACAGTGGGATGGGGAGAGTATTCCAGTGTCACATTAATAAATGTATAGGTACTAACTGAGACAGGCACCAGTGGGGGAAAAACAAAAAAGTATAAAAAATCATGGCTCTATGCAAGCAGAATGAGGAAGACATCTTGTCCTGAGAACTGAAGCGTAAGTAGGCGTTTCCCATGGGGGGAAGAGGGCAGCAGCCAGAGGACACAACGTGCACAGAAATCCTGTGGGTACTGTAGGAAAAATGTGGTGTTTTAACATCCCAAAAGTTCAGAGATGGCCAACACAACTGGTGTCAAGAGAATGAGAAGGTAGAGTTATATGAGATAAATCCTAAATAGCAAGCAAGGACCAGGCCACACAGAGATGTTTTTGTTTTATTTTTAACTGTATTTAAAATGGGGTTGTTGTTTTTTTTTACCCGGTAGTAAGGAGTGATTAAAGAATTTTACAATCAAAGGAGGCAAAGATCTGTATTTGAAAAGTACACCCTCCCTGAACTAAGTAAAGGAATTGGAACGTGGGCAGGATAGAGGCTAAAGGAGAGAGAGAAAAACAAAGGATGGGTTTCACTGATTTGGGAATAAAGTATTAATGGATGCCTGACAGAAGGAAAATATCCAAACCTGTATGTTTGTTTTGGTATTTTTAAGCAAATGTTAAACATTTTTTTCAAATTAGAAAGGTGACATAAACAACATATGGACGGGCTTGAAGTCCAGGAAAGACAATGGGGTAGTAAGTGAGTACTCAGCTAGTCCCAGTGAATTAAAACCTAATCCCAGATGGAAAACACCTGAAGGTCGGTCGAAAGGAATTTTTGTGGTTATTATTTTCATCCTCACAACAGCTCTCTGAAAAAGATGAAGTAGAAAGAGGCTCCCTCTTTTATCTCCCATTGTCAATCCCCACCTGTCTCTCATTGCGCGGCTCCCAGAACCAGAGGCTCTCAGGGCTGGCATGGGACTTGTAGATCATTTTTAGAATCTCCTTTTTTTTTTTTTACAGACAATGCAGCTGGCACCCTGAAAGATAAGGTTGCTACTCAAGGACACTAGTTGTTGTAAGTCAAAGTCATTGAAAAACCCAGATGTCCTGACGTTAAATGAAGAACACTTTGAACTACAACTGGGTATTTATTTATGAACACTGTTCTGATCATGATAAACCAAAGCATTCCAGTCTTCAAATTCTATTAAAAAATGAGATACTATAAGTGAAAACATTTTCCTGTAAAACTGAAGACTAGCCAATATTGCCCAGAGTTAATGTTCAACATGGATAAAATTTTAGATTAAATAAGCATGTGCCAGAAAAAGAACAATCGATAAATTTTGATGTGATTAAGTAAAAGTTTAACTTCAAGAAATCACCATTGTCATTTTGTGTCACAAAATCAACCAAAGTTCACATCAAAATTGTTAAATATATGAATTGCTGTACTAATTTTCTATTATTGCTAAGACAAACTTAGCAGCTTTAGACAACACACGTTATTTTCTCAGAGTTCTGTCATTCAGAGAGTTGGCCCAGTTCGTTCCTTTGCTTTGGGTTTCACAAAGATGGAATCAAAGCATCACCCTGCTTATTTAGGGGCTCCATAGTTCCCTAGCTCATGCAGGTTGTGGGCAAAATTCAATTCCTTGCAGTTGTAGGGCTGAGACTCCCATATCCTTGCTGACTGATAGCTAGCGACCTCCCTGAGCTCCTAGAAGAAGCCTCTCCCCCATCTTTATAAGAGACTCCCTCTCAGAGCCAGCAACAGAACGTCAAATCCTTTTATGCTCAGAATCTCTCTGAGACCCTTTCTGACATTATCTCTGTTCTGCCTTCTTCTTCCACCTAAAGACTGTTCTCTGCTTTTAAGGGCTCACGTGATTAGATTGAGCCCTCTTCAATAATCCAGGGTAATTTTCTTACTTTAAGGTAAACTAATTACATTGCCCAAGTCCCTTTTGCTGTGTAAGTTGACATAGTCACAGGTACCAGGCATTAGTACACCAGCATCTTCAGAGGACACATTATTTGGCCAAACACAAGTACCCAACTGTAGAAGGAAATGTAATAGTCCTTCCATAGCTCCACTATTATGTAAACTCATCCGTATTGGAGTGTAAAGCCCAATTCCCAGCACTTCCTTATCCCAACTCTATCCTTTGCCTCTTCAATTATTATTTGTGAATTTTTGCTAATTCTAGTGATTAGTTAACCACAAAAGAAAAAAAAAAAGAAGGAAGGAAGGAAGGAAGGAAGGAAGGAAGGAAGGAAGGAAGGAAGGAAGGAAGGGAGGGAAACAGGCTACGGAAATGTGACTTAACACATAAGCTTGGATAAAACGCTACATGATCACACCACTTTTAGGTGAAACTGGAACTCATTATGCAACTGGCCCAGGAAGAATTGGTTATTGACACCTGGGCAGCATGAAGGAATGCCTAGTAAAGTATCATAGAGCATGGAATATTCCTGTGCTATTTCAGTGAAGGTGTTTAAGATATACTCTTCATATTTGACCAGAAGTTGGGCATAAAAAATATCAGAACACTCCAGATACAAGCCTATCTCAATAGGCTGGATTAATGAACAGAAACCAAATTCATCAGGAATAAACATGCTGTATATAACACCACTCTAATAAGATGGAGAGGATGTGATTTGATAGCAAAGCATGTGAAACTTTTCAGTTTTATTCTGCTCCATATGTTAACCTCAAAAGCATTCAGAAATGGTTGGTTTCCTATGAAAATTTTCAGTGGTTCCTCCATCAAGTATTTCTTTTAAATTCAACTGAAAGAGGGAGAAAACATTTTACTTTATATTTCCAGAGTGGTGGGGATAATGAACTCAGAGTATTTGCTTTTCTAAGTTGTTTATTATGTGTCTTATAATAATTAGAGCGAATTGAGTGGAGAGCCGTTCTTCACACCCTCTCTAATTACCACTACTTGAAGCAAATTAGAATGAATCCAACTGTTTCTTACCTTGTCAAAGGCAATATTTAGGACAGGAATAATTAATTTTCAAAAGAATGGATTTCTAAAGCTTTCATGTGGGTTGAATAAAAATTGTATCTACAAATATGTGCTATAACTTTTCTATTGAAAATGCCATTTCTCAGGGCATTTTAGAGATCAAATATATACATATATGAAAGTTCATATTATTTTCTTTGCTTCCATATACTAAAAATATGAATGAGAAATTACTCTGTAAACACACATGAGAAAACTATAATTAAAAAAGCTCCTCTTAGTTATTTTGCATGGCAGATATGACCTACTTAAAAAAATATATGCTCACTTTAGAAAAATCTATATTGATAAAAATGTATTAAATGGTGATTATTTAGATTATAAGATTTTTTTTGCTTTGCAAAGTGATGATCAAGAAAATATTGCTACATAATCAGCTTCTCCAAAGACTATAAAGTATAATTTGGCTTATTTAAATCTAATTTATTCCATTTTAAGGCAAGACTATTTTTTTAAAATGATGTATAGCTCTTTGGGACTCATGTTCAAGAACAAGTAATGAACAGTTTATGACAAATTGCATTTAGGAATGTGTATTCATATTTTACTCCAAAAATACTTGAAAAATTATTCAAAATTTGGACTTTTTCTTCCTTTTTTTCTAGAAATGTGGTCCAGAATATTGACAAACTATGCCTTTACTTATATTTGGTCAATCCTCTTGCCTAACTCCCTTTAATGGCTTTCTAAAGTTTTGCTGTTTATTCATTTATTTATTTTTAAAAATCCCTTATCTTCTTCCCCCTCCCCCCCGCCAACCTATATATTTCACCCTATTGCCATGTATTATTCTTTCTCTGACTCTCTGAAGGAAAAGTCTCTTCCCAAATAAGCATCACTTTCCCTCATTCTCCTCATTTTCAACATTGTTCAGAAGTGAAAGAGCAAGGAAAGAAAAAGTCAGGCGATTCCACATTTAATTCCTGTCTATACTATTTATTAGTTGCTTGAATGTGGGCAATTTATTTAAGGGTTCTGAACATTTGTTTTCTTATTAGTTAAGGGGAATAATAACCTTCTTGAGTTTTTGTAATGGTAAATAGTGAACATCTATATACCCTGGCACATAGTAGACACTGAATAAAAGTCAACCCTCAGTTAATTTCCCCTCTCCAACCACCTCCCAGACATTTTTTTTTGCATAAATCATTCATTCTCTTTCATCTACAGTGAATGCCTCTTTCTCATTTAAGCTACAAATCCACTTAATATGGAAACATGCCCCTTTCCAACAATGATAACCAGTCACCACTTGATCTTTTTTATCATTTTCTGTATGACCCCTTTACCCTCTCTGCTTTCACAGCCACGTCCACACATTTGGACAACACTGATTCATCTCCTGACAAATACTGGAATGCCACAGGATTCTGTCGTCAGTCCTCTTCTCACCCACAAATACATAAGTTCCAATATCATCTCTAAAAATGGTTTCTACCCCTAGATTATTTTATTAGAAACACATATTGATTAAATAAAAATATAAATTCTCAGTTCCTGGCCCAGATCTACTGAATTATAATGTCTGGTGACAGGATCCTGGAATTTATGTATTTGAAAAGATAACTCAATTGATTCCAGCAATGGCACAGGCTTAGGGACAATTGACCTAGGGCTATAAATAATTCCCAAAGCCTCCTTTTCATTTCCTCCCCAAATCTATATATTCAATAGCACTCTAAGTCAATATTTATAGTTCATAGAGTTAATAGCACAGCATTCCTCAAGATATGAAAACAAAGGAAACACAACTGCCTTCTGAAAGCTAAATTAATTACATCAATTTTTATTGGGGGCAAGACTTGTTATTTCCTGAAACAAGAAAATAGATACTTGAATGATCACCACTACCCAATTTAATGATGTTCAAAAGAAAGATGAAGAATGGTAGCTAGAGAATAATATATGGGAGCACCGTTCAGAGAAGCACAATTGCCATTTCAGCTCATAACCAGTCAAAAGAGAAGCGGCATCTTGGTACACAAGTGTACTAATTACTAGGGTTTACTTTTCTTACAGGATAAAATGCTTGAATGTACATTACTATGATCTATATAAAATGACACTGAAGCACTTGTACCTCATTTGTTCCAATTCCATGTTCATTAGAAGGCAATCTAATTGCCATGTTGGTTTTCCAGATAACTACAAATTGGGCTCTAAAAGGGATAGTATACATGAGCATTCCAGGTGCTAAAAGGGGATAACTTCTGTACTGATGCTCCGTAAACCCCTGATCATCCTTGGTTATATTGATAAAGACCAATTTCTAAATCTATAAGGCAAAGACCCTAGAGTTTGATATTTTTCTGGAAATAACTTTAGGCTCCCTTATGATTTTCAATACAAAAAAATCTCATATAGACCCATCTCGGCAGCACTAACCTCATATTTATTCAGCTTCCTCCCTGAAATGTCCCCACTGTGCCTGGCCTCTGGTTTCCAGTTCTTGGAGAATTTGTTTAATCTCTAATGAATGAGCCTCTTAGACTCATTTTCCTCCCCCACTGTTATATATTCATCAGAGAGCATCACCTCCACTCATTTTGTTTGTTTTGGTTTGGTTTTGGTCATGAGTTTAGCATTCTTATCTCCTTGTTTTTATGAGCGGTTAACTGCACTATACCTATCCTTAGCACCCTTCTCTTGTTTCCATGGAAGAGTGTTTTTTTCTTTCTATCAAATACCAATTACCCAACTGTGTTACTGTCACCTCTATCTATGGAATTGACCATGTTCCATTAATTATCCCTTCTCTTGTGTATTTAAAACCTTCCCTTCTTCCTCATTATTCTGATGTCTTCCTGAGAATTTAACATGCCACAGCACTGCTGATCCCAAAAGAAGCAAATAAAATTAACAATGACAACAAAAATCACTTGCTTATCTCCCTCGGTACCACAACGGGTCTCCCATCCCTTTACAACCAACCTTTCTAGGTGATTGTTCACTTCTCAACCCACCATAATAAGGAATGCGTTATCACCACTTCAACAAAATCACCTCCTCCTACATCCCAGAATCGTCACATCTAAAGTGTGTTCATAAGCTTTTAATTTTACGGAAAATGTCAAAAAGGGCTAGTAGTAAAACGAGCCAACAATTTGGAATCAGACAACTTGGGTCAAAATCCTTATTCTGCCACTCATTATGTATACAATTTGAGCAAGTAACCTACGTGTCTGAGCTTACATTCCTTATCGTTAATGTGCATATGAAAAAAGTACCTCATAGTGTTGTTGTGAAGGTATGAAGCTCAAATAATTTCATCTAAGCACCTAATACTATTATTGTTTAACTCCTTTTTTCTACTGCATGCACTAATATATGTATTGTACCATGTTCCAAATCCTGCTACATGTATTGAGGTATTAAGATGGATGCTCTTTATTTTGCCTTCTCCAGATTGTCTTCCTATTTTCCTCTAGTCTCTACTTACATATTTAAATACTCTGGTGCTATGGCATCATGTATCTTTTCTTTGATTTCTTATATAGCGGGTTATTATTTCATTCACTAAGTATTTTTTGCATGTTTATCAGTTTTCAGGGACTATGATGTCTGCTGGAAATAATAATACAAGAGAGGCAATGTCCTTTATCTTACAGTTAGGACATGCTAGTAGTAGGAAAGAGGAAATAAATAGCTGAACAAATAATTATGATGATATCATATTATAAGTGGTATGAAGTAAATAATGCAACATACTGTTATCTCCTAGTGGCTACAGCAGACAGACAAGTCAGTCTATCAGAAAAGGCCACACTGAGCTGATACTTCCATGATTAGTGACCAAGAGAATGAGAGTTAAAGTATTCCAGATAAAGGAATCAGCAAGTTCAAGGACTATAGGGAAAAATAAACTTGGTAGAGAGAGAAACTGAGAGAAAGCTAAAGAAGCTGGAGCTAGCAGACAAAGAAGGAGAGTGGGAGACAAAATGTGCAGAGCTTGGAATTCATTCTGAGTGTGCAGTGGAAAGTTTTAGTTCATGTAAATGTTCATAATTAGATTTGCTTTGACATTACCCTTGCCTGCTTGCTGAAGAATAGAATGCACAAAGGCAAGAGGACGAGCTGGAGATCCAAGCAGGAGGACATCACAATAATTCAGTTAACAACTTACATTTACTTGAAACGGAAAGTGTCAGTGAGGATACAGACAAGTGGACAGATGGGGAATCTATTTTTGAACAGAGCTTAGATATAGGAGGTTAAGAAATGGAAGAAATCAAGAATGAGTCCCAGGTTTTAGGTTTGAGTACCTAGGGAAATGTTGAGGTGGTAATCATTAAGAATTTTATGTTGTCGGGCAAGCCAAGTGGCATGTGGGTTAAGAGTTGGTTTGTGACATCTGCTATGAGCAGCAGGACCCAGGTTCGGATCCCACCTGTGGGCCAGTGACACTGCGCCCTCTACAGCTAAGATGCTGAACAACAGCTCGATCTGGAGCTGGGCTGAAGTGGGGCTGGCCAACAGCGGATGTGAGCTTTTGTGAGCTGCCAAGAGCCGCCGTGAGCAGCCGTCCAATGGCCAGCGAGCAACTGCCTCACCCAGGAAGAGCACAATGATAATACCAACATGGGCCAGTGAAGCGGCATCCTCCACAACTAGACTGAAGAACAAAAGGACAGTAACTTGTCTGTTCCCCTTCCCTGATTCTCTAACACCGTTCCCTCCCCCAATTAATAAAATCTTAAAAAAAAAAAAGAATTTTACTTTGTCCATGTTAAATATGAAATGCATATTAGACATCCAATTAGAATTACCAAGTAGACAACAAGTATATGAGTATAGTGATCAGTGGAATTATTCTGGTGGAAGTACATACTTGATAAGTCATCAGTCTATGAAGTCATGTGATAGATAAGATTACAGATTGAAATGCACAGGGAGAAGAATAGTACTGAGTCCTGGGGCACTCCATCATTTATCAGAGTCAGCCAAGAAGAAGATACAGATGTAATTGTTAATATTGTTAGAGGTCAAACCTCTTCTGAAGTTCAGGTCCATTTCAATCTCAATTTATGTAAAATTAAACACATCTTCCTCTGAACCAAACCTGAATCATCCTTAATAATGTCCTCTCTAACAATTCACATTCAGTATAGTCCCTTGTCTAATCACTTTTATCTCCCAAATATCATTATCAATATTTATTTTCTTTCTATCTCACCCCACACACACACACACTCTCACTCTATCTGTTTCATTGCCTGTGATTTAGTTCCTACCCTCATAATGTATCACGTGCGTTAATCTTCTTTGGGCTTCAATACTTCCCACCTCTGCTGTCATCAGGGTGTTTTGAAATGTATTGACTTCTACCATTTCTTTCTTTAAAGACTGATGGGCTCATTGCCCTTAGGATTTGAAATTTCAAACTTTCTTCCATAGTTCTAAATCTTCTATAACTCAAAATATGATCTTCTTTCCCCAAAGCATCTACCACGTCGTAGTTAAATCAACAGAGCTCAAATTCACAGGCCTCTTTCTATGTTTTTTCCTCTCTTCTAGGGCTTCACTGTCCAAATAATAGTTACTAGTCACATATGGTTATATAAATTAAAAATTCAGTTATTTAGTCACACTAGCCACAATTAAAGTGATTATAACCCACAGGTGGCTCGTGGCTACCTGACAATGCAAATATAGAACATTTTCATCATCACAGACACCATTCTATGGGACAGTGATGATTAATGCAACCTTTGGCCATTTTTCCAACAATTAATTCTCTACAAAACGGAGGTAAAATGTCACTGGAAACAGTACTTTATGCCTTTCCCACTCTTAATCTCAGAAGCACTATATCAGGTGTCTCTCCTCAGTGTTACTATAATGGCATGCACTTACTGCTTTTACAGCATTTAAATAATTAACTTAACTTACAGACTAACTAACTAAATTACAAGTTATAGCTGTTTTATTTTCTGTGTTCACTTCATAAAAATAAACTATGATATATGTAAAATCACTTTGGTGCCTATAATGTTTTCATTAAATATAGTAAGCATTCAATAAACATTTGTCAAATAAATTCAGAAAAAAATCAAAGAATAAATGAAAAAAAGAATAAATGAATATGGAATATGGGACTTCTTTATTTGGGGCATATTCTTACCAGTGTAAAATAGAGTATTCAAAAAATATATAAAACAATAAAATTTTAAAAGGAAAGATGAAAAATAGTTAATTTTCAGTTTTTAAAGAATTCATTGAAAATAACTGAGCATGGAGTTAATAATGGTACAAAATAATACAAGTAGTAGTTGAAATATGAACTATGTGTTTAAGACAACAGAGAAAATGTCCCAAGGAAAGGCAGTTGAGCTTGCAGTCACAGATTCACTGTTTGAGGATCAGTTACAAAGAAGCCAAAAAGAGAAGGCTATAAGACACACGTTATGCCATCAGTCTCTCACAAGGCACATCTTAGTCCAGTTTATTTAAATAACCTGTTTTATGTAGTCCATTATAAAAATCCAAATAAAACAAAGGTAGTCAATATAAAAACCCAAAATTATCCTGAAAATAGTATACTATAAAAGGCATAAATACTAGGAAAGTTTTTGCAGCTTTTTTAATGAATATACAACATTGTTTGAAAAAATATAATAGCAAGAACATTTAGTGGATTAAGTGCTATACATTTTATTTTTTAATAAAAATTAAACTAAAAAAAACTTTTATTTAACAGCTTTTTCAACTTTGGAAGAATGGACTATTAAATATCTACATAAATTATTTCCCTAGGCTCTTCATATTGACTACATAGCCCAAAACATAACTTGATATTTTGTGGAGCCCTGATAGTGTTATTCTTAAATACTAATCTTTAAATTCTTTGCTGAAAGTAACAGGATTCCCAAAGATTACTTACTAAGTAAAAAAAGCCATGTAATTATCTCATATCACGAAGTGTTTAGAGATAGGTCATTTAAGGTTAGTTTATCCACTCAAGATTCTACATCTTTTGTTCCATCCAAAGATTTGGTGACGCTGTCCCTCAAGGATTCATATTGCCTGCTGCAGTTCTAAACAACATTTCCCACAAAAGTGCCCCAAGTAGGAATGAAAGGCATAGGACAAAAAGGGCTTTGTTATACAGAACTCTGATATGTAAGACAATGTTTTACCAGAAAAGAAACACAAGGCCCATTTCTATTTCCACAATTAGAAAAATGAAAATGGATTCCTCTCACTGACTTCGATTAACCATGATATATCCTCGGGGATGAGCCCATATCACCATCCAAACAAAATTAGGGTTCTGAGAGTAAGGAAGAATGGGGAACTCATTATGCAGACAACCAAGCCGTCTGCCACAATCATAAAAATCCTAAAAGAAAGCAATGGCAATTATTAAGATTGATACGCAATTATAGGTATAAGTGTTCTGAGAATAATACTGGGCATTAAAATAAAAAGAAAACAAAATATCCTATTTTTCCTCTTATATTATTGAAGTACTTCTTAGCCTTTCTTCAATGCACTTATGTCTTCATGATGAAATTTTACCACTATAAAATGGCACTTTATATCTGATAATAGTTCTCTTGAAATCTGTCTTATGTGACATCAATATAGCTACTCAGGTTGTCTTATAATTAAGGTGCATAGTATATATATATATTTTCATCCTTTCACTTTCAATCTGTGAGTGCTTTTTTATACATCCTTTTCTACCCTTACTGAGGTATGATTGACAAATTAAAATTGTATATATTTAGCATGTACAATGCAATGTCTGATATACCTATACAAGGTGAAATGATCATCACAATCAACCTAATTAACATATCTACCAACTCACATAGTTACCTTTGTGTGTGTGTAGTAAGAACACATGAGACCTACACACTTAGCAGATTTCAACTAACAATAATTATTCATCAGAGCCACCATACTGCGCATTAGGTCCCCAGAACTTACTCATCCTATAACTGAGAGTCTGTACTCCTTAGCCAGCATCTCCTCATTTCCTCCATGTCCCAGCCCCAGATAACCACCATTCTATCCTCTTCCTATGAGTTCAGCTCTTTTAGATCCCACATATAAGTAAAACCATGCAGTATTTATCTTTCTGTTTCTGACATACATTTCTTGCCTCTTTGTGTGTCTGTTATTTTTTATTGAATGATGGACTTGTAGATGCTACTCTGTTAAGACTCTGTTTTTATTTTCCACTAGAGAATTTTGAGTTTTATCCTAGCAGTTAGTGAATTTATTGACTTTTAAAATGTTCACATCAAATCTGAAAAAAAATGCACATGTATTATTCAATCATATAGACAAATGAGGATTGAATGATAATTCTTTGAAGAGCTCAAGAAAGGGTGTGGTGATTTATTTCCGTAGTTACTGAAATCATTGTGTTTGAGATTCATAAATTGTTTTTTTATTTATTGAGAATAAGGTGTTTTGATTTTTTTAAAAGAAATCATACATGAAGGGACTACGTTTGTACATAAGTTAATTCACTATAAAGTGAACTATGATTTAACTAGTGAGAAATGTACTCAGGTAAACTATAATTTTTGGGGTGACAATAAAATATATAGATAATGAGAAGAAACAAAATAAAACAGGGTTTTGTTTTATGCTTTGTAAGGACAAGTCTACAATAGCTCTTACCCTAGGGTTAAAGTAGCCCTATAATTTTAAGGTCTGGTCATTCTAGAATGTCATTTAAATATTTGAAATGGTACCCAAGATCTTTCCATTCTGGCTGGTATTTTCCAGCACTGTTTGACTTCTGTGATTTCTGTTCAGCTCTGAGTCCTCTGGAGAGTTTCTTGTTTTTTTGTTTTGTTTTGTTTTCTATCTTCCAAGCTTCATGGAATCTCACCCTGAGACTATACAGCTTTGTTTTTGGACAAAGATGCAAGGAAACACTTTTGCAGGTTACTGGGCTCTTTTCTTGCAGAGCTTTGGTACCTCGCCCCATCAATCCAGGCATCTCCATAAACCTGACATCTGATATCTGCTTCCTCTTCCCCAAAAGTCTGCTGCTCTTTGTGTGGGTTCTACTTCCCTGTGTCAAAAATCTGGGTTAACTGTGGAGCTCTTCTCTTCTATTTTCCTCCCCTCAAGGATCATATCCCTATATTGCCAGTTTATTAATGCCTAAAAAGAGTCGCTTTATATATTTTGTCGTTTTATGGTTGCTTACTGTGGAAGGGTAAGTATAATACATTTACTTGGTAATAGCCAGTCCAATGCACTTTTCCAAAGCTTTTACAAATAATAAATTCCTTTGTCTCACGCTTAGCAGCTTGTCCCAGACCTGTCATCCCACTTTAGTGGAAAAAAAAATTCTGCTTTCCATTGTACTCTATCCACTCACATTTAACTTACACTTATTTTAAAACAGCAGATTAAAAATCAAAAGGATATACAAAGTCTATGCTACTTGAAGATTCTTTAGAAGATTACCTTCTCAGAAAAAAACAACAACAACAACAACAACAAAGCCACATGGAATAAATGCAAAACATGGATTCCAGTCATTGTCTTTACCTGTATCTCCTGTAAATACTATCCCTTCCCCAGTGTTTGAAGCCCACCAGGGTGGAGACTCCCAGTGACAAATGTGCTAAGTTCAAACCACCGTGCTTATTGGCTGAGGAGCTATGATTTGTGTTCAGACCTAATCCCATGGCCTTACATACCCAAGGTGCCCTCTTTTGGCCTCATTCACATTCTGCTACCTCTCCCGTTCAGCTCGGCACTCTGTGTGCACTGGTATTCCGCAACAATCAGTGAACACAATGGCAAACAGCTAACTTATAATTATTCTAAAAGGAGACAATGTGACACTAAGATGCTCCTGAATAATTACATTCAGGAACTTATATAATGTATTACTTGTTATTTTAACCTATAATTCTAGTTAGACTGCCTTTGGTCCCATATTTCTTTGTGATCATAATATAGTTTCCCAGCAGAATTGACAGAGAGAACAAGGGGGACAAATTGGTAGAGAAAAAGTAACTGTTATAAAATAGGCCTAAAACCAGTTATTCTGTTACCTTCATATTTCCTTTTTATCTTCCAATGGTGAACACATATTTATTTTGCTTTTGGAACTATAATTCATCTTCTAGTGGGTAGCTGGATGAGTGGAAGTGGCTTCAATTTATTTCTTCCCTGTTCGCCATATTACCATGTATTTATTTGGCTTGTTTTAGTTTTCAGTTACACTTTCAAAGCTTCAACAGAAATTCTGACAGGACAAGAATAGCTTGAAGGATATTACAATCGAATATATGATCTAAAGTAAATACTTTTAATTAAATGATAGCTCTCAGTTTTAGGTGGCTAGGAATTTAAACCATGGAAATGTGATATATAACAAATTAAATTACTCTTAGTCCCGTATTTAAAAATGCCAATTAAATAATATTCGGTTGTCAGAAAATTCATGACATATGTTTGCAACAGATGGCACTAGTTCATTTTTGGAAGTACTAGAGTCATTCACATCTATGTTATTTCTATGTCATTTGACAGCTGACAGTTCTAGCTTCATTCTAAAAAAAAAAAATTGAGTGATTTGGTTAAGTTTCGGAGATTTTACAAGTTGAAGTGGAAGACCAAACTACATTTTTGCTATATTTTACTGTTTTACTTCCATAAAAGGAAGAATGCGCGCGTATCAAGCTTGTGAAAAGTTGCATAAAGTTTACAGTGACAATGCTCTACAAGAACGTCAGTTCCAATGATGGTTCACAAAATTCTGTGCTGGTGATTTTGATCTCAATGACACTCCTCGGTCAGGGAGGCCCACTGAGGTTGATGACAACAAAATAAAGGCATTGATTGAGTCAAGCCCACGTTACATGACACGAGATATTGCAGAAACATTGAACATTCATCATTCAAGCGTTCTCGACCACCTGAAAAAGCTGGGATACGTAAGCAAGCTCAATATTTGGGTTCCGCATGAACTCAAAGAAGTTCATTTGATGGCGCATATGAACATCTGCAATATGCTCATTAAACATGAGGAAAACGATCCTTTTTTGAAGTGACTGATAATTGGTGATGAGAAGTGGATTGTTGATGTGCACAATAATGGTGTGCAAACGGTCTTGGTCCCGATGTGATGATTTGCCTCAAATGACATTGAAAGCAGACATTCATCAAAGGAAGGTTATGCTCTCAGTGTGGTGGGATTTAAAGGTGTCATGTTTTTCGAGCTCCTACCAAGGAACCAAACAATCAATTTGAATGTGTACTGTCGGCAATTGGACAGTTTGAATGAATCCATCATCCAGAAACGTCCAGAGCTTGTTAATAATAAAGAAGTTGTGTTCCATCGCGACAATGGAGACCATACACAAGTTTGATCACCCGTCAAAAATTACTGGAGCTTGGATGGGATGTGTTGCCACACCCACCATACTCGCATGATCTTGTGCCGTCAGACTTCCACTTGTTTCTCTCTCTTCAAACCTCCTTGTGTGGCATAACATTCAATTCAGATCAGGCTGTAAGTCAGCACCTTGTTCAGTTTTTCACAAATAAAGACAGGTCCTTCTATGAATGAGGAATTATGAAGCTCACTGAAAGATGGCAAATGGTTATCAAACAAAATGGGCAATATATCATTGATTGTTCTTTGTTCTTTATATAAATAAATGACCTTTGAAAAACATAGACAAAATACGTCATGACTTTTCCAACAACCCAATATATAACCACTGTAGTTAACATGTATGTCCATGTTTATGATTTATCACATATTCCCATTATTCTGTATAAAAATCCCTGAGTTACTGAATGGTCTTTCACTACATTTTGTTTACATTATAAACAGCTTAGCTCTGCATTCTATCTCATGTTCCCTTTGTTCTAACCAATCATAACCTTTAAAATTTTTTGAATACACAACACACTCTCCATCTTGCTTCTCTGTTTAGAAATCTTTGCCTATATTTCCCGTAGCCATTTCCTACTCACCTTCCAAGTGTCAATCTTAAAAATTGTTCATAGAATCATTTCCTGATTTCCAAACCAAGAGTAAGGTCTATTTTTAGTAGATCATATAAGGTAAGATTGTTTATATGATCTAGTTTGGTGAATGCCATCCAAACACCTCAACCTAACTCTTTCTCATTAAGGACATAATATGCCTTCCTATCTTCATTAAGAAGAAGAAATATTTGTTTCCAATGAAATATTTTGCCAAGTAGCTTAGTTCAAGTAGTTACAACTATGCATGTGAAAAATTGAAAACTCAAGTACTGGTGATTATTTTTACATTAACTTTCAAATAGTCAATATATGTACTGAACTTAGGAAAAATCAAGGTTTAATTGTTTTTATTGGTTGAATAAAAAATAACCTTTATCCAAAGATATACGGGCAACAATATGTGAATTAATTACAAATGTTGAGCATCACAAAATGGCATGGTCTTTCATTCAAAAAGCACAGCTCTTTGCCCAGTTAAATAATGAAGCAGCAGGGAGATACTATGGTTCATGACTTAAGCAACGTAGTAGAAGCGCTGGACCTTTTTATCTCATCTTATCAGCAGAATGACTTTGGACAAGTCGCCTAATATTAGTTTAATGCCCCAAGTTTCATTATTGGAACATAAATGGAATATGAAAACACCTGTTCAACAGCCTGTTGTCCAGAAGAAGCAGGTGCCAAATCTGGCCATTACTGCTGGAAATTAACTCTGAAGACTACGGAAAATAAACAACCATATCCTTCTCACCGATCCCAAAAATATCACTATTGGTAACCAAAAGAACTTTTCCACTGAGAAAATTTTAGCTGTTTGGGTGAATTTTTCTCACATTGGCCTAATTCTCTGTATTTACTCAGATAATTTTCAATATTCACAGATATCTAAAATAATTATAACATGCCATGAGTTAGAGGGAAAGTATACATAACAGTGTGATGTCATGGAGAATGTCCAGTACTTGGAGAGGTAAGATCTTGTTTCAAACTCAACTCTTACTGGTTTGATGATGGAGCATGAGCAGCTCATCAAAGATCTTGTTTTCATATCTTTGCAGGTGTGATATAAACAACAATCTGCCTCACACGTCTCATAAGGGAATCCCATGAGAAAATATCTGTAAATAATAAACCACTATTGAAAGTGATATCGTCATTATTATCATCTGATATCATTACCTATGGATAGCAACTAAAAGTAAAATGGGTCCAGTTATACCTAAACCAAGAACTCATTCTAACTCTAGAATTGATTGTTTTTATTATAGCCAACATATGAGACATGTGCATGAGTCATTGTCTCATCCACGGTGGACAAACAGAGTTTGAGAAGTGGTATGCGAGATGGGAACAGGAAAAAGATAGAAAGATTTCTTTTTTTAAATCTGCAATTGTCATAGCATAGAAAATGACCTATCCTTATTTGTTGGTGACTCTAGGACAGGGGTCGGCAAACTGCAGCTCGTGAGCCACATGTGGCTCTTCAGGTACATACATGTGGCTCTGAAGTAAAATTGAAAATGCAAATAAAACTATCATAGTTTCATTTATAAAAATTTTAAAGGATATTATTGACATAATGGTGATTTCATCTGTTTTACAGGTCTTGCAAAACTTCAAGGGACAGGATTGGCTCTTCCATCTCAAAAGTTTGCTGACCCCTACTCTAGGAGTTGGCCTGTTTGTGTGACACTTTCAAAAGTGATGTCATTTCATCTTGGTCCCCTTAGAGTCTTTTGAATTATACTCCAGTACGAATCCCAACACAATCAGAGTACTTGCTTAGTTTTCAGAATACTTTTAATACTGGACACCTCTCATTATCAGATCCAATTTCCTACAGACATAGAAATGACATCACATACACACACACACACACACACACACACACACACACACAAATGCTAGTGTTTTTAGTTAAATGAATTTTTGAGAGAGATTTACTATCCTGTGAACAAATATTTTTTAATGTGGCGGACTAAACTACAGTGACAGAATAAACATTATTTCAGTTTTAACCCAACTTCGTTACTTTTCAAAAGATGTATTTTTAATCAGTGTAAAGGACATACTTCAGTAACTTAGCACCTGTTTCCATTCCCCAGAACAATGCAGAGACCATTACAAGCATACACCAAAACACACTGAGCTACTCACGCATTAAAACTCAGACTTCTAATTTTTTGTATGTGTAGGTCTTGCAGATTTTTAGCTCTTTTCCATTGCTACAAATCTCTCATTTACCTTATAGATTATTTTTTCAAAAATTCTCCCTTTCCTAATATTTGTGCCAAATGTCCATGCTAGAAACTTCCCTGAACTTCTTTAGCTGGTCATATGTGTATCTTTCACACCTAAATTATAGATAATATATGCTAGTACATTTGATCCACTGGCATATTTAAAATCCATGAAAACAAGAAACTATACTTTTGCATCCTCTCTAACACGAAGCATTGTGTCAGAGTATTTTTATATGGCAGATAGTTAGGAAATGTTTTTTTTTAATAGAATAAATAGACAAATAAATAAAACCAGCTATTTAGTATTTATTTCTAGATGTTAGAACATTTCTGATTTTAGATACTCATCAAAATGAATCTTTTTAGTGTGCATGCTTTTACGCATGAAACCTTCAAAATATTGTTTTTGAAAGAAACCAGGGTTTTAGGTCAAGAACTGGTGCCACAACATTTGCTTGCATAAAAATATGTTGTCTGTACAATAAACATTCAACAACATGTTTACAAGTCAATTTAAAGTCAATACACAGAAATAGTTAAATGTCACTATTAATAGCAACATCTCTTTATAAAGCAAAATGTTCTGCATAGTAATAAAAGTGAGGCAGTTTTTCTTTCCAAATCTAATATGCATGTATTTTAGGTCATTTTAGTTATTTCTATCCATTCTCACACATAATAGAAAGAGAAAGCACAAACCATCAATATAGCAGCAGAATTCAACTATCTACATGAGAAAGGGACCGGAGAGAGGGAGGGAAGGAGGGAGGAAGGGAGGGGGAGGGAGAGAGAGAGGAGAGAATTTTTCAGGGGTAGTAGCAACACGACCCAATTTTAGCTCCGAATTAGAACAACAAGAAACTGCCACAAACAAAGTAATTCTCAAACTTGACTCCTCTGCATGTTAATGGAAATATATTTCAATTTTACTGGTATCTATTACAGGCTGGATATAACCCAACTCCTTGCTCTTTCAGAAATAATCATTAGAATTTGCTGTCTGTTGCATTCACAGTCTGAATATTTTAATATATAGGAGTAAATGATTCAGCCAGAGAAAATGCTGTAAAATGCTGTATTTAACTAATGCCCAAGGGACACCACGAAAAAGAAAAAAAAATGTCGTTGTCACGTACTAATTTTAAACACTGTTTACCAGATTTACTTGCACGGACTGCTCTAGCCTTCCACTCAGTTTAACAGCAGAGCAGTTCCACGCAGAACAGATCCTTGGTTTCTAGAATTCAGTGTGATGAACATGATCCAAAGGATATATAAAGAAGCTGCAATTTAATGCAGCAGAATTCTAAGGCTGAGGGCAGATCCTCAGGTGTAAACACCTGCTCATATACAAGCAGATGTAAAGGAGACTATATGCTTAAACTGGCATATCAGCTACTTACATGATTGCAAGGCAATGAGCTCTTTGGTTAATACAATATGTACTTCTATTTCTATTCTACTACTTTTACTTCTACTATGTCTACTTCTATTATATACATATATATTTATAATATATAATAATACATATTATATATACAATATATAGTATATAATACAGGCTTTCTCAAACATTTTTAGTCAAATTCACCTTAAAACAAGTTTATAATTTTTTTTCTTTTCTAAACGAAGACTCATTTCTATGGAAAACAGAGAATGAAAAACTGTAAAATAAGTTCTTTCTCTTTCAATATAACTACATGGCTAGAAGAGGCAGGTCTTATTTCTGACCCGCATTGAATAAACGCAAACCTCTTCTCACAAAAGGCAGAGTGCCCTGCGATATGGGACCACACTGTGAATCAATATGCCCATATTTTAAAAAAAGGGAAAATAACTACTATGGGAATTGTTTGGCAAGGTGTCATCCATGAATGTTATCTTATCTCATTTGACATTCACTGTAGTTAAGTAAATTTTAAACCCATTTATCCATGAAAATTCTTAGAAATGTAATTTGCCAACCAGAATCCTAAATGAAGTCTGTCTACTTCACATCTGTGTGGCCTCCACTCAGCATGTGCCTTGCGAAATATAGAATCAAGCTTGTTGGAGGTATCTGATTTATTATTGTTTATCTTCCAAGTCTGGCAGCCAGTCCACAATTACACAATCAAATTGTGGTTATATATTTTCATGGCCTTCTTCTCCCTCCAGGTCACTCTCTTGTGCAATCCTGAGTCTTGGCCTTTGACTTGTTCTGCAAATATTCCCAGCTGTTTCCAAAATTTTACCATTGGGGATAAGATATAGGGGAAGGGAAAAGAAAATCAGATATACTGGATAGGATACTGTGTCCCCAAAATTCATGACCCTCCCACCACCTCAGAATGTGACTGGATTGGGCCTACCTATCCCGATATGACTGATGTCCTTATAAGAAAAGATGGAACACAGAGAGAGACACAAAGGGGAACACCATATGAAGACAGAGGCAATGATACCTCTACAAGCCAAGGAATGCCAGGGATTGATTGCTGTCAATCACCAGAAGCTGCAGAGACAAGGAAAGACCCTCCTGTAGAGCCTTCAGACAGAGCATGGTCCTGCTAACACCTCAGTTTCAGACTTCTATCTTCCAGGACTGTGAGACAATAAATGTCTATCGGTTTCAGCCTTACAGTTTGTGGTAAATTGTTACTGCAGCTCTAGGAAACTAATGCGCCGGGTACCTGTTCTTATTGACTGAGAGACATTCCATATGTCCTCTATCCTGCTCTCTACCCCAATACCATAATTTTCTTTCTATTCCACTGTTTCTCTTTGTGCTTTTCCAAGTCCAAATCCTTACTTTTCTAAAATCCAATTTCAAGTACCTTTAGTCTTATCTGCTCTTTGCCTTGTTTCAAACCTCTTGAAAACACTGATGCCTAGATAATTTTCTCATGAAATCTCAAATAATTTTCCATAGTCAGGAGAGTTGAAAGAGAGGTGAGGAACTGAGGACACTTTTCAAGTTGGGGGCTCAGTATCACAGGAGAACAAGTAATGTGGCCTTGGCCCTACTTGGCATGCCTTTGACCTTTGAACATAGGAAGTCAGATGATGGATTTCGATTTCAACTAGATGACCTCTGGGCTGGTTGTTCTGATTCTTTATTCTTCTCTGAGGACAGGCAGCATATAGCAGAGAGAAGGCCACCCTTCATGTTATTTCATATCACAATCACTGAAGTAATTTGCAGGACGAGATCGAATAGTAGGTGTTAAAATTGAACTATATAACAGATTTGGCTGTCAATTACCTAGGTTGTTGATGATCTGCCCTTTTTGTCCTTTTCACGGAAACAAATAAAAAGAACAGTCACCTGATGTCCTCTGAAGCTTCTTGACAGGTAAGCTGGTATCATGGGACTTTGCCTGTGCTTGTGGCAGCGCAATATCCCTGCTGAGGTGCCGTCTGCACTCTGACACCTGGGATCTTGATTAGAATTACCTGCCAGGGCCAGAGTCGGAGACAGTGCAAGTCTTGCATTTAGAGTGACAATATTTTTTACCCCCATGTCAGGACACAATGCCTAACAGGCACAGCTATACCTATGGGAACAACAAAACAGGATATTGAAATTCAAGAATGTCCTAGAAAATCTGAGATATAGCTTAGCCTCAAATTATCTGATCTGCTGGGTGCCATTGGAATTTTGAGAGAAAAGTAAAGATTGATTCATCTTAAGAAGAAAAAAACAAATGGGTGATTAAAATAGCCTTAAATTACATCAAGTATTTTAACTTTGATCTCGGAGGACTGAAAAACTATTTTACTACATTATCTAATTATATAGTATATGTAACATTAATTATATTTTATGTAAATCTTTCATTATATTATAAATATTAAAAATGAAAAAAGTATTGTTGAGGATATATATATATATATATATATATATATATATATATATATATATGCCAAATACTAGTAACTTTCCTCTTTTTGTTAGTATTCAAGTCAGATTCATGATAAAGATGGTGATAGCTGCTATTAGCAATTGAGCACATTCAGTGTACTAGCCATTGTTAGGTGAGATACTGTATTTCCCCATGTATAAGACACTCCCATGTATAAGACACACCTTAATTTTGGGGCCCGAAATTTGAAAAATAAATGTATTACATAAAGTTATTGAACTCAAGTTTTATTTATCATAAAATTCATACAACTCCTCATCATTGTCGAAACTCCCAACCATTAGCTTGTCCTCATCTGTGTCTGATGACGAATCACTGTCTTCATATATTGCCTCTCATGGCCTTCTTCTGCCGTGGCATTTTCAGTAGGGTTTCTTCTTCCCGTAGCCGGTCTCGGATTGTTTTCTCAGTTGGAGGAGGACCAAACTTATGTTCAGCAGCACGATTTCGATTCCCTTTTTAAACTGGATCATTTTTAACTTAAATTCAGCACTGTACAAAAACCTTTTCTGAGCCATTTCTGGGCAGAACATGGCAAAACGTAACCTACCTTAATATACCGGTAACAAGTACGAAACAATGAGCGCAAAGACAACAAGCACGAAAAAGTGGGAAATGCAAGTAAAAACTCTACAACCACTGTATAAGAAGCACCCAGTTTTTATACCCCAAATTTTTCAAAAAAGGATGTGTCTTATACATAGGGAAATATGGTAATATGCGTATTAGGCTTTCTATACACATTATCTCACCTAAGCCTCTCAATAATCCATGATTAGGCATTTTAACTCCACTTTACAAATGAAAATATTTAAACCCAGAGTCACATAGTTAGAAAACCACAGAGCCAGATCCTACCTAAATAGAAAGAATATGGCCTTTGCCACAATGGTAAATAAGACATTAGAATTCACCAGGAGGATATCACTTAAATGAAACTGTCCTCCACTTTTTTCTACTGGACAGATAATGTAAACATGGCAACCACTCCCAATTTTAATTCCCAGAATGTCAGCCATAGTTTCACCCTTTTCACTCCCACATTAAGAAGAACCATCAAAAAGCAAATCAATGGGAATAAAGGTAATAACCAAGTCAATTTTAAATCTGCTTTATGTGATGGAGGTAAAAAGATTTATTTCACTTATTTGGTTAAGAGCTTATCTGAGGGCTGGCCTAGTGGTGGGTTGGTTAAGAGCTGGCTTGGAATGCCAGCTCTGAGCAGCAGGGCCCCAGTTCAGATCCCACATAGAGGGCCAGTGATGCTGCACCCTCTACAGCTAAGATGGTGAACAACAGCTCGACCTGGAGCTGGGCTGCTGTGAGCCACCGTGAGCAGCCGTCCAATGGCTGGTGAGCAACTGCCTCACCCGGGAAGAACACAATGATAATACCAACATGGGCCAGTGAAGCGACGTCTTCCACAACTAGACTGAAGAACAAAAGGACAGCAACTTGTCTGTTCCCCTTCCTTGATTCCCCAATGCTTCCCCTTCCCCAATCCCCACCCTCAAAAAAAAGAGCTTATCTGAAACAAAAAGTATGAAAGAAATTATTATAAAACTTAAGGCATATTTAACATGGTTGGATATTATTGTTTATGAAAGAGAATTAAAGAATGAAACAGGTTTGGACCATGGACATTTTCATTTTCAATGACAAGGATTGTATTTAAATGTCAAAATATATGAAATAGAAACATTTTATATTCACACACAGATGTGCTATGAACTGGCATATGTATACATGATGGAAATTTTTATTTTATGAACAAGAATCTGTAACTATGAAAAAGGGTTAATCAGTTTTGTGTTTATTCTTGTGAGAATCTATTTTACTTTATTCATATACCATATCCCCAAAATATAAGTAATTTTATTGATAATTTTATTGATAATTGGTTGCTTTTTGACAAAGAACAATTTTACTGATTAAAAACCAAGCTGCTATACTTAAATATGTAGCAGTTACCATGGAAACAATTTTACTTTGACTCAGAGCATATCTTGTTTTAGGGAGAGCAGCCCGTTGTTATGGCAATGGAAACTTGAGCATTTTTTTCCAAAAGAAGATGAACCCAGGAAGGATAATATGGTTGCCAGTTATAAAGCACATAGAAATACATGTGAATTTACTATAGTTGATAGAAATCATAATTGATAAAGACAATAGATACAATTCTAGTCTTCTTAGGAAAATCTCTTGTCCCATATTCCTCACTTATTTTATTTTTAATTGTAACAAATAATAATGTCATATTATGCTCGAAATTTTATTTACTGAAGGCAACAAATTCAAATTGTTATTTCTTTAGCAATCATATATAATGTTTTATTAAAACTTGAGTATGAACTACTTCTGAGATACTAGCAGACTCATAATTTGTCACCTATTTCATGACGTCATGGCAATGATGCTGATAATGGTACTCAAAATTTACAAACTATCTGCCATATGTCTGGAATAGTCTTAAGACTTTTTTTATAACACATTAAATTTTTCATAATATCTCTCTTTGAGTAGGGCATTATTAATATGTTCATTTTACGGTAAAGAAAACTGAAGCACAAAGAGGTTAATTGGTTTCTCCAAGGTCACATAGAAAAGAAATGCCAGAATCAGGAACCAAACCTGTGAAGTTCATGCTCTTAACTACTTCCTTATGACAGCATTTCCTAATTGCTCAATATATTAGGTTTTTTATTTTCTTATATTAGGGTTAAATCTCAGTTTACATTTAAAATACTTTAAATTATTTTAAATAGTTATTTAAATAAACACTAAATTATATTAGTATCTAAAGCTTTTCCAAGAATGAGTATACATTTCAGACAGGAATTGACAATATAAACTTTAATTGAACAAAATAAAAATATAGACTATAACCCTACAATGGTAGCATATTTAATCTTAAAATTAATATTGAAGTAACATGGGGTCATAAATATGAAAGTCTTACTCAGAGTGAAGAGAGTAGGATTCCCTGAGGAATTATTCTGAACATATTTATAAGTCTGAAATATATATGCAAATATGAAAATGGCAACTAACGAATTTACTGTGATAGGACTCTAATTAGAATTGCAAAATATTTCATTTCCGGGACTTATGCCTTTTCTCATAAAAAATTTTCAGCCTTTTAAAACCAAAGCCATTTCTCTTACTAGTTTATATGTTGCAGATGAATCATGAATTCATCCCATTTTAGTCTCTTAGGCAATGATTACATAAGAATTTCAATAACACAAAATGTTCATTCCTCTTTGTGTTATTGAAAAAACTTGTGCTATTGAAAATACAATTGTGTTTCCTGTTACCTTGTTCTAGCGTAGGCAGGTGAATTTTTTATAAGTAGTTGACCTAATAAAGAGTATAGACATGAAAAATCACTGCAATAAATACCTTCTAAAGGCAGTGATTTTAAAAGAATTCCCTTTTGAATCAGAACTACGACAAGAATGCCACTATCATTGTCCCTATCCACACTGCACTGGAGTCCCAAGCCAAACAACTATCACAAGCAAGGGTTAGAAGAGGGTTACAAGATGTTTCTTTTATATTAACAGTAAAAGCACTTAATACTTGATATTAAGATGTTCTTAAATAAAGAGCACTGCAAACAGTAATTTGCTTAAATAGCAACATGGGTTAGTAAAAAGCCATTGCTTTAGCTAATGGCTTTCCCATTCCTGTGCTTTGGTTAACTTGACAATGCACATGTCACAAGCAAATGCAGACACTCCCACCTCTTTCACAGCCAAAATTCTACACCTTCATTTCCCAACTCAACTTACACCTCAATTATTAATTGTTTACACAATACTTGTCCTCTCTTTTCACTCTGGTTTTTAGTGTCACGCTCACATATGCTCAGATCTGATTCACTGATAAAATGTATCCAGCTATGTATGACCTTGATGCTTCAAACTGCAGAGGGAAACAGGAGTTTACTTCTAGGCATGCTCATTTCTAGATAATTGTGTGATTATGAGGTAGTAGATAATATGGACTTGGACTTCAGGGAGAGGACAAAGCTGGAGACACAACTAAATAGGAATCATTCAAAAATGCGTGTGTGTGTGTGTGTGTGTGTGTGTGTGTGTGTGTGTGTGTTAATGCTACATTAACAGTAATAGTACATAATATTCTAATGTTATACTAATAGTAACTGCAATTTACTAAATATCAATAAACACACATATTGCTATGTCTAGAAATCAGTTTTCAAGGTAGAAACTAGCTTCACTGAACAGGTAATAAGTGAAGTCTGAGGAGAAAAAATAACCTGCCTGAAGCTATTTAATTAGTAAGTGATGGAACTAAGACATGAATCAGGTCTTATCATGAACCGTGTTCATTTTCCTATAGCACAACACCTCTCAAAAAGGTTTAAAACATTTTTTAGAAGACAATTCTTAACTATATTGTGGAAAGAATGCATTGACTATGAAATTAAGTTATTTTAGAAACTATATGTTTGTTTTTCTTCATTTTCCCCCAAGACAATTATAACACTCAATAGCTGTTTCATTTCCAATAGATCCTAAGACTCTGTCTTCTTTCTTTCATAATCTTTTTATCTCTTGAATCATACTTTTGTACATCAAATCTTCCCATGCTTTTTCTAATGCTATTTATGTAGGAAACTGCTTTACTCTCACCTTGAATCCATTTAGTCTGCCTTCATTTTCATTTCTGCCCTTTCCATTTCTGTTCATACCTCTCTTCTTTCTATCTCTATCATTTGCTTCACCATCACTTGTGAACAATGAAAATGGACAGAACACACTGTGTATCAGTCATGTGCAGTCTCAATTGCCTGATGCAGAGTCTCTTTACTTCACTTAAAAGCATTGTGTCTCGGTTAACAGACTAATCATTTTTTAATCAAATATATTTGTTCTATAACCACCACAGCTCTGTATTATATCTCACAAAAAGTCACTGACAACAGTTTTTGAAAGTATTTTTTATAACTATTCCTTCACTCATCCCACAAGCATATTTTGAGTCTATTCTGAGAAAGGCACCATGGTAGGGTTTGGGTATAGGAGGCCAGTAGGCCGTGTCTGTGCCAGTAAGAATTCACATCCTGGGAAGTTAAAGAGATAAATAACTAGTACTTCTAATGGAGAAAAGGTGTCGCTTTATCCTAACAACCAGTAAAAGGCTGAATAGAGTGAAAAACCAGCAACTCTTCTAGAATACCTAACAGAGGGGAGGACACAGAGAAAACTGAGGCCCCCAAGACTAGACAGACAGACAGACAGACAAATACAGGGAGTCACAACTTACTGGAGCAGCGTCTCACAAGTAGAAACAGCCACTGGAACCCGTGCTGGGGTAGAAAAGCTGAACTGTTACTGATGAATTGCTGGAGGCTCATTATGGAAGGGTCAGAGCATTTAAAAACTCCAGGGACTCCATCACAGGTGGGCCCCACAGTTGTGTGAGTTTTACCTCCAGGAGCTCGAGCAGTTTTCACAGTAGCAGTGACCCTTGAACATCATGGGTTTGAACTGCGCGGGTCTACTTATACACTTCCTGGTTTCACATCCTGGGGATTCAACCAGGTGTAGCTGGGAAACAGTATTTTCTCATTTCCGGCCACAGATTTCCAACTGGGGATGGAAACGCCTGTGTTTCAACCCACAATTGTTTGAAACTGCGGACGTGAAGGGCTGGCTGTAGAGTCAAAAGTTATGTGTGGCTTTTCGATTGTGCTGGGGTCCCAGCCCACACCCCCAATATTGTTCAAGGGTCAGTTGTAAATATCAGAGAAAAATCCCCTGATGCTTCCATCAGGGGGAGGAGAAAAAGAACCATTTTGAAATATACCAGCACTCTGTCCTTCTAAACAAGGTCTAGCCTCTGGAGAAACTAGGTAATCGGAGCTTAAACTGCTGAGGTGTTATCAGAGCCTAACTGACCCAGGAGAATGAAAATGCCAGCTCCAGCTGGCTCTAACCATTCTGTCCCACCTAAGATGGCAAGAAAACAGCCTGAGAAACACTCGTGAAGCTCACAGCCCCGAGGCACAGGCTCACTAGAGACAGACCTACTCACAGGACTACAGAGTGCGCCCTGTTCCCCCACACCCTACCACCACATTCCTAAAGGCCTATTTGTAGCAGTTCTTTTTACCAAATTCATCAAGCAAAAATTACAAGGCATACCAAAAATTACAGGCAAAAAAGCACAATTTGAAGAGACGGAGCAAGCATCAGAACCAGACTCAGAGAGGACAGGCATGTTGGAATGACCAGACCAGGAATTTAAAATAACTGATGAATAATATGCTAAAGGCTCTAATGGATAAAGTAGACAGCAAGCAAGAAGAGCGAAGGAAATCTTTAGAAAAAAAAGCAGTAAGAAATTCTAGAGATCAAAAACACTGTATGTAGGGCCGGCTGAGTGGCTCAGTTGGTTAAGAGCTCGCTCAAGAGTTTGAGCTCTGAGCAACAGCGGTTCGAGTCAGCCCGAGCTGAGCAGCCGCTGAGCTGCCAACAGGTGGCAGGATGGCTCAGCTAAAAAAAAAAAAAAAAAAAAAAAACACTGTATGTAACAAAAATAAAGAATGCCTTTGATGGGCACTTTAGGACACTGAACATGGTGGAGGAAAGAATTTCTGAGCTTGAGGATATCTCAATAGAAAATGCCGTAACAGAACAGAAAAGATAAAAAAGACTGAAAAAAGAAAGAACTATAAAAGAACTACAAATGTGAAACATGTGCTTACCAGGAATTCTACAAGAACAAAGAAAGAAACAGAAAACCACTAAAAAATACTATAATTGATAAAACTAAGAAGGGATAGAAAATGGAATCACATAAAATGCTCAAATAAAACCACCGAAAGCAGAAAAAGAGTGGAAGAGCAAAATAGGAACAAAGAACAAGGGCAACTAATAGAAAACAGTAACAAATATGGTCGATATTAATCCAACTATATCAATAGTCATTTTTGTAATATCAATGGTCCAAATACACCAATTAAAAGTCAGAGATAATCAGAGTGAATCAAAATGCAAGACCCAACTGTAAGTTGTCTGCAATAAACCCATTTTAAACACAAAAACATATATAGACTAAAAGTAAATGGATGGAGAAATATATACCTTGCTAATGTTAATCAAAAGAATGCAGGAGTAGCTACATTAGTTTCAGACAGAGGAGATTTCAAAGCTAGGAACATTATCAGGGGTAAAGATCCCTGGTATTACATGATAAAAGGGTCAATCCTCCAAAAAGAAATAACAACCCTTAACATGTATGTGTCTTACAGCAGAGCATCAAAATACATGAGGCAAAAACTGACAAAACTGCAAGGAGCAATAGATGAATCCACTATCATAGTTGGAGACATCAACACCTTACTCTCAGAAAAGGAAAGATCCAGCAGGAAGAAAATCAGTAACAACATAGGTGAACTCAACAACACCATCAATCAACTGAATATAGTAAACATTTATAGACCACTCTATCCAACAGCAGCAGAATACATAGTCTTCTCAAGCTCACATGGGACATTCATAGATCATATCCTGGGCCATAAAACACTACTTAACAAATTTTAAGCAATAGAAATCAGAGAGGTATGCAGAACTCGAAAGGAGCACAAAGTCCGTTACTCAGCTGAGAAAGGAAGGTAAACCTGTAGATGGCGTTTAGGCTTCTTTTTAAAAGGTAAGGCTTCCGTGAGGTAGAGAAGAGGATGAGGACATCACATGGAGAGGAAACTCTATGTGAGAGGTACAGAGGCATGACTCAGCATGGAACATTTGGGAAGCCAGTCATAATTCAGGGTGACTGCAAAACAGTGGTAAGAGACAACAAAGAAAAGAGGCTGAGCTAAGTTAGGAACCAAATGGTGTACTTGTGTAGCGAAACAAGCCAGAATTAATGAAGTAGGAATGCGTGATTTAGGACTAACCTCTCTTTTTAGAGGCTTCCTGCCAAGGGAACAAGAAAGAGGGTGGTTAGATAGATACGGTGGGTCAATAACTGCGTGTGCACGCGTGCGCGCACGTGTGTGTGTGTGTGTGTGTGTGTGTGTGTGTGTGTGTGTGTGTGTGTTGCTTGTTTATTTAAGATGGGAAATGTTTAAATGTATCTCTTTGTGAAAAGGGAAAGAGGAGGAGAAGAGGGATAGATTGATGAACAGTGCTTCTACCACTGAAAGAGAATGAATTCAGGTTACAGTAAGAGAGACCTCTATTTCATCATGAAGTAGAAATGATATGCACACAGGGGTTTGAAGTGGGTGGTAAGTATTTCTCTGTAGGCAAAAGAAATGGTCATTCAGGTATTAGGCTATCTGATATTAGAGCCAGATGTTAAATTATCCCTTCTAATAGCACAATGCAGTAAAAAGGCAGTACATATACATCTTTATGCAACTCATAGGCTGAAGTTTTTAATTAATTCATATTAGAAGATTCACACTTTACCATCATCTATTATAGTTCATTAAATACAAATAAATTATTGAATTTATTCTGGAGATGCTTTACCTTTTCAGAGTCTAGCCAGCATCAGAAGGCAGGGAACATTCTATCTTGCTCATCACTATATTCCTGTGTACCTGAAACAGTACTCTGTACATGTTGGTAATTAATAAATTTATGAGTGATCACATTTTTTAGGGGGATACTTTATTCACTGTTCCTCGTGTTCTATTTTGCCATAAGACCCCTGGTGTTTCTCTGCTCTTTCACGCTTCCCTTTCTAGAGGCAGGGTATCTTAAATATACTAATGTGTTTTGAAGGAGAATCTTGGTATGTGATGTCCAGTCCCACCTTTCCTCCCCATAGTGACCAGCTGTAAAAAGCTAGGGCTATTAAGGGGGTAGGTCTTTCTCGTTCTGGAGTTAAACAAATAAGCCCTCATTCATAAATTTCTGCTTTGTCAGAAATAAAGGAAATATTTTGGTCTACATCTGCCAAATCTCTGTCCTATCTCATTTGATTCAGAACCTGAGTGGGGAATTTGGTATTATTCCTTTACCTCTTTCCAAGTCTGTGACAAATGTAGCTCAGCAAAGTAATTAAAAGTAGCTTCATTTTGGTAGAAATATATATATATATATATTTCTACTGTTCCATAGGAAAGTTTTTGTCAAGACTGTCCCTCACTTGCTATCTGACCTTAAAAAATAGTTTACACTTTGCATAGCTCAGTGTCCTCATTTCTAATACAAAAATAATCCATGCCTTACATACTTTACATAACTATGAAGATATTAAAATGATATTTGACTTGTGCCCCCTCCCAATCATTATGCCACCCACTGCTTCCTAAAGGTCACCATTAACCAGACTACCAACAGCAGAACTTTGGCCTCTTTTAGACTTTATATAAGTGGAATCATAAATGAAAAAAGAGGGACTTATAACACAAAAAAACCCTAAAATGTTTACAATTTTTTAATATGATAAAACACTATACCAATATAAGAGTTCTTTTTCTTATAATGAGCAGCGCACATGCTCCATCCCAGCTGGTATTACATTAGACAGGACCAATACCCTGATCATGGCAAAAAGCTTCCAAAAAGCTCTTCTGCCCTGCCAGGACAATTTCCGCCCCCCAATGGCCCTCAAACAACGACCTGGAGAGATCATCATTAAGAAAGAGGGTTTATCCTCAAAAGTGGGGCCTGAGATAAATCAGCGTTCGGATTGTGTATTTGGGAGGAAATCCCCAATGCAGTGTCATTATAGATGGGGTCCCTGACGACACGAGAGCTGGATCCAACCGGGACCTCCCGCACATCCTACAGGACGGCCCCCATAATCGACCACGTCAGGGTCCGTGGGAAGAAGACTGTTTGGTTAATACACTCTTCTTCTTGAGAATTGTCCTTAGGGATGTTAGCTCCTCCGCACGACAGAAAATACATAGAAGACACGTGAGCCTTATGCTGAGACACCATTAGTGTGAAGTGACTTGAACCCTCATAAAACTAAGTGCCAACTGCATCAGGAGCTGACAGCAGAGGTGAAGCCACGCGGGTGAGAGACAGGGCAACAGCGACACTGGTGAGGTGGACTTTGAGTGTTATTGCCATTCTGTGGATGTCGCAAAATGTTTACAGGTTTATTTCCGCCTATAAACTAGGAAGTTTTTCATAACAAAATGTAATATATTTTATCATAAAATATAAAAACACCACCACATGCAGTATGTTTCCAAACACTAAAGGTAAAACTAAGCATAAATGATTACTTCAGTTAAGATACTTAGTCATTTTTGTCACATCAATATCACTTAATTTTTGTTATCTGTGGGACTTGTAGGCAGATAAAAGACAAATTATTTTTTTCTTTTATGAAAAGAAAATGTGGGAGAAAATCTTACAGCTGAGAAAAATACCTATTTTCCTGATGACTAAACTACAGTTACTTGATTTGAGCAGCCTGGATGACACCGGGATTCTTCAGGCATGTAATCAGGGACTCATCGATCCAGTCTACTTTGCTGCCAGATTGATTATTCAAACACTCTAATCTGGTCAAGTGATTGAAATCATGGGTCCTTATGCCCTGTAACCTGCAGTTCTCTAAATGTCCTTCACTTGTTCCTGCCACTTTGCCTCAATACACATCCTCCCCTTGCCAGCAGTGCCCACCTCCCCTTCTGACTGGAGTCACCTCTCATGCTTTAAGGTCAGCCTATGCCTCCCTTTAATGCTCTCTCCAGCTCCCATGAGGTGGGTCTTCCGTTTCTGTCCTGGGTTTTTCATGCATCCTTTGCAAATGCCTCGAGTGGAGCACTTTTGTTTTGTTTTTGTTTTACATTTGTTGTTCAACAACCTCTCTGAATAGTAACTGAACACTAACTCCATCCCCAAATACACATCCATGCGGTGGCTGGAAGTTACTCCCTTTCAGCCAGTGGCAGCTGGGCCTATCTCTGTTCACTAACCCAGGGAAATTATATGAAATACCAGTCTTTTCACTTCTGCTTTAAAACATGATCTTCCTTTAAAACTTAATTATTAGGTATGCGGCGCCATCTCTTTCCAATATGGCATTCGCTCTAGTAAAAGCATGATTCTAAATGGAGACCATTGTTTTGACAGTTGACTCTTAAGAAAGAGCTACAAAAGAGTGCAAGAGTGCAATCTTAGATTAGACAATGGGGTATAGCCCCATACCTGTGGCCAATGGTGCAGGGGGGAATGGAGCACAGAATCATGTGCTATTTGTAACAGGAGGTGGTCTAAAAGTATTTTGGCTTACCTTTCTTTATCCACCCCTTTTGAGTTTGTTCTTAATGTTCTATTTGTGCAGCACCACCATTAAATATTCATTGAGAGAGCTGGGGTCGCGAGAGGGAAGCGGAATGAGAGACCGAAAATGGAAGAATAGTAATAGTCTGTAGGCTTTCTGAGGCGTAGAAGAGAACTTGAGTATAATTTCAGCAGGAGTGTCATATAGGAAAGGATGAGAAGTGTTAGCTTACCTGGAGGGGCAGGCATGGAAACCAATACAAAAGCCAACAAATGTCCTAAGCTACAATAATTTCAAATCTGAAGATTGCTCTTTATATTTGATGTGATCAATCAGAAATGTCTGTTCGTCAAATGCCATGATACCTTGAATCACTACAGTGGCTGTACACCTTAAGGTTATAGTAAAAACAGAATATCAAAGATAAAAATCCTGAAAGTGAGGAATACATTAGAAGGAGCTTAGTAATCCAATCATGAGTGAACAGGAGCCTGAACTAAGTGACATAAAAGAGATATATGTAAAAAGCATGCAGGAAAGTTTATAGAACAAGTTATTAGAGATTGAAAACCTTGATGTACAAGAGGCAAAAATGGGCTTGGGAAATTCCAACAAGATGGTGTCATAACTACAGGAATCAAACAAAGGGAGAGAGCTTCTAGGAAGGCCCTGAGGTATCTATTTTTTATGATGCCTAATTTCTGAATTTTCATTTTGAGATCATGTGGGCACAGAGAAAGATAATCCATATTGAACATGAGATACACTAAGGGTACACGGGAACCAATAAATAAATTTAATTCATAGCTTCACCTTTGATAGGCATGCTGTCATCATTTACTTTTCCAGGGACAACTATTATTTTTCACTTAGGGAAAAGGAATGTTTCTAAAATGCACATTCTATCTATAAGATAGCATTCAAACATAGTTAGCCAAACTCAGGAAATATTTAAAATGGTAGACAGATAACAAGTGGTGATTTTTCCCCCCCGGGTAGTTAAGTATCTTCCGACTATCACAGAACATCCCATCATTGCTGACATGTTGCTGCAGTGAGAATCAAGCTGGGTCAACGAGAATGCTTGATTTAACAGACAATTAGTTGACTTGTTTCCTGCCTGTGACATCCAGGCCTGTTTGAAGGGAGGGGGCTCATGTGGTATCAGAAGCATCTCTATTCTATCTTGGATTTGTGGGTTGTTAGCGTATGGTATAGCATTTGGATACTGATCTCTGCAAAAGGGGGAAGGGAGGGAGTAGACAGGCTGAAACCTGCAGTATTTTTAAATGTCAGGTTAGAAGGATTCTTTTTTCTAAAAACCCTAAGGGAGTTATTAACGTGACAGATAATAGGTAACTATCAGACTGCACTTCTCACAGTTTTGCTTGTCAACCCCAATCTCTGAAACACTGAGTTGCGAGTGTGGGAAGTGTGTTAAAATGGAAAACTACGCAACACACCTTTCCCCAGGCTTCCTTCTCCATTTTGGAGGCTCGGAGAGCCACTAGCGTGGCTCAGCTGGGAGGCTGATCCAGGTAGGTGGATTGCCAACATGCTGGGTTTTCTTCTGAGTGCTCTGGGGTTAATAAAACTAGCAAACACAAACAATTATAAAACTGTGAACATTCATATATCTGATTGTTGGGCCCTGGATTCAGTCAGTACAGTACCACCATTGATGTGATGATGATTTTTTTTTTTCCTGCCTACATTTTCTCCCTTTTTCTTATATATGATCTTAGGCAAACCTAATGGCGCATCACCCAGAATAATACAGATTCAACAAAACACAGACTGCTCCTTCTCAGCAGTCTTGAATGTTTGTTGCAGGAATAACCCTGGCTTGCAAATATTTCTCACACTGTGCAGCTGACAAGCTAAAGGATCTTATAAATATCTGTCCTAGGTCCCCTGCCTCGAGTACATGAGGAATTTTGCCCAGTGCCTCTACAGGCACCTGAATACTAAGCTTTTCCCTCTAAAAGCATTTATGGATTAGTCACTATAGAAAATTGAACTTAATTCTTTTCTTTCTAAATAACTCTACCAATTTAATTCCTTTCTTTCTAAATAACTCTACCAATTTATCCTTCACAGAACATCACCCCCAGCATTTACCAGTGCCCCTTCAGATGCCAGATCAATATCAGGCTTTTGTTTGGAGCCATCAGGAAGCAAACCACAGGCAAGGCAACCTCCTTCAAGCCTGTCTCAAATCTAATGGAGGCAGTTGCCTCAGCGGGGCCCAGAGGCCTCTCACAGCTTCGTCACAATGTCTGCGTATGGAGGGGTGGTCCACAATGCTTAACAAGTGAGAAAGGTGATCCCCTCCCCTCCCCCGCCAGCTACAGTATTTATAAATCACCATATGTGACAAAATGAACTGTGTTTTATGAATTTGGTTTTCAAATGTCTCCACAGAGTGCTAGTTTTAAAAACCAAGGACGATCCATCAGCCTGGGTCACTCCACAGGACTGATGAGGTTTGGTCATTTGTGAAAAAAAAAAAAAAAAAAAAAGTACATTTATAAAATAAGAGACTGGATTTGAATTTTTTGAAAAAGTTCACATTGAGGAAAATCTTAATGAAAGCTTTACTTCTACCACATAAACGTGCCTTGAGCGGTCCAGGGCCGTTGCTGTCCTGTTAGAACAAAGCAGTATACATCCAGTTTTTGTTCTCTGTCTTTTCTTTCAAGCAATGATGACTGACTTGTGCTGCCTCAGCTAGGCTCCCTCACTCAAATTACAAATTGATGAAGAACCCCTGTTTTATCTCGACACAGTTGGCTCCGGTTTTATATTCTGGATAAGCTTGGGCAGCTTGTCTACTATACAAGGCCACTTGGCTGAGGGAGTGATAGGAGATTGAAATCCAGTTTACGTCCTGCATGGGGCAGCAGGCATCACCTTTTCTAAATCAAACTGCTGCTACCTAGGACACCAGCAAACCTAAATCAAAGCAAGGTTTGCAAACTTAAATGGCCATGGGCCCAGGCAGGTTAATGCAACAAAACGTGTAGGCTGGGGGAAGAGGGTGGTGACGCCCAGAGCCATCAAAAGGAAGCAGCAGCTCCCTCCTCCAGCTGGTGGGTCCCCTAAGCATGGGAGCTCAGAGAGAGCTTCTGATTTTTCAGAGAAACTGGAAATTGAGATGTTTCTGTCATGTGTGAGCAATCATAAACACTGAAAACTGTGGCCCCAAAGAGATGCATCAGAAAGTTAGCTCTGCTCTATTCACAATAGCCAAGACTTGGAAACAATTGAAATGCCCATCGGTAGATGACTAGATTAAGAAACTGTGGTACATTTACACAATGGAGTATTACTCAGCTATAAAGAAGAAGGAATCGTACCATTTGCAACGATATGGATGGACCTAGAAAACATTATGCTAAGTGAAATAAGTCAGTCAGAGAAAGACAAATACCAGATGATCTCACTTATATGTGGAATCTAAAGAACTGAATAAATGAGAAATGTAAACAGGAATAGTCTCAGAGACACAGAGGAAAAACTGAGGGTTGCTAGATGGGACTGGGGTGAGGATGAAGGAGAAGGGGAAGGGATGAGACAATACAAATTGGTAACTACAATATGGCCTCAGAGATAGAAAAAACAGTTTGGGGAATATAATCAACAATGTTGTAAATATTTTTTAGGGGCCAGATGGTCTCATGTCATGTTAGGGAGACCACTTCATGGACGGTGTAGAGGCCTGACCACTGCACTGTACATCTGAAGCTGCCGTTGAATAATATTATATGTCAACTATAATTTAAAATACATATAGTCATGGGATGTGGAGTAGAGTGTGGGAATGGAGTCAATGGAATTGTAATAGGTAAGTATGATATCGGAAGGTGGGGGGCAGTGTATGGGGGGAGGGAGGTTGTCACTTTGTGTGGGGTGAAAAAGATAACTATTGCATTGTTTTGTACACCTGAAAATAATAATAATAATAATAATAATAATAATAATAATAATAATAATAATAAAATACATTCAGCACCTTGGAAAAAAAAAAAAAAGAAAGTTAGCTCTGACCTGTGACCTATAGCTTAGCAAACTGAGCTGAAGTTAGGGAGACAGTAGGGTACTTGACTTCTACAGTTTCTAGGAGTGGAACTATAAAAACATCCGGGAATGGAATTCACAGCTTGCTTGGCTGCAAGGTCACCCTGCTCTCCACAACACTGAACTTGACACATTTTGTGGCATTCAAATCAGTCTTCAAAGAGGCAAAACATTTAGGGCTCTTTGGCTTGTCTCTTCTGACTCTTAGAGGTAAAAACAAATTGAAGGTGTCTCCTTCCATTGACCACACTTTACAAATTTGCAGGGACGCTACAGTCATTTTAACAAAATGCCAGAACCAACTCACTCAGTATAATCTGTAACTGGCTCAGTAGTCCAGCTAAGCTCAGAGTGGGGATATCTTTACCTTGGAGCTATAGAACTCCTGAGCCAGGCATGTTTGACAGGGAGAGGCTGATATAATATTTTGATGTAAGAGGTCTTTTTCTAATTTTGAAAAGTGTCATTTTTCAACAAGCCTTGAAGCTTATTAACAGAATGGAAAGCATCCATAAGCCCATAATTTTACAGGGCTCACTAACTCAAAATGGTTTCCTATCAAATGGTTTGCAAAGAATTATTTATTAAAGAAGTGATATTTTTCACTAGTGCTAAAAATGTTCCTGAACCAAATAAAAATATGTAGGAGAGAGAAATGAGAATATTTGTATTCTTTACTTTTGAGCTCTTAATTTTCTCAAAAAAAAAAAGATTAGGATAACAATAAAATTATAGAGCTGGGGGTTGCTAAAGTAGAATGGAGTATAATATGTGAATTCACGAAAATGACTGGGTTAAACATGATGCAATATGATACATGTCTCTCCAGTATCAGTCAGATGATAAAACTAAAACATGATGGATCTTGACATTAATTTAAATATATATATATATATATATATATATATATGTATATATATTTATTTATATATATATGTATTTACTATATATATAGTAAATTATTATACAATACTAAATATCTACAAACGGTTCCCTAAAATTTTGATTGAGCGTTTATACAGCCAATAATGAACATACATAAACTCAAACTAGAAGTAATACTTGCCTATTTGACTTCCTACATGATTTCCATATTTAGACACAATCTTTTTAACACTAGTCTAAATTAGTATATGTGATAATTGCAAACTGACTGTCTACTCAACAGTGAATCAATACTTGAGATAGGGGACATTGAAATGAGAAATCATTTGGCAAGTTTCCCTTCCTTCCCCCCTTCCTTCCTTCCTTCCTTCCCTCCTTCCTTGCTTCCATGAGATGTGTTACTAGAAATTGGTTTCTGCACTATTAAAGCTTTATAAAGGAAAGCCTGTTGATTTCTGCACAGTGAAAAAGACGCCTTGGCCCCTCACAGACAGAATAAACTTGGCACAATGGTATACTCACTTGTAAGCAAGAGTGAACAACCAAAGAAAACTGTATTTGCATTCTAATCAGTATATGACAATTTAGCAAGTAGCGTTTTCCGTGCCAGATCTAAGAGCCTCACTTCCATTGTTCATTGTATTTTTGACTTGTTAAGATTAGTATACACTCTATTTTCTGTCCTTCTCTACTACTCAGTAGTTACATTACTAAATATTTAGATGCATTTTAGAAATTTAAGGTCATCTTTGCCCACTTCAAAATAGCTATGTCTCCCAAAAAACCATGGAAGGGAGGAGTATATAGCATACAATCTTAAACCCTTTATGGTCACAGAGATTTCTAAATAAATATGTGTATATTTCTTAATTTGGTAGTAATGGCAGTATTGGTGGGGGAGAGTGACTATGAAAATGCCATTTCCACAAAATCATTTTCACTATAGTAAACTATGAATAAAAACCTATTACTGTTTTTCATTTTGGAATATGAAGCCTAATGCACAACTAGGGTGAAATTGGAATGCTTTGTTAATGTACAATAAAAATAAAAATGCCCCTTATTATAGTAATGAGAAAGACCATCACATCTCCTTGAACATCACTGCACTGCTAATTATTTCCTGTGCATACAGCCACTGAAACATATTTCTAGCAGATATAATATAAGTACACCTGTCATCCTCTTGCTAAAAGTCAGATTATTAAAAGTTACTAAAAGGGTTATTTCCAATTTCTGAGAAGGAAGAGAAGATGAGAAAAAAAAAGAAAAAAAAATGTAAATGAGAAGCAAGAATTTAGAAATGGATAGAAAGGAAAATTCAAAAAGGAAGTTGCGTCACATTTCAGTACATATCTAGGCATGGCCCAGTTAAACACTGGGGAGAATTCAACAGGTGCCAAAAAACAAGGAATTTCAACCCCAAACAACCAGAAATACAGAGTGATTAGTAGATCTAAGGACAAGCCACAGGCACTGAAGATTCCATCATGTAAAAGTGGAAGTGTCTCCTTAGTTTGGTCATGGTGAAGGTGACTCCAGACACAGGGAGTTTGGGGGAATCTAAGCAAGCAGGCAGCTGCCATCAGAGATGCTCGTCCACCAGCAGTCTGGATATGGTTCAGTCATAGAGCTCAGGTTTCTAGGAAGGGATCTGGAAAGTAACCATCTCCTAGAGACAGGAAAGTACCAGGCAGATTACCAAAATAGGTATGCAATGACCATACCAATAGTTGGAGGGGAATAGATTTGGGTAGTTCCGTTATTGAGATAGCATTAATTATAAAGTATTTGACATGTGCATTGATATCAACTTGCTCCTAAAACATTATGAAATTTATAGTAAGGGAATAAAGACAACTATTTAAATCCATAAGAACAAAAGAATGGGAGAGGGGACAACAGAAGTTGGTAGATAGCTACAGATTTTGGGAAGACTGTAAGTGCATAATAAATCCACACATTTATCTAGCATCTATTATGTGCCAGGCACTTTTATAAGTGCTTTCATTGTTGTAATAGCCCTAAGGGATAGGTACTACTAATATCCACAATTTACAGGTGAGGACAGCCCTATCAGCCTGAAATTTTTACCGAATATCATACACTTAATAAGTGGAAGAGTCAGGGTTTGAACCAACGGAGTTTCTCTCCAGAGCCCGGACACTTAAACACTATTTGCTCTATTGTTTTGAGTATTAGATGACTTAGAAGAATATAGAAAGTTCTGCCCTATACGCCTGCCTGAGAAGAAACCTGCAAGAGTGAATCTGGTCTGAGCCCCAGAATCTCAGAAAGACTCAGAAATGGGAGGCTTATACTTTAAAGGGGGGCAATAGGAGTCTGGTGTCGGGGGAAGGCGAGGCAGTGCTAAGCTGAAAGCTGGAGGATTGGTTAAGACCGCTGCCCTCTTTGTCCATGAAGCAATGAACTCTGCAGACCTAGAGGACAGCTGATGCACTGTACAGAAAACCAGGGATTAAGGGAAGTCTGTAAACTGGATGATGAGATTCCCCGCCTCCTCCACACATTAGCTTGCAGAATGCCACAACCAGTCAAGAGACTAGGTGAAGAAAATGGAGAGAGATCAGGAGAAAGGACTTACACATGTTCACAGTTGGAAGTGGGTTACCCTATGGTATGCCTTAATAGTAAAGCCCCACTCGTGTGCCCAAAGTTTCCACTTACTGTTTAATATGAATGTACAACCAGTAAAAAAAACAAGAAAACTTCATAACATTAAAGATAGAAACCAGGGCCGGCCGAGTGGCTCAGTTGGTTAAGAGCTTGCTCAAGAGTTTGAGCTCTGAGCAACAGCGGTTCGAGTCCAGCCCGAGCTGAGCAGCCACTGAGCTGCCAACAGGTAGCAGGATGGCTCAGCTTAAAAAAAAAAAAAAAAAAAAAAGATAGAAACCAAATATGAAAAAAGGAAAAAGGAAATCTCGCAAAAAGAAAGACAAGGTGAGGTAGGAAGCAGGTGAATATTTCAGAAAACCTAAAATTACTATTCTCAGAAACATTAGAGAAAAATATTGTTTTTGTGACACAAGAGCCCAAGAATAGACTGAATTTTTAAGCAGGACGAGAGGCAGGATGTGGAGACAGGAAAAGCGCAGGGCCTGATGAGAAATGTCTGGATAAAAGGATAATGGGCTGCTAATGACTATCAGAGAAGGAATGCAACAGTAATGGAAGAATCTCTACTCCAAAATCTTTTGTGAGGACATTTGTCTTCTAAATGTTCACCAAAAAAAGAGGTAAAACCTATAGATATTTTTTCCCATGCTATTTTGCAAGGAAAAGAGAAGGGGAATTGCTAATTATCACTTGAGAAACAGAACTGTCATGTTTGGGATGAAGATAGAAATCATAATTCTAGCAGCATGAATTAATAGAAGAACCCCAGATTTTACAGAGGGAGACAATGCGGCTCACATCACAACTCTACACTGGGCATGTCGCTTTTACTCTCTGAATTTCAGGGTCCTCATTGGTAAAATGGGAGAATAGCATGTACTACATAGAGTGGATTATGTGAAATAATCAGAAAATACAAAATGCCTCCCATATTTCAGGTATATAAGAAAAGATCTCTCTCTTCCAGGAATACCCCATCTAGCAACCAAACAAAAACATGCCAATTGCCATTTCCTCGATTTCCTCATTCACCCATAATATGCTCATTCACTCACCATACAAGTATATTATTGAGTGCTTACCAAATGTCAAGCATTTTTTTCTAGATACTGAGAACACAGCAATGAACAGATCACTCCAGAAATCTGCCTTTGTGGAGTTTACCTTCTACTGGCGGGGGAGAAAACCAATCAATCAATAAATAAGACACAGTGTGTCAAACCCTGATATATGCTTTGAAGTGAAATAAAGTAGCCCCAGGGTTAGGAAGTGCAGGGTGGAGAGGCAGGGATGTTAAATACCAGGTGGTGAAGGTGGTCAGGGAAGACCTCACAGAAAGAGTATCATTTAAATAAAAGTCTGAAGGAAGAACAACATAAAATATCTTGGGAAAGGAAATCACAGGCAGAAAAAAAAAAGAAAAGTAAATACAAATGCCCAGATGTATGGCCTTGTCTAGCTTGTTAAAGGACAGCGAGGAGGTCAGTGAAGCAAGAGAACAAGAATGAACCAAGGTGAACAGTAAGAGAGAAAGCCAGCAGGAAAGGGGCAAGGGGTAGATCCTGAGGGCTTTATAGAGGATTGTAAGAGCACTGGCTTCCATTCTGCATGAGAAGGGATGCCCACGCAGGGTTTGGAGCAGAGGGTTGGGAGTCTGCCTTATTCGTTACAAGGATCACTCCAGGAAATCTATTTAGAATAGACTCTAGTGGGGTCCAGAGGTGAAGCAGCAAAATTGGTTGCTGGGCTGCAGTAACACAGGTGAGAAATGATAGTTATCTGCAAGGGATGGAGGTGATGAGTAGTTGGATCCTGGATGCCTCTTACAGGTGGAGCCAAAAGGACTAGCTGATTTCTTATGAGGTAGTTGAAGAGAACACCAAGCGTTTTGGCCTGAGCAACTGGAACAAAATAAAAAAGTGAAGTTGCCATCCACTGAGATGAGACCAACTGTGATCACAACAGCTTTGGGAAGAGAGATGAAATCATGGGTAATATTTTAAGTTCAAGCTACCACTTAGAAATCCAAATGGAGATATAAAGTGGGCAGCTGGATATATGGGTCTAGAGTTCAAAGGAGATATAAATTTGGAGTTGTCAGAATCTAAGCAGAATTTATAGCATTGGGGCTGAACGAGATCACTACGGGAATGAGTACAGAGAGAGCAAAGGAGCAGGAAGGGCTGAGCCCTGAAAACTGCAGTGTGAGGATTGCTATTCAGGAAAGATAGAATCAAGGTGAGACAAAATGATGGAGGTTTGGCCCTGTGACTACGCAGAGGAAACCTAGGACAGTGCCTGGATGAATTATTTGCCTATGTTGTTTTTTTTTTTTAGCTGAGCCATCCTGCTACCTATTGGCAGCTCAGCGGCTGCTCAGCGGCTGCTCAGCGGCTGCTCAGCGGCTGCTCAGCGGCTGCTCAGCGGCTGCTCAGCGGCTGCTCAGCGGCTGCTCAGCGGCTGCTCAGCGGCTGCTCAGCGGCTGCTCAGCGGCTGCTCAGCGGCTGCTCAGCTCGGGCTGGACTCGAACCGCTGTTGCTCAGAGCTCAAACCCTTGAGTGAGCTCTTAACCAACTGAGCCACTCGGCCGGCCCTTTATTTGCCTATGTTGAATGAGCCATTAATGTTACTGAATGAGTAAATAAAAGCAGTCGGCCAAGAGAACAATAAAGATGTGCAAAATCAGGTTTACACAGAGAGAGGCAATTTGCCTGACAATTTTCCAATTCCTACATCCCTCAGCTGTGTTTTATGCCCTACTCTTCTGTTTCCTTTGTATCCTTTTAGTTAAATCCCCTATTACCTGAGTCAAATTTAGTGGCCTTCTCCTTATAAACAAATTACCTCTGTCAACAAATTACTTTCCTTGCTGTATCCCCCAAAACACACCTTTTATATTGTCATGCCTACAACTGTGAGAAAGAGGTGAGCCTAATACCATACAGCTTCACCCAGGGTACAGCAGGACATCTGACCATAGAGGAATCATGGAGGTAAAACCACACATTTTGTCTATGGAAAATTTAAATTCAGGTCACAGAAGTATAAATGAAGGGTCACAATTCATGTGGCCTATAACCTCATACGGAGTTATTTTGGGAATAAACCAAAACAAGCCAGAGGGGCATGAGCAATTGCAAGTTGGAGGGAGTGGAGCAATCCTTCATGAGGAGACAAATTCGGTGAGCGCAGGAAGTTAGAAAGGTGGCGTGGATGCACAGAAAGAAGCAGGGATAAGCCTTCACAAATTCCAGCCTATGGAACACACTTAGGCCCAGCCTCCAGCCTCGGCCTCACCAGACTAACTGTTCTTTATGTTTTGTCCTTTGATATGCATGGTACTCTTTTTTTCAATAAATCCCTGCGGGTGTTGCTGTTGTTTTCAGTTACAGCCTTGACTGGCGCAGGGGCACTGCAAGAAGCTTCATGAGCTTGGACTTGAAGGATGGATGTTTTTTTGCATTTGGACAGGGAAGAAAAAGAGGAGCCATGATAATTAGTTATCATCTACTCCTGAGCAGCGGCAATGTGTGTCAAGTATTTACAAGCACACTCTCATGTAGCTCTTACCACATCCCCATGGAATAGGGATTATCTTATTATCCCCATGGAATAGGTCTTCATTCTACAGACGTGAACTGAAGGAGCTTGATGGATCCCCTGATCATACAGGCAATAACTGGTGTGGCCCAGGAGCAAATTCTGTCCTATCTATCACCCTCCAGAGTTCTCTTAAACATCCTGTGATAATGTTTCCAAGCTTAGAGAATAACAACTTCAAAAAAATAAGAGTCAGAAATCCATAATGCTTACGGGATCGCCAGTGGGGTAGCTGGCTCAATCGTAAGAGTGGGTATCTGTGAGCTGGGAAGCAATGGACTCTAAGGATGAGCATGGATGCGCCAAGCTCAGTCATACTACAGGGAGCCGTGAAAGCTCAGCAGGCGAGTTTTCACTTCATATTGTATGCTATTTTGCAGAGCTATTTTAAGTTATTAAGTAAAAAGATAACTGGCCCTGTTAAAGCAAATATTTAAAAGTCTAGAATGGCTGAAATAAACAGAATATCTTATTGGAAAAAAAGGACTAAAGGCCTATGTACATCTTTCCATCTTTGATTTTGCCCCTACACTTTAGAATGAATGAAACTCGGCATCACCATTTCAATGTGTCAAATATAAAATAACCAAAAGGGTATCTTGATTTTCTGACCAAATAGGGGCCACTTCTGCCTCAGCTTCCAAGTTCTCAGTTAGTGTCACCACCATCCACCTAGGTTCTCAATGTCCAAACCTAGGAATTATACATGAATCTTCTTTTCCCTCCCCAGCCTCCGCGTGCATTGTGAGGAGAGAACATTGTGGCTGCTCTCCTAATAGGTACCTACCTCCGGAAACCCAGGGTTACAACACTGACTTTCCCCCCCCTCATTCTCTCTCTCCACTGGAACACTTCTTTCCCTCTGTGGGAAGTGCTATGATTTCCGTGTATGTGTTACAACAGAGTTCAAAACTCAAGAAAACATTTTTGGTTGTGTTTCTTATACACAGAACACACACAGTGCATCTTTAATATAAACGTATAAATATTCAAATCAACCTAATGGGATGAATATAAAATGTTATCTTACTTAGATAAGCAATTTCCTTGATAAATTTGAAATATTGCATGAGTTGCAGCTGTTCAACCAGTCCTGCAGAGATCCCATATGTCAGCTTCCATTCTGGGTTCTTTAGGTAATCAAATATGGAGTAAAGGATGTCAACGAAGCAGCTAATAAATTAAACCTGACTAATAGCTCAACTCCTAGAACAAACATATGTATATAGACTTTAACAGTTTAGCATTAATAGCGCAAATGAAGAAAGAAAGAATATTTAGGGTAAACCACAAGAAAATTGTGCAAGCCAGTGCCCAGCTTTATGAGATGGTTTTTTCTTTTCCTTATAAATCAAATATTCAAAATGGATGAAGGAATTACTTGGTAGGGGTGGGGTGTTAAATCTGACCTTCTTTTCTTGTACTATCTGCCCCATGCAAGCAGAATTAAATAAGCTTTATACAATAGTGGTATAAACAGATCCATCCAACATATGCAATTTACTGACAACAAATCAATATGCTTTTTGGATTCAGGTCTGACAAAGCTTAATAGCAAACAAAAGATAATATTTCCCTGAAACAGTTCTATACAGCAGTGCAAGAGATCACTATCAAGCTTCTTTCTAAATACAATTTATATCCTGCTTCTTTCAAAAATGCTGCCACTCTGCCACGCTGCAGATATCTTCTGATATAATTTCTATATGCTCCAAATAGCTTAAATTTACTTGTGTATTACAAGAAAAAAAAGTGTCATGCAGTCTTCGGAAAGCTCTACATGGAATTGTAGAAGCTAACGTGGATTTTTAAAGATTCCTGTGTCAGTTTTCATTTATATAATTCTTATTTGAAAGAACATCATTCAAAAATCCATACACATAATTAAATTAAGTGCTGGATTTTGCTAGGTTCTGTTATATTTGAGAGATTTAATGTCAAACATATGCATTTGTAGCTAAACCACATGTAGACTCATAGTGTCTAGAAATACATTATTGTAACTAACATTCTGTTTCATTTTCTGCCAGGGAATGTGAGCAGGAATTTGGAAAAATCTCCTTGCTAAGTATGAGAGAAATAGTTCCTGGAGCCATTTGTTAAGTTTTAGAGTCTTATACTGTATAGTGCAAAATATCATAAAATATATTATTAATATCAACCTGTCTTATTCTCACAATGACTCATCTTTATTTTCAAATTTCCCAAAAGAAAAATAACCTTAAACTTTATTGTGAATTTTTGCACCACCTGCATGATGGAGAGGGTGGACCAGTGCCCTCATCTTATAAATAAATAAAACACACCTTCTAGGGGGGAAAAAACCTAAACAGAGATTCCTTAAATTTAATTAAAAGTTTCTCTGAAATTGAACACACATTATACCCTATTACCTTACAAATGTAGTAAAGGACATTTTCTAGTATTAAAAAGAAACATGCTCTTTTTTTTTTTTTTGGTCAAACACATTATAGCTAGAGATTGAAATAACATAGGTGTAATAGACAGTTACATTGAAAACTTGGGTTGTGGCTTGAAAAAGCATTATAACACCAATTAAAATGAAGTCAAATGTGCATAAAAACTCAAAACATATCCTTTGAGGCAGAGTGAAGAGAGTTGTCATAGGAAAGAGAAGAAGTAAACTCAACATGTCCTTCAGCAAAGACCCTCCAAGGGGAAAAGAGTAGGGTAAGAGGATCTATCTAAAGATAAACCTAGATGAAAGGAAGACCTAATTACCATTTCTCAACAGATACGTTTTCCCAAACACTTTAAAAGAGGCAAAGCTATTCTGCTCCCTTCCCCATTAGCTCATAGACCATAGGAGACAGCCCCAGCAAAACCGCTAATCTATATTCTTGGATTCCCGATTCCCCTCTCTCTCCCTTCCACGCCAGCTCCATTGGCCCCGACTCTTCTTGGACTCCCATTCCCACCACCATACTCCTAGCTTTACATCTATCAATGGCTCGCTTTAATCTGATTATTCTCTGAACCTCCCTCTTGCAGTCCCTTGTGTTTCCTGCATAGATTTTGGTCCCTTGATACTTAAATTCTGGCACTCCTGAAATAAGAATCTACTGCTCCAGCTTTTAGCACCAAGCAACTCCACCTGTATTCTGCCAATCCTCAGATCTGAAAGACACTCACACCCTTAAGAAGATGTTTACAGTAACATTTTGTATCAATTATGACTCTGTAAGCAGTAAATGCTGTTTTGGCTAATTTATACAAAAGGAAATTTACTGAAAGCATATTAGGAGCCCATGATCAACAGGGTAAACTAAAGGATCAGACTTAGAAATCATGGACACCAAGACCCACACCCCAAGACCAGAAATCAGGAACTGCAAGAAAGCTTTTACAGCAAGAAGGTTATAGTTAGCTTGTAACCTTTGGTATGGATGTACAACAATCTTTCTCAGTTTATTTATTCCCATGTTTAAAATTGATATTCCATAGAGGGAGAGTCTCATTGCCTAACTTAAGGGATGTGACTTTTAGATTACAGTACCATCTAACTATGTCCAAAGGGAAAACGGAAATCCACAGAATGAAACTAAATGCTGCTTAGAAAGGAGAAAAGGAAAGATCAACCAATACTACTACTATTTCTACTACTATTATTACTGCTACTACTATTATTACCACTAGTAATAGTCCATTAAGTTTCCCAAGAGAACAGTGGCCTGACCAGAGACTGTATCTATCACATATAAGTATCTTAAAACCATTTAGTGAAGTATTTCTTGTTTGTTAGATATATATTTCAATTAGGATTTCAGAACCACTTTAATGCCCTAAATTCATATTCTCTCTCTCCCTCTCTCTCTCTCTGTCTCTCTCTCCCATATATATATATATATATATATATATATATATATATATATATATATATGGTTAATCAAAGCCTAAAAATCTTCCAGCTAGGAAAAGAGATTTCATTATAGAGGTAGAGATTTAAAAGATTAAATGATAATATGTATGACTGAGTGACTCCTTTAATGTGAACAAAATTCTATTATTTGGGTTAAGCAGTTCTCATTAAACTAGGACCAAAGAGGAACATCCTCAACTTGATAAAGAATATCTACAAAACGTGTTCAGCACACATCATACTTAAAGGTTAGAAACTAGGAACTTTCCCTCTATGGTCAGGAACAAGGCAAGACTATCTCCCCTCACCGCTACTTTTCAATGTTGCACTGGAAGCCCTAGCTAATACAATAAGATAAAAAAGGGAAAAAAGACATACACATTGGGAAGGAAGAAATAAAGCTGTCTTTGTTTGCAGATGGCATGACTATCTATGTAGAAAATCTAAAAGAATCAACAAAATGCTCCTGGAACTAATAAGCAATTATAGCAGGGTTGCAGGATCCAATATTAATGTACATAAGTCAATCACTTTCATATATACCAGCAATGAACAAGTAGAAATTGAAATTAGAAATTGTATTATTTACATTAGCACCCCCCAAAATGAAATATTTAAGTATAAATCTAACAAAGTATGTACAAGGCCTATATGAGGAAAACTGTGAAACTCTGATGAACGGAAATAATTAAATAAATGGAGAGATATTCCATGTTCTTGGATAGGAGGACTCAATATTGTCAAGATGTCAGTTTTTCGCAAATTGATAGAGTCAATGCAATCCCAATCAAAATCCCAGCAAGTTATTTTCTGGATATCAACAAACTGATTTGAAAGTTTACGTGAAGAGGCAAAAGATCCAAAAGAGTCAACACAATATTGAAGGAGAAGAACAGAATAGGAGGACTGCCACTATTCAATGTTCAGACTTATAATAAAGTTATAGTAATCAAGATTGTGTGATCCAGGGTGAGCCAAGTGGCTCAGTTGATTATAAGCTCGCTCAAGAGTGTGAGCTCTGAGCAACAGTGGTTCGAGTCCCGCCTGAACTGAGCTGCCGCTGAGCTGCTAACAGGTGGCAGGATGGCTCAGCTAAAAAAAAAAAAAAAAAAAAAAAAAATTGTGTGATACTGATGGAAGAAGAGAAAATAGATCAATGAAACAGAATAGACAGCCCAAAAACAAATAGACCCACACAAATATAGTCAACTGGTTTTTCACATAGGAATAAAGGCAATTCAGTGAATGGCCAAAGTTTATGTTTTATTTTATTTTTTAATATTTTAACTAATTCATTTTATTATTAAAGTATAGTTGGCATACAATATTATATTAGTTTCAGGCATCCAACATAGTGATTTGACATTTATAGGTATATCTCATGATGTGACCACCATACTAAGTCTAGTAACCATCTGTTACCATGCAAACAAGTAGTCCTTTCAATAAATGATGCTGGAACAACTGGAGAGTCACATCCAAAAATCATCACCGTAACAATAATCTGGACAACAATCTTACACCACTCACAAAAATTAACTTAAAATGGGGCTGGCCGAGTGGCACATTGGTTACAAGCTGGCTTGGGATGCCAGCTCTGAGCATCAGGGCCCTGGTTTGGATCCCACACAGGGCAGTGATGCTGCGCCCTCTACAGCTAAGATGGTGAACAACAGCTCGGCCTGGAGCTGGGCTACCATGAGTCGCCCACATCAGTGTAGACTGCAGTGAGGCTGCAGTGGGCTCTTGTAAAGCTACCGTGAGTGGCTGGCAGCCGGCAGCCGGAGTGAGTGGCCAAGAGCCACCATGAGCAGCCATCCAGTGGCTGGTGACCAATCTGCCTCACCTGGGAAGAGCGCAATGATAATACCAACATGGGCCAGTGAAGTGACGTCCTCCACAACTCGACTGAAGAACAAAAGGACAGCAACTTGTCTGTTCCCCTTCCCTGATGCCCCAGTGCTGTTCCCCTCCCCCAATTCCCCAATAAAATCTTTAAAAAAAAAATTAACTGAAAATGGATCACAAATCTAAATGCAAAACACAAAACAATTCCATAAAACTAGAAATAACAATAGGGGGACATCTAAATGACCTTGGGCATGACGTTTTAGATGCAATAGCAAAGCCACAATTCATAAAAGAAAGAATTGATTAGCCGGACTTCATTAAAATTAAAACGTTGTTCTCTACTAAAGACACTATATTATACTATAATAGTGGATATTTGTCATTATACATTTGTCCAAACCCGTAGAATCTACAACAGCAATAGTGAACCCTCATGTCAATTCTGGCCTCTGGGTAATAATGATGTATCAGATATAGGTTCATCAATTTTAACAAATACACCACTCTGTTAGGGGCATTCAAAATGGGGAAGCTATTTGGGACAGGGAGCAGGAGGTATATGGAAAATCTGTCTTCTGCTCAGTTTTTCTGTGAATCTACAACTGCTGTAAAAATAAAGCCTTTTTTTTTTTTTTTAAATGGTCATGAGAGAAGTTAGGAGATACACCAACCGAATCAGAGATTGAGAGTTCCTGCATCGTAAATGGAGGAACCTTAAAATGAAGATCCAGAAACTCCTACTTCTAAGGTTCTAGACATTTGAGTTTTGGTGTCCATTAGACCTGGAGTTCCTACATCTGCTGCTCTAAGACTTCCATGATTTCCTGCCTCCCTTGTTGCTCCCTATGCTTTTAAAGCACATCGTGCCCATGGTACTTAAATTACTGTGTACAAGACACTGTTCCTTGCAACAATAAAAATTTTAAGAAAGGTGAAATAAAAAAACTAAAGAGTGGTGAAAGAGGAGGAAAAATCGGAAACTATGGTATTTTGGATGTAAAAGAAACAGAGAATTTTAAGAAATAAAGATTTCATTAATGTCATGTCATAGGTGTCATCAAATATGAAAAAATTTTAAAAGTGACTAATGACATACAATCAGAAAGCCATAACGAGTGTGTACACGTTGTGTGTGTATGTGTGAGTGTGTGTGTGTGTGTGTATATGTGTGAGTGTGTGTGTGTATGTGGGGAATTGGGGGATGGGAACAGACAAGTTGCTGTTGTTTTTTGTTCTTCAGTCTAGTTGTGGAGGACGTTGCTTCACTGGCCCAAGTTGGCACCATTATCGCGTTTTTCCCGGGCAAGGCAGATCAGTCGCCGGCTTCTGGACAGCCACTCACCCGCGGCTGCTGGCTGCTCACGCTGGCTGTTAGCTAAACACTGTAGCCCATGGCAACCCCCGCGGCTGTTGGCTGCTGGCTGCTCACGCTGGCTGCTAGCTACACACTGTAGCCCATGGCAACCCACTGCCACAGGGGCTGCAGCCTACGCCATCGCCGTCACTTCAGGGCAGCCCAGCTCCAGGTTGAGCTGTTGTTCAGCATCTTAGCTGTAGAGGGCAGTGTCACTGGCCCTCATATGTGGGATCCGAACCGGGACCCTCTGGCATCCCAAGCCAGCGCTTAACCATTGTTCCACTCGGCCGGCCCCACTTTAGTTTTTGTATATCTGATCTCATCCCTCCTTCATCTCAGGCATGCAGTTCACTTAATTCTCCTTTCAGCCTTAAAGAGTTTGAGCAAAAAGAAAAAAAAAATTTTTTTCTTTTAGGAAAGAATCTACAGAAATAGTTTTCTTTCTCCATCACATCCCTACCCCCATTTCATGTATGTGTCCCATTTTCACTGCTGCTAGACTTGCTGATGCCTATACTCGAATTTTAAAAGAACAATTACTTTGTGCTATAATTAGGTAGAAAAAGTTTGAATATGTTGGAATTTAATATGAATACCTTCTTAGGAATGGACTGTGTTGAAGTAGGACCATGCTTCACTAAGGTGTATTCTATTTCTGTTTCTAGGTAAAACTTTATTATTATTGCTGTCATTTTGGAAGAAGGGAAGCCAATCTTAAAGCAAGATGTACATGTTAAATATGTTTCCTTATATTACTTTTACCCTAACTCTTCTTTCTTTAGTTTCTTTTCTCTCTCACCCTCTTTCCCTCCCAACCCGTCTTCCCTCTTTCAATCAAAACATTATCAAGTCCATCATATAATCAGAGCTTTTCTTTTTCAATGTTAGTCTTCTTTTCTGTGAATACTGTAAAAATAATAAGTGCATTTTGTATAAATATCTTAAGAAAACAGTCACAAGGCAAAACAAAGTAGTCTACTAATACTTTTCTATCATTTAGACTGTGGTCAAGATGGTGTTTTAAACTAAAACCTACATGAACAACTACTGTAGCAGTGCCAAAGGACATAGGAAATAAATATTTTATGTAGAAAAAGATTACATTTTAAAAATGCATATTTATGGCCTATTACTTGACATTTGGATTTAATGAAAGAATTAAAAACAAGGACTACATCAGGATAAAAGGTTTAACATATTTCGTGCCAATGAAATGTTTTTGACGTAAAGTACCTATAGTTTGAACTGTTTTTTTTTTAGTTTTCTGAGATCAAGCATTCTATTGAAAGGCTGACTTCCTTCTCCTAAGGCTCTCAATTATTACCCAGGATGTAGGAGTTATCTACATATCATAAACGCACATTGGCCCAGAGAATAAAATTTTACATAAATTAATTGGGGACCAAACGAGTAACAACTATTTTAATATTTATTTATTTTTCAAAACAAATGGAATTGGTACTATGAAAACAATAATTTAGTCTTTTATAACAATCAATGCAGGACAGGGCATTAAAAACACTTCCATTTAATTTGATACCCAAGTGTTCTTTCATACTGTCGTACAATGGGTTACTATCATGTGTCTAGTTCTGGAGTTACTCTGCACTTATCTTCCCATCATAGCGTAGAAACCCCAGAGCTTTTCTAACCAACCACTCATGACTGAGAAGCCTACTTTCCCTGATGTTTTTTGCTGCCTCCTTCAAATAACCTCTCTGTCTCCCACCATCTTTCCCACAAACATGTATTTCTTATCTGATGAACATCAGGATCTGTGTTCTGAGGGTTCAAAAGTAAAATGATTTGTAAAATGATCTGATTCCTTCCTCTACTCAGTTTAGTCAAATGGGGAGAGAGACATACAAGCAAGGTAGTAAGTGGTCTAGTACAGTGTCTTTCAAAGTTTTTAAAACATTTTCCATAATAATAAAAACAAAACATTATGTTTCAATCTAATAAATACATATGTCAGGGGAAAAAATGATTCACAAAGCAATACTTATTGTTATACATGATACAATCTGATACCTTATATTTTATTTCTTCTATTTTTTTCATGCTGATCAAGATCTATTAAGTTGTTTCAATGACCCACTATATTACAACTCACAGTTTGAAAAATATAACTTTAGACAATGTATGTAGACAAGAAAATTTTAACAGATGGGAACATAGTATTTTGTATTTTCTGTAGCATCCCCAAATTCTTAGAAACTCTCCAGCATAGGTTAGCTAACATAAACCAACATGAGCCTGTTGGATGGATGGATGGATGGATGGAGGGATGGATGGATGGATGGATGGATGGACAAAATAAATGCTTTTATCAGTCTCTAACTCTTCATAAGTAATCAGGAAAAGCTTTACTGAAGAGGGAAGGTTAAGATAAGATATGAAATATTCGATGTATTTTCTCAGGAAAAGTATCACCTAACTGCCTGCAAAGTTCCAAAGGTACAAAAGATCATGGAATGCTTGGAATGTAACAAGTAAATCAGAACGACAACCATGTTCTTTTTCAAGATGATGAGCTCATTTGGCTCCTTAGCTTTACGTGTTATTCATATACTGACAATGCTCAAATTTATATATTTAGTCCCAAACTCTCCCTGAGCACCAAATACTTATTTTTATACTGTTTACTTCAAACTTCTACTTGGATAACCAATAGGCATACCTACCTTAACACCTCCCCAGTGAAAATCCTCTTATTCACAACTCTTCTCAACTTACTTCCCTCCCATCTGTTGTTAATGGTGTCGACATCCACACATTCAATGAACCAAAATTAAGTCTTCCTTAGTAGTCTTATTTCATAATCTCTACTTCTCATTGATCAACAAATATTTTGTGTCTACCTTCAAGACACATTGCAATTCGACAAATTTTCATTAAGCTCCCCTACCACTATTTAGTCCAAATCACGACCCTCTTTTGGCTGAGTTACTGCATTTCCTCCTTGACTGATCTTTTTTGCTTCTATTTTGCAAGTACACCCTCTCAAACAAACACACACAGTGGCCAGAGAAATTTTTGTAAAGGGTAAATTTTACCTTCCTTGCTTAACACTTTACATTAGCTTCTCATTAACCTTAGAAGCAATAAAATACTTATTCAGTCTGACAAATTCCTACATACACTATAGAATGGCATTTAGATTCTAAAACAAGGCTGTTTGTGTTAGTAACAGATTCTAACACTTACAAGGTACACATTTTTCTATGTGATCTGGGCTAAGTCATCTGTTTTCTCTTTGCTCAGTTTCCTCATTTGGAAAACAGTGATGAATAATAATAATAGTACCTTTGTCACCATCCTATCTGAAGTAGTTCTTATGCTCTCTCCACACTTTAATCGCTCTATTCCATGCCCTCTTCTGTTTTCTTCAAAACATATCACTATCTTTATTTTATTATTTTTTTATGAGAGGGTTTATTTACTACCCATCTCTGCCCATTGAAATGTGAAAAATACAATAAGTACTCAGAAAGTATTTGTAAAATAACTATATGAATATAATATATGTATATGTACATATATATTATATATACCTACAAATATTATGTATTTATATACATGTATGCATATACACACACACACACACACATTTAATTCATGAGACAGAATTGCAAGATTCATTGCTAGACAGGTTTTTATGGCTTTTGGAAAAGGATGTCATTTTATTTCATGAGTCTGGTGGTGCCATTGAAGTAAATAAAGCACTAAAGTAACCTGATCAGATCGTCCAAGTTTTAAAGATAACTCTGGCAGCAGAGTAGAGAATGGCTTAGAATGGACAAAACTGAAGGACATTACATTAGTTAGGAGCCTATTGAACAAAGTTCATTTCCGTTAGGTCCAAACCATAGCAATGGCTGTAGTGATGAAAAGTGAGAACAAGTATCCAAGAGGCACTTAAATGCAATCGCTGTATTCTAGTCCTCATTTGCCAGTAATACAAATGGGTGGGGTCCTGTTGGCTCACAGAGAGTAGTGTTCCCAGATATACCCAACTCAAATCCAGAGGTTCAAGAGTACACACAGTGATTAAACATAGAAATTCAATGTGACCTGTAAGTTTTAGATTCTTAGTGAGGGGGCACATTCCCTGTCAGTTCTTGAAGATGGTGGCATCTCAGTTAAACCAAAGTGTCAGTCTTTTGCTGTTATTTTCTTTAGCATTGTTGAACACTGTGGTTCTACTCAGTCTGCATTCTGCCTTCTGGAAGGAGTGAGAACTTTGGTTGAGCAAGAAATAGATAAAGCACGTTTCACATTATATCTGGGACTATGATTCCTTGCAACATTCTGATCCTCCCTCTCATTGTAACACTCATTACCAAGACTTTAACTTATTCCTGTTAACTTGTTTCTCCTTTCAATTCAGCTTCCATTAGGCCACATATATTTATCAAACAGGTCTGAAATCCAAAGTGCAGCATGTCCAAATTCTTTCTCATTAGACTCTGAATCCCAAATACATTAATTAATGGATTCAGCTTCTGTTTTACTTTTCATGTCAGTTAACAAAATTTAAAAGACTGGTTTGGTTCAGATTACCTTGAGAACCTCTAAGGAAGATAATGTTGCCCAACTCTACATGCTACCCTATCATTCTCCACGCATCCTGGTCAAAATACTCTTCAAGTGAATGTGAAAAGTGTAAGAACTTGGGTAAGATTTCCATATTTATTGTCTTGGGTGACTAGACGGATTCACCAAAAAAGGTAATGAAGGCATAGTTTTGACAACTTTTCTTTTTAATAATTCCATTTATGTGCCCTTGAGATTTCTCTGATATTAATTATATGTATCTCCAGTCTCTTCAAGATAAATTTAAAGACATCAGATTTGTCATTTGCAAACCCGTATGACAGAGGGTTCAGAGCTTTTACGTATTATTCTTATCTTATAGAGAAGTCAACCTACACCAAATGTCAACAAGCTAGTGTACACTTAAAACTAGAAACCTGAGCTTTTTGCTTCTACCATAGGTTTTTTTGCTTCCACTGTACCATGCTGCCCATATCAAACCTCACATACCAAACTTTTAAGATAATTCCTCCACACATTTTTCTCATTTGCTTTCTCTATAATAGAACTTCTTATTGTCCTCTATCACGACTTTTTTCATCAAGAAGACAATGTGTGCAAGATTAATAGAGGAAATGAATAAAGCACAAGAATAAAACAGGTGAAAGACAGTTAACCCCACAGACTGCATGAGCTCTTTAAACTCTGTTGATATCAGGAAATGATATGAATTATCCACTATTTTCAATTCTATGCTATAAATTCCACTTTTTTGTCTCTATACTCACAATTTCATTGATGTAATAATTTTCTTGTAACATTGGATAACATAATGAGTTAAGAGGTCTAGCTTTCTTTTTGGCTTTATTGATATTCAGACAAAATGCTAATTATGGGTCATTTGAGGAAATAAAAGGTTCATGAACTTCATTTCACCAGACATATATTTAGAAATGCAGCCATTTCCTATGTAGCATTTTAATATAGATCTGGAAAGAATGACTGTCAGGCCACCATATGTCTGTCACCTTCCTCTGGCAGTTGCTGTTTCAGGAATGATCTCACTCTTAGAGCATAGTTCCTGGAAACCATCAAATGCAATACCTGGCAAAGAGGAGATAGTGCACTCATACCTGATAGAATGGAGGGAGCAGTTTAGAATGAGCCTAAGGATACTATTTCATCCTAATGTCTAGACTAATAAAATTAAGTTAGAGCTAGCAAAAATTGTGGTTATTTCAAAGCTATTGCTAAGACATCTGGAAACTTAATAGAAGTTCCAGAGACCCTTGACCCAACGTGGTCTTTTTTTAAACTATGAAAAGGCTACCATGACCCTTTCTAAATGATGTATTAGGCTAGCCTTTGGCAATAAAAATATTAGGACTGGTTGTGAAGGAACCTAGCTCCTTTCTACAGAACCTAGCTCCTGTCTCATATCCCTTCACAATTCCTGGCCACTATTTCCTTCCTCAAGCTTCAGATAATGAAAAGCACATTGTGTACTGCTTGACCAAATTTATAACAAAACAAAACAAGACAACAGAAGTAGCTTCACATTTGCTTCTAATTGCGTTTTATATTTTATCAGCTATGGCCTAATGTTCACATTTTTATTTCAGCAACTCTGAACATGGTGTATATATATATATATATATATATATATATATATATATATATATATATATATATATATCCTATTTTTTGGAGTGATTGTCATTTACCTTGCTAAGATGTTCCCTTTCCTGTACTTGACCCCAAAATGGTGCTTTAGCTCAAGGGTATATAGTTTTCTTAGGGTTAAAAGGCCTAAGGCCATGTTTGCTGTTAAGATGGAAGGGAAACTCCCACAAAAGTGTTGGCCCTATATGGTAAATTTTATTAATGAAGAGTTCATTTGGGGAAAAAAAAGTGTCTTTAGTCCCAACTTCAGAGAAGACTACTGCTTCAATCATAGTTAAAACCCTGAAAAACAGGACAGCATATGTTGTAATTTTCTTGAACCTCTTGATATTTGGAAAAATGCTAAGGGCATTAAAAGTATTCCTATAACCTTCATGTTGTTGTTTTTTAATTTCCTCACATGCATATTTCTCTAAGAATAAAATATTTTGAGGACTATTTTGTTGTCATCCCTCACTATGTATAATAAACCTTAGGTCCTTAAATTCAGTAGGGCTCAAAGGACCACCTGCTACTAATCACCACCTACTTCAAAATCTCAATTGCATATATTTTTCATTTTATTGTTTGACACAAGTTCAATAAACACAACATAAGGGTGTCCTTCATTACAACAACAAAATATATTTATTGGCCAAAAAGAATTTCTTGCATTGAAGATGGATAAGAAGACTAGCATATAAATAAGGGAGATTTCAAACTCTTGTTAAAAAATCAAAATTGCTTTTCATTGCTCATATACAAATAATTCATTTTCCTATTGGATTTTCACAATCAATTATCACAAGAGTAAGATAAGGATTTGAGCATCTAAACACAGAATATTATCATGCAATTTATGAAAACACGAAGTAGAATTAAATAGTGGATTTAAAACACTCAAAGCAGAAGGATCATAGGGGGCATTATGAGAGGAAAAAAAGGAAATGTGTTCTTTCTATTTTATTTTCATGTTAAAGTTTTAAAATGGTTGTACTTGTTCCAAATACAATTTTAAATTTCCCCAGCATTTTAAAATTCTATTACAGTCGGAAGAATTGACATATTAAGAAGACATAAACTCCTTGGGCCTGGGAAGAACTATTTCTTAAAGAAGAAATATATGAACTAACAAAATCAAAAGTTGATTCATGCAAAAGTTGGCAAAAATTAACCCATGATGTCTCTCATGTGATATTGTGAAATTTGCTAAAGTCATGATAATCACAGTACATTATTTGCCTGTGAAAATCAATAGTAATAGAAATCTAAAAACAATGGAGATTTCCACCTTTAGCATTTCCTCCACATCTATTTCAAAAGCTCATTTTTATGAAATGAATCTGGAATTTGATTCTGTCTTTAGGTCCATGCACCCTCAGAATAAAACCAAAGTTGTTTATATATAAAATTAATTAGGAAATGAGTCAATTTCTCTCTGTCATTTATTTATCAGTTTATGAACCTTATTGTTTCCACTGCATAAAAGTTATGAGGAAAACATTCATGTACTGACAAATGAAACTAATTATTCTGCAGATCAATAACTGATTATGAACTTAAAGTTCTAGTAGAGAGTCATATCACACACACAGAAACCATTCTCATTATCAGTGTTTATTTTTACCTGAAAATTTGATAGAGATAATTTAAAGGACTGCTATAAAAGTTAATTTGGGGCTAATATTATTGAGCAGAGTTAATTTTGACTATGTCACAGTGCTGGCTGTCTACCAACACCTCTGTTTTCCCTTCTATGGCATAGAAATTATGCTAGAAAATTAGTTGTCAATCCAGGAATGAGATTTCCCAGTACCCTTGCTTCTATTCATTCTCACAAGTGACTTTGTATCGCCAAGTGAATGGAAGTGGATGTGTGGAAGTAATGTGTATCACTTCCTCTCAAAAGTTTAGAAGAAACCAGTGTTCTTACTTCGTGCTCTCTTTCTTTGTTGACTGGAGGCAAAAGACATCAAGGATATGTGGAAAAATGAGATGAAAGAAGCATCTCTCTGTAAATCACAAATGGAAGAGAATCACCTGCTCACCAGGAATACCTACATGAGGTTATTAAATAAGCAATAAGTAAATTATTTTTTTCTGTTCAGGCCAGAAAGCACTATTGTTTCTATTACATTCTCAAGCCATTTGTTACAGCAGCCAGAGTTACCCTAAACAACACAGTTTTAAGACAATAGTTAAAAACATGGAAGCATGGCATCTATTTATTATCAATCTGGTAATAGAGGTCATTTGAAGGAAGGTCTTCCAAGGAATGAGGGAACCTGACTCTAACACTTGTCCCCAACTAATTGCTGGAATTGGTTTCACTGCTCTGTCTACCTAAGCAAACATCTCTCCCTGAATGTTCACTACTCTAAACCTTCCCTTCACAAAATCTCCTCTGTTGAAGATATTTCCTCATAAAGAAAATACTTCACTGGTAAAGAATATAACAAGTTAATTTCCCCTGTTAGAACTTCCAATGCTACAAAGCCCATGAAGTAACAATGGGAGAAAAGAACGCTTATTAACTAGAATTTCATTTGACTATCTGTAATAGGAAGCCAAAATATGGTGCCACTGACAAAAATAGTCACTCTTGTCTCAGACATGAGGACATTTGGAGTTATATGTCAAAACAACACTGCTGTTCAAGGAAGTCACCAAAGGCCAAAGCACCTTCTCTCCACCTGCTCTGCTCTTTGTCTTGTGATTGTCATATGAATGTTCCACGTGTAGATATCAAGGCGTTCTAAAGAAAAGGAAGAAAAAAGGTGAAGGTTCAAAGATATGTCCCCACTAATTCTATGCCTTTATTATGATGACAAGAATATTTTTTTCCTGGAAACTTATCTGGTAAACTTCTGCTTATATTAGCCAGGACTGAGTCACGTGGCTACTCCTAGCTGCAGGGGAAACTACAGAAGCAACTGGAGGCATACCCTCCAGATTGTCTGCTCTGGTAAAATTTTCACATGCACCACTTCCAATGCAAAGCTCTTAAGTAGAAAAATTTTAATATGCAAGCTTCATTGGGTGTATGTGTGTCTCAATATATTTTTTAAGCTAAAATACATATTCTTAAAAATATTATACATCAAAAATATGTGGGAGCAACCTTTGAATTAGAAGTCAAAATACAATTTAGGGACTCTAAGAATCATGAGTAGACATTTTAATAAGCACGCTGAAAGTTAACAAATGGATCCCAGAATCTGAAAGATATATCTCCTATATTGTTGATTCTAAAGATCTTATGTTAAGGCATTAAAAAATTCTTAACAGAACTAACTTTTGAATAGGATGTCATGTTCCAAACATTTTACATGATAGTTTGTTATACACATCTACACACTTGTATATACTTAGATATACATAAGTATTTTACTGTGTCTTAATTACAGTTAAGATATCGGTTGGGTTTTTTAATGTAACACATTTAAAGTTGTCCTATTCATTAGTGTTGGTTCACAGAACATTTTGCTTTAGCAACAGCTTACTGATATTTAATGGAAATGATGTTTTCAACTTTTTAAACTCTGCATACTGCTACACTGAACAAAATCAGGTTTCTATTACTAAATAGTGGCAAAGGTATTGAATATATAACTAGTAGTGTACCATACAAACAAAATGAAATTTTATGTTTTCAAAGCAAATCTCATATGGGGCATTTATGGTTACATAAGAAATATCACTCCAACCAACGCCTTAGAAATGGTAGATTTTCTGTTTGGCAATGAAATACATTGAAATATAATGTTGTGAATTATTTAATCATGAATATGTCTTTAAAGTAGTGGAGCCAATTAGCATGACAGCATAATAGTCTAAAGTACTCAAGAGCAACAATGTGTTTCATAGATGTTGGTTCAGATGGCTAGTTACAATACTGTGAACTTGAAATGATTTTAAGTTGATGGTCCTCTTAGTCACACTAATGAGAATTGAAGACAAGAATCAGTACAACTCCAAATATTAACCCACAGATTTTTAGATGCCAGTACAGTATTTATTCGTTCCATCTTTGACTGAGCACCTACCTTGTGAGTCCATAGAGAAATAATAATTACCACTATTCATTCCAAATATATATTTTCTTTGATTTTCACAAGTGTACAATCCACTTATTCGTATCCATGTCACATACGTAGAAAGATTAAACTGTTTTGCCCTAGTTCACAGGGCAGAAGGCACAGCTCTTATGTGCTACAAACAGGAATCAAACCCTGGCCCCTCTGTATGATTTTAAGGAATTATTAAAAATGATGGAATATGCCTTTATTTAAGTCAAAGCCTAGGAGAGGTGAGAAGACATAGTGAGGCAAAAGGAAGTGATACATGGCAGAAAACCTAATCCTATGGAAAGTTTGCTTCAAAATCACTTATAAATTTAGTCCCTGAAATGCTGAGTCCTTGTGCTTTTTATTTCAAAGCTATGAAAGAAATCTGAAATAGAGTTTGATTTACTGGAAATATTAAATAGCATTTTAGAAATTTTCAAAATACAGGTCTATAAAAAATAAGGTAAATAAGCATTAGATAATATGAGACCTTTTTTAGATAACTCACATAGATATAATATTATTTCTGAACATATGTTTTTAAAACATATCGTTTCTGAAAAATATCTAACTTCATGGGGTGATTCTTCTCAGTGATCAAACCTGCATGGCCAACCATTTTAAAAGTGTAAGGAAAAATATAGGTCTAAAAAACAGAAAATAAATGAGAGAAAGAGAGATCTACCAAAGACAGTTAAAAATGGAGATTGAAAAAGACCTGTTTAAATGATGACAATAATGTTTACTCAAGACATGTAAATACATCTGAGCATGGAATTGGACTCTACAATCTCTTAAAATGCCTTTCAGCTCTGTGTTCTATGAGTAAGTACAAGTTCCCCAGTCCCACAATTGATTCAATTTTCTTTTAAAAGAAGGATTGGTCAACAGTTATTAAAGATATTAATTAGACACACTTTCCTTGTGGGGTCATTACTCGTCGCCATTTGAAACACAAATATCCAAGGACCCAATGCCTATTGAAAACGAGTAAAAGAGAAGAGGATTTGGGGATATAGGAGGGTGACCTAAAAATAGCTCCCTTCTCCTCACTTCCAACTCCAAGCTGTCTGCCACTCCTGATTAAAACTTAGACTGGGACCTACAAACACCTAAGCACAGGAAAAGGCGTAGCCTCTGGTGGATTCCAGTAGGGAGAACTGGAGTAGAGTTTTGTTGTTTTTTTTCCTGATGGACTGGGTAAGTTTCTAGAGAACCAGCTTAAAGCCTTAGGAAAGGACCATAAAGAATAATTCTCCAAAAAGGTAAAATCATGAATCTCATACAAATTTAAAATGAATGTTCCCAAAGCTTTATTTAATTAATAATTATTACTATTGAATTACTTAATAAGGAAACAGAGAAACATCACATAATTAAAGAGAAAAGTCAAAGAGGCACATATTTATTGTCAGATAAGGTATGCTGAAATGAATTTACAAAAGGATGAGAAACTGGCAACACTAGGCAGTATTCTCAGGATAATAATTAATTGCTTTCCATCAGATGCAATTTGCATTTCTATAGATGGAAATGTTTTGCATTACTCTCAGTTTTCTACAAATTAACATCTATCTCTGGAGAGTTATAAAACAGCCTGCTCAAAGACAAAGCCAGAGATTACCCAGATGGAAGGCTCGTCAGGATACCCACCACATTTCAAAGCCTTTCACAGCTTGGGCTCACAAGACGAATAAATACAAATAATTAAATCTTTGAAGGACAAAAATAGGCTGTCTTAGAATGGGCAACACAGATTTAAACAAAATCCCTGAAACAGATGAAACATAGTAGAGTTGAAATTCTAATTCTGTTATAGAGCAGAGAGTATGGAACCATTTAAGGAAATACAGGACTAGGGTTTATGGGTAGTGGACATATTCACTTTCCCCTGCTCCTCAGGAAAAAATGAGCTGGAGGGTAAGCGATGTTAAGAAGTGAACATAGTCTAAAAATCGCATCATAAGAATTGGGAGCAAATAAGGAAGAAATGGGACATCTTGTTTGAGAACATACATGCCTCTTGGTGGAGTAGTTTCTATGTTCTTTAAGCAGCCTTCGCTCTAACTCACTGATAGATAACCTTCATGGAATATGCTAAAGGAGAAAGTTAGAGCTTGGTTTCTTTTACGTAACACACCTCTCCTGAAGTGCCTTACAGTGAGGCTAGGGTCTTTGTGTTTTGAAGTTCTTTGTCTTGGTTTGGCCCAGATAGTATAAATTATTCTGACATAAAGAAAATAAAGTATGGCTATCATATCACGCCTTGATGTTGTTTACCTCCTGTTTACGACTCACACCAATTGGTCTCCAGGTAATTTTAAGAGTTAGATCCCAGGAATGGAGACTAATCAGGGAACAGACAGTCTCACAAAATACAGTGTGTTTGTTGGATACACATGTGAAATTCAGGAAACAAGCTTAGAAAAACCCACGGCATATAAATGATCTCTTTAAGTGTACAGCTAATGCAAACTGTATAATTTAAATATAGCTTCTGCAATTTAAAAGATGCCAATATTGAGTGCTTTGGCATTTAACATCAGGGAAATGAGACTTAGGCACAGATGGGTTTTCAGGCTTCAAGGGAACAAATCCTTACATTTAAATAACTGTGAGAATAATTTCATAGTTTTGTTACAAGTTACAAGGAATACATCACATTCTTTCAAATAGCGCTCTTTGTCTGCTATAATTACACCTTCTAGAAGAGTGTTGCAAAAAATACTGAAGCATATCTTCCTCAATCAACAGTATCATCATCAAAATTAGAGCGTATTTATTAACGTTCTTGGGCATGCTTTTGTGACAGAAACTATTCAAAGCAAACCAAATAGGACCTCTCAGTGTTTAAAAACTACCATATAATTATAAAACTTAATGTTTAAATTTCTAAACAATGAAAATAACCATAATTTATATAAATTATATATTTATAATGTACATTATATATTATTTATATGGAAAGTATATCCATCCACGCATATTGGCTCTGGTATTTTTCTGTCTCTGTCTCATAGAGACAAGGTCAGAATAAGTGTTTACTTTCTCTGGGAAAATGATAAGAAGCATTCAGTCCAGCACTGAAGGTCATTCTGCTCCTTAGGACGGAGAAGGGAAATGTCTTCTGAAGCTGGAAAAGTGGAATGGGCTTCTCCACTACAGTTTTATAGAAACACATTTGCTCTCCCCCGAATTGGAGATCAAGTAAAACAAATCCCCCTTAAATATTCTATTTTTTCTCATGAACAATTACATTTTAAAGAAAATACCTGATCTTGAATCCTTTCAAGGGACAAACAAGTAGAGTAAAGCCTAGGAAGACAGGTCCAGGGACGGGCCCCACAGGGTCTGGACTTGTGCTCAGGGCTGTTTGGGTAGGAAGTTCCCAAGGTTCCGGGAAGCGGAGCGCAGTCTGGGGGGATGGGGGTGGTGATATCTGCGTGGGCACATCTCTGCAGCAATGCAGACTCCTCAGCCTATGCAGTGGGTTGTACCAGTGAACCTCCAAAGAGTGGGGCTCAGGAAAGGAGCCCTTCTTACAGAGTATTAGGATGGTACTGCTTAAGCACAGTTCCCATTGGATTCAATAGTCTCTAGGCAAAAAAAAAAAAATTTTGAGGAAATTCAACTAAACTCTGAAAATGTTTTTTAGCACTAGAATAAATGTCATTTTAATAATGTATTGCCTATTTTACTAATTTAAAAATACTGAGTGAGAAAATACATATGAAAACACATTCTGCCACATATCTGGACATACTTCAGAGCATCACATTAGTCTGCTATATTGATGACATCATGCCAATCACATTGGATGGGGAAGAAGTAGCTAAACATTAAAGGCCTTGCTAAGACACATGCATACCAGAGGCTTGGAGATAAAACATATGATGATGTAAGGGCCCACCACATCAGTGAAATTGTAGGGGTCCAACCAGACATCCACTGCCAAGTAAAGGACAGATCACTGCATATCCCACTTCTACTTTGAGAAAGAAAGCACAGTGCCTGGTGGTCCTCTTCAGGTTCTGGCTCATTTACTGAGTTCTATGGAAGACGGTTATCCTTTAGTGAGCTCAGAACAGGAAGGAACTCTTCCGCAGGACCAGGCTGAGGTGCCAGCTGCCCTGCTGCTTGACCAGAGGCCCTGGCGACAGGGATCTCTGATGGAAAAGACATCAGATAGAGGTTACAGCAATAGAAGAATCACAGTATAGATGCCTAGCATTCTCTAGCAAGCCAGGTCATCTACAGAGAGTTCTAACAATCAGCTCTTGGCCTGCCTCTGGGCCCTGGTAGGAACGGAGCACCTGACCGTGAGACATCAAGAGACAGCTTAGCCAGAACTGCCTCCTAGGAACTGGGTTCTGCCTGTAAAGCCTTAAGGTCAGGCTGACCTAGCAGCAGTTCATTGCAAGACAGGACTTGTACACATAGGATCAGGAACAGGCCATAAAGCACAAGAAAGCTGCATGAGCAAATGGTCCAGACCCCTTGCTATTTATTATTCATTGCACCAGTGCCTGTCCATCAGCTCACACTTATAGCCATATGGGGTGTACTTGACACCACATGATGGAGGACCTAAAAGCCTGAGCTGAATTAAGGGATGAGGTGGCTTGATGTGTGAGTACAAATCAAAACTGGAGTGTGACTGCACTATGGCCTCCTTCTCCCAGGGTGGTCCTGAAAGACAATGGTGAAGAGAATTCCTCCCAGTGGGCAGAGTTTTTATATTGCACCTGGTCACCTGCTATAGAAAGAAAAGTAACCTGAAGTAAAAATATATTTTGACTCAAAGGAAGTGGCTAACGGCTTGGGAGCCTGGTAGAAGATTAGGATATTGAGGCGAGGGCTTATAGGGAAGATGCATGAGGATGAACCTGTGCAAGTGGACATGAAATATAAAAATCTTATATCACCAACCAGAAGGCATCCGCCACTGAAGAGGTATTAAACATCCAAGTAAATAGAATGACCGGGCCAGTTGACATCATCCTCCCTATATCATGGCAGCTCCAAAGCTGCCCCAATGGGCGTTGCCATGGTGACAGAATAAAGGCTATGTATTACAGTTCATCTTCTACCTCCCCCCAGTCTTTCTCCTCTCACTCCTCCACTAGTCACGCCTCAGTAAACTTCCTGCTACCAAATCTCCATCTCAGAGACTGTTTCTTGGGTAACCTGGACAAACACAATGCTCGTCTGTTCTTTTTTCCCTCATCTCTCCCTTTCTCTATCCCACCCCCTTTCCTTTCTTTCTTCTTGTGTGTCAGATGACATTGCTACACTCTGAGACGTGGAAGCCTACTGGAACTGTTTAGTCAGTATCCAGCAGTTAATGGCATCAACTGCCAGGTGACGCCACACTATGGAGAAAACCTTTTCTTCTTTCAGAGCAGGGCTGGAAAAACTTTTCTGTAAAGGGCCAGGCAGCAAATATTTTACACATTGTGGGCACAGGGTCTCTATTACAGCTAGTCCGTGTTGCCATTTTCGTGCACACGTAGCCATAGACAATATGTAAACAAATAAGCTTGTCTGTGTTACAATAAAAGTTTATTTATAAACCAGGTAGCAGGCCAGATTTGGCTCATGCACCACAGACTTGTTTTATAGCATTAGAGATAGAATGAGAGCGTTAGTGCCTTTCTAGGGGCTGGTTGGAGGAGTGGGTCCAGCATGTAAGTGACAAGTCCTAGAACGCCTCCCTCTCTAGAACTCGAAGCTATTCAGCTGAGATTGTTTTGCCATGCTCTTGCTTTTTATTTTTTCTGCCCTGACTCAAGGCTACTGCATCTGGCCAGCCTACATCTCTTCTTGGTTGCAGTGAAAATCGACACTTTCCTAATATGGTTAAGCCATGACTTAGAGCAGTCCCATTTCATCATTGATCAACACAGAGAAACTGCAAACCTGATCTTTTTACAATATTGCAATTGTAAACAGAAAGAATACCAGTGCAAGCAAAGAGAAGGTCACGTCTTGTTAGACAGTCTATGCTTTGCTTTAAATTTTTTGAATAGCTAATGCATTCATATGGTTCCAAATTCAGAAAATAAAATCAAGTACATGGTAAAAAAAAAATCCCTGTGCCATTCTTTTCCCTTTCTGCTTGGTTCCCTTCCCCACACCCTTCTAGGTAACCACTTTAGGTTTCCAGCCAGTGGTTCTTCATTTTGCTTGGGTTTCAATTAACATGGTTGCTGTGCTTCGTATTCACTATTTCTAACATAATGAGATGTTCAGCCTTCTCATTGCTGAGACTTCCATTGAAATGTACAATTTGGAAGTGCTTTTTCACTTATTCTAACCAGGGATTCTTATGTGAAATGAGAACTAAACAAACACCTGCACTGCCAAAATGTATAGGTTAGAGGTAAAATTTTACATTTTTATATTCATAGGTCTTAGCTACATGAAGACAGCAAGATCCTTTGATTTTTCTATGATTTGAAAAAAAAACACAAAAATCTTAATTTACTATGGATGGAAAGAGAGCCTAGGTGAGAAAATCCAAAGCAACTGAAAAATTATAGCACATATAGCTATAGGGTTGTGGACTCAAGAGACAAGGTCATACACCAGAATGAGAAGAATCAACACTGGAAAAGAAGAGAGTCAGTGGATCAAGGTGACAGTCCAGCCTGAAGGTGAACATAGGAGATGTGGGTCCCCCTGAGCACAGAGCTCAGGTGTAAGCAGCCATCTGGAAAGTAGTCACATGTAAAATGTCTTGAGTTAAATGAAGTCTTTAAAAGGGAGGTAAGTCATGCCAGCTACTGGTATCTCAGTGTGGGACCAGCCCAAGGCTGGAGAGCAGCTGTGTCACAGGGTATAGAATGTTTTTTGCTTACCACATTTTCTAAAGTCGGTTAACTTGCTTACTGCATGGAAAAGATTCAAATTATATAAATGATAGTTGGTAGACAGTATTTACATCTTTTTTTTGAGTTTTAAAGTTGACTTCTCAAAATTTCTACTTCAAATACCCAAAAATCATACTCTAGCTCTGAGAAAATAAAAAAAAAAGAATGAATTGAATGAACTGAAAAAGGCTAGTTTCAAAAAAGACTGTAAGAAAACGAGGCTTACTTTTTCTAGGACCCAGCTCTTAGATGTTAACACCGATTAGGATTTTCCATGGTGAGGTGGCAGTCTAGGTGATGAGCCTGATCAGGAAATCCCTGCACAATTCAGACGGTCATCGGCCAAGACCAAAAGAGAAAAATGTGTGCATCATATTTTACTCAATAAAAAATTAGGCAATAGGATAATGAAATGTACTAAATTCAGGCGGTCAGGGGTTCTTAGTTTTGTTTTGTTTTGTTTTGTTTTAAGCACAAATGATTTGGTTACATTGGAATCTAAAATGTCTCCTCTCTCCATGAAGGTTTTGCTGGGAGTGTCATGGGAATAACTTACTAGCCAATCAATGAGAAATAAACATATCTATAATAAATTGCTAGATGTGAAAATCGTATATTGTCATTGTTATAGATAAGTATAGATTTCAATATGAGATTTTTAAGGGTTTCTCTTCCATGCTCTATACATATTATTTTATTAAAAAGAGAAAATAATGATAAATCATTCCAAGATCAAAATATTTCAAATGAATTCAGTGTCATTCATGCTTCCAGGATCAAGTTGATTTATCGTTTTATCCTCAGAAATGCCAGTTGATTGACACTTGCAGAATGCAAATAATTTTGAAAACCATCTTAAGAGTTTCACTTTGTTCATACTTGACAATCCAGGAAATATTTTCCATAGCATCTCAAAACCATTCATGTAACTGCACAAATCTAGTACCAAAAAAATTTCACTCTTAGTTATGTTAACAAAAAAGTTAAGTTAGCATTGTGAAACTGATTAATAGGCTTTTCTTTTTATCTGGAAGGTACTATGTATTTGGAGATTAGATAATAAATCAAGGCTTCTTTATTTTCTGGTCTTGATGACACACAATTGGATTTGGAGGGAATTTCCACAGATTTTAAATACGTTGGGTAAAAAAAGAAATCCTGACTCAACATTTTCCTTATCACAGAATCTCATGTTCCTCTATACTGTTCCTGAAGACAAATTGTTTGGGGCTAGAATGAATTACTGTAACTCCCTCCCCACCCCACCCTCAAACACACACACTCACGCACACACACACACACACACACACACACACACACACACACACACACACACAATTTTAGCGTAATGTTTTCTTTGCAACCACCACTGAGGCAGTATGGGTCCTTTTGTTTCCTTGCCAAGTGTTTGCTCATCTTCTCTCACTTTCTAAGCAGCTTCTCTTACCTTTCCTTCCTCTAAATTTGTTGCTCTGGCTGCTATAAATCTTTAGCTTTGCTAGTAAACCTGTCTCCGTATTAAGTTGTAGAATAAACTGGTTGATTAATTTCCTTTAAATATAATTGATATAAATGGGAAATTTAAAAAACAAGCACTAGGGTACATGGATAACATAATATATAACATTTTGCACCAAATGTTTCTACATATTTGTACCAACGCTAAGAATATTATGTAGCCAAAATCATATATGCCATATTAATGTAATATATAACATGTCCTTTCTTAATTGAGAAATGTATAGTCTAAAGCACCTTCTTAAAAAGGTTATGGGTTGAGTTCAATACATAAGACAAGTGAGATAATTTAATGTATTATGATCTTCTAAGTTCCTTTATGAAGTAAGGAAAGCTAAAAGCAAAATAAGTAAAAAACTATATTAAAATATGTAAAGTTAAACTCTTTAATACTTGGGTATTCACTTAAGTCTAGAAACTGTCTCTAATCACACAAATTTAAGAATGTTATTTATTCACTCTCCTCCAAGCTTACCGTACTAATGCATTACAATGCATTAACATCGGCTTGAGGTTTTTTAACTGCTCTTGGCAAAATTCATGATTTGGTTAAAGAAACTTCATTAGCTACTTCAGGGCTAGTGGAAAACAGCACTTTGCATCAGTATTTCCATTACATTGTTAAAATGTTCTACATATTGATCACTATTTCATAATAAAAACTGAGTTGTCTTGATCATTTCATCTAACTATAGCACATGGCAGGTACTCAACATACAAATCACTACTTATGGAATCACAACAAAATGAGAGGGTCAGTCTGGCAGATCTTGACAGTGGCTTCCTTATTTAAGAGTCTGTGATGACCTTAATCTCACTTCCAGGATTGGGCCCTAACTCCGAGAGGCACAGAGTGGAAGGCCCAGGATTCCTAAGTCCTCAAATCAAGGGGCACTTGATCCAAGTGTCCCAACCTAGTTGGTCCTTGGGACAAAGTAATTAATGTGTATACATTATGTACGTTGTTGGAAAAGCCATGATGTATATTTTCTGTTTTTCATTGTAAAAATGTGTCATGACTTTTCCGACAACCCAATAGACAGATAGATAGATAGATAGATAGATAGATAGATAGATAGATAGATAGATAACCGGAAAATAAGCCCTATCTGGAAAGTAAGCCCTACCCCGAAAATAAGACCTACTAGGAAAATAAGCCCTGCCCCGAAAATAAGACCGACCCCAAAAATAAGCCCTGCCCCGAAAATAAGACCTGCTCCAAAAATAAGACCTGCTCCAAAAATAAGACCTACACCGAAAATAAGACCTCCCCCAAAAATAAGCCCTGCCCCGAAAATAAGACCTGCTCCAAAAATAAGACCTACCCCAAATACTTGCCTACCACACGTGTGTGGCTGATAAGCGTTGGCGTGGTCTTCTTACTGGAGAAGTGGCCATAGCTATCCAGGCTTGAGAATTTGTCGAGTGAGGGTATCAGTGGTGGAGGAAATCTTAGCTGCTCTCTAAGGTTAAAATGCTATACCAAAATATCTAGCGGACTATTACATCCGAGTGTTTCCTTTTCCAAATACACTAAAATCCAGGTATAATTTTATCTAAAATAGATAATATATAAAGTACTAGTAATAAAAATCTTAAAATATCAAGTTTTGTATAACTTTACACCTTAATATTCTAAGACTATGCATACTATTACTTTGTTACTAATGTAGAAACAATTAAATTTCTTAAAGAATCCTTTTTAATTTAATTCAATCACAGAACTCAAAACACCTTCCAGGTTGGTAACTTGCCATTTTATGTACAGTTAGTTACAAATGCCCCCTGATATTTTAGTGACCCTCCCAAAAGGCAACTCCCATTAGCTTCCTCCTTGTTACACCTACTGCTAAAGACTCTCCTAAGGTAACATTTTCCTGATGCTTTCAATTTATGTCTCATTTACCTCACACTAGTTTAAGTTGTCATATTTTTCTAACTGAATAGCCTGAAGTGTGATCCTTACTGGCAAAAGGAAAAAAGAGAGTAAGCATAAGTCATCCTTCCCTCACCATCCCTACTCATCTACTTTCCATCTTCCTCGCCTCTTTCCAGATAATTCATGGCCCCATTTTAAAATCTAAAGTCCAATCAGTAAATCACTATGTGCTACAATGACATACCAATGAGCCTTAATTCAGGTACTTATATCGATAAAGAATATTATTATCAACCTAGGGCATTCTCTGCCTTTTTGTTTAATGTCTAAGAGAAAGTGGTATGCATTCATCAGGAAGGGAAGGGAAGGGAAGGAAAGAACATCAAAAGGCAGGTATAGAAGAAGAAAACATTTAGCCTACTATTTATTTTTTTTAATTATAAAAGGGTAAATATTCCAAAACCCATATATTCTTATATGCATTTGCTTTAGAAACCAGAGAAGGTTAGACGTGTGGATTTTTTCCTTTTTTTGTCCCAGGTTGGGCCAAGACATCAATAAAATTTATGGGTGCCAGTCTAGAATAGCCATATAATTTACAATATAAAACAGGACATTTTTAATGAGGTGGGGGTGAGACTGTGGTATAAGGCCTAAAATTAAGGCTCCATATTACATACTGCTTGACATCTGGAAATCAAAGGACATCAAGTGGCCTAATTGCAAATTCTTCTCCAGTCTCTGCTCTACGGATTAGGACCCCTAGCTAAACAACTCTGCTTCCTATGGAGACCAGGCATAGTTTTCTGTTTTTGCCTGAGTATCAGGTTTCAGTTCTCTGCCAGCCTGCAAAATTATCCAAACAATACATCCATATCCTTCTGCCAGAACAAGGGGCAGGCACCCTCTGACACTACAAAGCCTGCGTCCCACAGCCCCTGGTTGTTTACTCTGCTGCTGAGGGCAGGCCTGTGTGGCTCTGTATGGCATGCAGTGTCCCCTTTCCCTAGGCTGTGAGTATATGTGACAAATCAACTGCTGTCAATCTCATCTGTCTAGTGTCAGGTGTCAAGGGTTCAGCCATCTTATAACCCTAAGGCAGGAATCCCCCTCTCTTCCAAATGTTGATTAGGTGTTATTTATAAAGACAACAGGAGAACAAGTATACAGTAGGAATCTCCTGAGCAAACTGGGGCATATGGTCAATCTAGTCAGAACATTTGTCCCTGGGAACTTATATTGATAAATGAAAGAAAGAGGACTTGAAGGAGAATAAGTTTCCAATCTGTAGCAGCAAACATAAAAGATGTATTCATTTATTACCTGACCATTCATATATTTATTCATTCATGTATTAATATCGCTATTCCTTAAAAATATTTATTGATTATATATCATATATTAGATACTTTGCTAGAAACTAAGAATGTAGAAATGAACACATAGTTCTTGCCCTTCAAGAATTTCAACTGAACAAAAGAAAGGGAAAAATAAAGTTCTTGCCATGGGAATCTGAATCCATAACACATCTTATTCATGGTGGTTAGGGGCCTAGAAGAATTCTATCCAATAGTCATCTATGCAAACCACATAAGTAATTTTACATTTCCTAGAAGCCACATTAAAAAAGGGAAAAGAAACAGGAGAAATTTATTTTAACACTGCATTTTATTTAACCCAATATATCTAGATTATTATCATTTCAATATTTAATCAATCTAAAATTACTAATCAGGTATTTTATAACCTACAATTTGTACTGACTTCAAAATTTAATACGCATTTTACATTTACAGCACATCTCAATTTGAGTGCTAAGTTTTTATTGAAACAACTTGGTCTGTATTTAGGTTTTCTAAAATCATAGCTGCAAAATAGATTTAGTTACTCAACACATTCCAAACATATATAGAATTAACATAATATTTTTAATAATTTTTCTAATAGTTTAGACATCCATAATCCTTGCAGGATATTTCATCCACAGAGACATTTGGTCCATGCCAAAAGGCCCTTAGTTCATATATGTTTCATATAGAAAGTCAAGTAGAAAATTCAAGCAGGTAAGCAGGTATTAATATTACATGAGAACAAAATAACATTAAAAACATGTTATTAACATGTACACAAAACTGCATTGGAAGGAATTTTGGATACATTCGCTTTTAGTTGTCTAATGTATACCCTGTATGTAGCTAGGTAAACAAGTTGTCCTAAGTCGAAGGACTTATTTTGAGTTAATCACTCTTGTTAGCCTATAGACAGATATGAGAATGGGAATAAATAAGAGCTCTCAGAGTCCTGCAATTCCTTTTCTTGAATTGTGTTGAAATTTATAGTTAAAGCTGTTTCTCATCTATAATATCTGAAAGAGATGATGTATTAGTCTGCTCTGGCTGCCACAGAAAAATACCATAGAAGGTTGGCTTAGCACCAGAAATGTATCCGTCACAGTTCAGGAGACTGGAAAGTCCAAGATCAGAGTACTGGTATGGCTGGTATCTGAAAAGGATTCTCTCTTCCTGGCTTGCACATGAATGCCTTCTCACTGTTGTCCTCAAATGTTTTAGAGAGAAAGAGTGTGTGTGTGTGTGTGTGGGGGGGGGGGGGGGGAGAGGAAGAGAGAGAGAAAGAGAGAGAGAGAGGGAGGGAGGGAGGGAGGGAGGGAGCTCTCTGGTGTCTTTTTACAAGAGCACTATTCCCATTATGAGCAAATTCATGACCTTATCTAAACCTCATTACCTCCCAAAGGCCCCATCTCCAAATACCATCAAACTGGGAATTAGGGCTCCAATACATGAATTGGGGAAAGGTGACCAAGCTGAACCTCGTGTGGTTTCATGTATTTGTCCTGTAAACATCGGCTCTCATGTGTGTGAGTTTGTCTCTATATTCAAAGAGTTTTTAATGACATGGGATAATCTAGATCAACAGTTGGTTTACTGAATTGAATAGTACATTGCCTCTTCCTTCCAGTCATCCACACAAGGATTTTATCTGTGTGAGTCATTTAGCACAAATTTTTAGATTCTAATTTCATCTTATTCATTTAGAATCTAGATTCTAATTTCTAGAATTATACTAAAATAATTCAAAGTAATGTGTACCATAAGTTGTTTACAACTTTTGATCTTGTAAAGGAACAAATGACTGAATAGATTTTTTTCACCAGGGGGAAATCTATAGAAACCACTAGAGGCTTTAGGTTTGTAATCTTTCCAAGATTAGATTCCATCCAAATTATATGTGTATTCATCTTTCTTGAAGGGCTCTGCTTCCACATTGAGTTGTGTGGATGAAAAAAGAAGGGAATAAACTAAATACTAGTATTCTTTCCACAGAAACTTCTATTTGTGATAGTAAATTTCCCAACACTACCGATAAACTATTTTGAGCAGTAAGCACTTGAAAGTTTTAATTTTCATTTTTAATAAATTTATTTTCTCCTTGATTTTATCCATCTGTTGAGAAATAATTTTCATCATTAGAAACTCTTATAACTTCTTATCTTAAAAAGTTGTAAAATGTAGAAAAATAATTTTCAAATAATTTAATTAGAATCCAGGTTGTTATCTTTACCAGGGCTAACAAACTTCCTTTTTTCCTTAAATTGCTGTGTAATGCTGACCTTTTAATGTCTGTTCACTGATAGGTTACAGTGATGCCAATCAGTCAGGAACTCACCTAATTTCAAAAATAATACTAAGAAAAAAGAATGTCATAGAAATATGATTTTTTTTATATTGAGAAATCTAATAAGATACTTGTAAAACTTTTGTATTACATGGTTTTATATATAGTATATGATGTAGAACTGCTTTTGTATATAATATAAAATCAATCATGTGGCTTTGAAAAAATATTTTTTTTAAAATAACAAATTTCCAGAGTGTATCACAGTGAGAAAAAAGCAATAAAAGTTAGCATTTAATTTACATCAGGAGTCAGCAAACATGGCTTATGGTCCAAATCTGACTGCTGTCTGTTTTTGTATAACTCATGAGCTAAAAATGGATTTTGCATTTTTAAATGATTGAAATAAATCGAAACAATATTTTGTGACATGTGAAAATTATATAAAATTCAAACACTGGTGTCCAACAATAAAGTTTTATTGGAGCACAGCTATACTGTTTCATTTACATATTGTTTATGACTGCTTTTGTCTTACAAGAACAGAGTTGAGTAGTTGTGACAGACATTGTATGGTCTACAAAGTGTAAAATATTTACTGTCTGGTCTTTAAAAAACAGGTTTGTTGATCCCGAGGTAAATAAATATATGGTAATCAGGGTTTTTCATAAAATTATGATTCAATGATGTTATTTTATGATGTGGAATCTAATATTTCTATCTTTAGAAATATATTTATCTATCTATCTATATATTTATCTATATATATTTATTTATTCTTACACTTAGAAAAAATGTTGTTTCAATATGAACAAAAAAATCATGTTTTCATGTTTCGTAATATTTCGTGTGCATTTTTCTCTTTAGTCTAGTTAACCATGATTCTTTTCCTGGATACCTGCCAAATTTTCAATTAACTTTATTGTCAGTGGGTTCAACCAAATTAACTGTGGAAAAATGTATTTAGACTCTGTGTCATGAATGATGTCACAGCATGTTGAACAAACTATTTATTTAGTCAAATTGGCCATTTAAATAACTAGCGAGTTACCATAACAAAACCAAGGTTTTTTAAAGTTATTTATACATAGATTTGTGTAAGAGAAATAGAATGTAAATACAATCTTACATATGTATTGGCAACGTGATTTTTCCAAAGCAAAAAATAATCAGTGAAAAATTCCCCCTTTTGCCTTTCTCTGAATCTAGCTGGTTTAATTTATAGCCAGTTATATTTGAAGACATCAGAGCAGTCTAATTCATAATATTTGCCTGTACAATGAGAGAATTCTATATTATATATTAACAGAATTGGATTATTAAAAGGAATTGATAATAGTATTTTTCAGGACCAAAAAACATACTCAACAATGTACTACCATAAAGTTGTATTACCAGCTGTGAAAACTCTGGTCACATTTGCAAACATTCAAACTGGATGGGAATGCCACAATTCACAAGAACAAGATAAAGAGATAGGAAATAATATAAGCTGTCTGATCCCCTCCCCCATTCCCCCCCCCAAATTTACTTTATCTGAAAAGTAAGATCATCTAGGATGTTTACAACAATAATCCTTACTTTGCTTATATAGAAATAATCACCAAAAGGCTTTGATGTAATTAGCTGGATATATTTTTACATGGGTTATGATGTGCATTGAGCCCTAATCTAACTTGAGTCATTTGCATGGTTCAATAGAAACGAGCGGTACTTAACACACTGGTCTGAAAATGAAGTGACTCATTCACTGTGTATATTGGCAAAGACAAAAAAATAAAAATGAAAAAACATTGAGTCACCCAGGATACAAAGTTTTCAAATATCTAGGCTTCCTTCCCCTTGAAATAGATGCCACTAAAAAAGACAATGTTTAGATTCCTCATGGACAATCAGACTCCTCCCCAAGCTCTCATCTGTCTTGATTTGAGGTGAAGAGAGGAGCAGTGTAGGGTCTCCACGCATCATCCTAACAGGATGCATCATCCTAACAGGACGTGTGTAACATGCCAACAAAACCAGCCTCCATCTGACCCTAGGGCTCAGATCTTTTAACAACATGGAGCTCCTGTCCAGAGAAAAGCCAACTTCTCTCTCCCTGGTCCCTCTTCCATTAAGGTATTACTTCCTAGGCTGGGAACTTATCTTTCATTTGCTTATAGCCTCCTTAGAACCAAGCAGAAGAGGTATATGTGGGATGTATGTGAATGGGAGCAGGGGAGATATCTAATTATTTTTGGTTCAACTTTCCTCTTACTGAGGAAGAAGAGCTTAATGGTCTGCTGTGTCATGTTGCCCAGTGCAAAGTTCTCATTTGACTCATGATCTGTTCATAACTAAAAATATAATCAGACTAAGTATCTGGACCCTAAATATAAATATGGACTTGGTTTTGTTTTCAAGAGCAGGAGCTTATCTTGAAAGGAAAAATTCCCAATTTTCTTCTATTTATTTTTCATAACTACAAGACTAGCTAATCACAAAACAATTCAAAATATCTTCCATAATACAAAAGCTGGACTTCAAAAAATCATTTTTAGAAAGTATGTCTGTATGGAATCGAATAATCAAAACTTTTAGAAATAATACTAAATTCAGACATTCATAGAAACTTAAACAACTGGATAGCCAATGAAATATTCTTAATCTGCCTTATTTACTCAATGGTCAGTGCATAAACATAATGTGTATTCATGGACACTGGGCTATTAGACATAGTTCTGTCTGTGGAGGCGATGCTTTCCTACCATTTATCATGCACCTATTCTGTGCTAGAAATTATGCTACGTACTTTAGAGATCTAAGATCTATGTTTAAAAGTTTACTAAGGAAAAGCTGCTATCTGTAATGTCTGGCCCATAGAGGGTACTCAATAACGCTTTGTTAAATAAGTGAATGCCTGATTGAACGGGTATTCGTTAAACAGAATCTCACTCCTGTTACAATAATTTAGTTTTTCCATTTTCTTTTCATTCGGGTGATGAGGGAAATATGAGGATTAAGTGGGTTTTCTTTTAGATTAACTATGTTTTAAAGAATGACAAAGTGTATTTTTGAAAATATTAAAACTACTATAAGTCAGTGAAAACATTTACATATAAGAAAATGTTGTATATTTAACATTGGAAACACATGATAACGCAGTAAATATCGCAGCCAATAGGCTCCTCCTTAACAATATGTGGATCCTAACAATTTAATTCTCAGTGTCCAAGTGGAAAGTGACTACAATTGATATTCAACAAGAAGTTTGAAATAGTTAGTACACGAAGTAATTGTGAGTAATACAATTATATAATGGTGTGCGACTTAGCAGTTGATAGTGAGTTCTAGCTACGATTTTGGGACACTCACACTTCTCTTGACTCCCTTTATTTGGGTTAATTGGAAGCAGATTGGCTAGTTAAACAAGAACAAAAACAACTAAGTTATTGCAATGCATACATTTCTTCAGTTCTTTTTTAGTTTACATAGCGTTTCCTCAGTTAGGCAACTCATAGTCAAAGGCAGACAAGCCTCACTTAATTCCACAAGCATGGGCTTGCAAACCTTTGCACAGATTCAGAGAAGAATGGATATAGCAGGATCAGGTATATTTGTTTATGTGCCACAGTTTTGCTTCAACTGAATTTGTTTTTCCTTATTTGAACTTATAATCAGTGTATCTTGACTATTTTCTTTTTTAAGATCAGATTTTTTGGAGAAAATGAATTCAGAAAAACAAGTTCAAATGTCTCTTGTTGATGGACAGTCATAAATTCAAAAATGTTATCTGAAACACAATTAACATGAAAATATTTTAATACAAAATGTGATTAACTTGAATCCACAAAGAATTTCAAGTTTCCTATGTAAGATAGTCAGAAAAATTTAAGCTAGTTCCATTTGTTTCCAAGACTCATAAATAAGCATCACAGGCCATTCTTACAAAAGAGATCCAGAAAGATCCAAGAGCTGCAGGAAAATGTTAAAGTACTACTTAAAAGCTCATGTGATAATTTCTTAAAAAACACTTTATTAAAAAGGAAAACAGACAAGAAAATTGACATAACTAGTCTCTTCTAAACATACTCTGAAATTCATGCAAAATGCAATACAATCATTTTTGGTTGGATTGTTTAGCTGACTTAAGAGTTGTCAAAAATCACAGCAGGGTAACATGACTCCAATATTATGCTATCTTTCAAAAACTGAATTCATGCCTAAAGCAAGACAGTCAGTGAAGCGTGTGTAAGTTTGAATAGTGCATCTCATTAGCAACATCTTGATATTGTGGCCAAAAATAAGAATGCTCTTGAGATACCAACTGAATTTTCTTTGTCATCAGCCATTCAGATAACATGACCCTCTGGTGGTTTGTTACCATTTGGAAAACAAGCCTGCAAAATGTCAATGTCACTAAATTCTAACCATGGTCTATACTTTTGAAAAATAAGATTGGTATAATCAGTTTATTTTCAAATATTACGGTATAATATACTCCAGTTAAAATGATCCAATGAATAAAACATCATAATTAAGCAATATTAGGAACATGATCCCTTAGGATATCTTCACCTTTCTTTCCTGGCTGACATTTAATTGGAGTTTGTAGATCACAGCCGTAAAAGCTTATTAAAACCTCAAAGCATACTCATGCACTTCTGCAGAGTTTTTAAATATGGAATATTTTGCAAGAAGTGGGAGCTGCTTTTGCTCCTTTTTATTAATTTCTAGAGGACAGACCAAAGTTAAGGGAAGGATTGGAGGGAAGGAGACAATGGCAGACATCCTGGAAAGGCTGGAGAGGACTGGCTGAAGAATTACACATCGTGGGTGACCAAGGTGGACATGCTGGAAGGAATGGGAGAAAGAGCTTAGAAGAATTTTTAGGGAAATTGATTTACACAGCACAGGCCTTCAGATATCACAGAAAAATTAATGTCTGAGGTCTTCTAAACGAGGGTACTTGACAATCATGGTGTTGTATGCAACCTAATTACTGCCTGTAAAACCCCTGACTGCAGAACGAGAAAAATTCAGCAAGAAGTGTAGACTACAATTTGCCAACAAGAAATGGCAGATCAAAGACAAGCATCCTACTGAAATGACTCATCAGTCACATGAATACGTAATGGTTACTCAGTTATTATCAAATAATCCACTGCCTTAGCTCGGCTGCCATGACAAAATACCATCAGCTGGATGTCTTGAGTAACAGACATTTATTTTTATAATCACCATTTTAGAGACTGGAAGTCTGAGATCAGGATGCCGGCAAGGTCACTTTCTTGTGAGGACTCTCTTCCTGGCTTGCAGAGGGCCACCTCACGTGGCCTTTCCTTGGTGCTTGTATGTATGAAGAGAGAGATCTCTCTCACATCCTCTTCTTATAAGGCCACTAGTTCCATCATGAAGACGGCACCCTCGTGACCCAATCTAACTCTAAATACATCCCAAAGGTTCCGTCTCCACATACCGTCATAATGGACATTAGCGCCTCAGCCTCCTATGATTTTAGGGGGACACAGACATTAGTCCATACACTCTCCTCTGTTGGCTGAAAGTGCTGTTTGTTGGTTAAAACTAAACGAGTGAAACCAACAAACAAACATATAATTCTTTCTGATTTGTGGTTTATGCAAGCTAGTTAATGCTTTTATTTGGTCACTGCTAGTATAAATGTTGTCCATATCACAGAATTTTGAAATTCTAAAATAAAAATCCCTGCCTTACGTAAAAATGTCTAATTGAATTAAATAGTATTATTCAAATTCTTATTGCTAGCGATTTTGTAGGGACCATTGTCAGGCATGTATAATTGCATTAAGTTACTATACAGAATTATATTTGTGTCCTATTTAAACAAATCAGCCTTTGAAAATACATGTATTTCAACATCATTACTGAAAACTCCATGTCTTTATTGTAGGCTTTCAAACTGTAATTTTATGAAGTCTATGTGTATTTATGGCACGCTTAATTTAATCATGCCTGACAAACTAGAGCACATTAAAAAAAAGCATTTTAAAACTTTAAAGTATTAATTACTTTAAAACAAAAAAATTTTAAACAAAACAATTTTTAAATCAAAACCATTTTGAAGTAGCAATATTAGTTTCAGCTGTGAATAACAGAAAATTCAAGTGGCTTGGATAATTTCGAAGTTCAATTCCCTCTCATGTGTAAGGCTAGATTTTCACAATTTCAGGGTGGGCAAGGCCGCCTACAAGGTCCACTGTAGTTCTACAAAGCCAACAAATCAGCTCTATGAAGACGTCAAACACTCAGACCCCTTATAACTTATTCTTCCTTTGTTTCTAGATGTAGACTTCATGGTCTTAGACCAAGATGGAGCTCCAGCCATTACATCTAAGTTCCTGTCGGGTAGGAAAAAATTTCCCTTCCACCCTTGGGGTTCTCTGGCTGGCCTATCAGTTAAATTGACATAAGACATATTAACAGGAGGAAAAAAATTAAATTTAATTATGTACATATGGGAGCCCCAGCAAGACCTGAGACCCCCAAGCAGTCAGGCAATTCAGGACTATATATCACCCTGAGCTAAGGACCAAGGTGGGTGGGGTCTGGGGCTGCAAAGGGGAGGAAGACAATTCCAGGAAAATAGGAAGAGACAATGTTTGGTAAATAGATGTTTGTCCTGCCATGCAGGGAAGTCTCTCTGATATAAAAAGTTATCTCTGGTAATAGCTCTCTTCCTGCTATAGGCTCTCTGTTGAAATTCTTTTAGGCAGTTAAGGGGAGGTAAAAAGCTCTTCATGAATCTGCTAGGCTCTGACTATCTTTAACTGGAAATAGTTCACATGCCAAAGTGGCACATTCTGGGGCAGCCTGCCCTGAACCCTTTCATTCCAAACCACAAGTAGGAAACAGGGGAAACAAAGGGCAAAAAGTGTCCTCAGGTGTTTCTGAGGGGCTGCTCCTAGAAGCTGCCGTAGATCATTCCACTTATACCCAGTTCGTTAGGACCCAGTCATCAGGCCTCACCTAAGAAGCAAGAAAAGATGAAAAACGTAGTCTTTACATCTTGAAAGCCATATGCCTTGCTCAAATTTTTATTTTAATGAAAGGAAACAACAGCTATTGAGGGACAACAAGATTATCATGACTTTTTCCGTATTTCCAAGTGAAAACGTTTTGTCTTCTTGATAAGACTATCATTTCCCCATTCTGAAATGCAGTCTATGCAGAAATAGGAACATCAGATTGCTGAGTTGGACAAAGAAGTAGTACAAGAAAAAAAAAAAAAAGATAAAATTAGCCTGACATCCTGTTTTAAACTGAAACAGCCCAAATGGCAGTTTTTGCCTAAAGGGAAGCGGGATGAGAGCCAATACTGAATTACCTTTCATCTATGGAAAACTTGGCCTTCACTCAGTGTATAGATTTGGCAGTTTGTAGCAGGTTTTGAAACCACACTCCATTACTCTATCTGCCAGGTTTCTTCCACTGGCAAACACGATCCTTACAGAAAATAACAATGAAGTGAGCATAGAAAGAGAATTTTCAAGTGTGGCATTTCTAAGGGCTAGAACCTTGGAAGTCACCCATAGATGCATAGTCAAAGTTAAGGCCTCCTGCATAGACGACTTCAGTCGAATAATTAAATCAGGTGTTTTAAAATTGAGCTACATAGGTTAGGAGCCAAAGTCTATTACCTTTGGAATAATTACCAAAAAATCATTCACTAGCTTCTCTCTCTTTCTCACGTGTGCCATAAATTTACCATTGATCGTCAGTGCAATTTTAAAGCTCTGGGGAAAACATTCTTTCTTTGATACAATATCTAATTGCCATCCATTCAGCCCTAACTTTGTATTAATCTTTTTGATCAGTTTATAGTGCCATTTAATTAAATCTCAGTAATGACCTCTGTATAGTGTTCATATTCAGCCACAAATAGCATTAATATTTAATGGCGCCTAGGTAAAAGTGAAGTGGGACTGTACATGTGTAGGTACAGCCCTCTCGCCTTCACCTTCTGTGATGAGAACAAGAGCCAGAGTGACTGCTATTTACCCTAATTCCTTTTCCATCATAACTGTGAGCTAAGCATCTGAACCTGCCATTTCAATTTTAAAAAATTAAATTCCACTTCCTAAATATATCCCAAAAAAAGCCTAATAAGAAAAAGAAGCTCCATAGATCTTGTAAGGACAGCCTAACAATACAGGGTCTATATTTATGCAAGTATTTAGAAAACAAAATAAATTCTAACCAAAAATAAGCAAATCGAATATCTTCTTGAATGATTGAGAACTGTACCAATGGCAATCTCAAAGATTAATTGGCAAAGTGAAAGAGTTTTACCTACTCAAAAAAACAAAACACAAATTGAGATGCAGGAAATTCCCATAAAACAGGAAACATATAATAGAAATGGTGCTCAAAATTCCTGAAATCAAATACGTGGTTTTACCTGTAGAGCTCAAACAGTAGGGATCAACCAAGGGTGAGATTTGTTAGAAATATGATAAAACCTAGTGGTAGTGGACATTTTACTTCACCCCAGATGAAATATTTATTTTCTTTGAAGGTCATATGTGCTATCCATAATCTCCTGAATCTACTGAATTATTTACTGAACATTCAAAATATTCCAGCATAAACCTTGGCATGCCTTAGTCTTCTGTTTCTTTATTTTGCACCCACTGTCATCACACATTATATTTTTTTAATTTTTTATTATTAGTTTCATGTGTACAGAACAATACAGTAGTTATCCTTTTCACTCCTCACAAAGTAACAACCCCCCATCCATTGCCCTCCCACCCCCGATATCATGCTTATCTATTACAATTCCATTGACTCCATTCCCACACTGTACTCCACATCCTGTGACTATATGTATATATAATTATAGTTGATATACAATATTATTCAACATCAGCTTCAGAAATACAGTGCGGTGGTCAGGCCTCTACACTGTCTATGCAGCACACATTATTTTTTTACAATACCACAAATACATGTCACTTCTCTCTTTAGCCACAAGACTCTAAAGGCATATGAAGTTGAATAAAGCATATGTTCTGGTAACTGCTGCTTAACAACATTTTACATATTAAATTTTTTTCATAAATATTTTTTCATCATTTTATAACATCAATAGCACTGTTCAACCTATTAAAATATATTGAGCCAATCTTGAAGTTCTATAACTTGATATGACACATCAGTATGTGCTACTGAGTCATGTTTTGCAAGGACCTGAGATTTTAATAGTAGTGACTGCATGAAAAATGTAATACCAGGTTAATAATGCCCTGGGCTCTTTCCTGAGGCAATTTAAAATGAGAACGTTTATTTTTATTCTCCCCTTTGGGTCTAGAATGGCATTAGGTAAACAGCTATAACTTTTTATTCTCTCTTACTCTGACTGGGGCTGACAGTGGCTACTTACTTCCCAAGCAAACCACATTTGATGAGAAACTAATGCGGTAATTAAGCCTTGTTCATCAGCACCTTTCAGTCAAGTAGACTCAACCTGACATGCCCTGATGAGCCAAAAGTTGGGTAAGGAAGGAAAGTATACCTTGGAGAACAAGGAAGCAAACAATAATTTCTATCCAGCTCAACTACCTTGAACTAACAAATGTAAGCAGATTTTCTTCCAGAAATAAAAAAAAATAAAGCAAAACATACATTTTTCCTTAAAAAAAGAAAGACATTTACAAACAACTTATTTAACTCTAATTACTTATTTATTCATTTTAAAATTCATGATAAAAAATGCACTACTTCAAAGAATTCTTGTGAGAATCAAGTAAGATAAAATGTTAGCTATTTGTGATAGTTAAAGTACTATGCAAATATTAAATTAATGTTATCAAGTTAAGAACATGATAAGAGAAGCTTTTTTGCCAATACAATGAGTATAATAAGCAGCTGACGAATATTTAAATGGTTTGGTGGCAAAAGGGCCCAGTCGGAGTGTTTTCTTGAAAGTCTTCCTTTTTCTCACTTTTGGAAGATCAACCATGCCCTAGCAATATTCAACATAATCAGCTGGAAGTAGTCCCACTTGACTATCCCAGTATGTGTGCTTGTATTGTTTCCTGTGTTCATATTTTGGTTCCCTGCCCATATAAAAGCTTCTCAAAACTGAGAAATATTGATACTTGTATCGTTTGACCGCACAGTAGGCATGAAATCAATTCACATTCTGTCAATAGAAGCTGCTGCACAACAGATTTCTTTAATCATATATCTTTATTCCAAAATCCAGTGTAGCAAAAACATAGCCAAGCTGTAAAATGTCATCCCCTGATTCAACCCTGATGCACTATTGGTTTCTATTGTGCGGTCTCCATAAATAACAAAAGAGAATACAGGTTGCTTCTAGAACAGTAATGTGTTTCCACTTACAAAGAAAGACACGCTTTTAGTAGTAGAAGTGGCTCTTAGTTATGGAGAGACAATTTTTAAGTCGCATCATATTATGCCATTCAGACAACTAAAACTCACACTCCAATAATATCCCGTAACTTAAGGCTACAGAGGACAGGCAGGGACATAAGACAGATGGATTCTGTTTTTTCTTGACTCTTTTCTGTGTAATTTTCCTGGCCAATTTCTGGTATGCATTGCACCTCGATAGCTTCTCAGAGAACTAATGAAAGCATAGCCACTTCAGTCCACAGCGATTTTACTTCCATTCAATTCTCATCATCACATTTAACAGCACTTATACCTTGTTGGACATTTATTATTTACTAATATATCTAATATATATAGCCTATAATAAAGATATAATATATATTATTAGTAGCTTGATTCTCCATCTAGATGCTGTTTATTGATGTAATAATGGATTCCAGGACCTATAGTATTATCTTCACATAGAAGATATTCAGCAAACATTTATTGATAAAATTCATGACGCTAACAATATGTTTAAAAACCAAAAGAAATATACAACTTGAACCAAAACACAACCAAACATACTAGTCCAGTCCATCCATTGTTTACATAAGTTTAGAATAAATGTAAAAATACCACATGCACATTTCAGCCTCCTTAAATATACGGTAACTAATTTTATTTTCTCCATAATTAGTAATAAAAAGACACATGATGTCACTCTACAGCTCTTTTAGAAGACTACATAAATTTGACGTTTTTACGTTAAGCAAATACTAACCAAAAGAATCAAATCAAAGACAAAAAATACTTATCAATTATATTAAAATTTATTTCACTTTCAGAATGTGGACTCAAATATGAGTAGCTATATCCTTCTTCTATTCTGTTACTATAAATATTTTTAGTGTCTAACAAGCAAGTACCACTCTACTTCTTTTTCTATTTCCTCTGTTTCCCCTAGAGCTACACATGTAATAGATTAGAAAGTAGTGGATACTATCAAATTCTCCTCAAGCAAAGAAATCTTTGTGAGTAGACAAGCCTTCATGAAAAGGCTTTATGGCCTGGAAGGCACCTGATTACTCATCTCTTCCATATACAGCCACAAAAAAAATAAATCCCAATCATGTATTATCATACTTAAAATTTTACCATTGTGAATTAATTTATTTAGCTTATCCAATACCTTTTCCCGGCATCTCCTACTAGAGAAAATAAATTAAGGTACACTGTTATTTATTCTGTTTTCTCAAAGAATGTCAACTTTGCCACCTTCGTGTGATCCCTAAAGCAAGTGCATTCACCCTTAACTGTCACCTGGAGACCTGCACACTAGGCCTCCATTACAGAGTAACAATACCAAAAATAGAAATCGTGGAAACTAGCTTAACTGAACCCTCGTATATTGGCCTCTATGGAATTACTACCCAGTAAGTTGTGTGTTTAAAGTCAGCTCTGGATTTTATCATGAAAAATACCAAAAATAGCCTATCAGAACAAATATCTTCATTTGTTGAAAAATTTCAGATGACTTGTCTTAGGTTTGCTTCACATAAAGGCCCATTAAAAGACAAACAAAACAAAAATACAATATTTCAAAATAAGTACTAGGAAAGATTCTATTTTCCTTGAAGAATGATGCACATTTTATTCAAAGACATGGAGAACTGTGTAAACAGTCATTTTTTTCTTACTGCTCTTAAATTTCCTAAATAATCAAAATTAAATTCCCAGGGCAGCAATAACACCTTTATAAAAACTTATGTATTGAATAAAAATGCAGTCCATTTTTTTTCCCATGTCATCTTCACAATCCATTCTACTTTATATTTTCAATGGTTTTTTTTCTCACTGCATGTCATATCATCAGTCACCTCATATTCTCTGTAGAATGGCATATTATACATTTTTAAAAACAGGCAAAATTGACTTATTCACTTCTTAATAGGAATTATGGGGCCAGTTTTTGTTGTTTTCTGCTTCTTTTGTTTTGTTTTTGTTTCTTATAAGGATCCAGCATGTGAAGAAATCAGGAAGCAGAGAAGCAGTGAATACAAAAAAGAAACTTGAGGGACACAGTTTCCAAGATGGCCCCTGATGATGTCCTTCACCTCCTGGCATCCATACCCTTGTATAACATCTTCCATTTGAGTGTCAGTGGGACCTCTGACTCGCTCCTAACCAATAGAATATGGCTGGGTATCATGTCGGTAATTAAGTTAGATAAGATAGCAGCTTTTGCCTTGCTAGCAGGCTCGCTATCTGACTGGTTTGATGAAGAAAGTTGTCATTGGAGAGGCCCACTTAGCAAGGAACTGAAGGTGGTCTCCGGCTAACATCCATCAGGAATTCAGGCTCTCAGTCTCATTATCCTGTAGAAACTGAACCCTATCAACACCATAAAAGTAAGCTTGGCAGCAGACCCTTCCCAGGTCAAGGCTTCAGATGAGACCACTGGTCGACGCCTTGATCATGGCCCCACGAGAGACCCTGATCATCAGGGGGCCCAGCTCACCCACACCCAGACTCCTAACCCACAGAGACTGTGAGATCATAAATGTGTGTGGCTTTTAGCCAATAAGTCTGTGGTAATTTGGCATGTCAAAATAGATTACTAATACAAAGAAACACTCAAATAGTTTACTTATCTTATAACTTAACCCAGAATCAATCTCACCTGTACTTATGCTACACATTAGGAAATACGCTTAGTTGGTTACCAAATGGATATCTTACTTTTGTCTGTATTTTTTAAAAATCAATCAGATAGGTATTATAAATTATTACTTTATCTTTCTTTATGTAAATAATAGTAAGATTATCCATTCTTTTTTAGCCATTTGTAAGGCAATGTCTTATAGTGGATTGCCATTTAAAAAAAAAATCATGTTGGCAAATAAGCTGTTTTCCAGATATCAATAGGACTTTTGAATGCTTGGGTAAAAAGGAGAATTTTTTTTTCCCTAGTAAAATAAATTTTTTAATTACTTATTTCTTTTTTCAGTTACAGTTGACATTCAATATTATTTTATATTAGTTTTAGGTGTACCACACAGTGGTTAGACATTTATATAACTTAGGCACTGATTCCCCCAATTAGTCTAGTACCCACCCGGCACTATATAGCTGCTGCAACATTATTGCCTATATTCTCTAAGTGGTACTTTACATCCCCATGACTATTTTGTAACTACAGTTTGTATTTCTTAGTCCCTTCACCTTTTCACCCAACCATTAACTGGTAGTCAGAGGCCTGAGGGACAAAATACAAATGAATATAAAACGGATTGATAGCATGCTTTTCCTCCTCTACTTTCACAGACTTTCCATGAAGCAAATCAGGAATTTTTTTTTTCAATTTCTTATAAATGAAGATATTGTCCTATATAAATAATTACATTTTCTTGATGATTAATAAAATCTTTGAGTCCTAATTCTATCCCTTGAAATTATTTCCTTTTTTACATTGCAGCATAATCGAAGCAAGCATGTTGTTAGATGCCTAGGAAGTTATTTTATTATGCAATACTATTCAACATACCTATATAATATGCTACCGAAAAAGTTTCTTTTGATTTTCTTTCCCAAAAAGTAGCCAAGACTTCTTAAACTATATTCGTCCCTTAAATATATTCATCCCAGGTAGCCCCTGTGTACCACAGGAATCCTACTTTCTAACTAGTTCATACTATTTTATTGCTTCTCTCTGACTTCTTTAGTCTTTTTATAACAGACCTCCGATTGCAAAGTAGTTAAAATTAATGATGTAGCCAAACAGGGTAGGAGTTTGACTCTGTGTTCTTTGCTCTCTTTTTCAGCCTCTGTGGGAGGTTTGATAACGTCTCTGCTCTAGAAACTTCTAATTGAGCATAAAGAAGGCTGGTAAATCATTGTACTGTAGCAACAGTGATCCAATGTTTTCTCTGCCTAATGATCCTATAGCACATTCAATCCTATGTCCGTCACCTGAAATCTCAGCATTACTCAGGCTTTCTTATGAGCATTTGGAAGGAGCTCACACAACCCCTCTTTGTTCCATTTCGTAGTTTATTGCAGTTCCTCTCACTTTACATAGATCAGTGAAACCCTAGATCATTTACTACGAGTAAACACTCTAGATATAGGATTTGCAGAATTTTAATACCAGGCACCTGCTGGTCATATAATTAAGATTATTTACAATGAAGTAGAAACTTCTTTATACATCTTGTTTCTTTTTATAGTCCCTGACCTCATATTCACTTATATCTATATCGCTAGTTAGGTAGCTAGTGATTTCTGCGACTTTTTTACTTATATCCTGCTACTTTCATATAAGTATCAAATTTTCTTGACATCTATTATGCAATCAAATGATGACAAAATAGAAATATGTACATTGGGCATGTCTTGAGGTTGGATCCTCTCTAAACTCTTATAGAGAGACTTTCCCGGGTTACCTAGCCAGCCCCAATTCTCCAGTTATCCTCTGGTACAGCTCCTGTGAGTTTCTTTCCCATCACTTTTCAAAACTGATAGTTGCTTCAGTTCCTTATTTGCTTAATTTTCTATCTTTCCCTTTCAAAATAAGCTCCAGAAGGACAGGGACTCTCTGTGTGTGGCATTCAAAATTATGATGGGACACCATAACTCATGAAATATGGCAGAGTGGCTGGCACATAATAATAATAATAACAATAATAATAATAATAATAGAAGCTGAATAAATATGTTGTTAAAGGTTTAAATTATGAGGAATGAGAGAAGAGAAGCCTATCACCTAGGCAAATGTCAGTGCTATGATGACATGGCACTGTGATGAAAGGAGTTTCCATTGAATTAAGCTTTTTCTAAGGTTTGGTCTCAGCATCTGGAAAATAGGTGATTTGAGCAGGACACCATGGTGGTGTAGGTGCTTCCAGAGATGTCATCATCAAGCTTGCAAACAGCGAACACCACCACTGTGGTATCAGTGCCAGGTGTTGCCTGGCACTCAGGTTCAATGGAAGTGGATGGCTGACAATAAATACCTTCATAAAATCGCATCTAAAATCTCTAAGATTAGTAGTAGAGGGAAGGCATGATTGCAAACCTTGATGATTCAAGTATTTAGGAATTAATCAAGTTTTATAACTGTGACTCCTCCATGGCCTATGAAATCAAGGGGCTCTGAGAGATAAAGTGAACAAATTATGTTTTTGCATCACTTTGAGGTTTATGTCTTCCCTTATCTTTAAGCTCCAATAAGAGCTTGAATTGCAACTTAAAGCTAAAGCATAAAAAAAAAAAAAAAAAAGAAAATCAGTAAGTAAAGCTAAGTGTTGCACTTATCACTGTTTGCACCCTGAATATCCATCTGGTGAAGACTGGAAAATATATCTGTTCGAAAAAGAAAGAATTAGATCAACAGACATGCTAAATAGAATAACAGAAGGCCAGGACAGAGAGCATTTGAGTGTAACTTGTAATGCTATATTGTTTCTGTGGTTATAATGCACATATGTCTCCAAACTTCCTATCATCTGAAAAAACAAAATAAAGCAAACAAAAAATCCCTAGCTTTTTCAGTAATAAAAATAATTTATAAAAAAAAAATTACTTTCCAAGTACATAATTCTATGTAAAACATTCATGTCATGGAACAAGAAAATAAATAAATCTTACCCATGAATTTATTTACTGACCTTAAACTGCTTATACTAATTATATTTTTCATCCAATTAATCAATACAAAACCAAAGGAAATTGATAATTACTGCAAAAATCTGACCTCCATAAAAACAATATATTCCAAAATATAAATAAAAACAAAAAATCAGGAAAAAAACAACAAAAAAAACCCCAAAAGATAAAAAGAAAAATAAATAAATAAAAACAATATATTCTAACAAATAATTATACCAAACTTTCCTTTTATATAACTATACCAATTAATAATACCAAACAATATTTGTATTGTTGATGGATACTTTTGAGTGAATGATTTCATCATGTTGACCACTGAGATCCACAAAACTCAATTAAGCAATGAAAAAGTCTAATCCCGGCTGTTGTAAGACAGTCAGTGACTTAACTAATCAAAAGAGGTCTGGCTTTACCTTTCTTTTTGATTAATGGGTAGACAGAAATAAAGACATTTTTTTTCAAGACTTTTAGTAAAACAAATCTTTTTCGAAAGCTAAAAGCTTTTCCTCCTTTTATAACTATGATAAAAAGTGTTTGTAATCTATCTAGTTAAAATGCCAGGTAGTATCAGGTTACTCTCAAAAATGGGTAGATGTGAGAAACTTCAGTTTTAAAATTAGATTCATTGAAAACAAAACAAAACAAAAACCCATGACATCTAGCAATTAATTTAATTAATGCCAATTAATAAATGGGCAGGGGGGTGGGCATAAAAGGAAGGCATATAAATTGTTCAACCAAGTAACAAATCAACTGGGTAGACATTCTGATAATGAATATTACTACTCCTACTTTATGCAAGCCAATGAACCTGAGTGCCAGTACCAGTCCTTCTGGCCTTTAATCATTCAAGAAGAGGCAGTGTGGTCCTGTGATGAAAAGCATGAGCTCTGGGGCCAGTGTCTAGGTTTGATCTCTGGCTCCTCCATTAATTTGCTATGTTATCTTGGATAATTTAATCAATTTCTCTGTTCCTCAGTTTCCTCATTTGTAAAGTGAGGATAATATCAGTACCTTATAACGCTGTGAAAGAAGCCAACATTTATAAAGCACTTAGAACAATGCCTAGTTCAATAGATGTAATGACTATTGCATAGACTTGCCTGTTCTCTTAGCTGATATGTATTCCATGTTCCCAACAAAATTGAAACAATGCATAATACATATATTGAAAATGTTCATACCCCCATAGCACAAAGAAGGAGCATAATTAAACTACATGATTTATATAAATACAATATTGTATCTTATGTATCAATGTAACTTTTACTATAGAGATATTTGGCATAATGGTAAAAATGATATCTAACAAATGGCATGTCACATGAACAAATATATTATTGCTCATTTTTCTCTGGTATAATTTTGTAGAGAACCTCACTGCCAACAAACACACACACATACAAGTGCACAAAAAAACACACACTCACTCAGGCCATCTTTGAGGCCACTTATCTAAAGGAATCAAGAAGAGTTCTGGATTATAATTGCATCAGCTTTAATTCTCAAAGACTCTCTTCAATATCTAACAGTTTTGATCTAAATATAGTATATATGAGCTACTATGCTGAAATTTTTAATTCATAAAATTTTAGCTTCATTTTTCAAAAGAATATTAGATTGACATTTAAATGTTATAGAAGCTATATATTTAAGGCAATTTCATCTATGTATAGATGTGACTTGACTATTAAATTTCCTTAGTACATTTCAACTAATTTGTCATATCAAGTGTTTATATATTGCAAATATTTTGTGGGGAACAACCACATCAGACAACTAGACCTCAAACACTTCTGTATGGCCCAACAGCCTTGATATACTGTCTTTTTCTTTTCTTCAGGAAACATTGCTATTTTAGAAATTTAAAACCAATATGCTAACCTTGAAGATTGTTCTTCCAAACCCCAAATGTCTTGGTCCCAGAAAAGATAGTATTGAACAACAGACTTTGCTTTCCTGGTAAAATTATTTCAACAATCAGATTTCCGCTTACTGGGATAAATAACAGAATCCAACTGACGGTCATTGAACAGACAACCCAAAAAATTATTCCGCTAAGATATTTCTCCCATTGCAATAGAAGAGAACTATGAAATTGTTCAGAAAATTATTAGTGAACTCTTGGGAAAATATAGCTGTTAAGTATTCTTTAATAGGGAATGACAGTATCCCATGTGCTACTGTAATAAGGTTCCCATTTCTATACAGTAATACTTTACATTTGCTCAGTCAGTATGATCCTTGATTGAAAAGTATAAAAAGGTAGAAACTGTTTCCAGAAAACTAAGAATGGAGGCCTTCATTTTACAAAGAGATAAATTAGGACTATGTTTTTATATTGCCAAATGATTTTTTTACTTTGAAAGTAATTTTCCAGAGTTCTTTAATTAAATAGTAAGCATTTGGTGCATGGGAGTATTTTTAGATTGTTTACTTCCCGGGCAGTAAAACCTCAAAGCTAAATATTAGAAATCACTGACAAATAATAAAGATACAGCATCTCTGAAATTTTCACGAGTCAATAAAAAATATGATGCCTTTTAGAAAAAATCAATTCACAGACATCTTTTAAAAATACAGCAATTACTTAAAGCAAGGAATACATATAGTCAAATTCCTTTCTATTCTTATTTCTTCTTAAATTTGAAACATACTCTGAAAAATCTATAAACACATTTTTTCAATGTGCCCAGCAGTGTCTTAATTTTTAATTAATGGTTGAATAAAAAGTGCAAACATATAAACAGTGTAAATCCTAAGATAGGCACTGATATTTCTTCGTACCAGTGCAAGTCTTTTCACTAGATTCCTTTCTAAACCCTAAAAAAGAAAAAGCCATCTTTGTAATTCTCCCAAACATGCTATGTTAAAAAAAAAGATGCCTTGATTCTAAAAACACATTTAGAAACTGACACTGATTTAAAGATGATACAGTAAAACAAATCAGTCACAAAAATGACTTGTACATTGAAAAAAAGGGTAATAAAAAATAAAGCATTTTTGTTAAGATACATAACCTCATTTTATGTGGTGAATTAAAATAAAATTACTTAAAACAATAGAAACTCAGTAACTCAAGTCGATATTGGTAACCTGCTCGATATGAAGGAAACTAATTAGGACTTTGGAGTAGTTATCAGAGGGAAAAGACAAAAAGGAAAAAAAATGCTTTAATTATCGAAGTCCCATACCTAGACTCATTATTGACAAAAAGTACTAGAGGAAAGAATTCCAAATATAGGAGCTATGTGGTTGCAAATCAGTTGCAAATCTATGATTGCAACCCATTTCATTATTTATATTTTTTCAGACATTTTCCTAGACTTTCAAAAATCTATTTTGTATAGTTGAGCATTTGCCCCCCCCCAAAATGAGGAAAAAAACAACAACTTATCATTCTCAACTTAAATGTTTACAGTTCTTATAATTAATTATATAAAAATACGAGAATTTTCATTACAATTTTTCTCAGGATATGTTAAAACAATGCTTTTTTTCTCTCACTTCAATCTTCACTGAAATGTCTTTGCACGATAACATATTTTCCTCTATCCTGATTTTCCCAGTGCCTGCTATCTTTCCTTTCTTTTTTCACAGTGACTTATCTGGGGGAAGAGTGGGTGAATGTTCTTTGTTAAAGGTTTTCGTCCCAGAACTCCACTGCCCTCTAGTGGTTCACAACTAAATATTTGGAGGCTTCCACCATCTGGAAACAGAAGACACCATTTTATGCTTCATTCACTAAGAGACCAGGAACATTCGTGCTGAATTTTCACAGTGCTGTGGTCTCACCACGAGAAAACATAGTCTCTGTATTTAGCCAAATGTTTTATGTTTTTTTTTTGCCTGAAACATTTAAAAGTGCTTGGATTCGTTTATTACATGCCTGATTCTTTACAACTTTCCATTTTTCTTTTCTTTCCTCCCTCTCTCCATCCCTCTCTTCTTTTCTTCCTTCCTTCCTTCCTTCCTTCAACAGGCAACATGATTTATTTAGTAAAGAAGGACTTGTGAAGTGTGGATACTTAAAATTATAATTAGCTGCAAAATTGCTTGCAGGAATTTCAAATTCTTCCCCACAAAAATTTTAATTGACACATTAAATTTAGTCAGGCTGGGCAAAGTCTGAAAATGCAGCGCCTTGAGTCAAATTTTAAAGACCATGAGTTACTCCTCTATAAGAAACTCATATTTGTGTGCTCATTATTTCCATAAAAATAACCAGAAAATCAAAGGTTAAGAAAACAACCCATTTTACCAAAGAGAGGCTCATTTTAAGCCTCTTGTATGGTATGATTCTTAATAGCACTCCTTTCTGTTTTCAAAGTGAATTGATTTGTGTGAAAACTCATGGTCACCCAGATTAGCAACTCTCAAATCTTACTATTGAAATCCCTTAAAAACAAACATGGTGCTTCCCCCCCACCCCCGCTGGCGTTATTAACGAGTAGCAAAAATACTATGACAAAGAGAAAAGCAGATTAGGATACTGTCACCAAGCATGGTCATTTAATTCATTTTTTACTATTCTATATTTACATGCTCATTACCAAAACATTCTGCTACTCTAGGATAAAGGACCATAGAATTGACACTTTAGCAGTATAACATAATCATTACCCTATTATAAGCAATATAAACTTTTGTCTCTATAAATTAGTGCTCTATTATAATCAATACCGATTTTTGTCTTCACTCCCTTATTTGTGGCAGGCATGTTTGAAAAGATGAATGTAAGAGGGAGAGGCAGGGGCTAGAGCAAGTTGGGCTTTATAGGTTGCTCATGTTTCTATAATCGCACTCACCTTTCTAAATTCAGTTGACTTGGTGTTTACATGAGAGCGGGACCATTTCTCATTTAGTGTCATGTCAACTGTTCCCAGATACTGAGTGCCCCAAATAATTGAGAATTCAGAGCACCATTTGAAAAACAGAATCTAAATATTTTGCTTCTTAGAAAATACATACCACTTGGGAAGTTCCCTCGGCGCCACCACCTTCTCTTCATCAATGAGATGGTTACACTTTACAAACTCTGAAATGTTCCCTAAGAAGCAACCTTCCCTGGGAACCAGAAACCCACAATTATTAACAGGGTCCTATATGGTCCCTGTTAAAGAATATCATATGTGATCAGAACCTGTGACTTCTTTGGGTTTGGGTCCTTTCTGGCCTCTTGAGGGTGATCTGCTGACACCTACTGTTAGAGCCCATGCTTCCAGCCATTTGCTTCACATCATAAAGTTTCCATGCATTACTGTTTCTTCATTCCGGTGCAGGCCTCTGCCTTTTCATTGGCTCTCTCAGCACTTCTCATCTTCCTATTGGTAAGCAGAAACTTCTGGAGTCCCTGTACTCTTCACGTAGGCCATGTAGAGTTAGGCACGAGCAGTTCATTTATTTAGGCCACAAAGTCAAATATCCCTTCCTTTTAGAGAATGTAAAGTCTATTTTTGTTTTTTGTTTGTTTGTTTTTTGTTTTCTTTTTTAACTACAGAGAGGAAGCAAATTACCAATTAATAAAGCTGGCACGTCTGCCTTCCAGATTTTTGTTAACATGTATGTGGAGCAATGACATTTGCTATTATAGACAGATTTAATAGAAAAGATAAAAGAAAATGTAGATTATAGGCCTTAATACTATAATTTTACAACCTAAACCCACTTAGAGACATTGGTGTTTGGAAGAATTAATCAGGTAGAATGCGAAGGTCTTGAATATGAGTTCAGAATTGCTTGGAAGTACATTAACTCTTCATCGCCTTCCAGTTCTTAACATTTGTCTGAGTCGGAAAATGGAATTATGTTCTTACCAAAGCAAACCTGACCAGGTTTATACCTTTAGATAGACAAATATGAACTATGACAGCCACAAAGCTGAGTGAAATTAAATTGAGTTTGTGGAGGAGAAAGCTCTTTATAAATCTAATAAATAAATTAATGGAAGGCATGGTGAGTGGGCCAATATTGAGTATCTGTCAGGACTGACTTTTTAAACCAAAAGAGACATAAATTTAAGATATTTCTCAAGTTTTTCATCTTAACTGCTGTCAGTTTGTCATTAGGACAAATTGTTCCTAGACTAGATATACTCTTACCCTTGGAAAGGAATTTTTAAGACAAATTTTCTGCTAGGTTGAAAAATCAAGACAGAGATTAAATGAAAACAACAGTTGTCTAACCTATAAATGAGAGCACAGTTTATATAATCATATTAAAGAATGCATTTAAATGCAAGAAGTTATCTAATAAAACATCAATTTAATATACAGATATTCACTTGTCTTTAATATATATACCAGGAGAGCTAAAAAAATGTATACAAGTGGACACTTTGGTCAACGTTGCTCAAACAGTAGCTCACTGTCATCAGAAGTGCCTGGACACTGATGGTAATCACTTTGAACATCTGTAATTACAGAAGTCAAACGTGACTTGTATTCATCTTTTGTTATCAGTATATATTGAGTATTACAATTTTAATACAGTTTTCCTTTCTGAAAATGTGTATACATGTATTTTTTGGCACCCTGTATATATCTATATCTATATCTATATTTATATTTATATCTATATCTATCGCCTATCTATATATCTGTTTAAACTATAAAATAATAATCCAGACAACAAGTGGCACCCAAGGAAAGCAATCATTATTTCTAAAAGCCTTACGCTTCCTTCCTGCCTGGATGTCTAGAGCTGAGGCAGCCATTCTGCAACTCTGACGAACAAGCCCAGGAACAGTGGCCCTGACACCCTGAGTCTTGAAGCAGAAACAGGCACTGCTCATCTCCAGGCTACTTGTTATTTGGGGCAAAAAAAATTAAAATGATTTCTATTTAATCTGCAGGAGAAGACTTTTCAGTGACTTGCAGCCAAACGCATCCTTAAATGACACCCAACTTCAGGGTAATTTAGCAAGACAAAATCCAATTACTCCACCAGCAGATATTAGCATACGACATGGGAATCCAGGTATAGGCTGTCATCAGAAGCCCAGCTGAGAGAACAGTTCCACACCAGGGATGTCTGTCAGCAGAGACCCAGGCTTTGGGTTGATGAAAGACCATTCACATCCTCCACGGGGAGAGGAGAAAACTAAAGCAAGAGAAGCAGGCGCTGAGCAGGGTCTCTCATGGCTCTGGAAGAAAAGGTAAAAAATAACTTAGTTACTGGATCTGAACCAAAGGTCAGAGTCCAGTATTGAGAGCGAGTGCTTCCTGTGGAGACTTGTGTTTGGGGGCAGAAGCCCCTCACAGCCTTCATGGACCAAGAAGCGAGAGGGGATGAGAAAGTAACCCTGGGTGCTAGGAATTCTGGGCCATTTTATATACTATGGAAATAATCAGTAATATAAAACACAAATCCTACTCATTGGAGTTGCAAGCAACTAGAAATTGGCATTAACTTTGTTTAGATTATCTAACAGTTTTACCAATTGGTCAATAGCCTATTTTGTCTGTTGGAGAAGAGTCATCGTTTCGAAAATTTGTTCTGTTTGTCTGTATTATTTATGGAGCAGGTGGAAGACTTGACACTGGCATATAATTCTGTAACACATTCTTTCAGTCATTTCAAATCTCCTCATCTTGCCTCACAATGTTGTTCTCTTAAAGATTTGTTCCCCACTCTACTTTCCACAAGACACTTTAATACAGTCCATCTGGCACAGATAGATTTGGCTCTATTCATTCTCTGAATAATTTTGAATGGCCCACTACTGTGCAGCAGCGAACATGGATGCAGTGTGAATCAGCCCTTCCAGAAGGCCCTCTTGTTTTTGCACATTGGGGCTCCAGTCACCCTTAAACAAGTCAGAAAAGAACCCAGGACCATCTAACAGCCTAACAGAGAGGAAAGTGTTAGAGAAGTTGAAATGTTTTTTCTTTTTTCTTTTTTCTTCAGTGGCATATTGTGCCAGGATATTGAAATTGCAATACAAACTATGTAAAATAGTTTACATGTGGTCTACACAGCACAGAACAAAGCAAAACGAGACAGATAGTTACAAGATGGAGTGGTAAGTACTGCAATGCAGGGGCTCATAGTGGGTTACATGGAAGTTCATAACTACAGGTAGGTAGTGAACCCATGTCTGAGGGTTTAGTAAAGATGTGTGCAAAAAATAACATCTAAGCTGAAAAAGAACATGTGAAGAGATGTCAGTGATATCAGATGGGTTTGAGGGCAGTAAGCCGGGTGAAGGAATCTGTTCATACAATGGCTCCTTGGTTAGAGAAAGTGTAGGGTATTTGGGAACCTTCAAGATGCCAGGAACAGAGGCATACACAGCTTACCTCAATTACTGGAAATTTATTATAAGTGTAAATGGAAAACAAAAACAATTAAATATCCTTGAGTGTCACAGAGCTAACCCCTTGAAAAATATACATAACATGGTTTAAAGGGGAACCTCAGAGAGAGCTGAAATGCATTTGAACAATTAAGATTTACTTGGAGTTTAGCATGTTCTGGGTGCTAGGGCTCCAGCAATAAAAAGGCAAATGAGGGTTCTACTTCTATGGAACTCGCCTTCTGTTAGAGAGCAACCGAAAACAAATAAACCACAAAAAAGAAGAAAATTAAGTGAACAAACAAAACGATAAAAAAGAGGATCATTGTCACACCAAATAACGAATGGACAGGCACTTAAGACTGGGTAGTAGTGAAGGAAGGTCTGAGGGGTGATGACATTTAAGTGAAAACTCAATGTCAAGATGGATCTAGCCTTGCTAACACTACAAGGAAGCACAAGTCAGATGAAGGGAATGGACATTCAAAGGCCTGGTGGCAGAAATACTCCACAAGTTAGAAAGACAAAGATCAGGCCCATGCGGCTGGTCACAGAGGTCCCAGAACTGGTCCAACCAAAGGTTTTGTGGTGAGGGCAAAGAGGGTGCATTTGATTCTAAGTGTGATTGGAATCCTGAAAGGGGTTTTTTTAATTGACTAAAGTTATCTAATTTGCATTTTCCTATAGATCACTTGACTGCTGAATGGAGAATGAATTGGGAGCATGTAAGGGTGAGGAGAAACAGAAGTTCTGATGCAACGCTAGGGTGGGGAATTGTTGTGGTTTAAAAGAGTGCTAATAGTAAAAAGACAAATACCATATGATCTCACTTATATGTGGAATCTAAAGAACTGAAAAAATGAGCAAAGTAAAAATGAATGAATGAATGAATTAATTAATTAAAAGAATACTAGTAGTGGAGAAGAAGAGAAGGGGGTTTATTTGAGACTTGTGTAGGGTTAGCATTGACTAGCTAGATGGCATGGCAGAAAGAGGAGCAAAGAGTAAGTCCAAAGAGTTTAGATTTAGGACACTGGTGGCTGGAGGCGCCGTTACCTGGGATGGGCGGAGTGTGGAGCAGCCCAGTGTGGGGTGGGGAATCAGACACCATGAACTCAACTTTGGCTATGTGATTGTTTCCAGCTGCTGAGTGTTTAACTTTTGCTTCTCTTAGGCACCAGTAAGGTGTCTTGCAACTATGAATCTGTGGTCATCGTGCAGATAAGGCTCTAGAGCAGCGGCTCTCAACCTGTGGGTTGCAACCCTTTGGGGGTCAAATGACCCTTTCACAGGGGTTGCCTAAGACCATCGGAAAACAAAAAGATGTTTACATTATGATTCATAACAGTAGCAGAACTAAAGTTATAGAGTAGCAATGAAAATAATTTTATGGTTGGGGGTCACCACAACATGAGGAACTGTATTAAGGGGTCGCGGCATTAGGAAGGTTGAGAACCACTGCTCTAGAGTCTTCTGTGTCATGGTTTTGATGATTCAGCAACTTGGAATCTCCAGTTGTTATATTCTTTTCAATGAACTGCTTCCAACATCTCTGCTCTCTTCCTGTTTTATGATACCTGGTTGCTTGTGGCTTACATTGTCCCATGACTTCTACTCAATACCTGTCTGTCTTATTTATTATTGCCATATTGTTTGTTGACTCATTCTGAAAAATCCTTATTTTACTTCTTCGAATGTGAGTTTGATTAGTGTATGTCAGAAATCCATATAAAGAACCTATATTGGGCAGAAAACACATAAAAGGCAATTTCCTAGGTAGTGGCCATTGTTTTGAGACCTGATCTCTGGTTCAGTCACGTGTAATGTACCCAAGGTAGTGAAGTTAGCCAGTAAAGCACATGGGAAACCATCAGCTGCTTCTTTACTCAGACAGGTAAGACCTGTGAGTGCCAATCGCTAAGAACATCAGCATAATTAAGTCTTATTGCCCAACTCAAAGACCCCTTCCTTTTGCCCTCAGGTTCTTAAGTAAAAATTACCCCTCTCCTTCTCCCTCCTTCTCATTCTTCTCTACACACCAATAACATTTGATTTGCCATTTATGCAATGCGATGCTGAAATGGAACTAATTTAGTCTCAGCTTCAGCTGAAGCCACAGGCAATTGGTTTCCACATTCCTTATAGATGCCAGTAGTCAGCCAGAGAGAACCCATCACACACATCAGAGAGTGACAAGTTTCCCAAGAGAAGCAAAAAGAGCTTTAAACATCTCACAGGCCCACACTACATAACGCCAGTTCACGATAATGTTAAGTAAGAACTTTCCTGCTCTTTCCTCTGTCTCACATTCTTTCGCCACCCAGTGTCACCTAGGGGTTAGAAATAGCATTAGTCAGGGAGAAGGACTGAAAATAGAAAAGAAGCCCAGTTATGACCTCTTTCTCACTAAAGGAAGCCAACCTATAACACCCCTGACCTGATAAAATGGAGTAATTTTATCTTTGAATAAAGTTTGAAGTATTGATTATTAATCTGAGCATATTAACTACTCATTAAAGTATATATATTAGTGAAAATGATGAGAAATATAGTGAGTTGCCCTAATTTCTATCCAGTAGAAGGTAAGACTGGTCCCATACAATACATTTAAAGGAAGACAAAGACAAAGTTGGTTTACAATAACGCCCCATGAGTCCTGCTTGTTCAACACAAGCAGATACACTCGTTTCAGCCCGAATCATATTCAGCCTTGCCTTAGTATGTTCCCCTGTCTCCTTCACTGTATTTTAAACTCCTTGAGAGCATGAAGTTACTGCCACACTCCTTATTTTACCGAGAAAATCGAACAGTTAGAAGAGAGCGTCCACAGCTCCCACCTCCACATCGTCCCACCTAGTTTCAGCTGCGGTTATCTAACCCTTCATCTCCCCTATTTGGAAGAAATAATTTCATTTGCTTCTTGTGACTGCTAAGTCCTACACAAGATCCTGGTACCTCTGATGCAAGAATGTGACGTCAGCAATTGTCCTCTCTCCTGCTTCATCAATGTTTTCCTTTCTACAGGGTCATTTTTATCAGTGTAAAAAATAGAGCACTTCTCCTTTCTTATCTCCTTCCTTCTTATCCTCTCTTGAAGCCATACCAATCAGACTTTTATCCTCTCCATCAAAATTACTCTTGAAAGTGTTACCAAAGGGCTCCCATAGCTAAATCCAAAAGTCGATGCTCAGTCTGCATCTCCCATCATCCATCAGAAACACTGGGCACAGCTGATGACTCCACCTGGTGGAAACTCTCCCAGGATGTTGCGCTGGTCTTCCTCTTCCCACATGGACGTTTCAATCTCAGTCTCCTTTGCTTCTGTTTCTAACCCCCACCCAAACCCTTAACATTGGAAAGCCTTAAATCTAGCAGAAAGAAAAAAAAACCTTTTCTTTTCCCTAAGTTCTCTCTTTCCTTTGGTGATATCATCCACTTTTAAATATTATATAAATAAATGTACAATTCCCAAATATTGTTTTCTAGTACGACTCCGGACCAGGCCTCTCTCCTCAACTCCAGGTTCCTATATCCAACTGCTTACTCTACATGCCACTTGGAAATCCAGTCACGCCCTCATCATGTTCAATATCAACCTCCTATTCCTCCTCCTAAAGCTTGATGCATTTATTTCCTTCCTCATTGCTGTTGACAGCAACACCACACTTCCAGTCGCTCAAGCCCAAAAGCCTAGAGTGATTCTTAACTTCCCCCTTTCACACTCATTGTCAATCTTTAGATGATCCTATAGTATATGTCTTCATCTATCCTCTATAATGTGGGCTGCACAGGAGAAGCGTCTTATTAAATGATAGTCTGGTACCCAATAAAAGGGCAAGCACATGGTATATACTCATAATGTTTTTTGAAAAGTGTGTCTCTGCATTTCACTACCCCTGCTCCCTCCCATACACATACACACAGTGACACCAATTGATGTTTCCTGGCAGAGTATTTTGCATTTAACAGGTGCGTAATAAATGGTTGTTGACTTGTATATTAAAAATAATTACATACTAGAGATGATATATATTATGTACTTCCTTCATGGAGCGCATTCAGTACAATCCTATGAGCAAAGTAGCAGGTCAGAATCCAAAAATGACTACTATTTTATTCCTTAGGCTTATACCTCTCAGAAAGCATTTATAATTGTGGGTGTTTTATATATCTTTTCAAAACTAATAAATCACATGACATAAATAATAAATTACACAGAATCTTGTATTCACGTCAGTGTTTATCTCAAATTTGCCTATTTTGGTTAGCTTTTTTGGTTTAATTCATTGAGGTAGTTTATAACTATTACACATCATTACAGGGCAAAAGTAGGAAACTTTCAACAACAAATGGATCTTCTGAGGGTTTGTAGGTAGCAGATAATGATTCTTACCATGTTTTCAAAGGAGCTTTAACTATCGCATTGATCTAGCACAGTAAGATCATTGAAAATACAGAGGAAGAGAACACCTAGTTTTTCCCTTAAAATTGAATTTGTAAAGTTGACTTTACAAAATCATAGTCAATATGAGGTTGAATAATATAAAAGTCCAAAGATCTTCATAAAATAGATTAAAAGAAGCAAGCCTATTGTGATTAGACATATGGAAGAACTCTACTACCATATATATTTAATTTAAAAGCTAATAGCAAAGCAACCTTCTTAAGTGTATGGAATCTGCCCTAGCAAATCACTAAGAAAAGAATATCGAATGCTTTCAGGGATAACAGTGACATTCACATCCTGGAGTCATAAAGCTTCCTGTGAAGTTTAGAGAAATCTAGTATTTCACAACTCCAGGTGTTTTATTAACTTACAATAGCTCACTTGTGCAAATGCTACACAACTTGGCATGTAGGCTCAATGACTCTTTAAACTTAGGGATCAGCCCTGTCTGAGATAAAGGGGTGTGAAGGCTCCATTAAGCAACTCAAGTGAATTCTATTTCAAGTCATTCTTGCTCTTACTCTAGCTCTGACCTCTTGTCCCTTGACTAACAAGGGGACAATGTCCTTATTCTTCATCCATGTGTGGATATCAATCATAGAATTGTGTCTTCATTTCATTTTCATTTCTTGTAAGACTTGAGATGAAGCTTGTTTTCATCCATCCCTTCAGAAACTCGAGTCTACTTTCTGAACTCCAGCTGACCACTGGGAGTACCATTTTCAGCTTTTATGCTTTCTGAAACTACTGCCTGCCTGCCTTTGTCTGTCTTTACCTAAGGAAAGCTCGAAGAACCTGAGGCACAGGGCCTGGCAATAGTAGGTACTCAATATTTAGCACAAGAGTTATACAAAGATAAATACATTAACATCTTTGCATTCAATGAAACTTGGAGTCAAACAGAGAAAGATAAAAATCCAAAAACTAAGGGTTACAGATGCTGTGATAAAACAAACACACTGTAAAACTAACATAAATATTTTTGTGCGTGTGTGCAACAGAATCAGAGAAGACTTCTTGGAGGAGATGAGAAAAACAAGGTTAAATGAAGTGGAAGGACAGGATTTTCCTAAAACAGTGGGAAGACAGATACACATTTTCCGAAGACAATGTGTAAAGTTATTTATAGGAGAAAAGTGTTTGTATTGAAGCATGGTAGAAGATAAGCCTGGAAATTTGAGCAGGTTATGATGGGTTGAAAATTTACCGTTTTCGACCTTTGAAAACATCTGGAGTTTCTTAAGCAGTGATAACAATCAGAGTGCTATCTTAAGGCTATTTCTTTCGTGACAGCTAGCCAGACATATTAGTGAAAGAAGAGAACTTTTGGAAAGGAAACTAGTTAGTTAGGGACCAATTTAATTATCCCAGTATTAGGTGATTAAGGTGTGATCTAAGGCAATGGCCATGTGAGATAAAAAAGGGGGGAACTGAATTTAGGTGAATCACGTAGAATTAACTTTCATGTCTTCTGACAATTCCACAAAACTTCAGTGCAGGGATTTTAAAAATATATAAAATTACCACATACACACACACACACACACACACACACACACACACAACAACAACAAAACAGAAATGGGGACAACAAAATTGAAATGCAAGAAAAAAAATTAGAAGACATAAAGCAGAAAATTAAGATCAGAGGAAGAAGAAAGGCAGTGTCTGCAAATCGCAGAGTAGGGAGGGAGGATACTAGTGGATTCATGCTCTGGGATTCAGGAAAGACCCACAAGTTGGAAACACCAGGTTCCTCTGAAGGCTGAGGTAAGAAAAGGCAGACTACATGAAGACTGATTGGAACTCTTCCTAAGAAGCATTGAGACCTTTACATTGCCTTAAATTTTAAATGAGAATAAGTCCGTTCTTAACATTGTCCCCATTCAACATCCAACAAAAAACTGAAGTTCATTTTCCAGAGGAACTTGCAATCCAGAGACACCAGATACAGCCAAGGGCAGAAGGCCATACAGAAACCAGGTGAATTCCTTGAAGGTCTGCCCACTGAACAATAAGACCTACAAATACCCTCCACACTTTACCACTTTAGCAACCAGGCATCCCTCACAGACAGAAGCTTACAAGGTTCATCTCTTCGGAACCTCAGTGGCTCAAGGAAAAGCACTTGACAGTTGGTGAGACGGAGTGTCCTCGATAAAAACAACTGGAGTCCTGTCTAATTACTTCACAAGAAAGCCCACTGGTCAAAAATAACTAAAATTGTACGCAAAGTTTCTAATTTATTTCTAGGGCCCTACTCTTAAATATCAAATAGAAGCCAAGGATTAAGTAAGCCATAAAAACAAAGAGGACAAATAGAAGAAGCAATGCAGAAAAATTGGGGCAGTACAGAAAACAGGAGAAAGAACTCAAAGAAACCCTATAATTAATACCCTTAAAGAGATAAAAGTATATAATATAACCATAAAATGAGAAAATCATGTTAAAATGAGAGGTATCCAAACAATAAAAACTCTTAGAAATTAAAAATACAGTAGCAAAAACAAAATTAAATCGCAAAGTTGGAATATAAAGATTAGGGACTCTTCCAGAAGGTATAGCCAAAAGGCAAAATGGAAAACAGGTAAGAATAGATAAACTTTTTGAGGTTTAATCCTAAAGTTCACATAGTCAAATAATAAAATTCCAGAAAGAGACAAAGAAGAAACTGAAAGAAAGGAATTATATATATATATATATATATATATATATATATATATATATATATATATATGAACAAGTAATAACAAGGAAACACCCAGGACTGAAATGTCTAGATTTACAGATTTAAAGGGTTGATAACCATCTGCCACAATGAATGAAAGATTTTCACAGCAAAGCACAGGACAGTAAAATTTCAGGGAAATGTGATACAAAGAAAAACAGGTCATCACAATGGTATGAGAATTCTCACAGCAACTTTGTAGCTGAAAGAAAAAGGAATCATGCTTTCAATACTCTCTATGAAAAATAATTTTCAATCTAGATTTTTGAACCCAGGCAATCAATCAAATGAGAAAGGTAGAATACAAGCTTTTTCAAATACACAAGTCCCAAAAAATAATAAGTACTTATTATTATCTCTCATCTACTTCTTCTTGAGACACTACAACAATTAATATAAGTTTCATTAAAATAAAAGAATAACCAGAACACAGGAAAGTTGGAATTCTGATAATAGGTCTGAAAGAGAAGTGTATAAAACTCCCACAACGATAACGAAGGGAAAGCGCAGTGGAAGAGCTGTGCAGCAGTTCTCGAGAACAATCTGTCTACATCAGAGATGTACAGGAGGGCTCCTGGAAGGAGGTCTCTAAGACTAAAACAAAAATGATAAGTCATCTGATATGTGTAAAGGAAGAAGTTACTGCTCTGTCCAAGCTTGTGCATGAAACTTAGTAGTAGGGACATAGAAAACTTAACAAACAAAAATAAAACAATTACTAATTCTAAAGAAAATGAAAAGTTGCACAAGAAAGAAGGTGTAATCATAGCACGCTATGTGACTCAAGTGAGTAACATTTATATAAATACAATAATGAAAATACTAAATGTTTGTTTAACCCCAAACTGACATAATTACATTAAGATGATCAGAAAGGGAGGAGATGGGAAGAAGGTTAACATCTTAGAGAAATAAATCTTTATCTTCCAAGGAAGGAAATACAGTAATACCTTGGTTTGTGAGCATAACTCGTTCCGGAAACAAACTATTCATATTGCAAGACATTGCTCATTTACCTAGTTAAAATGTATTAGAAATGTTTGCTCGTCTTGCAGAACACTCACAAACCAAGTTACTCGCAATCCAAGGTTTTACTGTAAACAGTCACTACCTTAAAAATGGGGGGAAAATTACAAAATAATAGTATATGCCTGTTTTTTAAAGACATGGAGATGAATGAGAAGAAAGAAGAGTAAAAACTGTCTGCCTCCTGGAACAGAATACAAGGATGGGAAAGAAATGTAGACATGGTCTGCTATTTTTTGTTACACGCCTTGTAGAACTCCTTGACATGAATTGATTTGATGTTTAAAACTTTAAAAGAAAGAGGCAGATACAGGTATTACCTCAGAGAAGGACCAGTGGGTCAATGAAATGGAACAGAATGACTAGATTTTGAAGCAAAGTCAGAGAAATTTTAAAATGACCCTGGATGACTAAAGAGAATTTTGGAAAGACTCCTATAGAAGAGGAAATCTGAAATTAGCAGGGGAATGAGGAGTTTGGTATGGGAGGAAGTATATGGGACTGGTTGGCTGTCAGACACAATTTCTAACCCTTGTCCATCACCAACTAATGTGTGAGCTTTGTCTAGTACATTTACTTCTATAGCCTCAGTTTCTTGCCTTTAAAAGGAAGGGACTTGAATTCAGTGATCTCTAACATCCTTCCAAGTTGTTTGAGAGGAACTTCATTTTACACTTCTGTTGGAGTTGGCAGTGAAACAACCAAGTGACCTGTGTGCAGGACACCATTATAAACGCAGAATGGGAAATGAGAAAAGCAGTTTAGGGTTTGAGAGGTGGACTGCAGATGTACCTACACGGAGATAACTCTGAAGGCTTGAGAGAGTAAGAACACAGAGACATGGAAAGACAGAGGACAAAAGTTTAGGAAATGCCCACCCTAAGGGAAAAAGAAATGGAGATTGCAACTGACTCATAAATGAGTATTTCCAAGAGGGAAAACTAGAATAATGGAAGTGTGAGTTTCAAAAAATAGAACAGGATAGTTTTGGCTGTTAATCCATTTGGTTTTAGAATAGTATGAAGAGTTTGGTAGTGTCAATTCAATAATGACCTCTGAATTTTAATAAGTAGGAAAAATTTGATAGTAGACCAAATTAAAATAAAAGTTTTAGAATTCACCAAAGATAAGCTTTTTTCCCCTTTTTCAGTAAGTGATTTTAGGTATCATGGTATAGACGGTGCCATTTGGAGCACCCATGTGAATAAAGGTGAGCTTATTATTTTTCACCTTTAGAAATGTGGCAATGATTGAAATCTTCTTGAAACCATGAATTTTTCATAATAGCCAGGTGGCTATTCAGTCCAGCACTCTAAATCTATAAGCCCCAGCTGTGATCCCAGCAAGGTTAAATGGAAATAATACTGGCCAATATGTCACCAAGCTCTACCATGCAGGCACATGCCACTTCCTTTCATTTATTTCCCATGCATAATAATTCATCCATACAGTAAAAACAAATCCATAAACACACAAAAATACAAATTCACATTCCATTTATAAGTGGTAAAACCCCTTTCTGAATTTTATTGTTCTTTACTTGTATATACTACTTGATTTTATACATTACATTCTATATTCTATACATTGGACAGTGTCATAGGTTTATATAATCTGTATATTTTCTATTTTTAATGGCAACATAATGACACAATTTTGTTATATATAACACACACACGTACATACATACACACACACTTTTATAAAAATTTCTCAATTTTGGACATTTGATATACTTTTAATTCTTAATTTTGTGCTATTATTTATATCAAAGTTACTAACATCTTTGTAAAAATATTTGCATTTATTTTCGTTTATATTTTCAGTCGCTTTCTTAGGTATTAATTTAATCTAATATAGCATTACTTGGCATAAAAGGTGAAATTTTATATGACTCCATTAAGTACTATTATATTGCCTTCACCCCCAAAACAGTATGCCACATTACACTTTCACTGATACTATTTTAATAACTTGGAATATTACTTCTCTTTCTAACAATTTTGTCAGTTACGTTGAACAACCCAGCCATTTTATTTCTTGAGACCATTGGGTTAACCTTAAGGTAAGGTTAATATTTTACCTGTACACTGCAAATCTTAAAACATTGACTTCCCATAGATATTTAGCTCAGCATAGTAATTAGAACATTAATTAGATATAGATTAAGTACATTTAAACAGAAAAAGAAGTGCAAAATGAGTCACTAGAGGGCAGCAAAGTTCAGAGAAAAGACATGAATTCAAATGCTGATTCTTAATCCAGGGTAATAAAACTGAAAGTTCTAGAGTTACCAAACGACCAGTGCTTTCCCGAAATGTTTCAGTGAGTTTTAAAGTCTTGGTTCTTATATCACCTTGGAACAAAAAGCTTCACTATCCTGTCATCTTTTGGAAAGTTGACTGACACTTTAATTTGGTTATCAGTGAACAATGAACATTCTCAAGAAATCAAAACTGCTTTTATGGGTAACTTGCCAACAGTTATGGTAGTTCCATTTTTTTTTTTAAATAAATAGTTATAAAATAGGCCAACTGAGATTTTTCTGTTTCTTCAGAGAGACCAGATGTTTCCTAACGATTTTTGTTTCCACATCTAGGGCACTAAAAATGAAACAGATTTATATCTCTTTAAATATGGAGTTATTTTTCTGGGTCTTTAGAAATACGCAAATGTTTGTAAAAGCAAAAGTATTACATAACTGAAAATCTCAGTGTCTCTTACTACTAATAGAAAATATTTAAAATTTTCTTAATTTTTAAATAAATAGAAAAATCCAATAATCTGCCTTTCCTCTTTGAATTCTCAACTAGTTGTAAAATACATATTCACAATTTTATTAAATAAAATCCATTGTTTTAACATCAGAAGGGAATTATGAATTTATAATAAATTTTGCTTGCATGTGACCTACTATACTCTTATTCTGCATTTCGAAATTCATATTAATGAATGGCAGTCCAAATTCCTTAGCACTGTATCTCTATTTATTCTAGTGGGTTTTAAGATCTCCCCAAAACATCAAATTATAGAGGTTTTTTTGGAACTAAAACACACAAAGTAACTGAATGCTAGAGTTGTTCATTAATAAAACAAAATTGTGTTTGCTTTATGATATTGCCGTTCTAATACCAACCTTGACTGTGTGATTGCGGGAGACCAGCTCCCACAGGTCCAGGGGTTCCCTCAGGTGGAGGCAGAGTCGGGCGAGTACTCGGGGAGACACAGGAGCACTTTTTCAAGAAGAGAAGTGTCTCCCTTTATTTTTACAGCATGCCCCTTTTTATACCGGGCAGTTTAACCATTGTTCCATTAGTATCAGGGTTTTACTTCCTCATAATTCTTATGCTCCAGCGTACAGCTATACCTTTTCTATGCTAAAGACTAACTTATCTTAACTGAGTCCAAATCCCTCCACCTACAATGACTACCAAGGCCTGAGCCTCTACATAATCGCCCAGAGGATGGTTACCATGACCACCTAACAATTATTCTAAACACTATTGTCTAAGCAGGATCTTAAGATTTACAGGGTGCTACTTTGACCTTTACTAAGAGACTAGTAGTGTGACTAAAATTGCCTTTAGTGTATAAAACATAATTATTGTGATATATCTATTAGAAGGGGTATTTAAATTTTTTAAGATATAAAGCAGTATCTGTTTCTCAGTCAGAGCTTCAGAATTTGTCAAAACTGCAGTGCACTTGACCATGTCAGATACGGAGGTGCAGCGGGCTCCCGGCATGTGGTGTTGACTTTGGTTAGTGCCTAGTCAACACCCTGGCAACACTACAGTTTATTTTCTTAGAACTTAGAAAATTAAAGGAGAAACAAAGGGTACTTAAATAAGTCAATATGTTTGAGGCTTACAAGTGGCCGGTCCATTTGAAAATTGAGAAACACATAAAAATTTAAAACTGAAGACCTCTGGATGCTGTTATAGGTTTCCCATTCGTCTGCATGAGGGAAAAATTATACTGGTTTGAAGGTTTCTTAAATAAGACATAAAGTAGAACATGAAGAAAAAAGACGCCATGGTGCACGAAAACCCATTTTCATTATGACTGCTAAACTTTAAATTTTCACTTAAATGCTAATGGATCCCAAATCTATTTTCCAGCCCATATTTCTCCCTATAACTAAAAGGCTGCTGCACATTTCCACCAGGGTTTAAGTACTTTGAAGTTTTTCAAGGTCAATGTGCTCAAAACTGAACTTATAGCCAGCTTCTCCTTATGACCATGATTCTCCTCTTATTTTCTCTACTGCATGTTGGGGGATCACACCCCACTGCCTCATCCATGCTTAATAACTGAAAATCATTCATGACTGTTTCTCATGTCCCCAAATAGCCAATCCCTAAGTCCTGCTGTTGTTATCTCATAAACATTTCCTGACTCTTTCCTCACTTATAAAAGACCTGATTATATCAGCTATAACTAATGCTAGTAGACATATCACTATTTTACCCCACCACTTAAATACCTGCAAAACTCTCCATTAATGTACAGAATACAGTCTGAATGCCCTCAAATGACATATAGGTTACTTTACATTTACATTTAAAATATGTTCTTAATAAATACTTGTTGAATGAAAAAGAACTCAATGCCCCATATTTCTGTGTTGAGACAGAGTGTTGATACAAAGCCAGAATTATTCTCAGGGGTTATACCAAAGCATTTAAGGTGAGAAAATTAAAATATATATAATGTCAGTTTAATATATTTCTTAGCACTGGAGGAAAACCTACTGAACAACAAGTAGAGTAGGCAGTAATCATGACAAAAATTTATAAGGCCAACATTGCCCAAAATTTTGCCAGAAGCAATGTAGAGAAGAATGCAACTGTATAAGAAATTTGGAGATTTAAATCCAACAATATAACCCAAATACGGTATTTCTGTCTCTTAGCTACATTCCTTTTTTCTCACATTTCTCTTTCGAAACACAATCATCAGCTCTGAAAGAAACTAATTCCCTGAGACTTTTATAAACAGCGAACAGTTGTGGTTGGGCATTTCCTCTGAAGAAAAGTGGAAACCAAAACAAAGACACTTTCATCTTTTGTTTGTGCTTGGTAAACTGGCTGCTTTGGGAAAGATCTTTCATTTGTTCATTCATCTCCTCATGTGTCCAAGCACCCACAGAAAGTGTTTGCAGAGCAAAACAGTTCATTTCTTTCTCCTGAAAAATCAAACCATTGCAACGGGTAGCGATTAATTAAAACAGCATGAGTGTGGAGAGGAAGTAGCTTGTTAGCCAGGAAAGACTCAAGGCCCATAAACCAGTCTTTCATTAAATCTTAAAAATGATAACGGCATTTTTCTCTTGGTGGATCTTGGATTTCTGAATACATTTTTTTATCTACCTTGCTGGAGTTTCAATTCGCATAAAAATATATTCTTAATGGCCTTTATAATATAAAGAAAAATATATTCAGAATGGCCTTTAGTTGGCCCAACTGTAAAGAATTTTTTCTTTCTGTTTTTTGTTTGTTTGTTTGTTGTTTTACATTTTAAATATTTAACTAAACAAGCTTAGTTCTCTCTTTCAAATTGATCCCTTAAAGTCATGTGTGTCTATCTGATCCATGATACATTAAAAAATTACTTATTTTGACTGCATTAAACATAATTCCAACACATACTAAAGTGAATCAGTAAATAATATTAAAATAAATCAATGCAAAAAAAAAAAAACCCTATCCTAGGTATAAAACAGGATAAAGAAAATAGATGATGAGGTGCTTTAATAACTTAAAGTTAGAATAAAAAGAAATGAACACATGAAAAATTAAATAATGCTACAAAATGCCAGTATAAAACATAACAAAGCAGTGGAACATTAGGTTATGGAAATCCTGTTTGTAGTGAAAAATACTACTGAAATCTCGAGGTCAGACCCATGCCATGCACCAATTTTGTCTTTCTCCTACATTTAATTTATTGAATCAATACAACAGTGAATGATCTCAGCACTAGGTTATTTGCATTTAAAATGCTGCCTTTTTCCCTTTCTTCTACTGAACATGAGATGACTACACTTACTTAATAATTATGTATCTAATTATAAACTAGACATCTTAAGATTTTTTAACTCCTTATGGTTTCATAGTTTATTAAATTTTTAATTTTTATCCCTAAAACTCACAATTAAAGCATTTGAGTTCATGTTAGATGATTTAGGGGAGGGTTTGAGGAAATGGGGCTTTGCTATGAAATTAGATACTGACAGGAAACAGGAGTAATTCTATGATTGTTTAATCTTTCTTTTTTTTTGAGATATAATTGATTAGGATTGTTTATCTTAATATATCTTATCCAGAAGAAGGGAAGACCAGACTGAGACAAAAACTGTAAGTAGAAAAGCAGCAAGCACTTATCTTATGCAGGACAAGGAAATGGTTTGGTATTTTGTACCTTGGGTAGCATTTATGCTTTGTCTATGTTCAGACATGATTACTAAGGGGTCTTGTTTTGTTTTGATTTATCCTGGTCATGCAGTGGTCTTCTCTGATGTTGATGTTCTGTGAAATTGTTTATAATCAAAAGAATCACACAAGACCTAACTGCCAGGGTCCGGTCAGCTGGTTATATCAGGCCAGCTGATAGCGCCAGGCCCGCCCCAGATGCCAGGGGCCGCTTTCTCTTTCTCCATTTCCCCCCTTTGGGCCAAGTGAGATTTTTCTGATCAGAGGGTTTTCCTAGAGAACGTAAATTTTAGTTGTACCAAGATCAGTCACCAGATTATTTTGTTGCAGGATGAATTGTTGCACACTCTAATGTGACAATTGCTTCAGCATTTGAAACTCAGCACAGAATACATCTACCAGCTGCAAGGTTGAGCAGTTATCAGATACAAAATGATCATTAATCCTTGACACAAATCTTGAAGCCAAAGTTCTAGATTATAAAACCCAGGCAATATATCCATCTGTGTTTGTTTTAGAAAATCAGGTAACTTTTTTTTTTCTTAGCATAATCAGGGGTTTATATATTTGTCTTGTAGTATTGAGTGCAGCCAGAAGTTGTTCCTGTGGTATAAACCTTAGTTAATTAAGAGGAGAGCAAGGATGATGCAAACTGTCCGTAATCCTTGCTAATGAAGGTAAACTAGTGTTTTGAGCATTCAGAGGAGAAGTTGTATTGTCTATGGCTTTTGCTAGAGTCAAAATCAAGTTTTGAACCATTTTGCCAGTTGTCAAGTGTGACCACTGCAGCTCACATAATATGTCTGATGGAGTCAGTTATCCCTCCTGAGAGGTTTTTTAAGAAGCATGTAGGTACTTTCTTTTGGTAGTTTATGGGCAATTTTTTTTCCCGCAGGTAAACATTACTTGATTGAAGAATGATAGTCTTAAATACCTAAAATCTCTCTCAATGACCCCGAATACAATATGTAAGACTGTGTGACGGGCTGAATGAAGTCACTTGGGGAGAAAACATAGCTAGAGAAAAGAAAAGGTAAAGGGAAAGCAGGTAAAAAACTTCCTGGTGAATTCAGTTAAAAAAAATCTGGAGAACATGAGGCCAAAGAGGCCAGAAGAGGAAAGATTTCTAAGGAGGATGAATTAGGTAGGTCAAGTGCTGCTGCATATCAACACAAAGAAAGAAATGACCACCGGGTTCTGCAAAAGGGGCCAGGGTTATCTTGCCAAAAACATTTCAGTGACTGGCAGAGACAAAAGCCACTCCTGAGTGAAACAGTGATTAAAAGAATTAGCGGCTAGAAAGTATAATTTTTTTTTTCCTTAATTCCAGGTAACATCAAATTATGAATGAGTCTAACAAAAACTCCACAAAATCTATATTCATAGGATATTAAGTAAAACTATCGAGTTATAAAAGAGAAACAAGTTGAAATTTATATTGTGTTTGCTTTTTGATGGAATGAAACATAAATACGTGTATTTTCCTTAAGATAATTAATCCATTTAACGTGATCCTAATAATTTTACTCCAGAATTGTTCATGTAACTTTGCAAGTTGATTCTAAAGTCTATGCAGAAAAAAATAAACTTATTCAGGAAAATCTGAAGCAGAAGAATATGAGATGCTTTTTAAAAATGTTATAAAACAACAGGATATACTAGCACTGACACAAATAGTCAACATAACAGAGAAACCAGACATAGTCCTAAATATATATAGATTACTGGTTACTGGTGAAAGTCGAATTCTAAATCAGTGAGACAGGGAAACAGGGTGGGTGTTGATTAAATGGTGCTAGGATAATTGGATAGTATCTGGAGAAAATAAATGAGCTAGATACCCCCTCTCAATTCTTACACTAAATAAGTTTCAGAAAGATCAATGTTATAAAAGTAAAAAAATAAGTAAACCATAAATATGAAAGAAAAACATTGGAAAAGTTTCTTATATTTTTTATTTAAAAATGCCTTTCTAAGCATGGTGCAAAACCTTTCTAAGCACGATGCAGAATCTGTTAAAAGAAAATATTGATCAGTTTAAGTTTATCAAAATTAAAAGGTTTTCTATGGCCAGGAAAATAAAAAGCAATGAATTACAAACTTAGTAACTTAGTTTTTTTTTTTAGTAACACATATGCTAATACGCTAATTCTCTTATATGTATATGTCTGCCCACACATATCAATTGAAAAATTATCAACAACCCACCTAAAAAGATGTGCAAAGACATGAATTTACAGAACAAAAGAAATGCAAAGACTTTGAAATTTTGAATGTATGATCAGCCTCAGTGATAACAAAATGAATGTAAATTAGAATTTACATTCTAGCTGCATAACTGAAACGTTACCCATTGAACAACTCCCATCTGCTGTACAACATGGTGCCTATAGTTAACAACACAGTATAATGCACTTAAAAACCTGTGAAAAGGTTAGATCTCTTGTTAAGTGTTCTTACCAAAAAAAAATTACTTTGATTGTGATAACTAATCACAGGTGTTTGTATATGTACAAATTCACCAAATTATACACATTAAATATGTACAGTTTGTTGTATATCAATTATGCTTTAATAAAGTTGTTTGTAAAAATTACATATAGATATCAAGTTTCCAATTAATGCTTTTGCAAAAGCAAAAATCCCTTTACATACTGTACTAGTGTGGGCACGGGGTAAAAGTCACACTCATGCAGTGTTGGTGTGAACATACTTTAGTATAACCCTATGGAAGGCGATTTCACATCTACCAAAATTGTATATAACATATCCTTTATTTGATAATTCCACTTTGAATAGTTTATCCTTAAGCATATGTCATAAAAATATAATATGAAAGATTTTTAGAGCAGTATTTATATGACAGTGAACCATGAAGTTGTTAAAAAGAATGAGGCATTCCTATGTACACTTCCATGAAAGACATCCTTGATAAATTGTTAAATGGAAAAGCAGAGTGTGCTACAAATTGTGCAGAACAACAACAACAACAACAAAATCACTTCAAGAGAGAATCCTGAGTATTGGAAATCAATGATAGGAAAGTTGCTTACCTTTTACTGTTTAACATTTTGTGCTGCTTGAATTTTGTACCACAGTCATGCATTGTCTCCTCAAAAAAAAAAATTACATTAAAAAATATTTTGTAGAAGACAAAAATGTGAATGAGAAGTAGTGAAATGATGGCAATGTGTACAGATAATTATTTGTAGTTTGCTGAGAAGGATACAGAGAAACTAGTTTAATGTGAGGTCAATGTTTTGTTGTTTTTGTTGTGATTGTGGTTGCTCTTTAAAAACAAAGAGGTGACACTCTGGGGATCTGATTGTAAACCTATCAGAATGAACCAACTGGAGTGGGAGAGACCTGTGATTCAAGGAGAGGCTGGTAGAGAAGTCCTTGCAAAGGCCCAAGGGATTAAATTCAGGTGATCACAAGAGTCCACCTATGATTACAGCAGCGAGGCTTCCATTTTAACAAATAGAATAGAGCAACTTGTTAGACTGTGTGTGTGAAACCGACAAAACTATGGTGGAAAAGTTGGTCTTGTTGGGGCAGGGACACTTCCTCCATTTTAACAACTAGAACGCAGCATTATGGGTACAAAGCCTTCTGAGAGTGAGGAGTGCTGGAGGTGCTGGGAGAGCTGCGAGGAAAGAAAATCAAGGGCAACATACTCATCTCAGATAATGGAACATTGAGTAGGAGTATGTCAGACAGGGTTGAGTGTGTTTTGAGGCTTGTGGTTAACTTACAGTGAAATTAGTTAGACTTTTTTCTGTGCTCAGCTATTAGATTGCAAGGCCAGTGTAAGTAGGTAGTTGGGTTAATTGAGGTTAGGGTATCGGCAATTATTACAAGGCAGTAAGAGAGTAATAAAGGCCATGAATCCATTTGCAGTGTAAACTAGGCTGAAGTGTAAGTGAAGATGGGAGGGGGGATATGTAGTGAGAGGATAAGTGAATTGAAGACCTGTATTAATTCAATTAATAGTCCTTCTTGGGTTAGTAGAGAAATTGAGTCAGGATGAAAAGTAGAGTTAGCAAGGGATGTTTGAAATAGTGGTACTATTGGTGACAAGAGAGTGCAGAGTAGAAACAAAAGTGGGTGTCTGGGTGGACTGTGGGAAAAGACTGGAATGAAAAAGGACTTTTCTATTCCTCATTTTCTAAGATCTTTGACAAGTAGTAGGTATTGATTGTTATCAAATACATTAGATAGATAGATGATAGATAGATAGATAGATAGATAGATGATAGATAGGTAGATAGATAGATGATAGATACATAGATAGATGTTATATCTTATGTTTCTAATATTTAACCATCCTCGCTCATGTAATAAAACTACTTGAAAATAATGACATTTTCATAGTAGTCTGAATTATGCAATTTGCTAGGATGTTATTTTGAATTTTCACATTTTCAATCATAAAAGTGATTATACATTCAGAACAGTATTAACTTCAAAGGTTGAATTGGATAACTTTCCATCCTTCATTATACTCTTGACTACGTGATTTGACATGGAAATGTTAAATCTGTTCCTTGTAAATTTGTAAGAAATCTTCTCTTTTTACTTAAATTTTTATGTGGAACTATTTTTTCAAAATGTATTTTTTCATTTTATTTCCTAATTCTTCTAAAACTTTAGAAGTTTATTATCTTTTATAAAATCATTTATTTCATAGACATTTTCAAATGTATTAGCATTGAGGAGTACACAGTACTATCTTAAATTTTAATCTCTTATTTATATGTTGATTATAGTTTCCAGAAATTTAACTTTAATTTTTTTTCCACAGAATCAACTCATATTTCCTTTGGAGTTCCACTTTTTAAAATCCACTTATTTTCATTCATTCCTTTTTTTTTTTTTTTTGGTTTGGCTTTATAATTTTTTCTGGACCACTCTGAGATGCTTAGTTCATTTCTGTGTTATTTTTTAATCATAAAATCACATCTGAGTTTGGCTTTGAGCCAATTATAGTACTTTTATAGTGAAAGCTTCTCATTTTTATTATTTTTTCCAGTAGTTAATAATAGATTACAATGATAAATTTTAACGAATTTGTTAATCTCAAAAGTCAGGTCAATGAGCGTTCAAATTTTGGGGTTACTACTTTTGCTTTACAAACTGTTCACATTTTGAATTGTGTCTTACATAGCATTAGAGTTTTATTTTTACACGTGTGTGTTAAAAGAACTGACCTGGAAATCTTACATGAAGAAAAGCTTGAGAGGCATATAATTCTTTTGATATCCTTGGCACTGAGCTATCTCACTAACATTATTCTGGTTCAAGGATAGTCTCTAACTGGCAGTTTATAACCTCTAACTAGCTATTTACCTTTTCTTTGAATTGTGTTTTATCATGGTGGGGGTTTTGTATGTTGTTGGCTTTTTTTTTTTTTTTTTTAAGAAAATTTACTCAAAGGAAAAAAACCCTGGGAGGTGATAAGTTTTAGAGCTTGGCCAGAAAGAACAAAGGATAGGTAAAATACTAGTATCACTGAGGCAGGCATTATCTTACTAAAAGGATTTAAAATATATGTGACATGGCAATAATTGTAATGCATATGCCCTCATGATCTGAGAAATAAACAATATTGCTAATATCTGTATAATGCTTTTAATTTTATAATTAATACTTGACAAGTGCCAAATTTATAGTTGAAATTCCTGGATCAATCATGACATAATGTTTTGAAAAGCCTGTAATTATACAGTCAAGCCATGAGAAAAGAGTTCACTAGATCCCTAAAAAATAGACAGTACAAAGATATTACCCAACTTCATGCTATCCTCCTGAGAATCTGCAATACAAACCACAAAGCCTGAATCTCCCTGAGTTTCTCTTAGGTGGTGGTCATGGTTAAAAAATGAATGCTCAGGAACTGATTTTAAAAGATTAATTTTAAAATTCAGAAGCAACTATTGAAGAGTAGTCAATTTATTTATGAAATGCATGTTTCTTGAAAGTGTTACTGATAAATAACATATAAATTGGCAAATCTTCATATAATTGTTTTCCTAAAACATTGATTTTTACTCAATTCCTGTTCTTAAAGTTGTACTAATTTTCAAATAAAAGAATGTCCTGTTATGTTTGGTTATTAATCCAACTTCTTTCTATCAAAAAAATCCATTTCTTGTTTATTTGTTTAGAGCTGAGTACTACCATGAATGCACTCAACAATTGCTTAAGTGTGTAAACACTGAATTTCCCTCAGAGTGCTTAGTCCATGTCCTAGTCTAATGAAGTCACAAAACTTATTCCTATTTTCTTTATAAATTTTACTGTTTTTCTCAATCTACTTTATCATCATGTCTTCAGTTGCCCTTAAACATTGGTGTATACAAGAATCCAGCCTAGGGTCCTCTTTAAACCTGTATATTTTATGTAGGCAAATCCCTAATTCTGGCTCAATTATACCCTATGTAGTATCTGACCATCTTTCAAAAACATAGTTCATATTACTCAACAATGATGATTTTCTAAGCAGCCACTATGTTGCAGGCTCAATGCTAGGATGGAGAAAACAAAACTATATGAAATACTGTTCTCAAAATTGAAGAGTTTGAAGTCTATTGGATCAAACCAGTCTTCTACTTTTGGAAATTGCCTCAGAGACTCTCCATTGCTATGTATTTCAAGGTGTCCACAGAATATAGTCTACCCTGTAATTAATGAACACTTCCTGTGTTCTCTCTCTCTCTCTCTCTCTCTCTCTCTCTCTCTCTCTCTCTCTCTCTCTCTCTCTCTCTCTCTATTACACACACACACACACACACACACACACACACACACACACACACACACACATAGCAACATCTTGAACTCTTCTGGAAATCAACCCCTCCTCACTCAGCACACCGATAGTTTTTGGAATAGGACCATGTGACTCAGGATTAACAAATTAGTTCATTGAATTCCGTAGAACACAGTGATTAATTTAAGTGTGGGTTTATATGAGCCAGGCTTAGCCAAGAAGCAGAGTTTTCTCTTCCTGGTCATAAAGATTTATAGAAAATTTCCAGATGAGCCAAGCTGATCTTATAAGGCTTAAAAAAGACACAAAACTTTTCCACTGGTCTTGAACTTGAGAAGATGTCAGTTGAAGTTACTCTTGTCATATCATGAATACAAAAAAAAACAAAAAACCTATCTGTATTAGTTACTAATTGACCAGGGAAATGCCCTTCGAAACATTCTGAATGGATTAATACGTGTCCAAAGCCATTGCCATTTCTAAGATGACAATTAAAATGACTGGTCTATCTGTTGTGTGTGTCTCTTAGATACAGTAAAAATTTTTTGGTAATTAGTTGCTGTGCTTCTGTTTTTCACACAGTGTTGGTTGTTCTGGCTTTCTACAGAAAATTACTATATAGGATTTAAAATAATTGGTAACAAATAGCAGTCACATTGTCATTTCCAAAAAGTATATTCCTTTTGTAATATCATTTTTTAATGTATAAAGTTATACATTCATGAATCACACTATGTTTATTTGTAATATTTGTGCATAGCATAGCGACTCGATGAGTGCTGAGTCCTAATTATGTTCAAATTTTGTGTGTTTTTCTTTGTTGAGTCCCTCCGAAATATTTTCTTTTTATTTACTCCCATTTCAGTAAATACTTGAATTGGCTGAGAATAATACCTTTCCAAAGGCTCACAAACAAGAGTATTTTAAGGTTGACAACACTGTACTCGTATTGTTAAGGTTTATGTTATGAATGCCTTAATTTATGTGGCGTGATATCCTATCTAATGCTCGAGGGAAAAAGTGACACAACCACAGGCTGTGATTATCAAACTATTTTAGGTATCATCCTTGTGACCAAAACAGAGAATGTTTATTTTTAAGTTGGGATATTACAAAAAATATCATGTCCTCTGTTTCCTGTAGTTCAACAAGTTTCAGATTGGTTTTTTATAAGCTATTTTTCATATGTTTATGGCACAATGCTAACTGCTTTTATTAGGAAATAGCCCACTGGCTGAGTGCCCATTCATTGTCTTACAGCATTTTCCCTCAGCTATATCAGAACAACAACCAAGAAGTTCATACTTCCTCATTTATTCTGGAAAACCCATTATCGTCAACAACATAGCATGAACCTTTTTATGTCTTGACAATTGCTGGAAGTGTTTTATTTTATAACAGAATTCAATGGTTACTGTGAAAACTGTCTCTAAGTCTCACAGTTTTCTTAAAGGATAATAACTGTCTTTCAAAGCCCCGTGTGTTAGGTACTAATAACTTGTAACCCTGTTGTTTTATTTTCAGTGGTTTCTTACTTGTTGATTGTAGGGTCATAATTTGTGACTGTGAAGGACAACAAAAGGAATCATTTTTAAAGTTTGGGTGATTCCTACAATTTATGGGAATAATTCAAATCAGTCAAGTCCTAAAGGTAAAACTGACAGCTTGTGACTATCAGCGTACAAGTGGGACTGCTTACTCACATTGAGGATACAAATAATATCGAGAGAAGGAAAACTGTCAATTAATAGAAAACAGAGTTTTAACCTATTCATACTTTAGTTCCCATCCATTTGCTCCTCTACTTTCTGCTTTTGTAGCAGTTAGAATCTCACCATTTGTTCATTAAATATTTATAATGCAATGTAAGAGAATGAAGTTGGTCCCTTGACACAGAATAATTGGGGTCCAATTTCTGACCTCATGCCTATGTCACTTAGTTCAATTAATTTAATTCCTCTAAATTTCAATTCCATTGACTATAAGATAAGAAATTGACTTTGCTTACAAGTGTGTTATGACATTAGAGAAAAATGAATAGAAAGTACATTTAAAAAAATCTGGCTAGAGTCAACAAATAGTAGTCATTCATAATAGGTCCTTAACTAACATCAACAACAGTAGTTATCAACTGTAAATAATTACTTTGTGCCGAACACCATTACAAATGCTACCTACTTCTTTTACAATGTAAGATTAGTAGATGCTATTATTGCCTTGTTGCCATTGCTGCTGTTTTGTTATTTTGTCATCAATGCCCCAAATTTGCAAACAATATACTCCACTAAGTTAAATTCTTAGATTAGGAGAAAAGGCCACTGATATTCTAGAAAGGAAAATAACAAAGCAAAACAAAGCTTAAGAAGACCACACATGTTCCCTTCCCTCCTTTCAAAAACAAACTCTAGCTATCACTTCCTGATATATTTCCCAGATGAGAATCAGTATTAGTTGTTCTAGACATAAATTTATTTGTTTTGATAGAAAAAAACTTCAGACTGGCCATTAACCAAAGATCACTGAGCGGTTCATTGGCCCTTTCAGGGAATGCTGCTGTGGGCTTTGGGTGAGGTCTGTCCGGTGAGTTTGCCATTTTCATCCATCAACCCCCATCTATTTACTGCTGACCTATGCAGGCATGTAGCTATGTCAGAGGGGCCACAATAAATATTTATTCTCAGACACTCAAAAAAAAAAAAAAACCAACAGCAGTTAACCCTTCTCTTTTGAAAGTGGTAGGCCCATTCTCACTTCATCAGTTTTAAACTAGACACAGCTGAAAAACAGAAGAGTGGCTCAGTGTGTCAGCTGCAGCTCTGCCATTTGACAACCAGAGGGCAAGTGCATTAGCCAGTGCTTGTGCTCTGATTCCTCCATCCACGATGGGCAGTTGAGGGCTCTGAGAGAATCTTGGTACCACGGGCACCAATCCTCATGTGTTTCACAATGTGATCTTAACTATATGCCAATGACCTTGTCTGTAGGGAAATTACAAAACAGTGTGTCCATGAATGTTAAGTACATATAAAACCAAATTAAATAATAACTATTCTAATTTATAAAGTCAAAAGAGTAGGTTTGGTCTGAATTTGTCAAGTGGACAGATTTATACTGTTGTTAAGAATAAGTTGATAAAGTTCAATTCAGGCTCCACAACTTGCTCTCTGAGACCTTGGGCAAATTGCTTAACTTCTTTGTTGTGCCTCATGACCCATATACTACAAGGATAGTCATACTTAGAAGTTTGCTGTGAGAATTAACTTTATTGAGATGAGCTGAGAACATTTTTTTGGAAAACGTAGTAAGTGTAAGCCAATATTGCCTTAAGAATATCCAGCAAATTATTGTTATTCTATACTAATTTACATTGTCCAGATTCAAAATTGAAAAAAATAGTATTTTAAAATGTTAATAGACCACAGCATTTGATTGTAGATAATACAAACCAAATGTTTGGATAAAGGCAGTAATCTCTTTTGGGCTTGCATTCGAATATGTTAAAACATGAAGATGACGTCAATCTCCCAATAATTCATTTATTACGAACTTTATTAAGCTGCACATATGCTGAACTTCTTTCTATTTCTTATATATACAAAGTTTGTTTCCATTCAGATTTTCTATAGCTGATTCCTTTCCGTAATCAGGTATCAACTCATCAGAAGCTTGATTACTGTATCTAAAATAGACTCTTGCTCCCACAAATTCTCTATAACATTGACCTAATTTCTTGTTCTTGTAACCTTACTGACAATCAGAATATATCTGAATTATCTGCCACTTGTTTCAATCTGTCCCCCTCCACTCTTGCCACTTTTGTTCACTACACCACCAGAACCCCAAATAATGCCAGACTAGTAGTAGTAATAATAAAAGCTTACATTTACGCATTTTTGTATGCAACTTACTTTGTGTTTCACGTGTACTGACAATTTAACCCTCACAACATCCTTGCAAGACAATGCTATATTACACTCATTTTACAGATGAGGAAAAGGAGGCAAAGAGTGGTACAGTAAGTGGCCATAATCACACACCTAAAGAGTTCTTAACCACTACTCTAGTCTACCTCGGAGTTGTTAAATAAATGAGCACATAGTTTTTAATAAATGACTGGATGTGCCAGGTTTGGGGCAAGGAGATGCATATGCAAAGGTGATGAAGACCTAAGCTCTGTGGACTTAGTGCATATGAGTCTCTGTGAGCGAAATAGATATGGTAAGTTAATAACCTAGGTATTACCTTAAACTTATACAGTGATGTAGTCAACTATACCTCAATAAGACTGGGGATGGGGGGAGGGCAAGATAGACAGAGTCAACGAACCACTATAGATGCTTTGATAGAAAATTTACAGGGCACAAAGATAGTATACCTTAGGGCATGCCATTTCCTTTGGTGGTAAAAGGCAATTTTCTTATTGGAGATGATCCCTAATGTTTGTTTGAGGGAGAAGGGGGTCTTAAATTGTATATTTTGAGATCTCCAAATGAAGCATGATATAATACAGTAGAAAATACCTGAAAAATATAAACTCTCTTGATGAACCTCCAAAAACACTGCATGAGGCTTATACTGCAGCACCTCAGTGGCTCTAGCTGAATATGATTCAGCGGGGAACCAAGGTGTTACCATGGATATGTGCACAAATGGAGATGGATGTAATGATCGCTAAACTCTTAGAGAATAAATGCCAACAAGCATTTCTTTATTATAAGCAATCCTATATAAAAATTAAGCACAGGTTTAAATATTGTTTTAAAATTGGGGGTGTGGTGTTGATAATCCCAAATCACATTAATTGTCAAATTTTAGAAGGTACTTTATAATTTTAAAAAGCATGTACTCATTTGAGAACACTAAGATATTAATATATACCAACCATTTTAAGAAAAAATAAGAAATGTCAGCCTGGTAGTTGTTAAATTTGTATCCTCAAAAAGCACTGACTTTTAGTGAACTGGTAGGAATATGAGACCTTACATGATCATATATCACATAAGGTATTTTGTAGATAATTTAAATTTTCTATTCAAGTTTTATTTTCTTTCTATATTTTAAATTAATAATTAAACTCAATTTAGATCATGTACTTTAAGAATACTATTCTTAATCATTATGAAGGACTTAATTTGGTTATTTAGAGAGGACTCTATTTACAGAATTATGATCCTTCTCAATTTCTTTAAGAGACTGAAAACCTGGGAAGCTTGCATGCATACTGTGAACTGCATACTTTAGTTCACAATAGCATATGTTTAATTAGTTAGAATGTGTAGAAGACAAAAGACCTGTCTTTTTCATGTATTACAATTTATTAGCTATTAAAGGAGGCATTTAAACTGTCCAAACATATATACAGATATTCGAATATAATGTTAACATAATTGTCTCATGTAAATCTTTTTTTTTTATGTAAATCTTGAGAAGCCTTGAAGTAATCTTTAATAGCTGATCTTTAAAATGCTTCAGAGGGAGAGAGATTCTTCCATATAAATGGCATTGCCTTTCTGTCATTAGTAATTAGTGTTATAGTTTCATAACTTGCTTTTTTGTCTAATATATTCCAGGAATTTTTTTATTGTCTAACCAGTCAATCAGAAGAAATTCTTAAGAGTTCAAGGATGGGTTCGTTTTTTGTTTTTTTTAGACATAAATCAAAGTGCCATAGCAAGTTACATTATTATACTGAGCTTGGCAAGGTTGATGTAAGATTTCCTGATCTTAGTATGCAATAAAAAACTGTATTTTTTTTCTGTTGAAAATTTTCTGCATTGACATTAGGATAAAGGAATAAATGACCTTTAAAATGTACTTTTGATTAGCCCTAAAGTTTATATTATATTAAAGTAAAACAATTCTTTAGAAAAAAAATTCAAACAAATATTAAGAATATATATAGTATCCTGAAAATGTGCTGATAAACTTAATTTTGTTTCCTATTTCTGCCACTGAATAGCATGTGGAGGAATAGGAGATTGAGAGCAAAGAACACACAAAAGATGAGCAAAGAGAAAGGAAATTAAAGAACTTACCTATGGTATCTATTCTGAAAATGCAGAAACCCAATCTTAAGGATATTTGATATTAAAATTAAGAGATAGGAAAAGAATCAGAATGCTCTCGGTGGCTAGTGAGCAAAAGAAAAAATGGTTTGATTTGGTTTTTGTAAGAAAGTGAATTAAATTCCCTTTCAAACTCCTCATTCAGATTTGCTTAAATGGATCTGATACAGCCTTTTTAAACGAGACAATTTTATTCATTCACTTTAGGAAAATAAAAACCTTAGAGGGCATTTGTGAATTCATAGTATTGTGCAAGTTACTATAAGCAGAAGAACATAAAAGAAAATTGCTTATTTGTGAAATTTTAGTGCACCTTTATTCAGAAAGCATTTGAAGCATCCTCTCGATAGGCATTTTCCAATCCCTAGGTAGTTTTCCATCTAAAAGGAGCTAATAACAATTGTTTCAAAATGAAAACACACAGCTCCAAGGAGTTCATTGAAGGAAGCAGCCACCGCGAGCAAATGATCTATATAATACGGGGCACGCTGCTGGTGGATGATTGTTCTCTCTTTAGATTCTAACGAAAACAAAACAATGCCTCATATGAGGCCTGGTCATAGCCATCACCTGATTTGGTCCTGTTTAATGGAGAAAAGGCCACCTTTGCTCTAACAAACTAAACATTTCGTAATTCATTTTAAGATCCTACAAGAGAAGATGGATTGCTGTTGCTATGAAACAGAGAGGATATCCAACTCCTAAAAACAAGCCAAAGATGTTTAGGAAGTGTTATTCACATTGGGTTGACAAAGAAGTTAAGGATAAATGATAAATAAATAAATAACCTATTTATTTTAGGTGTCTATTTCTTTTAAAGATATTCTAAAATGTTTTTGTTTTATTCTTTTTTTTTTTTTTAAGATTTTTATTGGGTAATTGGAGGATGGGAACAGCACTGGGGAATTGGGGGAAGGAGAACAGACAAGTTGCTGTCCTTTTGTTCTTCAGCCTAGTTGTGGAGGATGTTGCTTCACTGGCCCAAGTTGGCACCATCATTGCGCTCTTCTCTGGCGAGGCAGATCAGTTGCTGGCTTCTGGACAGCCACTCACACTGGCTGCTGGCTACACACAGTAGCCCATGGCAATCCACTGCAGCAGGGGCTGCAGCCTACGCCGTTGCCGGCGTCTCACGGCAGCCCAGCTCCAGGTTGAGCTGTTGTTCAGCATCTTAGCTGTAGAGGGCAGTGTCACTGGCCCTCATATGTGGGATCCGAACCAGGGCCCTCTGGTGTCCCAAGCCAGCTCTTAACCAAAGCATCACTCATTTTATTCTTCAATTGAAGCTATACTTTTAAAATATTTTAATTGAAGCTATATGTTTTTGTCAAATGTATTTTATCTTGTATTTTCACAAATACAAACAGCATCCTTTTACTTTTGTTATATTTTTTCTTTTACAAAATTGGACTTACTTATTTTTTAGCACATGCAGAAGATTTTAAAATTTCACATATGATCAGTGCCCACTTGATTCACTGATATCAATTTTTAGAGACAGCCACTCTAAGCTTTTATTATTTTTCTTCAGTTACACTGGTGGTGGGCTGAAATGACATTTTAGATAGATACATAAATCATGAAAAACTATTGGCCACAACACTCTAGAGGATGATTAGGGATATACTCTTTGAGTCATAGCTAAACCAGCCACCTTAACATTTTTAACATTGTGTTTTAGTCATGTAACAAATACACATTTCATGCTATTCTGTGCTAAGTATAGTTCCAGGTACCTTGCTTCTGGAACATTGTTTGGGTAATAAACAGTTATTGTTCATTACTGTATCCTCAGTACCTGAAATAGTTATTTTTCCTATTATTGCATCCTCAGTAATGAGGAAATACATGAAATGTGTAATTAATAAATGCTATATAGTCTACCTTATAATACCATTAAGAATAGTCCTAAATTGTGAGGAATTTATTTTGATAGGTAAAAATTTATTTTAAATGAAACATATGAAATTTATGAAAGGAAAATATCACATATGTATTGTTTTTAGTTATTTATGTAATTAATTTCCCTATCACTAGACTAGTTTGTTGGGTTTTTTTTTTTTAATTCCTGGGAACTATCTTTGCAAAACACAAAATAAACAACCTGATATATATTTATTTAATTCTTAAATGTAACTATAATCACAAAATATTAACATTAGAACTGTCAAGCCTCAAAGTAAATTCAATGTTCAAGCCTTTAATTTCATTTGAATTTTTTAAAAGAAGGTGCACTTTTCCCATGTCATTCAGTCAGCAATTGACAGAAATAGAAGAAGTTCAGGTCTTTTGCTTTTGGAATACATTCTCTTTATTTTTTTCTATCAAGGCTTTTGATGGAAAAATTTTCCACAGTGCCCACATTATGAAATAAATTTGTCATTATATTTTAAATTTCAAGCAATGAAAATTAAGAAAATGGGGTTGACTGCTGGGCAAATCCAATATTCCCAGTATCTTTTTAAATTTATTTTCTTCTGAAAGATTAATGCTAGCTAAAGAAGGCTCATTGTTTGTCGAGAATTCTGGGTAAAGTTGGGTACTTCTGTGTGCAGAAGAGTAGAGTTGTTCGAGGAATTGGCTGCTCTCACTATCTTACATTCAGGTGGGGTCATATAACCGGGTTCTGGCCAAGAGAATGTGAGAGGAAATTATATGAACCAGGACTTGTCCAGCTGTAGTTTGCATTAGAATCACAAATATATATTCCTGAGCTCCACCTATCAAGTTTCTGATTGGGTAGCTCTAAAATAGGGCTTGTGAATTTGCATTTTTAATCAGTTATCAGGTGATGCTGATGCTGCCTATCCATGACCCACACCTTGATATACATTACTACTGCTTTGTCCATGTTTAGAAAGAAATGATAGGTTTGTTTTTTTTAAATGAAGCCAATATTTTTGTTATGAACAAAAATAATTGTGCTCTATTTACAGTGAAACACATGAATACATTCTCTGCTAGCATTAATTTTTAGTTATAGAAGTTGTGGGCATTTACAAATTCATTTTTTAACGTGGATATTTCAAAGGAAGAAAATCCTGTGCAACCAGGGGACAGTTATAAAGAAAAAAATGTAGAAGAGAGATGAAAAGTAAGAGCTATGAATTTGAGGCTTAATTTGTCATATCTAAGTTATTCATAAGAAAGCATAGCCAGAAGGAAAAAAAAATGACACAAATAAAGAAATTACCAGCACATATTTTACAGAATTTGGAAGATCTCTACTGACCACTATGATGATAATTACTTTCTGATGTAAATTACAACAATTAAGCCACCCTCAGTACACATGTTATGAGCTTCAGAAAATCACAAGCATGTGAACACAACTACTTGATTTTAATGCAAACTCCCCTTTTCAACATAAAAACAAGATGTTTTCTGGTATGCTAGGAAAAACTCTTTGGCTTAGGAAACTGTCCTTCCAGAGCCATAGTTATTCACTTGTCTTTCAGTCCACTTTTCAGTTTATTTGTAACCTGCTTCACTCTTCACTTTCATCTTTTCACCTCTGGCACAATGTGTAAACAACTTATCTAGTGCGTCACTCGGTCTCCATGGTTTCAACACCCTATTTCAACATCATGAGGAACACTAGTACTCCTAGAGTAAAATTTTATTTCATAATATGCCTGTGATTCCTGATCCTCTATATCTGCTTAAACCTGCCCCCTTTCAAATTAGGCTCACTCAGGTAGATCCCGCTTATTAACTCGAGATTAAAGATTAGTCTCTCCTTGGTAATAATTATTCAAGGTGGACAAGGGAGTTTGTGTTTGTCTACTTTGCCCTACCACAGAGCTGAGAACTCTACCAAACACTTACATCATCTTCTCCCACACCTGTCGTAGGTATCATCATCATTTTATAAATGAGACGCTTGATGTCAAAAGCAGTCACAATTTTACTAATAACACAGTCAACATTTTTTAGCAAAGCTAAGGTTAGAATAAAAATCTCACAAACCCAGTGTGTTATATTTTAAGATATTTAACCTTACAATAATCGTTGTGTTGTAAAAATGAAGATACACCCAGAGTATGCAGCCCTGTGATTGCAATACATGGAAAATTGATCAACGATTTGTATTTCATGATCTCTCTAGATCGGGGTCAGCAAACTGCGGCTCGCAAGCCATATGAGTCTCTTTGAGTATGTTCCATCTCAAAGGTTTGCCAACCCCTGAAAGAGCCAATCTTGTCCCTCACAACAATTTAAAAATTATTCGAGAGCCAAAAATATATTTTTACATAATCACCAATATGTGAATAATATCCTTTAAAAATTTTATAAATGAAACTATGATAGTTTAATTTTCATTTTAAATTTTACTTCAGAGCCTGTGGCTCACAAGCCACAGTTTGCTGACCCCTGGCGGCTCTCCACTTCAAAAGTTTGCTGACCCCTGCTCTAGATTATACATCCCATGTGTCAGAAACTGCATGTATCATTTACGTAATAATACTGGTATAGAATGGTACTTTGAACTGAGAAGGAACTTCATAAATTAATATTTTATCATAAATTTATCATAAAATTAATATTGAATCAGTGTTGTAAATATTAAATAAAATCATAAAGTATGCTTAAAGAAACACCATTTATTCCAAGTTATTTTACTTGATATGGTTGTTAAGAGGATAGATTCCAGACTATACACTGCTCCTAAGTTATCTCTTTGTTGCTCAGTTTCCTTATCTGGAAAATGGTATGATAATATCACCCAACTCGTGGAATTTTTGTGAGAATTAAGAGAAAATTCACTTTTGTCTCTTAGGTTACTGTTGAACACACTTTGTAAATATTCGCTCTTATGGGACTTTTCATTTGATTCTGGTAAATAACTGGGTTTTTACTTAAACTTATGATAAATGTACTAATCATAAAGAGATACAAAGGATGGACATTAGATTGGAGAATACAACAAAAAAAGTATTTTCATCATAAAACAAATACAAGACTTCACTAATATTTTAAAAATAATTTTTACAACATTGTCTAATATACATTTCATCCTGATAAGGGTCTTACTAGGTAAATGGTTTCTTATTATCCTGTTCTTTTGTACCAAGACAGGAAATAAAGATAAGCCACATTTCAAAGTTGCACAATCTCTAATTCAAATACTTGAAACTTAGCCTTCAGTCCTCTGAACCACATAATAGACTAGATATTAATTTAGTCAGTTGATATCACTGAGTAGAATTTCTGCATACTCCTCACCATGTGTACCTCTTCCTGCATTTTCTTCTTTTTTTTTTAGATTTTTATTGGGGAATTGAGGAAGGGGAACAGCGATTGGGGAAGGAAAACAGACAAGTTGCTGCGCTTTTGTTCTTCAGTCTAGTTGTGGAGGATGTTGCTTCACTGGCCCATGTTGGTATTATCATTGCGCTCTTCCTGGGTGAGGCAGTTGCTCGCAGGCCACTGGACAGCCACTCACGGTAGTTCATGGAAGCCCACTGCAGCAGGGGCTGCAGCCTAGCCATCGCCAGCGACTCATGGCAGCCCAGCTCCAGGTCGAGCTGTTGTTCACCATCTTAGCTGTAGAGGGCGCAGCATCACTGGCCCGCACGTGGGATCCAAACTGGGGCCCTGCTGCACAGAGCTGGTGTCCCAAGCCAACTCTTAACCAACGCGCCACTCGACCGGCCCGTTTTTCTTCTTTTTTTCTTCTTTTACTCTCTTTCTTTAACTTCAACTACTCTTCTATTACAATTGGATTTGGGGGTTTTGTTTTTGTTGGTGATGGTGGTGCTGGTGGTGGCGGTAGTTTTTGAAGAAATTGCTTTTTCTTTTCTCACTATCTTTTTACTTTTTTCTCTTTGTGACCCAAGAAATAAAAGTACCCAGTAATACACAAGAGAATTCCTTTGTAAGCAGAATTTGGGATTTAAATTATTTGACTTCTATAATCATTTTCTCTACAAAAGGCTTCTTTAAGCGGTCATTTAGGATAAGCCAATGTTTTCAGACATTCTTTTGTCACTGGCAGCATTTGCCATCCATCTTTAAATGGGTAACTCCCTTGTCAATGGCCTAGTCTCCCAGATAATTCTATACAGTACATCATTATTTATTTTCTCCAACAATACTTTGGAATCATACCAAATAAATCATGTGCTGTGTTATTAAACGTTGGTGAAATAAATGAACGTGAGGTCTTAGTGTCATGCCCTAGGAATCAAAAGTGTTTATGATTTGACACATTTGTCTCACTTGCTCAGCAGCTGACATGGCTTAGTAATTGGAAAGTAGCATCATAATATCACAAAGAATAAATATGCACCCACTTCCATTGAAAAGATTTCTCCTTGAAGACAGTGGTCATTTATTTGGGAAGATTTGGACTGCTGTCTTGATACAGATAGGTTATACAGTTGTTGAGCAATAACGGGTTTTTCCAGACCATCTTTCTGTATATAGTAACAATAAAAAGGATATATTAACTCCTAAACCGCCAGGCTGGCTCAGGTAAATATATTCTGGCTAACATTGTTATCATGGGTCATGAAGAATTCTCTTCTCCACAAAAGGTGGGATGGGGGACTGTATTTGAAAACAAGGTTTAGAAATAACTTTTTATGTCATGAGATATATTATGTTGCAGTAATATATGCACAAGTAGTATAAAAATTTGATTTATAATCAGTATAATGTTATCATAATTATGTTTATAAAGTATACATATAGGAAAAGACTAGAAAGAAAGAAAGAGTGTCCTCTTTGGGTAGTAAGATCAATTATGGGTGACATTTTTCTTTTTTTTACTTTTCTGTATTTCCAAAGTTTCTACAATGAATAATAATTATTTTTATGCTTGAAAAAATAAAACTAATGTTACTAAAAATATTTTACATATTAAAGCACAACATATAAAGCAGTACTGTCTTCCTATTATTTCTTTATTGATTTTCATTCAAGTTGCCTTGCTGTTTGTGCTTTTCTCTCCATCACTTGTACTATCGCTTCAGATGATGAACACCAAAGGGTTATTGTATTAAAGTTACTTGAACTAATCCGCTTTCTCTTAAACATTTTAATGAGTATCAAATAATTGTAACACTGTCCCATAACATAATTCAAAATATAAAACAAGAGCCAGAGCACCTGGAAAGAGAAGATCCTCATCTCTGACACTTGCTAGTGGGTGACGCTAGCTAGGCAAGTTACTTAGCTTCTCTGTGTTTTAGTTTCCTCACATTTTAAAGAGGAATATTAACAAAATCCATCTCACAGTTTCTTATAAGAGTGAAGGAGTCATGATGTGTAAATATTTAGAACAGAGTTTCACATATACTATGTTATATGTAAGTGTTTACACTACTCTAAACTTAGTGGACCTATCCATATGGGCTCTATAACTCCATAAATAATAATCATGTCCTCTTAGCACTTCTCTAGTGCTCCCAACAGTTTCCACGAGGGCAGAGGGCTCGCTGGTCTTGTTCACTCCTAAGCCTTGCCTGCTATCATAGTGCTTGACGCCGGGTAGGTACCATATAAATATTTGTTGAAGGAGTAAACCCATAAGGAATATTACAGTCATGATTCTCTATCTAAAAATTAAATCAGATATTTGATTCAGTCAGTTTCTGAAAATTTCAAAGCGACTTCCTTTTTGCTAAGAGCAGCTAAAAAGGGGCACTTATTTTGTAGACTCTGACACTATTGTTTATATATTTTAAGTGAGATTCTGTTGTTCTTGAGTGACCTTGCATTCTTTCTTGATAAAAAGCTTATGTCGAATCTAAGGAAAGGGTCGTGTTTTCTGAATGGACCGACATGTGTTTACCATCTGACTTTTCTGTGTTGTTTTCAAAGTTCATGTGTTGAAGGATGGTAGAAGCCTCCCTATGGCCCAGGAAAAACTTCACACTGAGAAGCTCCATTGGCCAGATCCCCTGACTCTGAGTCATAGTTAGTCAGAACATTGCCTGAGAATAACTTTACAAGACATTAAAAGCACAAAAGAGTTTAATGAGTGACCCAAAATGGTCTGGAAATGCTTTCAAGAATCCAATGGATGCTGTGTCATTCCATGCACTTGATGTTTAGGGGCATGTGAGGGGCATATCATTTTTGTTTTACTTGTGGAGATAATTTATAGCAGAGTATGATAGTAGGTCTGAAGCTCAAATTTACCTATGAATCCTATTTAACACTTCTTAGTGAACTTTAGTTTCATAGCATTACATTAAGCATATCGTGAAAAAGGAGATGAGCATGATATTTTAACTCTTGGATCAAGCTCAGATTATTGAAATCTTTTGAGTTCTGATTTAGTACAATTCCAGGATGTGAGAGGCTTTTCAACATATTTAAGCTGTTCTATAAGCCTGAGACTAGAAATGAATCACAGATAATTTTTCATCTTGTCAGCTACCGACATCATGCTGAAGGAATTCTTATAGAAAAACAAATGCCTATTCAGAGAGCATTAGCCATCTCTGTTCCCTGATAATCAAGTCAAAGCAGTAGTTCCTACAAAGAAAGTTTGAAAATATGCAATCACCACTTTTTTTTTTTTTAAGATTTTTTATTGGGGAATTGGGGGATGGAAACAGTGCTGGGGAATTGGGGGAAGGGGAACAGACAAGTTGCTTTCGTTTTGTTCTTCAGTCTAGTTGTAGAGGACATTGCTTCACTGGCCCAAGTTGGCACCATCACTGCACTCTTCCTGGGTGAGGCAGATCAGTCGCCGGCTTCTGGACAGCCGCTCACTGTGGCTGCTGGCCGCTCATGCTGGCTGCTGGCTACATACGGTAGCCCATGGCAACCCACTGCCACAGAGGCTGCAGCCTATGTCGTCGCCGGCGACTCACAGCAGCCCAGTCCAGATTGAGCTGTTGTTCAGCATCTTAGCTGTGGAGGGCAGTGTCACTGGCCCTCATATGTGGGATCTGAACCGGGGCCCTCTGGCATCCCAAGCCAGCTCCCAACCATCGTGCCACTTGGCCGGCCCTGCAATCACCACTTTTAAAGTATATACATGTGTAAAATTAATTAATAATCAGATGTTTGTATCTCACAAAGATAGCACTAAAACAACAGGAACAAATTAAACAACCCATACCCCCGGGCCAAAGTAGCATTAATCCAGGGACTGAACAATGTTAAGATTATAAAGATATCACTCCTAGATTTCATCTAGCATGAAAGAGTTATAAATCTAAGCACACTGACTTGGTATAATATTACTGACTTGCAGATAGTCTAAGGAAAAGCTATAAGATTTACTGGGAGACAAGCCTTTATTCACCACGTCTAGTCTAACATTTCTTCAGCTTTCACTACACTTTAGGATTAACTGGGAACCCTTATAAATCCCTATACCCAGGTCAAACACCAAACCAATTCAATAGGTATAAATCTTACTTGGAGTGGGAACACAGGCATCAGTATTTTTTTAAATGTGTCCATATAAAGCCAAGGCTAAGAACCACTGCTCTAGTTATATTCTGGTGATAGGGTCATGTGTAGGATCTATCTTTGGGCATGTTGGTAAGGGGTGGGTGACTCAAGGCATCATTTACTATTAATATATGCTGGCACTTTATTAAGTGCTCTGCCTGTAGTAACATTTAATCCATCCTAATGGGTAGAAACTATTATCACCCCCATGTCACAGGTGAGGGAACTAAGAAACAGAGATGCCATACAACTGGGAATCATGGAATGGGGATTCAAATCCAGGTATTTGATTACACAATGATATTTATTTAACAAATATGTTTTTAAAGTTCATATAATATACCAAGCATAGTGTCAAAATACTTGTTGGAATCTCCAAATGCTTAATACAATAAACAAGGAGATGCCCTCTACCAATAAATACCTAAGTATCAGCATCTGCCTTTCCACATGCGCTGGAATTAAACATGAAAAAAATAATGCTACTTTTAATAGTACCCTGGAAGAATTGATAACACTAATTAAAATAATAGACAAACTAAAGATGACCAAAACGCTATTTGCATTGACTTATGCTTGCCTTCCAGGAGGTCAGAAAAGTAGAATCACAGTCATGTGAGTCTAGCAATACTGAATCCGCCTGTAATCATATTCACAGATATTCAACACCCATATGAAACAGTGCTGAAGGAACGGAATTCATAAGAACAGAGAACAGATTTCGCACTGCAATTTACATTGTTTCTAATTCTCTGGAAATTGAGTACTGTTTAAGATATATTATACTTTCTGCAGGGATATTCCCAGGAATAAGGTGGCAACAGACAAAATGACCTCATATATGTGCAGTATAATAATAAAAAAAAGAGTCTCCTCATCCTACATACTGATGTTGACATCCGGCTTTCACAAAAGGGAAGATATAAGAAAACCACTGAAGACTTAAACTACATTTTATGTTGTTGCTTCCATAAAGGGTTTTCTGTTTAAGAGAATCCATAGGTTGAAAAGCAATCGTTTGAAGATATCAAATACATTCTCCCTTTTAGCTAGGGAGAGACATACCAATTTAGACCCAAATCTGAATAAAAATGATCTTATAGAAGTAAATGTCAGAAAATTAATAAATGTGAGTTTGAAACAACCCTATTTTTCTATCCCATGGTCACCTAAAAGTGTTATTTCAGGACCGTTCAAAAGAACTAACGCCACCTTCAAAAACTTTCACCATAGGAAAGACAGTTTGGGGAATATAATCAATAATGTTGTAAATATTTTGTAGGGTGTGAGATGGACATGTCTTGTTAGGGAGACCACTTCATGGATGGTGTAGAGCCCTGACCACTGCAGTGTACACCTGAAGCTGAAGCTGAATAATAATGAATGTCAACTATAATTTTATATATATGTATACATATATATGTATATATAGTCACAGGATATGGAGTACAGCATAAGGAATAGAGTCAATGGAACTGTAACAGCTATATACCATGTCAGAGGGGTAGTAGATAGGGGGAGGAGGGTTATCACTTTGTGAGGGTGTAAATGTCTAACTATTACATTGTTTTGTACAACTGGAACTAAAAAAAACATCTTTCACCATCCACTGATAAATGATAAATCTACAATGAGGTCTTCACTTCCTTAGCTTTTTGCCATTAAAAAAAGAATGTATATATTTCTGAAGGGGTTAAATGTATGCCACTACTAGTCATTTACAGTGAGTTAATGGTTTAAAAGTAAGCTTTTCTATGAGTTTAGGAAAGAGAACATGTGGGTCCTCAGACCTGGGAAGGGTGGGAAGAGGAGTTGATACCCACAATGGGAGAAAGAAAGTGTGCAAAGTCTGGGAACACTAAAGGCAAATTTCAGCCATTTCACAAGTTTATCCTGGAACCACTTTCAATAAGGAAGCAGGAGATATCTGACAAGGGAAACTAGAAACAAAATTGTTTCTTTTCTTCCTTGATGATACAAATTTCCTAAGGCTAATTAAGACTATGAAATTTACAACATGCAAATAGAGTAAAGAAATTTTAATTATAGGTAACTCTTCTGGCTGTGAACAAAACTGGAAAATGAGCATATTGAAATCCTTTAAAAAAGAGAAAGAATAATAAAAGAAAGAGAAAGAGAAGAATTCACATCATCATCATCACCATTGTCACCGTCATTGTGATAATTTGGTTCAATAAATAACCAGAGAGGTTAGGTGCTTCAAGGAGTTTCACCACATGAGGTCTCAGACTGCAAATAAAAACTATATTGGCATCAGCAAAAAAAGCCACTGACCATATTAAAGTGCAGAGAAACCACACTGCAAACCATATGAAGACTCGACCATGTATGAAAATTAAACTAAAATAATGAGGTGTACAGAATTATAGGATAAACAGAAAAATCATGATTATCTCCAGATGATAGAAATATTGAAGTACATTGAAGATACAGGATGCATAATATAAAGGGAACTGCAAATAATCTTATGCTAATAGAAGATATTGCTGATTCTTGTAAGTGTACTGATCCAGGAAGCAATGTGTCATCCTCCTGCTGCCTCTCTCATTTGTGAAATTCAGATTCGTTTTTCCCACAAGAGATGGAAAAAAAGCAGAGAAAAAGAAGTGAGAATTGCAACTCTCACAGATCAAAGAAAATGAACTTCTAGCAATAATTACAAGGAAGAAAATAACGTCAACCCTAGAAATTAAAAATCTCATTCTTAAGACAATAAATGGAATCTGACATTAAATGTAACCTTTCCATTTATTGAGGAAACCTTTTAAGAAATAAATTTGAGAAAGGCTGGAACAATCATCATACCAGTTACTAATGCTGAAAACAAATCTCTCAAAACCTTAGTGGCTTAAAACAATAATAATGCTATTTTTTCTCATGATTTCTGTTAAGAATCCATAAATCGCTTGACTGGGCAGATGTGGCTCAGTGTGTCTCAGGAAGTTGCTGTCAGATTATAGGTAAACATGGAGCTGCTGGGGGCTGTCCCATCATCACTCTCTTCAATAGTCTCATGGCTTTGCCATGTGATCACTTCAGGTGGGATGGTTTGGGCTTCCTTACAGCATGGTGGCCTCAAGGACATAGAACTACTCATGTCTGCAGCTTAGGACTCCAGAGTGAGTGTTTCAGGGTGCGAGGTGGAAGCTGACTCCCCTGTAATGACCTTGCCTTGGGAGTCAGCTAACTACACCCTGTCATCCTTGATTAGTCAAAACAGTCTCAGCAGCAGTCTTTTCTGTTTCAGTGTATGAGATATAAATCTAATCTCTACATGGAAGGAGTCAGAAAGACATTTTAAGATCATGTGGGATAGGAGATACTGTTATGACCATCTTTGGAAAGTACAAACTGTCACAGCATTTTATCCCATCCCACGCGATCGTTTTACAATACATCTCTCACATTCTTCCCATGGGGAGGTTAGCTTTATATCCCATGCAAGTTTATTTTTTACTAGACTATAAGACAATAATATGACAATAAAAATTATGAAGCATCTCATTTAATCAAACATTGTTACTACCATTTTATTGTTGCAAAAATTGAGCTTCAGAGAGTCTACTTAGCATGCTTAAAATCACACTGCAAGTAGCATAGCCAACATTTAAACATAGATCTATTTCAGATTCCAGTTGCTTTCCATTACACTACATCATTGCACGATTATTTTATTTATTTTTTTTAAAGATTTATTTGGGAATTGGGAGAGGGAACAGCATTGGAGAATAAGGGAAGGGGAACAGACAAGTTGCTGTCCTTTGATTCTTCAATCTAGTTGTGGAGGACATCGCTTCACTGGCCCATGTTGGTATTATCATTGCGATCTTCCCAGGTGAGGCAGTCTCTGGCTGACCATTGGACAGCTGCTCACTGCGGCTCATGGCAGCTCACAAAAGCTCATGCCCACTGCCGGCCAACCCCACTGCAGCCCCACTGCAGACTACAGCATCACCGGCGACTCTCCGCAACCCAGCTCCAGGTCGAGCTGTTGTTCACCATCTTAGCTGTAGAGGGAGCAGCATCACTGGCCCTCATATGGGATCCCAATTGGGGCCCCTGTTGCTCAGAGCTGACGTCCCAAGCCAACTCCTAACCAACTTGCCACTTGGCCCTGCACAATTATTTTAATACTAACATAACCAATCACCCTCTTAAATCTAGCTCATCAGTGAACTCTGACTTATTTTAAGGGCTAGGACTTCTCAATAGCATTTTTAAGTGGAAACTCAGCACAAGGCCCACCAAAACGGGTGGGAACGTGTTCAGCTCAGCCTCATAAAGGGTTTCCCAAGTCTGCAAAGACCAGATCTAGGTCTGCCCATCAATACTGCTCTATAATAGATTATGTGTCTTTACTCATATCATTTTCCCACTTCCTATCAGTTGTTACAATTCTATATTTACTTTATTTTATCTAAATGTCAGTTTTATCGCTCTTAACAGATAACCAAGTCTCCAATATAAAGACGAAAATATTGTCATGCGTGAATTCCTTCAAATTTCCTTCCCTCCACATCAAGTTTATCTTGAACCCTTTTAATCTCTTTTCACTCTATTCTTACTTGTGTCCAAAGTTAATCTCTTCCTCTGTACTTTGGATCCCTTCCTTTCCCATCTGCTCTGAGAATTTTCTTTCTCAATTATGTCCACTTATTTTACCTTCTATCTCCTTCTCTATTGGCTCTTTCTCTTTTAAAAACAAGCTCACATTCCTTACCCTGGGTGGGGGGGGGGGGGTAGGGGGGCGGGGGTGGGGGGGAATCTTTCCCTAGCCTGTCATTTAAGTGACTTCCCTTCCCCGTTTCTTTCAGGTCTAAAATGCTTATCAAAATGGTTTACATTGGATAGATTCACTTCATCATCTCTTACTCTATAACTCGTTTTGGTCTGGGTTCAGCCTCTCATTTCCTTCAAGCTGTTCTTTCAAATGACACAGCTCTTAAGTACAACTCTGACTAGGGGTATGATAGTTGCATAAGCGTCCTTTTGTAGTAGATGTCATTCTCATAACATTCATTCAAGGTTTTTTGCCATGGATAAAGAATTTTCTTGATGACTTTCATCAGCTCCTCATTACAATGCTTTCTTTCCTTTCCTATGGTATATACCAGAGCTGGAATTGCAAGATCATAAGGTAGTTCTATTTTTCACTTCTTGAGGCTCCTCCATCCTGTTTTCCATAGAGGCTATAGTAGTTTACATTCCCACCAACAGTGCACAAATGTTCTCTTTTTTTCCATATCTTCTCTAGTATTCGTTAACTCTTGTCTTGTTGATAATAGCCATTCCAACAGGTGTGAGGTGATAGCTTCTGTGACTTTGATTTGCATTTGATTAGTGATGTTGAGCACCTTCCCATGTATCCGTTGGCCATTTATATGTCTTCTTCGGAAAAATGTGTTTGAGTATTTAGGTCTTTTGCCCATTTTTTAATTGGGTTATTTGGTTTATTGCTTACATAATGAGGCTTCCTGGGGAAAGCAGAGTAGACTCCCAAGCAGGTCTGAAAATGGCTTGAGAGGCAGCAGGGAAAGGAGACTGGCTAGCTTTTGTTATAATTAGGTGGTAGGGCTGGGTGAGGAGTATGACAGGCTGACCAAGGTTTATGTTGTTCAAACTTCCTGCTAGTGCCAAAGGAGGAAACAAATTGGATTTTCCTAACAGCTTGCCCAGACATAGGGCAAAAGGGGGACAGTGATGGGCCTTGAAAGCTGTCAGCCATCAAACATCAATCAATAATGGAGTCAGATTCCTTATTACAATCCACTATACTGAATTGTGAAATGGCAAGAATTATACTTAGGAAGGAAAATCTCATTTTTAGACATTGTGAATGCAAAAATAATGAAGAATTTCTATCAGTCTACTATTGTCTGCTTGAGAATGTTTAACTATATTCTTGCATAAGTGAGACAATTTACAACATTGAATTGTCTCAATTCCTAGATGAAACAAGGATGTTCTCAAATGCAGAATCTTGGAGGAATATTATAATTTGCTTTGTACAGCAGCTAATACAACGCTAGTGTTATAAGAGTTATATAGTCACTAAATCATTGAATATTTTTACCACTATTTCAGTTCCAAATTAGATAAATCCTCAATGAGTTGGAAAAATAAGTAAATGTGAACTGGATTTCAGTCACATAAAACCAATCTGGATAATTCCAGAAATACACTTGACTCGAAGATGTCTTTAAGTTTCACAGTTGTCAGATGCCAGTTTTAAGGGAATATTGCTCTTTTAATACCTATTGGATAACAATGTTTTTGAATTACTGATTATCACTTTTGCATAACATTCCATTTACCTAAGAAAACATACCTTTGTCTTGTAATTATAATCTGGCTGGCTAAAAGTTTTTGTTAAAAAAATACCAGTCAGTGCCCAGGGTACTTCCCTCTGAGAGAAAAAAAGGAATCACACAAATATGTCAGAAATAACACCTGCGAAATGTTAAAAACTGAAGCACATGAATAAATAAGCATCTTTACTACTATTCCTGTAAAAGGATATTTTTAGCTTTGATAAAAAGCTTCAAATGTAAATATTATGGCTAAATAAATGTGAACCGTATCTGTCTGAAACTCTAAAAATGAAGATTAGAGTCAAAATTAACAATAGTACAAAATAATGTACTTAGATCCAGCTAGTGGGATGGCCTTCTGTATTTGTCAATATGTTCCAGAAGTGGATTAAATCAGGCATGTGTGTGCTACATCCATAAAACTATTTGGGACGTTCCCCCACCTCCCCAATCTCTGTGGTAAATAAAAAATTAGGTTGAGGGGCCTCACTTTGCTGATCCACCATTTCCCCGTGTCACTACACAGACGGTCCCCAGGAAAGGTAACAGTTGAAAGCCATGTCTACTTGTAGCTACTAGATCTCCTGTGTTGTCTTGAAGCAGTCATTCAGTCCAATCACATGTGGCAATAATGCAGCAGTACACTGCAAATTGAGATGGCACAAGTGCCAGCCCTAACAAATCTTCAGATCAGTATTGTTCTTAATAAACTGAAGAGAAAATTCTCACCACATTAACACTTTGGTTAGACAATGCCACAGTAATGCAGATCTCCTCTTAAGTTTCAATTTCTAATTTTAGAAAAAAGTTCATTTGAAGATTAAATCCTTCTCTGTATATATTTCATTGCAATGAATGTACCTAGTACTGTTTTTTTTTGTTTGTTCATGATTGCTGCTTATTATTTTATATTATACTTCTTTATTCTCCATTGTTCAGCAATATGGCCACTTAAATTTTATGGTAGGATACAGGGTCTTTGTTTTTCCCCTCAATTTCACACATTATGCAGAATGGAAATCTTTCAACACAGAGTTTGTAACTATTCACTGGGAAAGAAGGAAAAAGGTGAAAAGCAAGATGTGTGGCTCTGTGACTAATTACTGAAATTCTGTATGATAAAATCGAAATCAATAAAGTGATTATGGCTTATCTGTAATCCTGCAAAAATGATTGGTTGTAACTAAAATTAAAGGTAAATAAGAAGTGTAATAACCTTCCCCAATAAATACCCATAGTTAAAAATTTTCTTATATATACTTAGTAAAGAAACCATGAAAAGTTCTTAAAATATAAGGAAATAATTAAAATCATATAATCCTATTATCTAGAAACATCTACTGTTAACATTTTTGAGTTTTACTTCAAATAATATTAGTTTTTATGTGTGTGTGAGAATATATTCCTTATAACATTGCTGAATGCTTTGTCTATTATGTAAAGATAAACACACAGCCACCTTTAGTTTTACACAGTGTTATGCTATATTTTTCCACGCTGTTAAATTTCCTTCAAACATACTAACTTTATATGACTATATCATCTCTCATGTTATCAATATGCTACAATTTATTTAACACTATCTTATTATAGGACATTTAGTTTTTGTCCACGGAGTGAGTTGAATGTTTTTGTCATAAATAATATTTTAATGATCACACCCGCACGTAAAGATTTGTACTGATCTCTAAGTATTTCCTTTCAATATAAGAATTGTTTTACGGTGTCATGGTATTTTGCTATTACAGTCTATCTCCAAATTTCTTCACAAATGAGTTGGGCCAATTTAGAATCCCATCAGCACTCTATATCATAATGCTCTTTGCACCATGGCCTTCCCATCGCTGAATATTGCCTTTTTAAAACAGAACTTCAACAATGTTGTAGAATGACATGACACACGATTTCACAGCTATATGAAATTTGATATGATTACAGGCCTGATATATTTCCTTTCTGTGAATTTTCACACTATGAGTTTTCCATATTTTTATATTGAGTTATGAAGGGGTTCTTAAATATTATTATTCATTTGTAAGCACAATGTTTTTAAAATGTTTCTTAAATATTTTTAAATTCTATGTTCATTGTTTTCAAAATCAAATGAGTTTGCTTCAAATAAGCAATAGTAATTCTCCAATATTTCTAAATAGGCACAAGGTTAGACAGAAAAGAACACATCAAAAGAACATTTCTGTTTCCTTCTTTCACACTGACCTCTAGGCATATTTTTTGTATTTGCATGTTTAACTAGAGTATAAAACATACATCTTGTATGAGAGCAGGGGTCATCATTTTTCTCTGACATTCCCTTCATCTTTTTGAGCCTTCACTGTGCATAATAGATGTTCCCAATTACACAAGTACAAAGAAATTTGATGAGTTGTGGAAAGGCATTCTTTTGTGAGGAAAGAGTGCCACACATGTCTTTGGAATGTAAGGAATTTGACCCTAAGAAGACAGGAGTCACATTCTATATAAATAGTCTTCTATGGCAGTAACTTTCATCAATTTGAACTATTATGTTCATTTTAAAGGAATAACAAAAGAATTGCTAAATTTTTCATAAGCTTTTATTAGAGAAAGGGAGGATGTTCATGAAGCAAGACTTGGTGTGGAAATTACAAATGCCACATTGTGTTAGGAATTCTAAGTCCAGAATCTGCCCTCTTCACAACAGGAGAGTTTTTTGACCTTTGACTTTTAACAAATCATTGTTAAGTTACAACACTATCTGGAAATCCTCCATTTAACATCTGCAGGATATTACAACTATATTAAGAAATGGGAAAGAAAGATACAAAAATATGAAAATCATTTGATCAAAATCATTTCAGTTTTGTTCAATAGCTTAAGATATTTATTATATATAATACACTATTTTTGCAAAATCACTAGCCAACCAAAAACAGATTACATAGATAGAAATATAAATAAATAATAACAAAGACCTAATCTATTCACTTTAAAAATGTAGGTATGATTCATGTATGCAAATATGTTCTCTGATAATATGTACAAGGGCCAATGTCATGTGCATAGAAAAGATCATATATTAGGTCATAAAAAAGACCTCATAAACCCAAACATGCAAAAGTTATACAAGAAGCATCCCCTGATCATAATACAATGAATCCAGAAATTTACACAAATAAGCAACAAAATGTTCTTCAATTTGGAAATAATTTTATTTTTCTAAATTTTTAAAAATTAAATCTTGTTATAAAAATCTTTAGATTAAAGAAGAACTGGAAACCAAAAACTCAAAATATCCAGAAACTAATGATGATAAGATACTACATATTTTGGATATAAACCATAAAAAAAAGAAGAGATGAATAAATATAGAAACATAAGCAAAAATGAATGAGTTAGAATATTTTTAAAAAGGGAACTGGTATGTAAGATAAAAATTAATAAAATTAATTAATTAGCTAATTAATTAATTTAATTAAACCTTAAAAATAATAAAAATTAAAGCTTGATTTTTTAAATCAATAAACTGGATCAAAACCCTAGCTATCATAATCGAGAAGAAAAAAAAGAAGAAAGCTATGTGCACAAGAAAAGATGATAAGAACAAAATGAGCATGGTAGAGTAATTTTAAAATATTAAAAGACTACTTTCCTAACTCTAAATGTAATGAATTTAAAAGTTGGGTGAAATAAAATTTCACCCAAGAAAATATAATTTACCAAAGTTAGCCATAGAACCTACATAAATCCTTTAAAAAAAATCAAACTAATAGGTAGTTAGGTATAAAAGAGCTATCCCCCAAAATAGAAAACACTAGGCCTTAACAGTTTCACAGAAAATTTTTCTAAACTTTAAAATAACCAAAGTGTCCTTCAATAGATGATTGAATAAAGAAGTTGTGGTAAATACACAATGGAATACTATTCTGCCATAAGAAAAGATGAAATAGTGCCATTTGAAACAATGGATGGATCTGGAGATTATAATGCTAAGTGAAACAAGTCAGACAGAAAAAGTCGACAACCAAATTATTTCACTGATATGTGGTACATAAAACTAAAAACAACAAAAGAACAAGAAAAACAAATGAAGAAACAAAACTCATAGCCACAGACAATAGTTCAGTGGTTACCAGAGGGTAAGAGGTGAGAGGGGTGGTAGATGAGGGTAAAGGGGATCAAATATATGGTGATAGAAAGAGAACTGCCTCTGGGTGGTGAACACACAATGTTATATATAGATGATGTAGTACAGAATTGTACACCTGAAACCTATGTAACTTTGCTAACAATTGTCACCCCAATAAACTTTAATGAAAAGAAACTCATTTAAAATTAAAAAAATAATTGAAATTAAACTATTCTACAGCACATTAATAAATAATACTGCAAATTATTTTAATAAAGTTTGAGCTATATTAGTATTAAAACATTAAGAAGATTGCAAACAAACAAGAAAAAAAACACACTGACCAATTTTCACTCATTAAGAAAATCTTAAATTGTTAAGAGCTTGCTCAAGAGTTAGAGCTCTGAGCAACAGCGGTTCGATGCCTGGCCCGAGCTGAGCTGCCACTGAGATGGCTCAGCTAAAAAAAGAAAAAAAAAAAGAAAAAAGAAAACCTTAAATAAAATAGTCACAAGCCCATCTAGCAGCACATTGAAATAGAGTGCATCAAAAAACAAGTGGAATTTATTCCAGGCACAGAATGATGGTTGAATATTAGAAAATCTTTTATTATATTTAATTTTCTTTATAGATCTCAGGTAAAATATCACATGATCATTTTCCTGGATGCTAAAATGGCATTTAATAAATTCTACACTAATTCTTTATCTACAATGAAAAAAAACAAAAAACAAAAACCTTCAAAAAATCGAAATTGGTGAAATAGTCACAAACAGACACTTGGGCATCATATCAAGGCCAGAAATAAGCATGCTGAATGGAGAACCAACATTAGAGGCAGAAACAAGATGAGAATATTCACTATTACCATGATGAATAAACAAGGTGTGACAGGCAATGCCCATTGCAATTATGGTAAAAAATATATTTTTTATTAGAAGTTTAAAAATATGAAAAAAATGAAGTAAAATTCATACCCTTTTCAGATGATATAACTATATAATTGAAAAATCGAAGGTAAGTTACAAAAATAACCACAAAGCATGACACCATAAAGGTATTAAGAAAACACGAATGTATTTTTTGATAACATTAAAGTGGTAATGGAAGGCCTGTTTAATCATGACTTAAAGTGCAGAGGTCATTAAGTAAGATTCGTAAAATGATCAGTGAGATGTTTTAAAATACCACTATAAGAGAAACAAATCACACAGATATCATAAGCAAACACACAGAAAAATAGCAAACCTAAAAAAAAAAAAGAAACTATTGTAGGCAGGGTATAATCTCCCAAATATGTAAATTTGAAATCAGGAAAAAAGCCAACAACTCAACAGAAAATAAGCAAAGACATGAACAACTCACTGAAAGTCAAATAAAAATATCCCCTGAGAAATAAAAAATGTGCAACGTCACTCATCATAAATGAAATTTTCATTAAAATATGATAGTATTTTTTACCCATCATATTGGTCAAAATAAAAAATGTGTGACATTCCATTGTGTTGATGAGGTTATATGGTAAAAAGCATTTTCATTCATTTCTGGTGGAAGACCTGTAGAGACAGGGCAATTTAATAAAATGTAACAAAATGTAAAATGAACTTACCTTTTTATCCAACAATTCTTCTTATAGGACTTTATTCAGCAGGAACCCCTGAAATGATTTATAATACAAGGTTATTTTCTTGCAGTACTTTTTGATTAGCAAAAAATTCAGTAACAACTAGTCATATTCATCTAAAGGGAATTTATTAAATAAACTATGGTATAGTTACATATGTGAAGATTAAAAAAAAGGACTGAAGAACATTTCTATACCCTGATATGGAAAATTCTCCAAGATATATAGTTAAGTAAAAAACAAAAACAAAAAAAAAAACATATTCGAGTTACATAACAGTGTCATGTCATTGTGTAGGGAGATAATATATTTGCCTATATTTACATAGGGAAAACTGGTAGGTTACACAAGAACATAATAAAACATGGTTCCCTAAGGGAGTTTAGTCAATACAAGGTGGCCGGGGACAGGGGTGAATGGTGATGATTGAATATCTAAATTTGTATCTTTGTACATATTATTTTGATTTTTTAACTTTATAAATGCACTACAAATTCAATTTTTTTTAAATTCAATGGGTATAAAATATTTTACAAAACTACAGAATATTATATAACAGAAAGCCTGCATAGTTGGTACTCAATGAATATTTGCTGAGAGAATGAATGCATAAGAATAAACATTGTCTCTCACATAAACTACAGGAAGGGAAAAAAAAGGAGGAATGTAAGGAAACAGGAAGATGAAAAGAAAAAAATTCCACTTGACTTCTGTGTTCACACCTTCTATTTTTATTTGAGGTTAATTTTAAATATAGTGTTTGTTGTCTTATCAGTGAATATTTCATGTGACTGCCAACAGTTTCTTTAAGTAAAGCCATATCAAAACTAAAAGCATTACATCTTCTTATGAATATATATTGTGTGATTACTGAGATACCTTTCAAATACATATATGCACTATTTATGCAAGTACATTAAGTGCTTCATTTGAAAGAAAATTTGAGGTGAGGAGCACTATTACTTAGAATTTTCAGTCCGAATGAAACTTGATTTAAGTTTTTAAAATTAGTTTCCAAAAGTTGTACATCCATTCAACTCGGCTGCATGTTTGAAATTTATTTCAGCTTCATTTTTCATGTGGTACCCTTAAGAGGGTAATAGAAAATTTCATTTTTCACACTGGCACTATGTGTGTGTACATATAGAGATGAGAATTGTTGTATATTTATTACTAATACTAAAAAATGTACCCACTATAGGAAAAGTAAATTTCAGGCTGTATAATGCAGTGTGGGTGAAAGATTCAAACAGTGAAAAATTACACATTTTTGAGAAGATGGAGAATTTCATGGGTACCTCATCCCAACTGTCGATCTTGGCTCAGGCCTGGCTTCAGTAAGCAGTTCCTGACTGAGCTTTAATCACACAAATCCAACAACCGTTCAGTGTGTCCAGCCATGTAGGGGGAAGGCTATAGCCGCAGCAGGAATGGGAGTCTATTCTACAGATCGCACACTTTGTCCAAAGAGTAAAGCAATAAATATAGCGGCAGTTAACATTCAGAGCACAAAACATGTGAGCGTGTGACAGGTGGAAGGGTAGAGGACCCTCCACCTATGTTGCCCAGCAGGATGTCATCATTGTGTGATTCCCATTCTTCTCCTTTCCACCAGGAATGATTATTGTCCTGAATTGGATCAGTTATTGCAAACTGAGTATATGCAAGGCAAGGAACTTTTTATATTCCTGTCTCTGGATCAAGAGGTGCCACATTTGCATTCATGGAGAGACCCCCAACAACCCCTCTCCCCCCAAGGTGGAGACTCTCGCACATCACCAAACACAAGAGCTTGATGCTGTGACTGGACCTGGCTTTTGGACTGTTTCCCTTAGAGAAGTCCTGGATTTTTAATATCGATCATTATGAATGTTATCCTGTACGTGCAAATGAGGTGGGGGTATTCTGAATCAGAGACAAACTATCATGAACCACCTAAACAGTAAATAATGACAGCGACATCCCTCACATCCTGATTCTTACCCCAGGGGCGACACAAGGAAATTCAGGCTAAATGTCTGACCCATACAAACGTCAAAGTCCATAAGTCCGAAGAAATGGAGAACAATGGAATTTTTCTGTTTCTCTCCAGTAGAGAGGCAGCCGTCTACCTTCTCTTTTGAAAAGAGAAGAAGAAAAAAAAAAAACAATGTTTGCTCCTTTCTAGGGATTATCACCCTAAACTTTTGGAATGTAAATACAATCTTTCCAAGGGCCGGATAAACACTGGATATCTCCTGCTTCTGTGACCTAGAGATGTTGCCAAGCCCTGGACTTCACAAATTTTGGAATGTAAATACCTAGGAAGAGAATTCTCCAGCCTTTCTGGCACCTTGGAGCTTAACCTAGGACCTAGTCCAAATGGCCACAGATCTAATTCTCATATAGGAAGAGTAAGACATTTCTGGGAAAAGTAAAAGCAAACATTTCCTATCTTTATGTTGTATACATTTTCCTGTCTCAGAGGGCTAGGGCTTTTTACAGAAGCACTGAGAAACCTAGAGTTGGCTTTCACCCCAATAGGGAGAAAGCATATTTTTATGAAGGATGAAGAATAATAAACTCTATATTTGTAACTGATATTCTAGGCAGTCATAATTGTGAGTATTATTCAATAACATTTTATTACTGTTTCTTACCCTCCTCTGTCAGTCATGTGGTAAAATTGTGCTTAACTGCCCCCTTGAAGTTAGACAGAATAATGTGACTTGTGCTGGTCAGTGATGTAAGAGTGGAAGAATCATCTGTCCTTTGTAGGTGGAAAGCTTGAAAAAACAGAGCACTAGGATGTCTTCCCTAAATAGTAGACACTCTGACGTCTGGCATCCCTGGCTGAGGACAATGTGGCATAGAGCCCAAAGATATTCCATGAAGCAGATATAGAATGAGCAGAAATCTAAACTCTTGGTATTTTGAGTCACTGAGATACTGTGGTTACTTGTTATGTATACCCATATATAAAGTAATTGAAAAACTGCTATTGATTTAAACTTCTAGAAGCTGATGTGCTTTGAGTTGTTTTTGCCTCTAGAATATGTCACTGCTCCCCCCAAGTGATAGGAAATGCTCAAGAATTTAATATTCTAAAGATTAACATCTCTGGTGTCAGCAACAACCCATGGAGTGATCCTTTTCCCATCAAAATGAGGCAGGACAGGTAGCCTAGGGAATTGACCTGCCACCCAGGAAACAAGATGAGTCACCTCCCCAGTTTCAGTGTCACAAGAAACTGTATCCAGCACCTGGAGCTAGAAAAAAACAAGAACCAGTTTTATCTGTCAGGGCCAGCACCCCTGACCCAGACCTGACCATTAGCTAGTTTCAATGTCATTATAATTTACATTGCAGTTACCAAGACTCCAATCATGCACCTGATGCCATGACAGTTCCAGAGAAACCAAATTAGGACAAAAGAGCATGAAAGTGAGGACACCACCTACTGGGAGCAGAGAGAAGAGCTACATCAATGACACACCCCTAAATCCTGCCACTGGTGCGGATTAAAACCCCAGATTGGGACTTCATGGGGGCAACTTGACCTCCCTCTAAAGTGTGTACTTTCGCTTTAATGAAGTCCCTGCACTTCTCTCCTTCTGTCTCGCCCATGAATTCTTTCTTGAACGGAGACAAGGACCTGATCACCACTGATCCAGGTCGAGTCCTCTTTTGGACATCCCTGTGAGCCTCTGGGGACAAAAATACATTAGATATTAAACTTAACAAGATTTAAATTCTGTGAGATTTCTATATCAACCGATTTCCAGTCATATGTATACATGTACACAGCAAAAGTTAAACTCTCTGTAAGAAGCTTGCTTAGTTTAAAGAAATCAGCTTTAGTTCATATATATTTGAAATTTGGTAACAAACATATCTTAAGTTTACTTAGACATGATTGGAATTGATTTCAACACACCAGAGAGTGACCCTCAAGAGTCCACAGAATACAGCTGAGTGCTGCACAAGGCAGGAGTTAGTGGCTTGGACCACGCGCGCTAAAAAATCTGGGTATAACTTTTGACTGCCCCAAAACTCAGTGCTCCCGTGATATCGGCCAGGCATTGGTTCCAGGAGCCCCTGTGGATCCAGGGATGCTCAAGTCCCTTATATAAAACAGTGTAGAACAATGCATATACTCGACTCTGCATCCGCAGATTCCCAATTCTAATGGAAAGAAAATACTGTTTTCAATCCGAGGTTTGTTGAATCTGCAGATGCGAAACCCAGGATAGGGAGAGCTGACTGCATATTTATTGGGGGGAAAAAGTCCTATATAAGATTTTGTTTAAGTCCTGATATAAGTGGACCCTCACAGTTCAAAACCCATGTTGTTCAAGAGTCAGCTGCATTTTCTTGGCTTTTTAATATTCTACAAAGATGGTCATTCCAAAAGTATAGTCTGAAAATTTCTTAGGAAAAAAAAATGTTTTCTAAATTTTCTTCAGTCAAGATTCTCTTTACTCCCCAAAGTTAACCCATCTTTATTGAGTTCCTATTGGTGAGGTTTATTTACTTTTTTGTGATATCCTATAAGTTATTAATGAAAAGAATCTTTTTAACTGCCTTCCCTATAACCTACATTTCAAATATTGAGCAGCCGAAATCCACAGGCTATCATGTCAAATCAAGCAATGTTCTGTATAAATAAATTACAGTCATGACACACTCTAACTGGAAGCCAGGAAATAAATTTAGTGACAAGTTAATCTTCTCATTTTATAATCTCAGATTTTAAAACTGGTGTTTTTAATTTAAAGAAACAGTTTCACTTTAGAGAACAACTGGTAATTGTCCACTTTATATCTGGATTACAGTGAGGGGAAACAGAAAATGACTGCTTTAAAAACTATTACATATATATATATATATATATATATATATATATATATATATATATATACACACACACACACAAAGTAGGCAACTATTTATACAATTCAATATAAAAAAGGATACTTCAAGAGAAATTTCCAACTATCGGATTTGAGCCTAGTGATTGGGAGACCTCCATTTATAATATCACTCTCTACCTTTGTTGTGCCTTTTGGTTTGTTTGTTTTAAATGAAAGAAACAAGGTCTTCTTTCTCTTGGTACAATTAAGTAAGCAAGTTTTGTTACATTTATCTCCATCAATGAAGGAAAAACAAGTCCTTTTCAAAATCTGGTTTAAGCCCTATTTCAATTAATCTTTCTAAAATCATTTTTTTCTGAAGTTATTATTTTCTGAATGTATCTTCAGAACCTAAAAGAATTACTTTATCAAAAATTAAGACACAAAAAGAATAAAATGTTCTTACCTTGAATGACTTTTAATAAAGATTCTGAAGTTTTCTAAAGCTACTGATAGACCAAATCAATAGTTTTTTTGTTTTGTTTTTTGTTTAAGATTGCTTTTCTTATTAACTCATAAATACATCAAAATGAGGAAAAAATAGATAGAAAAAAATATTTTGTAAAATGGTCTTGCTCAATGACATCTATTATCAGAGATGCAAACTCAGGGGAAATTTAACTTATTTTTAGTGTACTATCTATTACAATTTTGGAAACATTTATTTTAATGCAAGTTTAGACCACTTTATCTTCACAGTTATATTTAAAGATAAATTAAGATTTTGTTTAAATTAAAGTTTATTGTGGTGACAATTGTTAATAAAGGACTTGAAAAGACATTTCTCCAAAAAGGACAGACAGCCAATAGACATATGAAAAGATTCTCAACACCACTAATCATCAGGGAAATGCAAATAAAAACCACAATGAGATATCACCTCACACCAGTCAGAATGGCTGTCATCAACAAGACAAATAAGTGCTGGAGAGGCTGTGGAGAAAAAGAGACCCTCATACAATGTTGGTGGGAATGCAGATTGGTGCAGCTGCTATGGAAGGCAGTGTGGAGGTTCCTCAAAAAATTAAGAATAGAATTACCATATGACCTAGCAGTCCCTCTCCTGGGTTCTATCCAAAAATCCTGAAAACTTTTATCGATAAAGATGTATGTGCTCCGATGTTCATTACAGCTTTACTTACAGTGGCCAAGACATGGAAATAACAACAGATGATTGGATAAAGCAGATGTGGCATATATACACAATGGAATACTATTCTGCCATAAGAAAAGATGAAATAATGCTATTTGCGACAACATGGATGGATCTTGAGATTATTATGCTAAGCGAAATAAATTAAGATTTAAGAATATTCACATATTAAACTTTTTCAGTTCTTGCTTCCACTTTCAATCACTAAATAAACCATGCCCTGGGTTAATTAAATAAACAAGTGATAGAAAATGAATTCTTTAGTTTTTGTCTAGATAAGTGCTATCCTTTCTTTCAGTGTTTTAAGTCTTTACTCAGATCTAGTCAGACCCACTCTCAGGAAACATATAGGCCAATCTGTTGAAGAACAAGGTGCTATAAGTTGACGATTAAAAAATAATGTATCAAATTACACATATATGCTTTTGTACATAAAAGACTTTCAATTTGGGAGTAACGAAGACACTCTGGATATTAATATGAATCTCATCTTTAATTTTAAAATAATGTAGCTCACACCAAAAACATAGGAGAGGGAATTTGGTGTTTGCTTTCTTACAGATCTTGTACTGTGAGGATGACTGCAGAAGGAAGTCTGAGAGATCCCAGCTGTTTGAGAAAAGGACATAAAACCCTTCAATTATGGCATGAGGCTGAGAATGACAGAAGGAATTGGATGCCATACTACAATAGAAAAGTCTTGTTATATAGCTGTCAAAATCTGAAAAGACAGCTGTTTAAATTCTAAATCATTCTCAACAATTAGAATGCAATTGGCTAAATATGTAACTTGGAATTATTTGTTTAACCTTTTGGGACCTCTGTTACATCATCAGAGATTAAACCAAAAAAGTATAATGCTTTAATTCTCTAAGTATTTCTTTGACCAAATGATCTATTTAGATTTTTTTTCTTTACATCGGATCTTTGGCTTTATAATGCACAACAAAGCAAAAGTATTTGTGTTTTGTTTTGTTTTGTTTCCCTTAATATCTAAGTTGTCCTATTCTTTTTTTTTTTAATCTCAGAAAAGTGAGTAAGAACAGACCTCAAGTTGAATCCCAACTTTCCCAACTCTGGTTCTCAGATTGTCTCTTGGGAAAGAGTTCCTCCCTCATTGTGAGTGCTCAATGAATCAACTCCACCAAGGGCCTTGGAATGCAAAGTGAAGTTTCATAATGATCCTCTGAGGTTTCACTCTGAGAAGGAAAGCCAGAATTTTAAGAGTTTTGGCATATGATGTTTCATTTGTCCCTGTCCTACTATACACACACACACACACACAAACACACACACACACATATACACGCATATATATATATATATATATATATATATATATATATATATATATATATATATAACTGTTCAGAAGAAATTTCCCCAAATACCCTGGCACCAAAGGCAGCATGGAGACCTTGTAAAGGGCCATAAAAGAATATCCATTAATTACCAAGCCACTTCCCAGAGCTGATCTCATGATGCCTGCATTAAAGAGCATTGGGAGGGGGAGACTTTTAAAGTAACCCAATACTTTTGCATTCCAAGCATCTGTGACCTGGAATGGGACCCCATTTTCTCACAATATTGCAAAACCGTTCCTCCCAACCTTCTGAGGGACCTTGGGTATTTTAAGTTTTTTCTATTGGCATCATATAGCACAGATTACAAGGTCTACAATTAGATAATAAAATAATTCTGTCCTCTCTTCACCTCTTTTGCTCACTGCTTCCCAAACTTACAATAAAACAATTTTGGTGATATTTCAGAAAAGGAATGTGACAAGGCCTGCTTCATGTTAAAACAGTAGCTGTTGAAGCTGTTTCCTTTTACTTGAGCATCATGACGCTATCTTGCATTCCTTCCAAAGAAGAAAAGCTAATATTATTTGTTTGCTTTTTTTAATCTGCTAAGTTACATCTCTGAAAAGAACTTACTGAAATAGCGGATGTGAAAATACCTGGAAAAGTGCCTGGTATTTCGGAGCCGGTTAATAAATGTGCATTTTATAAAAGATAACTGACTGCTAAATTGATTTGTAAAAACACAAATCCTTATTTAATAGATTTTATATGCTTTAATCTGTTTGCTTCCCAAACCTGGGTGTACATCAGTATCATCTGAAGACTTGAAAAAAATAGTGTCATGTTTTGCTTAAAGCAAATAACCTCTGTCATCTTCAGGCAAAGTCAACTCTGCTATCCACATGGCTGGGAGAGCTAACTGTGGAGAGTCAAGACTTTACAGTGTCATATGAATTTTACATCAACAAAAGAATGTGAAAAGATGGCATATTTAGCTGCTAATGTGTACGTAGATATGACTTACATGGTAATTCCTAAGAGTCATCTTTAAATCCTATAGGAAATTAAGATATTTTTAAATAAAGGCTTACCTATTACACAAGTTTTTCATCTTAAATATAATCAAAATAAAATTAATATGCTGCTATTTCCAATAATTTCTTCAGGAACAAAATGTGAGTTTATGTAAAGACCTTATAAGAACCCAAGGTTATTAGAAACATGGACAACTAAGTAACTCAATCGTATATCTGTCAAATGTAACCTCTGAGGATAAAGTAACAGGTTGAAGCATAACGCAACAAGTGGTGAAAATATACCTTACCTTGAAGTACATCGTATAAATATTTGACTGTTTCAACATTAACAATTTTACCAAGATAAATAAATATATGGATGGGGGACAAAGAACACACAATAAAATACTTGGTATACTGTGCTTCTAAGTTTCTCAGGCTAGCACTGATGACAAAAGTGTCCCCATGTTATTTTGGAGCCTATCAGATGTCAGCGAGTGCCCTATGTTCTGACAAGTTTTAAGGGCAATAAACAATTATCTCTCTGGTGTGATACAAGGATGCCGGGCAAGCTAAGCTGCCCTTCAAAACTGTCCACATGTGCTGACTGATGCCTGACATTCCAGAATGCTTTCTCCCTCAGATCAGAGATTCTAAGCTGGGGTGTCCTTCAGTGTTCTAAAATACTCTATTTAAAAATACAGATGTCCAGGGCCCCACCCAGAATGACTGAATCAGAATATTTGGAGGTTGGATATGTGGAAACTTTGACCTCTACTAATACCAGTCCTCCTCCTCAAGCCCCCCACACACACACACACACACACACTCTTAGCAGAACTCTAACCTAATGCCTTTCTCAAGCATTTATATTTTAGTACGAATTATCTAAAAGCAGGTTTTCACGAGGTAAAGAAGAGTCCATCAATGTAACTGCGGAAAGAATGAAGTACAGATTTCAGAAAAGGGTGGACTTAATTTCATGTGTTAGGTTTAGTAGAAATTTATGAGAAAATAAAAGTGAACAAGCCGTCAGCTTATTTTTTCTACAAAGAAACTATAAAATAGTAAATTTCTATAATAGTTTCAAAGACTTTCAACAATTTACAAACTAGAGGAAAAATAAAGTCAAATAGAAAAATTACAAAGAAACCTCTTACCCACAAATGGACAATTAATATATAGAGAGATAAATCATATTTTACAGTAGTTAGAATATTTACAAAGCAATACAATATTTTATAATATTTACAAAGCAACTTTCACATATTCCATATCATTTAAGCATGAGAAGAACCCTATTGTTTTATAGAATTAGGTGTCAGTAAATAGCGATTAATCCTATTTTACAGGTGAGGAAACTCAGAGATTAGGTGGCTTTGCCAAGTCCTATCACCAGGACCTAAGAGCCTATGCTTAAATCTGTTAGCTTAATATTAAATGTCCCACTTACTAAATCACAGCATTTCCTGGAAAATAAATATGAATTTGATCAATTAAGATAGAATTCCTGACTTTGCAATCTAACAATTAAAATATATAGGCAATGTCTTTCTCAAAGGTATAACATTCTTCTTGGATCCCTCATCAAACCCTAAAGGATCCTCTTGCTAATTGTTTCTTAGCTAGGTTCCAGAGTTTTCTTGGGGAATGGAGAACATCTGCATGCTTTTCTGAAATTCTTTGGCATTTCAGGAGGCTGGGGGTTGTATCAGGCCCTCTTTTTCTGCTGCTTCCATGTCATTTGGGCATAGGAAATATCTGTTTAATTAACGTCAACTACTGTTCCAAATAAAACTGAGACACTAGAGGCCTCCAATCCTAGATTTTCAAAATTATCTTGGGAGTTCCATTATCTGCAATCTATATCTGGCAGAGGTGAGATCAACATCAATATCTATTTCTTAACTTTTTTTAATTAAAATTTATTGGGGTGACCATGATTAGTAAAATTACATCATTTGTACATTTCTGTAATACATCATCTGTACATCACATTGTGTGCTCAGCACCCAGAGTCTGGTCACTAGCTAATATTTGACTCCCCTTTATCTGCTCTAGCTTCTGTCTCTTCCTCTTTTATTTTTATCAATCTAGCAAAATATCTGTTGACTGTGTGGATATTTACAGAGAACTAACCCTTAGTTTCATCGACTTTCTGTAATGTTTTTCTCTTTCATTGATTTCCACCCAGATTTTATTATTTCCATCTTCCTCTTATCGGCATCAGCTTTGCTGCTCTTGTTTTCCTGTCAATGTGGAGGCTGAGATTATTGATGTTAAATATTTCTTCCTTTCTACTAAGTGCTTAAAGTTCTAAGTTTTCCTCTAACCACAGACTTCTCTCTTGTTTATTTCCAATTTAATTCTGTTGTGGTTGGAGAATATACTTAGTATGATTCCAATTCATTTGAAATTATTGAAACTTTTTTTTGTCCTAGCACAGGGTCTATCTTGGAGAATAAGTAATATGTACCGAAAAGAATGGATTCCACTGTTGTTGGGTGAAAAGTTCTGTACTTTGTCAGGCCAAGTTGGTACTAGGGTGATTCAAATTTCCTGTATTCTTTGTATTTTTGTTTTTTAAGATTTTTATTGGGAAATTGGGGGATGGGAACAGCACTGGGGAATTGGGGAAAGGGAACAGACAAGTTGCTGTCTTTTTGTTCTTCTGTCTAGTTGTGGAGGACGTTGCTTCACTGGCCCAAGTTGGCACCATCATTGCGCTCTTCCCGGGCAAGGCAGATCAGTCACTGGCTTCTGGACGGCCACTCACAGTGGCTGCTGGCCATTCACGCTGAATGCTGGCTACACACGGTAGCTTATGGCAGCCCACTGCAGCACGGGCTGCAGCCTACGCCATCGCCGGCAACTCATGGCAGCCCAGCTCCAGGTTGAGCTGTTGTTCAGCATCTTAGCTGTGGAGGGCAGTGTCACTGGCCCTTATATGTGGGGTTTGAACTGGGGCCCTCTCGCATCCCAAGCCAGCTCTTAACCAATGCACCACTCGGCCAGCCCTGTATTTTTGTTTTGTTTTGTTTTGTTTTGACTTGTTTTCCAGTTGCCTTGTCGATTACTGAAAGAGGAGTATTGAAACCTCCCACTGTAATTGTTGAGCTGTCTATTTGTAAGATTTTGCTTAATTTATTTAGGGACTCTGTTCAAGTGCATTTACAGCTGCTAAATCTCCTTGATGAATTTGGCCACTTTATCAATAGGAAAAGTCCCTTTCTAACTTTAGTAATATGCCTTGTCTTAAAGTCTACTTCGATATTAATATAGCTACTTTAGGTTATTTATAGTTGCTGTTTGAATGGTATATCTTTGTTTTCCATCTTTCATTTTCAACTATTTATTTCTTTGGATATAAATAATTTCTCTAATAGAAAAAATATGGTTAGATCTTGCTTTTCCATTCAATTTGTTAATCTCTGCCATTTGATTTTAGTGTGTAGTCTATTTACATTTTTTAAAATTATTGTTAGGGTTAGATTTACATTTTGTTATTTTTTTCTATATCTCATATCTTTTTGTTCCTCTTTTATTGCCTCCGTTTGTTATAAACAAATATTTTTTACTTTACTATTTTACTTTGTTGATTTTTAGTTTTATACATAATACACACACATATATGCATACACAATATTTAATTCTTCATGGACTTTGTTATTTCATATGAGCACTCTTTTTTGTATTAGTTTCAGGTGTACAAAACAATGCAATCATTATATTTTTTACCCCTCACAAAGTGAAAACACCCCTCTCCCAATCCACTGCCCCCCACCTCTGATATCATACATATCTATTACAATTCCATTGACTTCATTCCCACACTATACTCCGCATCCCATGACTATACATGTATTAAGTTATAGTTGACATAATATTACTCAATGGCAGCTTCAGGTGTACAGTGCAGTGGTCAGGCCTCCACACCGTCCATGAAGTGGTCTCCCTGACAAGACATGTGACTGTCTGACACCCTACAAAATATTTACAACATTTTAATTATATTCTCCAAAATGTCTTTCATTTCCCTGTGGCAATATTGCTGTCTAATCCCTTCCGCTTCTCCCTCATCCCCACCCCCTCCCATCGTGCAACCATCAGTTTTTCCTCTGTGTCTCTGAGACTATTTCTGTTTACTTTGCTTGTTTATTCAGTTCTTTAGATTCCACATATGTGAGATCATATGGTATTCGTCTTTCTCCAACTGACTTATATCACTTAACATAACGTCCTCTAGGTCCATCCATATCGTTGCAAATGGAAAGGCTTCATTCTTCTGTATAGCTGAGTAATACTTCATTGTGTAAATGTACCACAGTTTCTTAATCCAGTTGTCTACCAACGGGCATTTCAGTTGTTTCCAAGTCTTGGCTATTGTGAATAGTGATGCAATAAACATTGGAGGGCATATATTTCTTTGAAGTAGCATCTTGGGTTTCTCTGGATAGATACCTAAGAGTGGGATTGCTGGGTCATAAGGTAGTTCCATTTACAGTTTTTGGGGTTTTGGGTTTTTTTTTGTTGTTTTTATTGGGGAATTGGGGGGATGGGAACAGTGCTGGGGAATTGGGGAAAGAGGAACAGACAAGTTGCTCTTGTTTTTTTCTTCAGTCTAGTTGTGGAGGATGTTGTTTCACTGGCCCAAGTTGGCACCATCATTGCGCTCTTCCCAGGCGAGGCAGATCAGTCTCCGGCTTCTGGACGGCTGCTCACTGCGGCTCCTGGCCACTCACGCTGGCTGCTGGCTACATACGGTAGCCCATGACAACCCACTGCCACAAGGGCTGCAGCCTATGCCATCGCCGGCGACTCACAGCAGCCCAGCTCCAGGTTGAGCTGTTGTTCAGCATCTTAGCTGTGGAGGGCAGTGTCACTGACCCTCATATGTGAGATCAGAACCGGGGCCTTGTGGCATCCCAAGCCAGTTCTTAACCATCGCGCCACTCGGCCAGACCCCATTTCCAGTTTTTTGAGATACCTCCATACTGATTTCCATAGTGGCTGCACCAATCTGCAGTCCCACCAACAGTGCACCAGGGTTCCCTTTTCTCCACAACCTCGCCAGCACTTGTTGTTTGTTGATTTATTGATGATAGCCATTCTGACTAGAGTGAAGTGGTATCTCATTTTGGTTTTTATTTGCATTTCTCTAATGATTAGTGAGGTTGAACATTTTTTCATATGCCTGTTGGCCATCTGTATGTCCTCTTTAGAGAAATGCCTCTTCATATCCTCTGCCCATTTTTTAATTGGGTTGTTTGCATATCAACACTTTCAATGTGTCACTGCATACTGCCATTTGGTCTCCATTGTTTCCAATAAATCGGTTGTTAATCATATTACTGCAAGTCATGTTTGCTTTGCTGCTTTCAAGGATTTCTCTGCCTTTGGCTTTCAGCAGTTTCACAATGTCTTCTTTTGGTGTTTACCTCACTAGGTTTCTTAGAGTTTCTAGGATCTGTGGGATTCTATTGTTCATCAAATTTGGCAAGTTTTTAGCCATATTTCTTCAATTTCTTTTTGTTTTTGTTTTTGCTCCTTTACCTGTGTCCTAGTTGGACATAGGAGCTAGTTGGAATTCATAGTTGGAAGTTGTGACATTGTCCAACAGGCCTCTGAGACTCTCTCCCTTGTTCTTCAGTCTTCTTGCTGTTATTTAAGTTGGCCGTTTTCTATTGCTCGAACTCACAGTTGTGGTGATTCTTCCTTCTGCCATCTCAACTTTGTCATTGATCCCCTCTTTCCAGTTACTATAATTTTCAACTCTAGAACTTATTTCCATTAATATAGTTTATATTTCTTCACTGATATTCTTTATTTATTAACTCATTTTTATCCTGAGTTACTTTATTTCTTCGAAAAGTGTTTACTTTGCTTCTTTGAAAATATTTGGAATGGCTGCTTTTAAGACTTTGCTAAAGCCAGCAAATGGACCCATTCAGGGTCAGTTCTATGGACAGGTCCTGCTTCTGTAACTGAGCATGAGCCACATTTTACCATTTATTTGTAAGTCTTACAATTTTTGTTTAAAAGCATACATTTTAGATTATCTATTGTAGCAACTTTGGATTTTTGTGGGGTTTTTTGAGGATTCTTGGACTTTTGTAACTCCCTGTATGGATTTAAACTATCTGCTCCATGGTATGTTGTCACTAGCGTGTCTGCTCTGGTTTTTCATTCTTAGGTTTATTTTTTAGCCTGGCTTCCTAGGCGTTGCCTCCCGTAACTAAGGTCAGCTAATGTTTTGACAGAGGTTTTGCTCTAAACACCTTAAACATAAGGTTTCCACCCTCTGCCAATTTATTGTAGGTGGTTTGAGAAATGCTTTCAAAGTTACAGCCTTTTCTCAAGTCTCACTTGGCTTTCTGTTTTGTTTTGTTTTGTTTTGTTTTGTTTTGTTTTGTTTTGTTTTGTTTTGTTTTACTGGGCTCTGTTAGGTCTCTCCTGGACATTCACAGGTTCTCAGTCAGCCAGTGGGCATGTGACGAGCTTACCTCAGCATTTCTACGGCTACTTTATTTCCAGAGTCTCCCCATGAAATGTCTGGCTAGAAGGATTTTCCTGCCCGTTTCTAAATGGGTCCATCACCACTGTTAATCAGCAAAGCTGAGTTCTGCTTCCTACCTTGAACTAAATCAGTCTGCCCCCATTGGCAGCAAAGCCACAGGTTTTTGGTCTCAGCTATGACATGTGAAACTAGATTTTTTGCCACCAAGGAAAGATGGGACGTGAGCAGTTCCAGGGACAGGACCGGAGACTCCTGCTGTCCTGACTCAGCTCTGACACGTTGTTAGGAATTCATGCTTCTCAAATTGTCACAGGATTTTGGTCAATTTCCAGTGCCTTAAATACTTATTTGTAGCACTTTGTCCAGTTTTATATTTTGTTTTTTATGGAGATGAATTGACAAGCTATTCATGCAACTATTATCCCATTGATAATGTCATTCTACAAAAGGCAAAATCATAGGTCAGAGGTTTCCAGGCACATGGGGGTGGAGAGAAATCCTAACTACAAAGGAGATACCGGGAAACTTACTGGGGTGATAGAAATGCTCTACAGTGTCCTGCTGATTTTGGTTACACGACTATGTGTAGTTGTGAAAACTCATAAAAGCGTACACTAAAAAAGGGTGAATCTTACTACAGGTAACTGATATCTTTAAAAAAAATCTGGCTTTGCAATAATAATAATATAGTCTGTGGGGGTAAATTCAATTCCCAATTTGCCTGTGAATACCTGAGTGACCTGGGACAAGTCACTTATCCTGTTCCTCTTCCCAACATTGCCAAATAAGTATGATAATTGTATTAGTTTCCTATCGCTGCAATAACAGATTACCACAAACTTAGTGGCTTATAACAACAAAAAATTATTGTCGTATCATTTATTAGTTCAGAAATCCAAAATAGATCTCACGGAGCTAAAATTAAAGTGTCAGCAGGGCTGTGTCCTTTCTGAGGCTCTGGAGAAGAACCTGTTTGCTTGTCTTTCACAGTTTCTAGAGGCTCCCTGCATCCCCTGGCTTATTCCCCTTCCTCTATCTGCCAAGTGTGCAGCAAAGCATCTTCAGGTACCTCTCTGACTCTGACTTCCTGCCTCCCTCTTCCACATTTAAAGAATGCTTGTGATTATGTTGGGTCCACCTGGATATTCCAGGATAATCTCCACATTTTAAGAGCTGATTAATTTCCTCAATCCCATCTGAAACCATCCCCCTTGCTATGTAATATAATATGTAATATAATACATTCACAGGGGCTGAGGATTAGGGACTGAACAACTCTGGGATGCCTAGCACAACAAGATTACCTACTTCATGGGTTTGTTGTGAAGATCAAGTGACTTATAAAAGTGGAAACCACCTAGAACAATACCAGCACAAGACGAATACTCAGTACATTAGCTCTATCGTTAGTATCATGATGACTAACCAGCTTTTCATATTGGGGTCGGGCGTAAAGCAAAGAGGGAATGTGGGAAGTGGAGGGGGTGCATAGATCAACACAATCCTGCCATACTCTCAATGGAACTGAATGTGGAAATGTCAATATAATAATGTTCACTCAAAGACAAGAGCTGCCATTCAACCCTGTATCCCTCTGGGTTTCTGTCCTCAGGCCAAACCTATACATCATCAAATCACAATACAAATGAGCCAATGAACTATGTGAGGGAGAGACACTTTTAAATCCTATTGAATTTCCTGATCCTCAGGCCATCACCAAGGTGAATAAAGTGACTGTGTATCATAAAAAATGGGCTCATTTTCAGCATTCCCATAAAACTCAGTTTAAGTACTTTTTATGAACCCATAGACATACACAGCCTCAGGTACCATGAAATGCTTTGTTATACCACAGCAGGAGACATCATTCCCAAGCGTGTGCACACATGTGGACTGGAACAGGCACAACCCAGTCATATTTTTCAAATTTGTAAGTGTTTGGTTAGAATAGAAGTCATTATTCTCAGTCTGTGGGTATGCAAACCATGTAAACAAAAGAGAATATTAATGATTCAAACTTAGAGCCATCATTTATTCATTTCTATATTATTGATGTTTCATGCAATAAAAATGCTTCATTATTTCAAATGGAAAAAATACATGTTCCATATATATATGGCACCCTATCATGTTAGGTAGATACATTTTTATTTAGTAATTATATGCAGCCACTCCAAAGTAACTAAAGTACTTTAAGGCTATTTTTGCTCAGGAAAATCAAGTATTGAGTGCATTTTGTATAAGAAAATGGCTTCTGAAAGAAACACAAGTTCATACTGGAGTAGCAAAATTTGAACAAACATGTGTAATATAACTGAAGCATTGCTCAAAGTGAAATCTATAGTTTTAAATATCACATTAATACACAAAATGAATAAAACAGTAAAATGAATGAATAAAGCATATTAGTCTTGAGGGGCTTATAAAAATAAATAAACCTGTGGAAGGAATTTATAAATATAAAAACAGACTTTAATAGATTAAAATTATTAAATAGAATAAAAACAAATCTAAGAATTATTTTCTCTAAAATACAACAAAATAGGTAAGCTGTTAATAATTAAATCAAGACAAAGACTAAAAGTATGAATACAAAATACTGAAATGTTTTCTGTGGAAATAACCACAGATAGAAAAGATGCTAATAGATTCATGAGAGAATCTTTTGCTCATTGTTCTGCTCAATGACAATGAGAGCGTGTATGAAAGAAATTATTTTCTGGAAACACATAAATTCAAATTAAACCCAGAAACAGTGTACAGTGTTATCAGACCTGTTACTCTAGCAGCAGTGGGAGAAGAGGGTTAAATTTTACTGCATGTTCTTTCTTTTAAATTGTGTCCTCTTTTTGCATCAGCAATTCAAACAAATAAATGAAATGCGTTGTTAAAGAAAACTTACATCAATAAAATAATTGGCTACTTTGAAATCAGCAATGAGTTTACTATAGGTTAAATTACTGACAAGAGTAAAAAATTTAAATATTTGTGATATTTTGATTAAAGTGACAAGTGGGAATAATGGAAGCAGGGCTTCTGTAAAATCAGAAAGTCTAAAAAAAAATGCCCATTCTTTATTTCAAATTTTTTTATATTCAAACACAGAAATCTTTATCCATGTCTGCAGTTCTATGCTTTTATACTATTTACTATATTACAATCCTTGGAAGTAAAACTATGCCTTTCATGAGTCAGGATTTCATTTAGAATTCAGAATTATTAGTAGGATAGTAACAACACCTTTTAGGAGATACACCAGCATTTGCTATTTTAAATAGCCAAAGGATCAAAAAATTTGCCACAACAATGCTGAATGCACTGAGCAGCAGATGTGCTGGGAATGTACCCCAGATGAAAGTACTTCACAATGTACTTCAGATGAAAGTACCCCACCAACATGAGAACCAATTCCAATTCTTGTGTCTCCCTTGAGTACTTTCACTCAGATCTTTACTTTTATCTCAAAGCCATTCACTTAAATTGCCCTTGATATGCCCTTATTCGTAGCTCTCTGGTAAACTCTCAGACTTCCATCAACTTGCACTCAAAAAGCTCTGAATCGTTAAATTGAGGACAATTTCTTTCCTAAATCTCTCTGCACATCTCACTTAACTGATAGGGGAGATTTTATCTTACAACAATCCTATAAAAGCTTCATAAGCATAGACTATATTTCTAGAACAGAAACTATAATTTATGCTATCATCAGATTTTCTTTACTCAGGAATTGGACATTGACTTTTTTTATCATACCATGATTTTGTCGAGAATGATAATATTCCACATTGTGCTCTTAAGGAAGTATAACAGGAGTAGGAGAGAATAAGTAAAGAAAAATTGAGAACAGCCCTAATGTAGATATATACTTCCACAGATCTGGCTACCAGAGAATTAAAACCATTAGGAGGATTAAGTAAATATGCAGCTAAAAGAAATGAATAGCTTATTTACTCTTACAATGTTAGTAAAGATATTCAAATATTTCCTTGCTTAATAATTGAGAAAGCAATTGTTGATATGGATAGTAAGTAGTAAAGGGGTTTGTATAGTACTACAGAACATAGGGAGACACTCAATACCATTTGCTTTAGTAATATTTTCAAAAAGAAATATTCTAAGGGAATAGTCCCATGTGTTTAGGTAGATAAGTTGAAAACACAATGTTATTCTCAACTATTGCACATAATAAAAACAATAAAAATGAAAAATAGCCAGGTAAACAAGAATGACTCAGTATTGATTTTTCTGCCACATAGAAGGGAAATGATGTGAGCTTTTGTGTTGTTTGTTTGATTTCTAACTGTGTGATTTATTTCAGACACATCAGTAAGCTTTTTCTGTAAAGGGCCCGATAGTAAATATCTTGGGCTTTGTAGCCACATGGTTTCCGTCACAAGCACCCAAACCTGTCACTGAAGTGAAGAAGCATCCATAGACAACAGGTTAACGAATGGGCATGGCTGTGTGCCAGCAAAACTTTATTTACAAAAAACAGGACGCAAGACAGATTTGGCTTACGGTATGCGTTTGTCCATCCCTGGTCTAGTTGAGAGAGATAGAAGATTCCTAAGGGTATAGTGAAAAGCAAATAATAATTCAAAGCCCCAAATTTCACCTGCTATGTGCCTTTTGTGACAGAGATGGCATGAATCCGTGAATGCATTCGTCTGACATGGTTTGACACTACTTATTACTATATATTAATCTTCCTCTCCCCTCAGGTACACAATGTTTATGTGATAGAATTTGTAGATTAATTTATTTTCTTTCATTTCACAATTTATTTTCTGATCTATTGTAAATATTTTGCAAAGAAAACCACATTGTTTTAGAAAGTATTCTACAGAATTACAACACTGATATTAGAATATTATAATGTCAAGGGTAAATATATGATAAAATAGCTGAAGAAAATTTCAGGGAAGGAAACACTTTCAACATGGTTAAAGAGATGTGTGTTAAATAAATTGTTGAATTGGATTGGATTCAATAAAATAAAATGAAATTCCTAAATGCTCTATGTTTATATGAATGAATGCATATTTAAAGATAGTATGCTGAAATTAAAAGAACTAAGTAGAAACTGTAACTCTTTTTTCTTTTTCTTTTTTTTTTTTTTTTTTTTGCTTTCTTCTCTTATAACTTCCCTATTTTAGTTTTTCAGGAAAAAATTGAGTCATTAAATGTCATGAGTAAAAAGGAACCTTAAATCTATCCCTATTTCATTTTCATTGCCCAGGTTAAGAAAGAGAACCAATAAAACATCAAATAAATGAACAGAAGTTCAATGTCCAGATTCCTATTTTGAATTTTCTTCTTAGGCCTGTTTTTAATTCTGCTCTCTTTTGAGACTGTATGTGATAGATAGAAGCTGGCTAGGCAACAGGATTGTGGGTGGTACATAATAGACACAAATATAAGCTAGTGTTATTCTGTTCTTCCTGTTTCTTCACCCTCATGCTTTCCCTGTCTATAACAAATAACAATCTCTTTGCTATAATTACGCAGTTACAAAAGTTGTCTTTGTGCTCAGCAGGTTAATGAGCATAGATAGTTAAAGGATACATTGAGAGAATTTTAGATAACTTATTATGTTGATTTTTTTGTGGGGAGAGATCGTTTAAATATAGGAATAATTACATGAGCCAGTACATGGTATTAAGACACTGTCTGTTCTAGGCTACTGTAAAATAACTGATTAGCAGTGAAAATTTTAGTCGTACTTGTACAACATATTCCCAAATACCTTTCTCATTATTAACATGCTTTACTCTTTAAAGTTCTCTGAAGCAGTTAGAGGAGGTAGTAATATATTTATTTTGCAGATACAGAATGGGATTCGAGGGGCTAAATGATGCATACATAATTAGGAAATTAGTTAATGATAGAACTTAAATTAGAACCAAATGTCCTTCCTTTCTTATCGGATGTCTAGTTGACTAAACCACTACAATTAATAAGCCTTGAGATGTGCGCATCATAGTGCACACTACATATGTGAATCTAAACACAGATTTTGATGTTTAGGAGGGGGTGGGGCATGGAGGGGAGGGCGGGGCTCAATTCAGGAAAAGCTAGATTGGGGCACAGCCTGAAAGGCCAAGAGAAGAAATAGTAGAAACATAGTTAAGAAGATGTCTTTTCAGGCAGTTTATCTAATAACAATTTTAAGGAGAGAAGAAATAGGGCCAGTTTTTGTTTGTTTGTTTGTTTGTTTGTTTGTTTGTTTGTTTGTTTGTTTGTTTGTTTGTTTGTTTAAAGCAAGGCTGCCTAGAATGAGACTGGCCCCAGGCAGTAGGCTGGGATGGGAGATATCTGTCTCCTCTGTTTCTGTATACCATGGAGAGAGATGGAGGCAGCACCCTGGCTTCTTCCTAAAGGTGTTTGATGAGGCTTTCCTACCTATCCTTTCTGAAATATACAGGGCTTCAATCCTGTAGTGGGAGAAAAGTCAAACTTATCTTCAACCCTATTGCCTCTTGGGCAAAGGGGCAATGTCATTGATATATATATATATATATATATATTCCACCCAGCCTGATTTGTTTCGTCCCAAGAAAAGGCAGGACAGTTTGTCCTTGTTTGGGGATTTATTCCTAACGATTAGAAGAGAAATAGAATAGTGCTAAAAGAAGGAATGGTGTTTATCGATGCCATTACTAGTCTTCCATGAAAAGAGTTTCTACTTTGAAGAAGTCTTATGTACCATATACCCCAGTGCTTTGCAACCAAGTTATCACCTTAGTGCATGGTCCTTTTTCACCAAACATTGTAGCCTCATTTGATTGGTTAATTTCTGGACTTAGCAATTTCTTTTAAAAAATCAGTCAAAAATTAGGTTTGAGCAAACATTTGGCCCAATTCTTAATCACTGTTCTAAATCTTTTACATATATTATTATCTCATTTAATCCTCATGACAACTTTATGGTTATAATGATTGTGCAAATTTTACATATGAGAAAGTTGAAGCTTAAAAGAGATTAAATAACTTTCAGTTTTTACAGCTATTAAGCAGAGGAGCAAGGATTCAAGCCCAAATCTGTGCAGCTCCAAAGCCCAAGGGTTTGTTCCTTATTCTACTGATGACATTTACTTAGAAAGTCAAGATTTAAATGTAGAAAAAGAAAAACTAACAGTATAAGACAGTACAGTTGTCAAATAAATTGCACAGACAGGAAGCATGTACAATTTCTGAGTAAGAAAAGATGAAGGGATTAAGAAAAAGGAGTGGGTGGGATTATGGCAAAATGTGTCTTATTAAATCTTGAAAGTCAAGAAACTTACAGGTAGATGGAAAGAGTTGGGGTATTTGCCATAGTAAAGCATGGACAGGAAGTGGGATGAAGATGCGAAAGAAGACGGAGAGATAGGAATGTTCAAAGCATATCCAAGAACAGAAAATAGGCTAATCCAATGGAAATAAAATAATAAAAATGTACAAACACACACATACACATACAATGCCAAGGTACATATAAGCGATTATAATCAAGGTTCCCATGTCACAGAAAAGATGCTGTGCCTTCCTGCTTCTAACGCTTCTGTTTCTCCTATGAGTCCAGAAAAATAATAAATGCTGCGTAGACAAGAACAACAAACAGAATAGACAGGCACTAGGCTAATGCAAAGGTATAAGAATTAAAACAAATGCGATAATCATAATAAACTGTGCTGGTGCATCACAGCTATGACACCAATAGAGCCCAAGACAGGTTATCAGGTAGGAGTTTAAAATGGCAAAGAAGTGGTGAAGGCAAGAGATCAGGGCTGGTGTCAGGATTCCCGGATGGGCACAGGGCTTCTGGGGCCTCGGGTTCTTAGCAGGTCCATACCTGGAGCTAGCTAACGGGAAGAGAGTAGGGCTCTCCCAGGGATGTGCTTATCTTCATCACTATTCCTATAAAGGGAGATTATTATCACCATTCCCAGCTGAGAACATGTCTTCCCTTTGCAACACCCTGTGCTGTGATTCCTATGTAGTCGTGGCCTGGCTCCATATTGATGATCACAGACAAAACACATAACTCAAAGTGTCTTCTGCAAAGGGAAAGGAGAGTAGAGTCAGGGCACTGAGAATTCTCATCAAAGCTATCCTCTCTCTCAGCGAATAGCGAATAATTTTCATTTCTGCTTCAGACAGGGTTTTCCATTGTCCATGCACAGGTCTGTTTGCTAGAATCAAGAGAAAGCATGAATTCTCTGCATACAGCAGGAAACTAGATGTAGAGAAAAACAAATTCTGTTCTCCATGGAAAGAATTTTAGCAACAACAGCGTTTAGAATTATTTCCAGAAAAACATGTGTGTGTGTGTGTGTGTGTGTGTGTGTGAGAGAGAGAGAGAGAGAGAGAGAGAGAGAAAGAAAGAGAGAGAGAGACAGAGAGAGAGAGAGAGAGAGAGAGAGAGAGAGAGAGAGAGAGTTGAACACTGAACTGTACTCAATTTCACATATTATATTCTCAGATATCATTCAGGTCTTACAGGAAGAAATTTTAAAAATTCAATAGGCAGCGTTCCTTGCAGATACCACAATGCAGTATTAAAAAATGATAGACCATGTTGGTGTAGACCATTGCCTTTATAAAGACTAGACTCTTAAGTAGTTCTGTGCAGCTACGTGGAATCTAAAACCCAGACTATGATATTTCAGCCCTGCTTACTGGTTTCACCATGCAGCCTCTTTGCATCAGCACTAGTTCACTGCAGGTTAACCTACATAGGCCCAAAGGAGAGAAGATGGCACTGCACAAAAAAAGATAAAGTGAAACCGTACAGCTACGCGTTATCTCAACACTCAGTCTCTACAGCACCCTGTGTTTCTCTACATGGTTTGATGTTATCACATTGTGCCCTGAACCCACATGAATATAACACCAATATCTCAAGCTCACCAGGGTCACAATCAAACCATTCATCTTTACACCCTCAAATCTATGCTTTCTCTGTTTTCTAGTTCACATAACGATAGCAATACCCTTCAAGGCTATAAAACTCAATAACAATTTTGCCTTCTGCCTCCTGTTTATTATCCAAATTAGATGATGGCAATCTTTCACTGCTTTTGACTCCTCTGGCCATGCCCCTAATTCAGAATTTCAGCATCCCTTGCCTAGAAAATCACAGTAGCCTCCTACCTTAGTCTCCCAACCTATTGTCTCCCTATTTTATTAACTCCTTCACACAACAGCTATAAGTGGCTTCCTAAATTTCAGATTTGATAATATTAATTCACCGTTTGGACGCTCTTATTGATTCCTCACTGCTTACAGCGCCATTGGGAAATTGGGTTGGCTTGTGTTAGGAGGCTTTGAAACAAAGGGGAAAGTAGGAAGGAAAGAAGGAAGGACAGAAGACATAGGAAACAATAAAGGTGTTTCAAAAGGTATTCAAATATTTTTACTTCAAATTTGGCTTTGTACTTTATTTATGTTTAATGGATTTATTATACAAAGCAATCCTACTTAGGAAAATAAAAGATATATATAAATATATATATATATATATATATATATATATATATATATATATATATATACTTATTTTTATAAAAACAAAGAAAGAATAGATCAGAAACTAATGTAATTGGTTACATACAAGGGAAAAATGTAGATTAGACCAAATCCTTAACTTTCCTGAATTTGCTGACTGTGCTGTGTTTATGTAAGAAAATATCCTTGTTCTTAGGAAATACATACTGTAATATTAACCAATATGCAGCCTACTGTCAAATGGTTCAGATAAAAAAATTATAATAGTGTGTGTGTGTGTGTGTGTGTGTGTGTGTGTGTGTGTGTGTCTGAGAGAGAGAGAGAAAGAGAGAGAGAGAATATAATAAAGCCAAATTTGCAAGATGTTAAATAATTGGTCAATTAAGTTCAAAAAGTCTTTTTTTTTTTTCTGCCAGAACATCTATCACTTCTTGCTGCTGAATTAAAGTCCTAATATCTATTCCTCATCACTGATGGACTTGGAACCCTGGTAATTTGCTAGTAACACTGTAGCAAGAAAGACTGGCAGTGTTTGCATGAACTTCACCTCTGACAGTGGGTTTGTGGCATATGGCTAGCAAGGGGTTATTTTTTTGCATTTTTTCTCTTGGATAGATGTGCTGCAGATAGTTAATTGTTACTGTAATCTATTTTTAGATTTATTGCCTGGTCTCTCATGTACTTTCTTGTGAAATGAACATTGCTGGCTTTAAATTTCCTCATCTGCAGAAAAAGAACAGTTGAGTAATCACTAGATTATATCTCTAAGGTCCTTTCTCTCCCCAAAAATCTCTTTCATGTTTTACTTCCTCAATTTTCTTTTTAATGCAGAAGAATTTAATTATCTCACCAACTGTATTTCTATATCACTAGGGAGGAAAAAGCAGTGCATTTGTGTTCATGATTGAGGTGAAGTGAGGTTTGTGGTCGTGCTTATTCCTTTCTACATAATTTTAATTTCTTAATCGAGCCCAGAATCAAAAGAAGCTTATTATAACAAGGACTCTAAAAATACTAACTCATGCCTAAGATTGCTTGCATTCTTACAAGTAAAAGAAAATTGTTGAAATAATTGATTTGTTGCCAGTCGAATGCTTTCAATTTTTATTATTTCTCAGCACTGGCTGGTAGAGTCATTGTTACACAGCTTTGCCACGGTGCTAATTTGGCATTTGCTAAAAATATTCAGTATCATGAAGGAATATTGTGCAGGACAAATGCTTTATAGTTAGCTCCAATCTTTCCAATGGTAATCATTGTTTATTTGTTTTGTAAAGCAGTGGCTAAATAATGTTAAAAAGTAAATATAGTTCCTCTTCCTTCTCTTTCCCAAGGAGACTCTGAAAGGAACTGAATGTAAATGCAGCTCAGAAGCTGCATGTGCAGCACGCCTGTGACCCTAATTTTTTTTTATTTAGTTTTTAGGTATAGTTGGTATATAATATTATATTGGTTATGTTAGCTTCAGGTGTACAATATAGCAATTTGATATGGGTATACCCTACAATGTGATCACCCTACTAATTCTAATCATCATGTCACCATGCAAACTAGCCCATGACTTGACAGACTGGGTCTAGTTGGAATTCACAGGGTCTCAGAGGTTAAATAGTAAAAGGCTCGCAGGCCTCTACTCCAATAGCTGCGACCCTGCCTGGAAAATCCATAGATAAGGGTTTGATTCCTCTTTACATCAGTAGCTCTTACAGATATGCTATGCTGTAATAGAGAACCTACCTTAGAAAAAGCAATTCATATGGCAAATTTTAATAAGGAGAACAAGGAGAACCTGCTGTTTATCTTCTGGGTCCCTGAGTCTGCACTCCTGCTGAGTAAAAATGATCTGTGCCAGCTCCAAGGACACCATCGAGAAGAAGCTGACGGGGATCAAACATGAATCACAAGCAAACTGCTACAGGGTGGTCAAGGACCACTGCACCCTAGCAGAAAAGCTGGAGGGTGGTGCCACCATCTCCCTGGAAGTCAAGCCTTTGTGAGCCCCTCCCTGCCTGAGCATCTGGCAGCCCAGACCTGCCCACAGGGAATCTGCAGGCTGCCTTCTTTCCAGGCCTGAGGCTCTGGTAGGCTCCTTACAGAAGATGGGAAACCCCCTCACCCCTGTTGCCAAACAGACCGCCCTCCACCTGGACCTTTCACCTCCCTCCATCTCTGGAGGTTCTGGCTTTCCCACAGGGCTTTCAGTTTTCGGATTCCTCTTGGGTTGAAGCCGACCAAGTTTCCACCCCACCCGCACCCAGACATCCCAGTTTGAGGGTGATTGGGGTGAGAGTTGTATTTTATATACTATAAAATTATGTGGATACTTTTAAATAAAATCACTGGCATATATTAGGCTTAAGTTGGAAGGCTCTACATTAAGAGTAGAAATTATTTTTTAAGTTATTTAAAACCCACCAATTAAAAATATTTTTGGGCCGGCCGGGTAGCGCGTTGGTTAAGAGCTGGCTTGGGACACCAGCTCTGAGCAGCAGGGACCCAGTAGGGATCCCACATGAGGGCCAGTGACACTGCCCTCTAGAGCTAAGATGGTGAACAACAGCTCGGCCTGGAGCTGGGCTGCTGTGAGTTGCAGGCGACAGCGTAGGCTGCAGCCCCTGCTGCAGTGAGCTGTCATAAGCAACTGTGAGTTGCCATGAGTAGCCATCCAATGGCTGGTGACCGATCTGCCTCACCCGGGAAGAGCACAATGATAATACCAACATGGGCCAGTGAAGCAACATCCTCCACAACTAGACTGAAGAACAAAAGGACAGCAACTTGTCTTACCCGATTCCCTAACACTGTTCCCCTCCCCCCAATTCCCCAATAAAATCTTAAAAAAATATATATTAATTTACTCGTTCTATAACCACGTATTAGATACTTATTATATGCCAGGTTCTGTGGTTCATAAGACAGGTCTCTGCTCTCAAAATCTTACAGGTAAAAAATTTAAGAAAAATGTTACTCTTTAAGTATGAACTTTTTAAAATAAAGAGATAGTAATCTGTTGTGGTTGAATTTTTTTAATGTGTGTTTTTATTGTAAGGGTAATAATGTCACCATGCAAACTAGCATAAATGATGTGTATAAATGATGAATATACCAAGACTATAGCTTTAAAAAATTTACAAATATAAAATGATATTGTTCTTAGAGACACTTTGAGAATGGTTTTGAAAAATGTAGTAATAATGCTGCTTTCTTCTAAAGCTTTTTTTTAGTATTTCATATACATCTATTATAATCTACCTTGCTACTCTACAAAGAGCTTCCATGTTAAAATCAAACATGTAATCCCAGGGATTATCAAGATTAGTATGTTAGAATATTGCTGTTTTGCAGAAAATATTTTTATTTCCTGCTAGGCCATTGAGCCAACTTTAAGTTTTTAAGACTCAGACACTCAACTGATGTTGACAACATTGTTAATCTTCCTACACAGACAGTCAGGGGAATAGTACCAACACAGGGTAGGAAAAAATTAACGTCATTAAAAAATGACTTTTCCAAAACAATATTGCTATTGTCTAAATGCCAAGGTCTTCTGAAACTATAAACGTTTTCAAGATATCAAGCCCTACTGTTCGGTAACCCATTAGCTCTTCTTGCTTTCTAAAATATTCTGTTTCTTCCCAAGCAATATTATCTTTGAAAGAGAAGCTAGCATTATTTAAAGTATTGCTCAATGAGATCATTTTGCTGTAATTGATTTTTAAATATAGTATAAAAGTATATTGATACTTTTACATAAAAATCAATGTTATGTATTAGGCGTAAGTAGAACAGGCTCTACTTTAAGGGTGGAAATCATTTTTTTTAAGACAGTTAAAATTCACCAATTAAAACATAGCTTTAGGGAGACCACCCTCATTGATTTAAGAAAAAAGAACAGAGCCTATAACTCAAATCATAAAAATAACAAAATAACCTAATTAAAAACCGGGCAAAGAATCTGAAAAGGCATTTTTCCAAAGAAGATACATAAGTGATCAATGAAGACAGGTAAGGATGCTGACCTCATTAGCCCTCAGGGAAATACAAATCAGAACCAGGAGGTTAACACTCCCCATCCTCACCAGGAAGACTATTATCCAAAAGAAAGACTATAACAGGAATTGGCAAGGGTGTGGAAATATTGGAACTCTCATATATCTTTGATGGGAGTGTAAAATGGTGCAGCCACTCTGAAAAACAGTCTACCAGTTCCTCAGAAGATTAAACATTGTGTTACCATATGACCAGCAATTCAAATCTTCGGTATATACCCACAAGAAATGAAAACATATGTTCACACAGAAACTTCTACAGGAATTTTCATAGTAGCATTATGCATAATATCCAAAAAGGAGTAATAACACAAATGTCTATCGATTGAAAATGGATAGATAAAAATGTACTATATCCACATGATGGAATGTTATTCAGCAATAAAAATGAATGACGTATCTATACGTGCTACAGTATGGATAACCTTGAAACTATTATGCTAAACGATAGAAGCTAGTCTCAAAAGATTATATATTGTAGATTCTATTTATATGAAAGTTCCAGAAGAGGCAAATCTACACAGATAGAAAGTAGATTAGGGATTAGATTAAGTCTGGAGCTGGGAGTGGGGGGAAATGGTGAGTGATTGCTAACAAGTACATGGTATCATTTTGAAATGGTGAAAAGTTCTAAAAATGATTGCAGTGATTGCTACATAATTCCATGAATATATTAAAAGACATTGAAATGTACACTTTAAATTGGTAAATTATATGTTATGTGAATTACATCTGAATAAACCTATTTTTTTAAATCTTGGAATTGCATAAAATGTTCAAAAATAATTGAAATGGAAGAATAATTACATTCTTCCTTAGTACATATGTTATCTCCAAAAATAGTTGGAAAAGAGTTAATAAGTAGGAGTACCCATGGGAGTTGCTTTAAAATGTACAAGATTCATTTAAAATCAACACACTTCTTGAATAAAAGCTGTTCTGTTGAAATCTTACAAATAATTTTATCTTTGAAAAACTTAAATATTTTCTAAGTGTGTACTATTAATTTAGCTGCATTTTGTTCTCAGAATCATTAAATTATTATTCATTTAACTAAGCCAGATTTGGCACAAACTTTTATATGGTATAGTCTGTATTGCTGGAGGTCTATGGGAATAAATATTTTTAAATGTTTAATTTAAATGTTAAATTATTATTGTACTTACTCCCTAATATTAGTGTTAAAGCATTGCAATTAGAATACTATTACCAAAAATATTAAAATACCCTCATATTTTTGGATAAAATTACACATATATGTATATATATATATATATATATATATATATATATATATATATATATTCAAGTATAATAGACAAAACAAAAATTAGAAGCACACTAGTAACCAAACTAAAGAAACCAAAACTAATGAAACTAAATTGGGCACTGGTTTCAGGGGGAAATAACTCTGAAATTTTTACACACACACACACACACACACACACACACAAAAAAAAAAATGAGTCATGAAGGGATATATTTCATATACATATATATATATATATATATGTATGTATACTATATATATTTCTAGTATATATACTAGTAATCATGTATGGTAAAAGTATTTTAATAAAAATAAGTAGTGTGAATTAGAGAAGTTAATATTTTTTAATACTTAATTGAAATACACTGGTTATGTCTCATAAATAAGAATGTCTGCCAACTTATCTGAATTAAAAGTTTGCTATAAAAAATGGAAATAAATTCCATTCCAAAAATTATTTAAGAAATTGAGGAGCATCTTAGAAGATGTGATGTTGAAAGTACATTTGTCTATTTGAAGCTCTGCGCTGAATAAAATGTCAGATGGAAAATGGGCACTTCAAGACAGGCCATGACAGCCATCCACTACCACTTGAAAGGGGAAGCAGAGGAATTGCAAAAACCAAGCGCAATAGACAAAACAAAAATTAGAAACACACTGGTAACTAAAGAACCCAAAACTAATGAAGCTAAATTGGGCACTGAATTTTAAAAGGAAATAATTCTGAAATTCTTACACACGCGCGCGCGCACACACACACACACACACACACACACACACACACACACACAAATTGGGTCATGAAGGGATTTATTTCATCAAAAGTTTGCTCCATCAAGGACTATAAATCATTCACAAACACTTAACTCACGGATAGTTTCCATGGTGACACAGAAGGCCCAAAATGGAAACAATTTTTATAGGATCTTAACCCGAATAATGGCCAAAACTGTCTAGAATAATGATTACACTCAAGATATAATGGCCGTAAGCAATTCCATAGAAAAGTAATTTTAGTAACAATAAAGAAATGATAAATCACAATATTCTAAAGTACTAGACCACAAATACGGAAACATTCACAAGTTGTTATATAAAATAAAACTTGCATATTTCTTAAAGTGTAGACTACTTTTATAAAATGGTTGATTCTGTTCCTTTCTTTTAATATATTTAACATGACACACTGTGGTTGAGTAAAACCAATGGAAGCTATTGCTATGGTATTTAGCTATTCTGTACACATTCTCTACAAAATAGTTTATAAAACTAAATTTATAGAAAGACATTTTTATTTACATGTTTGGCTATATACAAAGAATAAAAGATATTATTACAGAGCACTGATGAAATGCTATTTGATTCTGGTTACTCTTCACCTGTATTAAATAATCACTACTGGCCTTTACACTTCCCTCCTCTTTCATTTAGTAGAAAGAAAATTGCTGTCCTCTTTTGTGCCACCAACATAGCCCTTTCTGGATGGGAGGATTACTACAATTATTTTGCTTAATTTTTGGATTTCTCTAGCCTATATCCCCTTTCTGTACTGGAAAGAAAAGGCAGAACATAAAGAATGGATTTTTCAGGTTGACACATTTTACAACTATCTTTACTCCCTATCTCACCTCTAATAACCCTGAATAAACTGAGAGCTAAAACGCTTTTTAAATTTTCTTGTAAGAGTCCCAGTTATACTATTGGGTTGTGGAAAAGTCATGATGTATTTTATCTATGTTTTTCAAAGGTCACTTCTTTATATAAAGAACAAAGATCAATCAATGATATATTGCCTGTTTTGTTCCATAACCTTTTGCCATCTTTCAGTGAGCTTCATAATTCCTCATTCACAGAAGGACCTGTTTTTATTTGTGAAAAATTGAACAAGGCGCTGATTTACAGCCTCATCTGAATTGAACGTTACACCATGCAAGGAGTTTTGAAGAGAGCAAAACAAGTGGAAGTCTGATGGCACAAGGTCAAGCGAGTATGGTGGGTGTGGCAACACATCCCATCCAAGCTCCAGTAATTTTTAATGGGTGATCAAACTTGTGTGTGGTCTCGCATTGTCGTAATGGAACACAACTCCTTTACAATTAACAAGCTCTGGATGTTTCTGGATGATGGATTCATTCAAACTGTCCAATTGCCGACAGTACACATTCAAACTGATTGTTTGGTTCCTTGGTATGAGCTCGAAAAACACAACACCTTTAAAATCCCACCACACTGAGAGCATAACCTTCCTCTGATGAATGTCTGCTTTCGATGTCATTCGAGGCGAATCATCATGTCGGGATCAAGACCATTTGTATACCACATTGTTGTAAACAATCCACTTCTCATCACCAATTATCAGTTGCTTCAAAAAAGGATTGTTTTCCTCATGTTTAATGAGCATATTGCAGATGTTTATACGTGCCATCAAATGAACTTCTTTGAGTTCATGCGGAACCCAAATATCGAGCTTGCCTATGTATCCCAGGTTCTTCAGGTGGTCATGAACGCTTGAATGATGGATGTTCAATGTTTCTGCAATCTCTCATGTTGTGTAACATGGGTTTGACTTGATCAATGTCTTTATTTTGTTGTCATCAACCTCAGTGGGCCTCCCTGACCGAGGAGCGTCGTTGAGATCAAAATCACCAGCACGGAATTTCGTGAACCATCGCTGGCACTGACGTTCTTATAGAGCATTGTCACCTTAAACTTTATGCAACTTTTCACAAGCTTAATGAATGTTCTTCCCTTTATAGAAATAAAACAGTAAAATATGGCAAAAATGCACAGTTTGGTCTTTCATCTTCAATTTGTTGTAAAAATCTCCAAAACTCAACCAAATCTCTCATTTTTTTTAGAATGAAGCTAGAACTGTCAGCTGTCAAATAACATAGCAGTAACATAGATGAAAATGACTCTAGTACTTCCAAAAATGAACTAGTGCCATCTGTCGCAAACATGCATCATGACTTTTCTAACAACCCAATGTCTATGAGCAGATAGAATCTAGTAGTTTAGTTCACTCTTTCTTGCATTAGCAGCAGAGTGAATAAAACCCAAAGACTAGAATTAGGAAAGCTTACCTTTCCCCCGTCATTATTCCATAATGCTAAATATAAGCAGGATTCTCTTTATCCCTAATTATTTTTATTAATTAAAAGTACAGTGCGTTCAGTGCTATTATTACTTTGTAGTTATTAAATGTTGTGTTTCTTAATATAAAAGCTCACCAATCAAGTAAAACATATTTAATGGAGTTTGTTGAAAGGGGACACAGCTTTTTTTATTGTTTTGAGATAAATATTTTTTCATCCAAAGTTATTTACTGGGCTGATATTTTAATTCAGAGACAATTACACTATCCTTTGCTTTTACTAACAAAGATATCTAGTGGTAACCAAAGAAGTAGGTTTCCATAGCAGTAGGGCTGCATGGTTGGAATAAAAATAAAAAGGAAAGTAAAAAAATACCCAAAACACCCACAATTCATGAAAGAAAAAGGATGAAAAACAAAACCACTGAAGATGAAAGAAAGGTTCTAATTGTGAGAAATTGAGTTAGAAGTTGTAAAACTCTGATAACAATAATACAAAGAAATAATTGAACTCAGACAATCTATTAATATTTAATAATTGCAAGCATTTAATTTTAGCACACTTTTTAGGGCTTTCCATATATAAATGCATTCAATCTTAACAGCCCATGGTGAGTCATATATGTACACACTGTGAAGCCCCTCACCACAATCAAAATAATATATCCATCACACCCAAACTTATCATTCCTTTCTTGCTTCCCCCTGCTCTAGTAAACATTGATCGGTTTTATGTTACTATAGATCAGTATAGATAAGATTTCTATAGAATAGAACTAGTTACTATAAATATAATTAGAGTTCTATATACCCATAAGTGGAATCATAAAATATGTGCTCCTTTTCTTTCCCTCAGCAGAGTAATTTTGAAATTTATCCATTTTGATGCATATAGAAATAGTTCATTACTTTTTATTGCTTAGTAGTTTAGTATTGTATGAATATACCACCACTTGTTTATCCATTCACATGATATACATTTGGGTTGTTTTCAGTTTCTGGTTATTACAAACCAAGCTGCTATAAACATTTGTGTACAAGTCTCCGGGTATTTCGCTTAGATAAATGCCTAGGGATGGATTGGCTGAATCATATGATAGTTGTATGTTTAACTTTTTTTTTTAAGATTTTATTGGGGAATTGGGGGAGGGGAACAGCGTTGGGGAATTGGGAAAGGGGAACAGACAAGTTGTTGTCCTCTTGTTCTTCAGTCTAGTTGTGGAGGACGTTGCTTCACTGGCCCAAGTTGGCACCATCATTGCTCTTCCCGCGTGAGGCAGTCGTTCGCTGGCCTCTGGACAGTTGCTCACGGTGGCTCTTGGCAGCCCACTGCAGCAGGGGCTGCAGCCTACACCACCACCCGCGACTCACAGCAGCCCAGCTCCAGGTTAAGTTGTTGTTCACCATTTTAGCTGTAGAGGGCAGTGTCACTGGCCCATGTGGGATCTGAACAGAGCCCTGCTGCTCAGGGCTGGCGTCCCAAGCCAGTTCTTGACCACTGCGCCACTTGGCCGACCATGTATGTTTAACTTTTAAAGATTGTATTGCCAGACTGTTTTCCAAAGTGGTTGTATTATATTATTTTACATTTCTGCCATCTATTCATGGGGTGCCTGTTCTTCCAAGTCCTTGCCCACATTTGGTACGGTCAGTCATTTAAATTTTAGTCATTTTTACCCAGTCCGTAGTGGTATCATTGAGGTTTTAATTTTCATCTGTCTAATAATGAGTCAGCATCTTTTTGTATTCATATCTGCCATCTGTAAATCCTCTTTTGTGAAGTGTCTCTCCAGATCTTTTGCATATTTTTTATGGGGTTTTTTCTTTTTTTAAATTATTGAATTTCAAGAATTCTTTATATATTCTTGATATGTCCTTGAATTTTCTCACAGTAAATGGCTTGTCTTTTCATTCTAAGTGTCTTTTGAAGAGCAGATTTAAAAATTTTTATGACGTCCACTTTATCAATTTACTCCTTTGTGTGTTATGCGTTTGGTAATGTATCAAAGACATCTTTGTCTAAAACAAGGTCACAAAGATTTCCCATGTTTACATCTAGAATTAGTACCGTTTGGGGTTTGACATTTAAGTCTACAATACATTTTAAATTAATTTTGAATATGGTGAGGTATATTATGGATCAAAGTATTTTTAATTTGTTTTTGCATAAGGGTTAAATTTCCCCAGCACAGTTGTTGAAAAGACTATCCTTTTTCAATGAAATTACTTTTTCACTTTTGTCAAAAATCCATTGTCCGTATGTGAATGGGTCTATTTCTGGACCTTCTGTTCTTTTCGTTGATGTATTTATCAACCTTAATGGCAATACCAGAGTACTTGGCTGCTGCAGCTTTTTTGAAGGTCTTGAAACCAGTTAGTAATAGTTCTTTAAACTTGCCCTTTTTCACATTTATATCGGCGGTTCTAAATCTTTTATACTTCTATATGAATTTTAGAAACTCCTTGTCAATTATGACAGAAAAAACCTGCTGAGATTTTTATTGGGACTTGTTTTATAGCTAAGAGTATGATTTAACTTGGTAAATATTCCACGTACAATTGAAAAGAATGTATATTATTCTGTTTTGGGTATTCTATAAATGTTGACTAGATCAAGTTGGTTAATTGTGTTAAGTTATATTCTTGTTGATTTTCTCTCTATTTGTTCTTTTGTTTACTGAGAGAGAAGTATGGGAATTTCTGACTGTCATTGAGGATATTTCTATTTTTCTTTGCAGCTATATCTATTTAGCTACATGTATTTTGAAATCCTGTTACTAGGGACATAAACATTTAGAATTCTTGTATACTTTGGATGAACTGATCCCTATTTGTGGGATAAAACTTTTTGTCAAGTTTGGAAAAAATTTGGTCATTATTTTTTCAAATATTTTTTCTTCCCCTCCACTTGTCTTCATAAGGAACTCGAATTACAAGTGCATGAGACTGCTTGAAATTTTCCTACTACTCACTGATGCTTTGCATTTTTAAAACTTTTTTCTCTCTGCTTTTCATTTTATTTAGTTTCTATTACTAGGTCTTCAAGTTTTTTCCTCTGCACTGTGTAATCTGTCGTTAATTCAATCCAATATAGTTTTCATGTCATACATTGTAGCTTTCTCCTCTAAAATTTTGATTTAGGTCTTTTCTCTGTCCCTACTGAATATATTGAACATATGAAATACAGTTATAACTGTTTCTGTGTCCTTTTTGGCTAATTCTTATATTTGTGGCAATTCTGGGACAATTTCAATTTTTTGGTTATTCTTTTCAATATGTCTTATATTTTCCTACTTCTTTACATGCCTGATAATCTTCAATAAAACATGGCGAATTTTGCCTTTTCTGGTGCTTTATTCTGGGATGTGGTTGAGGTACTTAGATATTATTTAAGCTTTTGGGATCTTGTCTTTATTATTTCTTTTAAGCAGCTCCTGAGAGGTACTCAGTCTAGGGCTAATAATTTTCTAGTACTTGGGCAAGACCTTTCTTGAATTATGAGTTTTTCCAGGCTGGCTGGTGGAAACAGGAACTATTCCCAGTCCTGAGTGAGTGCCAGTCACCGTTCCCTCTAATCCTGTTGGTTGGTTGTTTCCTCAGCCTTGGATAGTTTTCTCTTCACCTTCATGCACTGATCGGTGTTCTGCTGAACACACTAGGGGCTCATCTTTAGACTCTAGGGATCTAACTCTGTGCAGCTCTCTTGTCTCTGGCACTCTGTCCTGAGAACTCGAGCCTCCTCGGTCCCCATAGACTGACCTGGAGATCCAACTCCTCAACTCAAGTAGTCTGTTGGGTTCCGCTTGGGTTCCCTTATCCTATGCTGCAACCTGGGGGCAATAAAGTGGAGAAATGATAGTACTCATTTTATTTGATTCTTTCAGGGATCACTATGCTTTGACGCCTGATGCTCAGCATCTTGAAAATAGTTTTTATATACTGCCTGGGTTTTGTTTGTTTGTGTTTGTGCTTCTCTCTCTCCTTTTTGTTTTTTTATTTTTTTGGTTTTATCAAGGAAGAGCATATTTCAGCCCCTGATATGAGGTCTTGTGCAGAACAGGAAGTACCCCTCTACCTTTTGAAAAGCAACTAAAAGAAGAAAGGAAAAAAAAGCAAAAGACAGAGCAGGAAAGGGCTAAAAAATGTCTTCTTCCTTGCTTGCATTGATGATGTGTAGTAGCTGACAGATTAGCTTTCTATTGCCGCTGTCATAAATTACCACAAATTTAGTGGCTTAAAACAACACAAATGTATTATTTATAGTTATGTAGGCCCAAAGTCTGACATAGGTCTCACTGGGCTAAAATCAAGATGTCAGCAGGGCTGCATTTCTTTCTGGAGTCTTTAGGAGAGAATCCATTTTCTTAATTTTTCCACATCTAAAGACCACCCAAATTTCTCAGCTCTTGGCTTTCTTGCTTCATCTTCATAGCCAGCAGCTTTGCATCTCTCTAACCACTCTTCTGTCGTCACATCTCCCTCTGACCACATCAGGGAAAGAGTCTCTGATTTTAAGGATCCATGTGATTACATTGTGTTCACCTAGATAATTCAGTATGCTATCAACCACCTCAAGATCATTAATTTAATCATATCTACAAAGTTCCCTTTGCCATGTAAGGTAAAATAGTCATAGGAGCTAAGGACTAGGACGTATGATTTCTTTAGGAGATCATTATTCTGCTTAACACAGCTAAGATTTGGTGACTTAAAACTCACTACTCTCCCCATTTTTAAGCAATGAGAATGACATTCACAAAAATCCTTTCAACAACTTTCAGCCAAATACAAACTTTTCAGAAAAATTTTTTTCAGTTTTTCTTTTCCACTCAGTTGATGAAAAAAAATTAGTAGAACAGACTGCTTTCAATATGCATCCTACTGGTAAGTCCTCCTTTCTTGGCCCATGATACTGGTTCTTTCTCAATTACCAAGATTAAAATAATGAAGTTTAACATGCAATAATGAGTTCTATATATTTCCAGGTTGAATCATCCTTCTTAGCATTTATTCCCAAGAGTTTTCTCTAATTGCTTTTTTTATGTTGGTTAATATTGTTTCTTAAACCAATTATATAAGTAATGTTAGTAACATAACAATAGCTAATATTTATTAGGCACTTTCTGTAAGTCAAGCACTTGATTTAACTTGAAAAACTCCTTTGGTATATGAAGTAGCTACTATCATTATCCTCGCTTTATGAATGAAGAAATGAATTCAACAAAGAGAGGGTAATTTGCCCAATGTTTTACAAATAGTTTAAGTAGAGGTTGGATCAAAACAAGATAATATGACTCCAAGGTCTGCACCCTTAATTTCTATTTTCATTGTATTTTAGATTCCTGGAACAGAGATGATTCCTTAATATTTTTACTCCGGCAAAGCATCTGGCACAGTGCTAGAACTTAAGCATATAACACTTGCTTGATCTATTAATATTTATTTCTTCCATGTCTTAAATTATTAAGCCATTTAGATAAATTCAAAACCCCAAAGATGCCATTCTGATTCAGCTGGGAGGAGGTGAACATGGAAGAGGTGGCAGGAATCATAACATATAACTATCATTATATATCGATATAATAGAAAAGCAGTGTCATATAGCTGCTATGAAAGCTAGTCAACCACACAGGGAAGCCTTATTACAGCTTGCTGAGATTTCTTGTTGTCTGCCTTCATACACATGCATATATGTGTACCTGAATCTGGAATACTAGGCACAGTTCCTAATGCTTAATCTTGAAATAGTTAAACTTTGAAACTGTTTTCACTAGAATAGTAGAAAGCAGAGAGTCTTGCAAATTGCACAAATTGTTGATATTGGATATTGTGGGCAGTTGTTGTAAACAGCTTCTAAACACGGGAGGTGGGGGAAGGGACTCCCTCCCTAGTGGTTAGTGAGAACATTTAGCTCAAGGCCACAGACCTCATGTTTCTCACAACTCTGTTTCTCTCAATTAGGAAGGAAATATTGAACTGATTACCTGAGCTCATTTCTATCACTTGGATGTATTTTAGGTCCATCCTCCAAGACAAAGTGACTTGGAAGAAATTTCCTACTTATATTAGACTCCTAGGGCTGTCATAACAAACTGTATAGATTAAAAGAATAGACATTTATTCTGTCATGGTTCTGGAGTCCAGAAATCAAGGCACTGGTAGAGTTGGTTCCTTCTGAGGGCTCTAAGGGGAAGATGCATTCCACACCTCTCTCCTCCATCTGGTGACAGCCCTCAGTCTTTGGTGTTCCTTATCTTGTAGATATACCACTTCAATCTTTGCTTCCATCTTTCCATAGTGTTTTCCTAAGTGTCTGCCTCTGTGTCCAAATTTCCCTCTTCTTATAAGGACATCAATCATACTGGATAAAGTCCACCATAATAACCTTATCTTAACTTGATTAAATCTACAAAGATCTATTTCCAAATAGGATTAAATTCATATGTACTGGGGATTAAGATTTCAAAATATCTTTTGGAAGGGATATGATTTCACTCATAACACTACCCTAAATGTTGAAGAATTTAAAAGTAATGTTAAGAATCACCTAAGCCAAGATTCCATTTAGGCCTGATTATCTGGATATTTTACAGAATTCAGTTATTTGGTTTTACCCTGATGACAAGCACTTCAGGCATCAAAGCCACACTAGAAATAAAGACAAATGTTCAGCTAAAATATTGCTCATTAAAATGTGAAATGTGTAATCCTCCCTTCCGCAATATAATTTCTGGATTTTTCATCAACCATGTAAAGCCTGTATTACTTTTTCTCTTGTTTTACCTGGCTAGCCCCAGTTTCCCTTATATCTGATTCGATAATCAGTTAATCAGCTATATTTAGTGGCCTCCTATTTGCTCAACACCATACTAAGGATGGTAAGGCTACTGAAAATGCAATAAATGTGGTATTAGAAGAGATCAACCAATCTAGTCTTCACGTTGCACTTAGAGAAAACTAGAACTCAGAGAGATTAGTTGTTTAAGTTAACCGTCTGGTTAGTGACATAGACAGATATCCCCAGGTACCAATTGCACCTCACCTGTCTTATTTTCAGTTCACTCCTACACTGTGATGCCTATATAACACAAACACATATACAGGACAGTGTCATTTCCATTTTTTATCTCCTTGGCTCCCCATCCCTGATTACAGCCAATGTGGAGGCAAGGGTTCCCAATAGTATCTCCAGGAGAGGACTTTTCCCTTCTGCATTTCACTCTGAGGACCTAGAATGTATTATAATATACCAAGATGGCAAACATTTGTTATTATCACTCTTTAATAAATAAACCTGTAGGAAAAGCCAAAATCTCCTTCAGGCTCTATGTAGCTGCTTAACCATCTCAAAGGCAGCTTTCTTCACATAACACTCTTAATTCTCAACATTTCAATTTGCTCTGAAAGCACTGAAGGGCTTGCTTGGGCAGCTGCTAATGTCAAGCTCTGAATATAAAAAAGATAGTTCCACATAGAACAATCACACTCTTAATCAAATAATGATTTATGACCTTGAAACCGGGCAATAAAAATTCAGATTGACTTTTTTGGAAGTTACGCCTTCTTCACTGCAATCCACTCATCCTTTCTCCAATTTTCATTTTTCTGTACAATCAGAAATCTCAAGCACTATTGTGGCTTTATACTTGCAGAAATAAATTTTAATAGAAAGCATGATTAAATTTGCCTCAATTCCTTTTTGAAAATCAGAAGAAATATTTCAAAGTATGCAAGTATCTTTGCAGCACTAAATGTGTTCATTTATTAAGCTGGGTATCCACGGTCAAAGAAAAGGGAAGGATTGAGCAACTATGCAGATGAAGGGAAATTTTAGTCAAAATTAAAGGTAAAGCAATCCAGTTAAAAATACTGTAGCTCAAGTACTAAGCCAAATATTCCTTAAGGATATTGCTAAGCATATTTTTGATAACAAGAATTAGACCAAAAAAATTGAACAGTATAATCAATCTACATAAAGTAGCATAGAGCCCATAACTCATACCTTTAATGGAGAAACATGGTAAGTTTTTTTTTCTGCAAAAAGCCAGATAATTTTACTTTCAATCTACATAAAGTCCACTGAAAATAACTTTTCAAAGACTCAATACAGCATAATATTCTAACCAAGAGCTCTGAAGTTAGGCTGCATGGATTCAAAGCCAGACATTGCAATTTACTAGCCAAATGACCTTGAGCAAATTAATTAAACTTTATAAACCTTCCTCAATTTTCTTGTCTGTAAAAGAGAGATAATAAGTACTAACCTGCCTCATAGGTATGTTTGTGCAGAGGTAATGGGATAATGCATGTAAAGTACTTGCAGTAAGTTCTCCATAGATTATCTATTATTATCTGCCTTAAAATGCTATGTTAAATAAGGCATTGGGAACATAAAATATAGAAAAAAAAAACTAATGGGAAGAAAATGAAACAAAATGTTAACAATGGTTAACATCAGAGTATACAACTGTGATTGATTTTTTTTTCCAAAACATTTTAAATGCAACTATATTTAAACCAGAACATGATTTTATGTAAGTCAGGGCAAATATGTTTCAATGGAAAAACCATTCTTAATATCATCTCTATGGAAACCTCCACTCTCTAGAAACCAGCATCTTCCCCCCAACATATACACTACTCACCCCAAGATGAAGCTTTACCAAACTCTAAACCTCACAGGGCACATGCAGAGAACTTACTGCATGATATTGATTCAACTAGCCCTTTACAATTGAAAGTTCTGTTTTAAGACACCTGTAGAATTAGAAACTTGTGTTCTGCAGAACTCAATAAAAATAGAGCTGATTCATTTGTAAAAGATATGGATTGCTATTATTATAGCAAAATGCTGGTTTGTGTTAAACATTTCCTTGTAATGTATGATCCAAATGTGATTTTGTAACATTAACTGGTATTGATTGAACAATGCATTAAGGAGTTGGGAAAAATAGATATTCATTTATTTTGGGGGAATGGCTTTTTCAACATCAAGGTTATCCATTTCAACTTCAATATCTTGAAATCTAACTAAAAGAAAGTAATGATTTTAGGTGGGGGAAAGGGCAATACCTACTTGTTTATTTCTTAATAATAAGAAATTTAGAAATGATTTAAGGGAGCTTATGTAACTACATCCAGTACAGCACTCTGTACACATAAGAGGAACTTCTTTCGAAAGCCGACCTATATCCTATGACTAGTGGACTTATGAATAACTCACTTTGAAAGTATGCAAAATCCATACATAATTATCATGTTAAAATTAGTTATTTGATTTCTTATCCTGCATGAATTTTGAAACAATATTTTGTAAAAAGAGGGGGATGTTATGACTAAAGATAGGTAAGAGGCTTTTCATAAAATTTTCTGATAGAGTGACAAAAAGATGAGAGTTTGGCCATGACCAGTGAAATTTAATTTGGGTTAATTTCCAAAAAAGTGGCTCATGTGCTCCCCTGGAATTTAGAAACATAAACTATCAGCATGCTGTTTGCATAGATTTCTCTGGAGATGTGTAAACAGAGAAGATATACTGGATACTAGCCAACACACAATGTGACCCCTAACAACTTTCCTATAAGTGAAAAGATGTTAAAAATCCACATCAAAGGTATCATGCAGTGACAAATAAGTTACAAAGGAAGTAAAACAATCTGCTGGGACTTCTTGTCCTTCCCTCCAAGCTCCTTTGATCTTTCAGAACCTGTGAGAAGAAGGGGTGAGCCTTAGACACCTCTTGAAGATGGTAAGCGGAGTTTTAAGCATCGGCCGCACACAGTGTCATTTTTTTTATCACCTGCAGACAGGGGCCGCCTCCTTATCTATATCCCTGATAATACCTCACTCCCAAGAGTACCCACGGTAGTACAAAGTATGAGTAACACTGCAGGCACATGTACTCATCAACATGAAGAAGTATGAACAAACGAAGTGCTATTTACTTCTGCAGAGATGTGTGAGGCCAACCTCAATGGGAAAGCGTTATTGAATTTTTAGTGTCTGAACTATTTTCATTCTGAAATCTTTACAAGAGCAAATGCAGACAAGTCAGCCGAAATAGCTGCATTGGGAGAACATGAGGCTGAAGATCAAAAGCAGACACCTCTGGTAGGGAATGTGAGACGGTCAGAGATTTTGTGCCCATCTAAGAAGGAAGTGTATAATTTATGAATAATTTTCCTCTTCCAAAATAGTAAAGATGTTTCTCGTTAGTTTGTAGCTGCAAAATAATCTCATTCCCATGGGATCCTTTTTTTTTAAAAAAAGAGGTATTTACAAAATGTGGAGAAACCTGTGTTGTGTTCTTGGTAAATAACTTTGGCAACTGCAAAAGCAGATGCTTGTCCACACTGTTATTCAGAAAGTAGAAGAAGGAAAAAAACCCAAAAAACTCCAAGGTCAGAGCTATCTGAAAAACTACCAGTAAATGATAGACGAGTATGATAGAAAATGAGGGATGAACAAGAACGGCAAGAACCAATGATTCTGTCACGGACTTACCTTGAATTCAGTAGTGTGCCTTCAGGAGAGGAGGAACGCAGGCAGCCCAGCGGAATCCATTATGATTTGTTTTTATTGTGAGTGCCTCACCTGCAATTATAAAATTTTAGCAAACAGCTTTGTAATCAGGTTCAAGTCAGCACACAATTCCAGCATCATGAAATGTATCGGAATTTATCCTTACTATGTAGTCATTGAGATAAAATAATTTTTAAAAATATGATTAAATCCCAACTCCCATCTGCAAAACAGACCATTTATCCTGAGGAACAAGCAACAACAGAAATTTATCACATATCCACTTGCTAGAATTAAGTGGAAAACCTTTGCTGTCATGAAAGCTATCGTTAACAGGAACAGTGAAGCCTGTTTCATTTGGACAAAACACAGATGAAAGGAAATGCCACACAAATGCTGGTTTTTTACAAGTTTGTTTAGATATTCCTTCCATGCACCTGGATTTAGGGGATGGGTTAATCCTCAGCAAAAGAAAAATAATGACACAACGTCAAGGTTATCGAGGTGCAAAGCTTAAATCTGCCAAGTGATTGATTTGCTCTAATTAAAAGTAATTCTGCAGAAGCATTTAGAAATCTAATGGTCTGTAACAATGGTAAATAAATGCTTCCTGAGCAACTATTGCATGTGATTTCACAGTGATTTTGGCACTTACTGGTGCTTTCTCATGTCTATCTGATATTGCTTATGTCAGCTTGGTTTTAAACATTCAGGTTAATTTTCAGGTTTCAGAGCCCATCTCTGTGCTTAGAGATGGGGATCTCGTGAACATGCCTATTAGTCAAGAAAGAAGGACAATTTTATTTCCTGCTAGTAAGTTCAGGGAGGCCAATATCATGACCCAGATTTAAGAGTTCCCAGAGGTGGCTGTTACTGTTGGTCCCCAGGCAAGGAGACGTTCTAGTTTACACAGATGGCCCTTTCCCTTTACGTCTCCTCCAGGGGCCTGGGGCCTGGAGGGTGCTAGGAGCACACAGGCCCAGTGGGCAGGGCAGGAGGTGGTTATTGCTTACTTCTTTCTACTGGCCCACAGGAAGGGGAAGTTCATTCTCTACAAATTGGCTGAGAAATAATTGGAGATATTCCTAAACAAGTAAAGACAGCTAAATCTTCCACATAAAGGCATTTCAGAAAGCAAAATCTTTGATGCAAATTTAACTAATATTTTGGCCTGTATGGATTATTTGGACACATGTACTAATACCTAGTCCTTAATTACTTTTATCAGGGAGCCATTTGATGTTTACATTCTATTTTTTCAGGGATGCTTTTTAGTACTAGATCCTAGGCCTCTTAAAGCAGGACGTTTATTCGGTTTTGTAATCTCTGCAGCATCTGTCCAGCAGTGCCATAAACAAATGCTGGTGACTGTTCTCAGCTATCAGCACCATATCTCACTGATATTTCCTTACATCTCGTGATATGGACCTCAGATCCTGTAGTCATCAAGTGTGCTTAGTTCATTCCATAGGCTCCATGCCCAGGATTTACTTCTTTTCTTTTAACTCTTTCCCTCCCCCATCACCCATTTTCTCTAGTCCTGAATTCTTTTATTTTTTATGTTTTGGTCAATCCTACTGTTGTTCGGTGATTAGACAAGTAACAGCAAAACTGCAGACATGGGAAGTCATCGATAAATACCTGCCATTTGCTTAATTGAAAGTCATCAGGGAAAGCAGAACAAGAAAAGTGAAGGAAGGTGTGGCAGGAAAAAAAGAGTATATAGAACATAACCAAAGTGGTACTTCAGGGATCTTCTAAATGGAGAAAAAGAATTCCTGATATAAAAACACAGTAACCTAAAATTCACTGTACAGTTTGGTCTCTATGTCCTGAGGGTCAGCAACCTACCCTCATCTGTGATATAATATTTACATTACAGACACTAGTTAGTGAGAAGAGAGCAGCCAGAGGCTTTCTCTTGGTGTCTTGGCTAAAATATCCCCAACATTAGTGCATGTCCCACGAGTTTCAAGGCCAGAAAAGAAAAAGAGATTTGTTTTCCAAGTTTGACTCTTCTCTTGGCCAGATAAGGATATTCTTTCATAAAATCAACTGAGAGATGGGCATGTCAGACTGTTTGAAAGCTGTGACAAAATTAATGGCCACTCATTTGTTAACACACTTGTAATCGAACAAGCTATTTTTTCTGTCAGTGTGATTGATTGACAGCATTATTAAATCTACTTTGTTTAGCTATCCACTGGTATTTTATCTAGAGCTACTATTGCAATATCCTCAAATGTATCTTTAAAACAATACAGAATTTCATGGAAAATAGGATACTAAACAATGATTGGGGCTTTTTAAATTTTTTGCACTACTTGGAAAATAAAATTTAATACATAAATGTTTATCATTGAAGCTTTTAATTTGTTTTAATGTGATATTTCTTCCTATGCCATAGATCTGTATTCAAAAAAATATATTACTATATCTGCATAAGAAAAAAAAGAGGTTCAGAATCAAATACCAGGTTAGGAATCTCATTAGGAAAATTACACCAATATTGTTTATATTTGAATTGCTAAATGTAACTTCATAGCATTAAATGTCTGTACCATGATGATAGGTATCATATCTGAACATGAATAATTTAACTAGTGGATCATTCCATAAAATATGATAGAAGATGAGTTCAAGGCACTCTCTTAACTTTTCTACTAGCTTGGTCATATACTGTGCAAACCAGTCTTTAGTGTATTAATTATTCTCCCTTGTAATGTATAGATATTCCCTTAGGGCTGGGGTAGGGAGAAATAGAGAAAAAAATCATGGAGTAGTAAAAAATTCAAAGAATAATGTGAAGAAATTATATTTCCCAGGTAATGTGAATTTTAAAATTAATTTCTTATTATCTTAGAAAATATTTCAGGATTTACTTGCCATCTCCAATTTCTTTCCTCACATTTTTTTAAAACCACTTCAATTGGACTTTTACTCAAACAACTTCAATGTAACTTTTTTAAGGTCAATAATAAATAGTTAATTCTCAACCCTCAGACAGTTTCTCGATTCTTTCCGATTGCTATATTGTTGTTGTTTTTCTTCTTCTTGGATTCCATGGCACTAAAATACACGTAGCTTGGTTTTCTACCTATATTGTTAGCCACTTCCTTTCAAGATTTATCATGTCTAATAAACATATCAGACTTAAAATGTCCAAAAGTGAACCTCTACCTCCCACTCCAATACATGTACAAACTATCGTCTTCGTATCTTGGTCATTGTTGATTCTTCCATTTCTCTCATACTCATATGTAACCGGTAGTTCTACCTTCAGAATGCATCGAGCATCTAACCACCTCTCTTTACTGTCACTGCTTCCACAATGGTCCAAACCATCGTCATTGCTCACTTGGACCGCTGCACAACCTCTAATTGGATTCCCCGCTTTTGCTCTTGCCCCTGTACTGTATTCTCCACACATCAAACAGTGAGCACGTGAAAAGGAACATTAGATGGTGTCACCCTTTAAGTCCTTCAATCTGATAAAAGCCAAGGTACTTACAATGGCACGCAAGCCCCTTCACTGCCCAACCCTTTGTTACTTTCTGATACTATCCCTTGCAAGTTTCCCCAGGGCTCCCTTTGCTGCAACCATGCTGGCCTCCTTTTTTTCGCCAGAACACACCAGGCAGCTATCACCTCAGGACCTTTACGATAGAAGTTCCCTTAGTTTGGAAAGTTCTCTTCCCTGATGTATGAGTGACTCAGGCATTTCCTAGAAGATGCTTTGAAGCATTTCCTAAATGTCACCTTCTCGTTGAGGTCTTCCCAAATCACTCAGTTTACAATTCCAACCACAACTCGCCACTCCTAACTTGCTCTAATTTTTTTTCCCACTCTACTTAACAATCTTTCAACATTATAATTATTTGTTTGGGTTATTGTCTGTCTTTCCCCACTAGAACAGAAGGTCCTAGAGGGCAGGGGTTTGTAAACTGCTGTTTATAAATTACGCACTCAGTAAATATTTTTAATTAATAGATGGTTAATATGTAAACATAACGCACTGTTTACTCATGAAAAGCTGAGAAAGAGTATCCTACAATGGCACTGATCTCTCTCAACTTTTTTTTCTTTCATCCCCCAATTTTTTTCTTCTCTCAACTTTTCCTTTCCCATGAAGGTCTGACAGGGCATGCATCTAAAACTCTAGAGTCAGATGCACCCCACCCAACACAGGATTCACCCATCTCTACTCAAGCTTCCTCAGGAGAGAATTTATGAATAGCTCCAACTGTGAGAAAGTTTCTTAAACTGGAATAAAATAATGCTTCCTATAACTTCCAACCATGGTTCTGTTTTTGCTTTAGAGGAAAGCTCTTATAATTATTTTTCCCTTTCTGAATGAGATGTCTTCAGATATGTGAATATAAGAATATTTTCCTTTTCCTTCCAAAGTCTTCACTTTTGCAAAATAGCACCATTCTTCCTATTAAATAGTTTAAAAATTTAAAACACAAAATTTATTCTAGAGCAAAATATAGCACTTTGTGGCAGGCACTGTATTAGTAGGCATATCAAACGCATTATCTAATTTAATCATCACAATAATTCAATCAGGCAGGTGCTACTATTTTCATTCTCATTTTACAGACAAAGATCCTGAGGATCAGTAGAATTGGTCGACTTGTCCAAGGACACATGGCAAGAAAGTGGCCCCACTGAGATTCAATATCAGGCTTTGTCTAGACCCAATATTGGATTCTTATCTACTGCACTTTGCAATCTTTTGACAAATTACTAAACAATTAAAACATTCAATTGTCCATTATCATTTTATAGTCTGCTTTACTTATTGTTTAAATGATTAATGCAATAATTCTATTTCGTGTCTGTAAACCTGTTTTCATGATAAAGAAGTTCTATACATCTTAATTTTTAATTTTGCACTTCTTTCAAAAGGGCTTGTTTTTTGCTGGGGTCTCCTGTACTGACCAGCAGACTCTCCAGAGCAGTTTTGCATTACTTCTGTGCATCCCATGGGTATCACAAAGCTCAGCGTATATATTAATATCTCAGCTGGTGATTCTGGCTTTCCAGGTACGGCAGAGTTAGATTCCAAACCAAAATGGGACATAGAGTCAGGCTTCAGATTGCTTAGCGTAGCCTTTTTCCCAGACCGTTAGACAAATATGAGCTTCCTTGTCAAATGTGGAGTCAGAGAGTAGATATTTAATGTCCACCTTTCACTGAAGCTTTAGCTTTCTATGGCCCAGACTTTAAAAAGATTTTTTCATAGAGAGTTATGTGATATTGATACATATATGCATATAATATACAGATATATTGTAGATGTATGTGTGTATCTATTATACACATATTTATGCATATACGTATGTCCATATATGTATAAAATATGTATGTATTTCATGAGTATATATATTAAATACACACATGCATGTATGTCATATGTATATGAGTACATAACATATAACTATATGTATAACAACATACCTAATATAATGCATTAAATTCATATTTATATATACTATATAATGTAAATATATTGTATATATTATAATTTGGTACTAATCTTAAAAACTAATATTGGAATTGGTGAAACTTTTACATAGCTGTGACACTAGAAACATTTCTCTCCCACATATTCATCAATTTCCCTTATACTTTGATTACTCTGGTCCTGAGGGACTTGCTGATTTTTTCTTCTATTTCATGAGATCCTGTATTTATACTAAACTTCTTCCAAATAGTTACTTTATTTCTGAGTTACTTTTCTATTTTCACAAATTCTGGTTTTAAGCGTTCATCATTTGTATTTTTATAGCTTTAAGTATTTTGCTACTCCTACCTGGAAACTAGGTGCTTCAAATCATTTCTGGAATGACATAGGGAAATACATTAATAAAAATAAATCAATTGCCATACGAATGCATGCCTTCACAGACAGAATTTATGGAGCTTTGTTTTCCAACAATAGCCTCCTATAAAATAGGTTTTGTACTAACCAGTTGTTTGGGGAATGGCTTCTCTCTCTGATTTCTATGTTATGGGAGTGGAATGGATTTGATAGACTATCTTGGCTTTATAAGAAAGAACATTGTATTCTAAAAAAGTACTTCATCCTCCTCAAAAAAAAAAAAAAAACTGAACTGAAGCCATGAATTGCATATTACTTTGAGTGTCACGCTATCATATAACCCACTGTCTATAAACTTTGATGCTGCTTCATATTTATGATGAGATGGCTGCATGGAAAGTCCCAGTGTTCTTTTAAAAAGCATGCATGCCTGTCTATAAAAAGACATGTATATATTTTTACCTCTCAATCTTCCCCAATCCTCAACATAAAAGTTTGTAAACTTTAGATAAGCCAACCAAATAGATACTGGAACGTGGAGCATACATTGAGGACTTAGTATAACAGAAAAATGTAAGACCGTTGCCACTCATGTAACTGGTAAAAAGAATGCAAAAAACAAGTTTCAATCAAATCAATGGTATAAAATTTTATAAAGTATCACTGTTTGGTCATGAAAAGACACTTTCTGATACAACTCTAAGTGAAAGTAAGAATTCTTTCCCAGCACAGATTTGATTTTATATGAGTCTAAATCTGTTCTTTGGTTCTTCAACCTCTTGCTTTAAAACACTCTAACTAGGGCTGGCTGAGTAGCTCAGTTGGTTAAGAGCTCGCTCAAGAGTTTGAGCTCTGAGCAACAGCGGTTCAAGTCCCAGCCCGAGCTGAGTAGCCACTGAGCTGCCAACAGGTGGCAGGATGGCTCAGCTAAAAAAATAAAATAAAATAAAATAAAATAAAACACTCTAACTAATCAGTTGACCAAAGCTCCTCTGGCTAGTCTATCTACTTGCAAATTATCAAATTCAATTTTTGACACAACAACACAAACTAAAATGAAGTGGAATGCTGTGATTTTCAGTGGGCTTTGCCCTCCTTTGTTCTGTGAACTAGACCAGCGTTCACAACATAGCAGCCTCACAGCCCTTTGTTCAAACTTACAACATTAAATGTAAAGAACGGTTTTACAGTGTGACTTTCTTACCCGAGGAATCCAAATGCATCAAGAAAAATGTTTATTGAGGCTTGGAACAGAAAGAGGTCTTTATGTTACATGTGCTTAGTTCTATATAACTCAGCATCATGACAAATGGATGGCGTTTGCAACTGAGGGTTGAAATTCTCTTGGTTTCCTATGAATCATGAAGTCCAACATGATAACACTTTTAAATATTAGGAACTGATATTGGATAACACTGAAGATCACCATCTCACATGTGTGAGTAGAACTGGATGTGCTAGAGATACTGTAAATTTGAGTGGCATATGCTTATCTCTAGCAGATGTCTATTAGTCAGTTTTTCCACTCAAACACTTAACCATGGTTTCTGTGATTTATCAATGTGTATAAGAAATATAAATTTTCTCACAGAAGGAAGTCACTGTGACAGAGTGGAGAGAGTACTGGATGGAACTGGGAAGGCTCAGTGGCCGAATTATAAGAAACATAAATTGTGAAGTGAAGTAAGTTTGGATATGAATCCCAGTATGGTCACTTCCTGACTGTTTGTTCTTGGTTAAAGTATTATGTTCTCCATTCTCCCTTTATCTCATTTGTCAGAGAGTCATCAGGATGAAAGTAGATCATATTTTTAAAGTGCATTGCACCATGCCTGCCTCATAGTAAGCATCTGATATGGAATTATTATTAGATTAGGAGACTTGCCATATTGTTTCATGTCACAATTCTCCAGAACTCATATGTAATCATTTTCAAAATATAAATGAAAAACTTATACCAAATGAGCCTGAATAACAACCAGATCTCTGACTGTGTCACTCTACCCGTTATTTGCCTCTTGCTTTTATCTCATGCTCTTTCAGTTTATTTAAATGGTATCTAATTCTTACTTAAGAAATTTTTAAAGGGTTGAAAGGTAAGACAAGCAAGAGGTTTGTGAAGTTATTCACAGGAGGCCAGGCTAATTTAACCGCCATTTGCCAAGGCAGTAGAAACAAAGCTATGAATTTCTTGAAAGCAACGATAAAGCAGGAAAAACTGGATAGAGCCTTAGGGGAAGTAAGGGAGGCAGGAGAACAGCACAGAATATGGAAGGCTGTATTTTCGTGTACCAGAAAAAGAGGAGACATCAGTGGAAAATGGAAAGAACCACTGGAGATTTTACAAAGGAGAAATGGCTGTGTATTATTGAAAAGTTACTCCACTAATCAGAAAAATGCATTGAAGAGGGTTCTCGAAAAAAATAAAATAGAGGTAGCAACTCTTCAATGCACTTAAAAAGAAAATGTAAAGAGAAGACTGCTAAAAATGGAGGAAGAGGCCTGGGAGGTTGAAAGCCCTTGAAAGGGATTATGTGGCAACAAAAGGAAGCACAGATTACTGAGGATGGCTTCTTGAACTTTTGCTTTCTGGTTCCCATTATTCTTCCTCTTCAAAAAATGCCATCCATTTCTTTCAGGGCAGAACATTTTGCCAAATGCTATTTAAATATTGATTTTAGAACATTTCCTTGATTTGAAAGTATACTACCAAGGCTGGCAAAAATCCAAACTATTTTTTCCTATAGTCTTTGTTAAGATTTATACTGGTAATTTTTTTCTACCAAAGATAAAATGGAAAAAGACCCGAATGAAAAATACATAAAACACACAATTCCTGATAATAAAATGCATTGGCTGGAGCTATTATGAAGACTATCTGAGCTATTACTCAAGAGGTTCTGATTATGTACACAGAGATATCTGAAAAGTCATGTTTCTTTTTTTTGATAGGAACATTTGAAGAACAGAGGGGAAGGTTAAGGGAACTGTATAAAAAATTAGTTTCTTAAGAATGGAAAACTTTGGCTAATAATACCTCTGATATCTCTTATACCATACACACAGATACTAACTCTTATAGTTTCATGATCAAAGATTTGAAGAAAAGAAGCTGCTAGACAAATGCACTCTTTTTTTTTTTTCTTTTCCTCTCCTATATCCCAAGTGCCTGGCATATAGTTGGCATGCAACAAATATTTGTTATATGAATGAATAAATAAAGCCCTAACCCAATTAAACTGGCAAATAAATTCTTTAGTCATTACCAGCTGAGAGCAAATTGGGTCAGAAAATCCTGAGATATGGATTTAATCTCATGGTTTGGAACACTCCAACCTGAGCTCAGAGCCTCAATCCTGACAACTTGCTTTATAGTTGTAACTTGGTTTACAGAAGTAACTTGGTTTATAATTAACTGTGAAATCAGTTCATTAAGAAAAAAGAGAACAATCTAGTTCCTTATCTGGACTTCTTGTTCACGTGAGAGTAAGTGTGTGTGTGTGTGTGTGTGTCCATCCTTCTGAATCTTCTTTCTCATTGATACAGACTTAGATGACCTTCTTGGTTTAGATAATGACTCTTTAGAGAAGACTACTGGTGTGGCAACTATAGCTAAAGAAAATATACCTTCAGCCAAAGCAGCCTGTTTTACATAGTATTCCTAAAATATATTTTGAAATTGTCTGCCATAGCAATGATATTTTTCTCAGAATGGTTAATTCCCTTTGAATCTTAACATACATAAAAGCCCACAATTATGTAGGAAAAATACTTCAAAATTAGACCCATCCTACCTCATTCCTTGATTATCTTATGCCTAAGGGATTTCTAGCACTTCCTAAATTACTTCTCCAACCTCTTCCCCAACATACATTCCAATCCCCTCTAACAAACACTGAGTAAGTCTGCAAAAAATATTTGATAATGAAGCCCTCCAGGAAAGTGATGAAGGAGAAAAAAAGAAAAAGGAAAAAAGAAACGTCAGGAGTGAGGGAACTGTAATGGATGGTGGGCAGGAAATCCATTCAAATATGGAATTTTTTTGGTGACAGGTGACAAAACGGAAGCCAGAAGGTGAATAATAAGATGATTAACAATCTAAGCATGATGACAAATATTTTAGAAGTTGGATTGTGAAGGAAAGAACTAGAGGAAGAAAATTGAAGAGACTGAACATCTTTATCTGTCATAGAAAGAAATCATGATATATTATACTTTCTAAAATTGATAAATTAGAAAAAGACCTAACTGCCTTCAAAAGCAATTATAGATTTTCCATTTGTTGCGAGTATCAGAAAAACAACCAACCTAGATTATGCTGAAGTAAAAACTTGGTGACTTAAAAACAGAATACAGAGCCATTTTAAGGGAACCAAAAATTGGAAGAACCCTCCAGAGCAACTAATGCAAAGGAATCAAAAGGCGTCAGATGTGAGCATTTCTCCTATCAGCATATGAGTTTCACTTCCATCTTTCCTCTTTCTCTGCAATTAACTTTCTCCAGCTCACAAAGAGGAAAGTCTGACTAAGATCTCCAGAATATTACCCATTATTACTTTGTCCTGGGTCCTGGTTTCTTTTTTATTCTTTTTCAGTTCTAAAATTTTGAGGAAAGTTTTCTGATTGACCCACTTAGGTTAAGTGTTCAACTTTGAATCAATCAATTATGACAGGAAACAAAACTGAATAAGAAGACTATTATTTGCCCAGCTCAAGTCCAATGTATACCATTGAACTTATCACCTGTGGTCTGGAAGCCCCAGCAGAAGTAAAGTCAGGTGGGGTGGGTCATCCCCAGAAAAAGAGGGTCTGTTGAAGAGACAATAATAGATTTAGGCTATATTTGCCTCATCTGTAATCATTCACCACTTGTAGCTTTCACCATCTGCTGTAGTTAAGAATGTTCTTCACTAGATGAAGTTCCCCGCTTTCCAAACTGGAAGTGCAAGCCCTTTGGAACTTGCTTTCACTCAGGCACAGAAATGAAAACATCCTGGCTGCCTCATCAGCTTGGGTCTCCAGGTGTCAATGAGAAGCAAAGCCCTCTTGCAAAGCTGTGACGGACATGTGCTGTGAGAAATCTGCTGTTTTAAGCCACTGAGATTTGATGGCATTTTGTCACTGCAGCATTACTTAGCCTAGACTATCGATATTTCATCCTGCTCTTCTATTTCCGGCTGAGATTCTGCACTGCCGATTGACCGCTAACTGTATCATAGCTGAACTATTCCACTCGAATAAAACTTCGCTACTCTTAGTCCCCTCCTGCTCATAAGGAAACACCCTTCACTTCTTGTGACTTTCTGTCAGAGGAGGTTCCCACAGGGCTGTTGGAGCCCTGGTGAAAGTATGACTTCTTTCTACTCCACTTGTCTTAAAAAATACAGACAGTAGGCCATGGGACAGAGGAAGGTAAAGCATACATTTTCAGGCCTTTTACCTGCAACCGCCACCCATGCCAAAATGTTTGCCCTGATATTTAATTTGTCGTAAGCTCTTACAATTTTCACCTACAAATTTTATTTTAGAAACCAAGATGCCTTTCCCTCTTTTCTCTCGTGTAGCTTCGTTCTATACTCCCTTCCCCCAAACCATCAGACCTCTTAGGGCTCTGATTGATGTCATACAACATGGCAATACATTTTGATACAAAAAATTTGACAGAGAAAATCTTCATAAACTCAATGTGAGAGGGCAAAAAAATGGAAATGTTTACCTTTTATGGAGGACCTTCTGTCATTGGACAAAAGTAGCAGTTCTCAACGAAGGGATGATTTTCCCTCCCAAGAGATATTTTGCAATATACACAGACATTTTTAGTTGTCACAATTTGAAGGGGTTACTGGCATTTAGGAGGTAGCCTGGGCTAAAGTCAAGATTTAATTAGGAATCTGTGTCTTTAATTAGGAATTTGCTACTCTGGATGTTGCCATGTCACTCCTCTTTGAACACAACATATTATCGCTAGTTGCAACAAAGACAAAGAAAATGACACAATACTAGCAGCAAATAGCATTGCCACAATAGTCACTAAAACTCTTAGGAAAGTCCTTATTTTAACTGTCACTTGCTCCCTGACTAAAAGAGAGGAAGATTGACTCTCTCCTAGGAGATGCTATAAATTATTTCACATTCTCTTAAGAAAGACCTGAATCTTGCAAGCTTAATGTAATGAATTCTCACAAAGTCAGAGAAGATATCTTAATTATAGTTTGTGTGTTTAAAAACAAAGTACTATGAAGTTAAAAAAAAATGTTGACCTCAATTTTTAATACTCCTGAGGGCCTAAAATGAGGATACAGAACAAGATCTCTTGTTCTCCTAAACAGAAGTTGAGCCAATAACATAGGGTACTTTATGAGCCAAATAATGTCTGGTGTCCTGGAGCTAAAGAAATGTTGGCACATCTTGCAAAATCACAGCTGTTTCAGTCTCATTTGGTGACTGGTCCCACTTTCTGCAGCCCTAGTTTGCCTTTTGAAATACAGCACAGCTAGCTATTCTGCAACATGTGATTAAAGCCACTGACAAGGGAGGTTGTCTTTATATTTTAGCTCTTTGTCTCCAAAGCTTCAGAAATCTTGACAAGTGCTGTGAAGAAATACAGACTACTATTTAAGAAAGAAGATGCCTTAGTGTGCACATAATTATGCATATTTTTTTATCCACAGACTAAATGTACTTTGGAATCCTGAGGGTAAAAAGGTACCCTTTTAAGATGAAAAAAAAAAAAAGGAACTAATTTAACCATACAAAATGCTTTTATACGAAAGGATTTCTGTGACTTCATTCACTGACCATGTGCATTTTAGTTTGCAAAACAGAGTCTGCCAGCAATTCGTCAGAGTCAGACCTTTCTAACAGCAGAGCTCTATCCCAGGGGGCTAACGAGCTTATAAATTAGCGAGGATGCCATACTTCTACTTAAGACAGCTGTGCCTGAATGAGTAAGGGGATAAAAGGTGAAATGAGTCTAGACACTGAATTCCTCTGACTGGCTAAAGGAACTGTAAGAAAGGGTCACATTCTTTCCGCAAATGTCAAAGCAATGATTCCATTGGGAAAAGTCCATTCATTTTTGTAGGAAATTGTGTTATAAAAAGCAGGAGCATTATGCTTATGCCCAGAACACCGTTGGCAGTAAATCAAGTAATTCCATTTAATTGTATACATTAAATTAACTTTCCTCATATTCTAAGACACTGTAAAATAAGTGACTCTCTGGGATCCTTTGCATACCGGAGCAGAAAAAAAATCAGATAACTGATAATCTTTAATAAATTAAAGGATTGAAAGAAACTCAAAGGGTTTCGTTCCCTACCTGATTATGTGAATGGTAGTAAATTGAGGATTGATGGCATGGACTGAAAATATTAAAGTATTACCAAAGTAAATGGTCCTTCAACTTTTATTGTTATCTCATTAAATACTTTATTTAAATAAATTTTAAATACTTTTCAATTAAGTTTAAATAATTTTTAAATTATTTAAACAATTTTTTCCAGAACATAAGTTTTCACCTATGTACAAAAACAACATTTTTAGGTGAAAATATTAGGTGATAATCATTCTAAAGGGAATAATATTACTCCCCAATTTTAAATACACCTGTCAAGCAAGAGTTCTTTACCTGGGAGACCACATACCTGAGAGGAAAGAGTTCCAAGAATGGCTGCCCAGAGCTCCAAAAGGCCTTTGAAATTATATGCCGAAGTATGTAGCCAGCCTGTATGTTTAATCAGTTTCTCAAAGAGATCCTGAATTTACATAAACTAGCATATTTTTTATTAATCAGGATCTCCATTATGAAAATCTATTGTACCACCATACTGGAACACAATGATGTCTTCAGAAAACATTAAACTAAATAGATCTATTTTTCCAACCACAAAAATGACTCCATTTTCATTTTAAGCAGTAGTCAACAATAGATAAGAGATAGAGTAAAACTCACTGTGAGTAAAAATCCTCTCTCTAGAATTAGAAATTATTTTTAGATATTCCTCAAAGAATTGCTTTCCTCTACTTTTTCCACTAAAGCTATAACTTAAAGTCCAATAATAGGGCTTAATTGGTGAACACATTAAAAGTTATTCATTAATATGTACAGCCACACTGCCTAGCACACAGCATGACACATCATACAATGTGATTATCAAAAGTATCATAGTGTGAGAAGCTTCCTTGATTATTCCACTCCCTGCCCTAAAATTATTAATACACATGAATATACTTATGTAAGACCTTCAGGGTTTATTAAACTAGTATTTCTTGTTTTATTGTTGTAGATAATGAAATCTCTGAGAAAGCGTTGACTCTAACTTTCTAAATCGTTTCCAACACTGAAGATTCTAAGTCAGTCATTTCGGTAAATTCAGGCAAGTATCTTTGCCTCCTTTCCCCTCAGTTTCTTCATCCAGAAGATAAGGGTGTTACACAAGATACTGAGCACATGGTACCATTCGGATCTTAAGTTATGTAACTATGTTTTGAAAGTTTGTTAAAGTAAAATTTTCAAAAATTTAAAATCATGACTTAAGCTAATAAAATTATATGACTCGGCAGTCAAAAGTTATTAAAGCAAATAAAAAAAATTAAAATAAAACTGTGACTCCTATGCAAATGTAAAATGAATACATGTAAAATATTTTATTCAAATAATTAATTTACAAGGGAACCAGTAAGGTGGTAAAATCCTTTCAAAGAGTATTTCAAAAGTTAAATATGTATAGGCGATGTTAGAATAAGATTGCTGGAGTAGATATTAAACTGGTTAATATCCAACAGGGTATTAAACTGTAAAACCTTTAGAATTTTCTTTTCCAAAAGACAGAAATTATTTGCATCTCTATGGTATAAAAATCCACAAGTTAATCTCGGCCCTAAACATTTTTAAATAGCCCATTTAATACAAAATTAAACCCAGAATTGCACTGAAAGAATATACAAAATCCTCTTCTGGCTATTACCAAGTGTCAGATAACTTTTCTGACAAGTCAAATTATGTTTAATGAATGAAAGTTCTTAATTCGTGATGATACTATTTAATTTTTAGAGAAAGGTTTTTATCTTTATTTGGCCCATGTACAATTCCCATATCGTATTTTCAGATTTGTGCCCTAAGTATGCCTTATTTTGTGCTGAGGTAAGCATTAGAATTTCACAAAACAGTCTTTACATGACCCTACATCTAGTTTATTTTATTCATTAGATATAATGTAATGTACATTTAAAGGTACAAGAAAACAAGCTATTACACAAATCCAGAGATCATAAATATTTTGAGCATAAGTCTAAGACATTTTATATTTTGAGAAGTCCCCCAGGTGCCTAATAAACTTAATAAATATGAATGCTATAAAAAAAAACTTTAGGACTTTTTGGTCAAGAAGGCAGAGTAGATAAACACTGCGCTTGCCTCCTCTCATGACCCCATCTAAATTACAAGTAAACTACATAACAACCATCACTGAGAACCACCTGAAGTCTAGCTGAACAGAAGTCCTATAACTAAGGACATAGAGAAGAAGCCACAGAGGCTGGTAGTAGGGGCAGAGAAGTGGAATGGACTGGTCCCACACTCATGTGTGGCATTTAAAAATCGGGAGGATATTTCGGCCACAGAGGTCTCCCCTGAAGAACAAGTAGACCCCATCCCACAACAGGGTCCCCAGCCCACGGTTCCAGTGCCAGGAAGAGAAGTCCCCATAACTCTGGCCGTGACACCCAGCGGAGACAGAGGGCAGCTGGAGTCCCAGGCACTCCTCTTATAGGGCCCACACATGAACTTACTCCCTGATGGATTCACTCATTCTGAGCTCCAGCAGTCGGGTAGCAGCTCAAAAGGCACCAGGGACATACAGGGAGGAAGAAAATTGTCTGCCTTCAGGGCGAGGGTTGGAGGGGCAGCTTTTTCCAAGACAGAAGTGCTGGCAGAAGCCATTGTTCCTTGTTGACCCCTCCCCTCACCCTACGTACAGACACAGGTGAATACCGTTATCTGAGCCTCCATCAAACTAATCACCCCACCTTGGTGATTTTCTAAGACCTCATCCCACCCAACTTGTGGTCCCACTCAAGCCCCTTCCAGTGGCTTTTCCATACATACGGCCTTTGTTGGCTCATGCTGCAGACTTTCTTAGAATCTCTCAAAAGTTCACAAACCCCAAATGAGTAGCATATGGCCTTGGCATGCCCGGTAACACCTGCTAAGAAGCCCCAAGCCTTTCGCTAGCAGCAGCTGGCCTTGGTTTGCAGCACAGCTTCTCCCAGGTACCTCCAAGCCCAGCACAAGTGGCAACTATCTGCAGATCACTTTGCAGCTCTTATCAGGTAGCCCTGAGCAAGGCACAGGCAGCAACTCATCTTGGCCTGCAACAGAGCCCCATTTCAGATCTAGAGACACACACAGACTCAAAGTTAAAAAGATAGAAGAATATATTCCATGAAAATGGAAACAAAACAAAAAATTCTCTGGGGTAGCAATACTCATACAAGACAAAACAAACTTTAAAACAACAGCTATCACAAGAGACGAAGAAGGACCCAGTAATCCCACTTCTGAGTATTTATCCCAAGGAACCCAAAAGACTACTTTGAAGGGACATGTGCATCCCTATGTTCATTACAGCATTATTTACAATAGCCATGATATGAAGGCAACCTGAGTGCCCATCAATGGATGTATAGATAAAGAAGATGTGATATATATATATATATATATATATATATATATATATATATATATATACACACACACACACACACACACACACACAATGGACTATTAGCCACAAAAACAATGAAATCTTGCCATCTGCAACAACATGGGTGGACCTAGAGGGTATTGTGCTGAATGGAGTAAGTCAGATTGAGAAAGACAAACACCACATGATTTCACTTACATGTGGAAACTAAAGAACAAAACAAATGAACAAACAAAGAGAAGCAAATACATAGATACAGAGAACCTTGTAATGGTTACCAGATTGGGGGGAGGGGGGGGTTGGGGAATGGGTGAAAAAGGAGAAGGTTATTAAGAAGTACAAATTGGTTGTTACAAGTAGTTATGGGGATGTAGGGTATAGCATAAAGAATATAGTCAATATTATAATAACTATGTGTATGCTATCAAATGGGCACTAGATTTATCAGGTTGATCACTTTGGAAGTTACATAAATGTCTAATCGATATGTTGTACACCTGAGACTAATATAATATTATATGTCAACTGTAATTTAAAAATAAAAAATATTATTATAAAAACAAAAGAAGGAAAGAAGGAACGAAAGTAGAAAGGGAGGGAGGGAGGGAGGGAAGGAAGGAAAAAAGAGAGCAAGAGAAAAAAAGGAAAGGGAGACAGAGAGTAGGAAGGAGGGAGAGAATGAGGGAGGGAAAGAATATGGTAATTATGTGAGATGATGGATACGTGAATTACCGTATTTCCCCATGTATGACGCACCCTTTTTTGAAAAATTTGGGGTCTAAAAATCGGGTGCGTCTTATACAGTGATTGTAGATTTTTTTACTTGCATTTCCCGCAAGTGATGAGGAGTTGTATGAATTTTATGATGACTAAAACTTGAGTTCAATATCTTTATGTAATACATTTTTTTTCAAATTTCGGGACCCAAAATTAAGGTGCGTCTTATACATGGGAGCATTTTATACATGGGGAAATACAGTAGCTTGATTATGGTCAAATGTATACAATATATCAAAATATCAATTGTACACCTTAAATATAGACAATTCCTATTTGTCAATTATACCTCAATAATGCTGAAAATTAAGAAAAAATATAAAAAAAAACTTTAAACATAATTTTAAGATTCACCCAAAGCAAAGAAAACCAAAAATTAAGTAGTCTCTTATAGTTTATGATATCTGTTAATTTGCATACCAACTAAAACTATGCTATATGTAAATCAAGAGAAAGCATATCACTAATAATAATATCAAATATATGTATACACAAACACAATCCAATAAAATTCTGGACTATTCAATTGTTTCTGTTATCATGGATAAAAGTAGCAAACATTTCTCTATACTTAACTTCTGAAAAGTAACCCATCTACAAAAGATAACAAAGCCATCTACAAAATAGAAAGCATGCATCTTTAATTTCTAATGTTTTTATTACAGATTTTTAAGATATGTATTTATTTTCATAGCATCAGTTTGAAGAAAATAAATCACATAGGAATAAGCTTTTGTATGTCTGCCAAGGTAAATTGTTCTATTTTAAATTTATCAAGTTATAAATAAACCACATAATGTGCTGATGTGAACCAAACTACAGCATAATCTGAGCACATCTGAAAGACAGAGTATTCCCATTGTTTCAGTAAGAGAAAAGAATAACATTACTTATTAGAATCAAAAGCCTGGTCTTCAGCTAGCCATTAATTCAAAAGGAATACAGCATGAATTATTCACTGATTATAAAAACAAAATATGTTGTTTAAAAGCAGAAGTGACTAAAACAAACATGTGTTCCTGAACCTTTCATTTGGTATTAAGTATTTTAGAAAAACTCAAGGCAAATAAACAAAGCCAGACCCACATATGGGAGGACCAAGCTGCCCAAAACAGGTAGCTTAAGACATGAAATTAAAGCTCATCAAGAAGCCTGGAATTCTCACCACCAATGTCACCATTTTGGATGAAGATGGTATATTCCATAAAAAGCATATTACAATGTACATATGCCTCCTTGATAAGACAAGGTATAAGGCAACTTGACCAAGAGTTATTTCAAGTCAGCAGCTCCAAGTAGAACCTGGGCCCCCAAGCTTTTGTGAGGCCAATTTTTCATTAATATAATGATTAAAGGGAGGAAAAGCGATCTTAAAAAGCCCAAATACCACAGGTTAAAGTGGAGACTCAGGAGAGACAGAGTACTCTAAATGTAGGGGATCAGAGGGAGGACTTGGTGCTGTACAGGGCGAATGGTCTGAAGACCAACTCCCCAAAGGTCAGCCCAGCAGACAAGGGTCCTATAATGTAGTACTTTAATACGAGCCTAGAAAAGTTATAATTAGGTGATCCAATGACCCCTCTCTCCTTAGTCTATCTTCTCCTGTACTTAACACATTATGTTGACATTTTGCCCCTATGCTTTTGTATAAATTAGAATCTATAGATATGTTCTTATTATTAAAAACATTCTTAAATTGTAGTTTTAAACTTGCAGAGAATGCAAAAGTCAGTCTATCAGTTTTTAAGTAAAGGGAGAGTGTGTTGGGGTGAGAGGGTAATGATGATTTGTTCAAGATTGGAAACCTCTATATGAACATCTATCACACATGATGACGTGGGTATCTTCCAAGGATATGAACATCCCCAGCACATGAATACTCTATCTCCAAATCCTTCCACCTAATTAAAAAGTTGGTAGAGGGAGATGGGGAGAATTACCTGAAGTTTAATAATATCCAAATTTGCTGTTTTCGTTCTAGTCATGTGCTTTCCTTGAGGAGAACTGATCAGTCATGTTTTAATTTATTTTGTTCTTATTTCTCATATTGGAATAAGCCCAACAATATATTTAAACATACTCAATATCCGGCCCTATTGTCAATATCTGGGCAATAGCAATAAAATCAGTTTAAATATAATTACACAGAACAAATTTGAAGAAACTCACTGTTATTAATAAAATATACAGAAATTATAGTTCATCCTTTGTAAAAATGACAAAAATTTTAAAGAGTGTCCATTTTGAAAAAGATACGCAGTAAGTACTGTTTCAAATCGGTAACTTCATGCCTTAAAATTGGTTAATTGCTAAGCCACTAGACATAAATTGGACCAAAACTGAGAGAGAGCAAAACCATCTAATATATGAATTGTCAGATTTGGATGGTTTCTTTTTTTTTTTTTTAAATGACCTATATTTTTATTTATTTATTTATTTATTTTTTAGCTGAGCCATCCTGCTACCTATTGGCAGCTCAGCGGCTGCTCAGCTCGGGCTGGACTTGAACCGCTGTTGCTCAGAGCTCAAACTCTTGAGCGAGCTCTTAACCAACTGAGCCACTCAGCCGGCCCTAGATTTGGATGGTTTCTACACTGACAACAAAATAAGTGTCTAAAAAAGGGATGGAAAATGTGATTCTCACTGCTCAGCATCACAGAAATGCCTGGGCATTTACAGCTATAGTAGAACATATACAAATAGTTTTGCAAATGACTCAGCATTTCTATTTAAACTATCGCATGTGCTGATGGACCTACAGATCGTGTGCCTCAGTTTTCCAGTGCAGACTGGCCTCTGGGTTAGTGCTGGGACTGCTCTTTTTACAATTAGCCACAAATAATGCCAAGAGCCATGCCCATTAGTATCAGGACAGACCCATGAAAACGGCACAAAATATAATTTATTAGAGGCATCAGTTTATACCATTCTACTAAACAACATGACAAATGTTTTGACAAAGCTAGCTAGGAAAATAATTGCAACTATTCTGTCATCAGATGCTGAGACTCACAGGACATGATATTAGTGAAAAATATAAACAAATATTTTGGAGGAATATGTTTTTTAAAAGCTTTATAAATCTGTGTATAGTGCTCAGGCCCATCACATACCCTTGGTTAAATTCATTTATTTTATATATTCATCTACACTGCTGCATTCCTAAAAGGACTTGAGATTTGTGTATTTGATTCAAAAGCAAAAATGCATAAACATATCTAGCATTCAAGCCAGAAGGTTCTTTTGCTATTCGTTCATCGGTAATACTTTGGCCCCGTGTGCACTGATGTAGGTGAGGAGGATTTGGGCTCTTTGTTCTATTACATCGATGAGCTTTTCAATTCCTTGTCGGCCTCCTTGACTTTCCCAATAAACTTTATCAAGAAACAAAGACTGAAGGAGTTTCTGCCGTAAGTGCTGGCTCTTCAAGACAGAAACTGCCGATTCGGGAAACCTGAAAAGATAAAATGATATTTCACTCTTAGTAATTGTTTGGAAATATTATGCCTTACCCACCTGCTCTGTCCTTCATTAATCTGGCATAAATTACACTATCAAGCAGTACCTTGAGAATCAAAATATTTTTATCACTATCAAGCAGACACTCCTCTTAATAATATACTAGAATAATATGTTTCAAGGGAACTGAATTTTCTATACCATTGAGAAGCTGACATGCTAACATCTTACCTAAGGCCATCATATGTATTATAGATAAAGAGAGGCACAGAATGAAAAAGAGAATTCTGTTGGACTGGCAAAAATACTTTCCTCAATCTCAAACTCCATTTTACCCATAGAAACCACTTGAATCTGTCAAGGAGAATAGTATTCTCCTGTGTCAATGTCGGGTTTTATGCAAGAAAATCTGAGAAGAAAAATGCTGACAATTTCAGTCAAGTTCTCTTCCTGAGTAGACGTTACATGGGAAAGAATCCAAAAGATGTGTAGTGAAAAAAAGAGAGGAATAATTCCAAAATGACCAGTTAAATAAAGAATTGCCCTTGATGCAGATTATATTTCAGGAATTCTAAGGGTCTGGGAGCATTTTATTATACTGGAATACTAAATTGTTTTCAGATAAATTTAGCAAAACTCAAGTGTGAGAGCTAGGGCATTCTACCATGACCCATCTCTCTGGAAAACCTAAGGCCAATTTAGAATAACCTTAAGAGAATGCACTGTGCTTCTGGCTCTTTATACAGGAAGAATAAGGCCAGGGTCTAGCACATTCATTATCTTAGTAAAAGTTCTAATTCAAATCATTAGTAATGCTTTGCTGAATCACCAATTTGGCCTCCCCCAGCTGTCACTAAAATGCTGATGAAAGCACAGTGAAAATATTGGGGCTTCATAGTAATTTTCAAGTGAACTTAGTTGTTCCTGAAAAACCAAAACAAGAGTATACAGTTGTTTGAAGCGTGCAGTTTGCCAGAAGTTTGAAGCCTCCTAAGTAGCTTTTCTAAATTTCAATGGAGCAAGTTGGGCATGTCGCTCAGGGGCATGAACACAAGGGATCCAGGTGCACCTGTGCTTCTGCTGCTGCAGAAAACCAAGGACACAGAGCTGGATGTGTTCAATGAGTCTGAGTAAGTGTGGAATTAAAGAAGGCGGATAAGATGCTCTGAGCTCCTGAAGACGTGCAGTATGTAATGTAGTAGCCATAATATTAATTAAGCATGTTAGCTCTATGAAGCATTAATAATCCAAGATTTATAAGCTCTATGGCCTTTCAAACTAATTTAGCTGTGGAAGAATATATGAGATGAAATTCTAAAAGCCGTGGTTCTTTTTACTGGTGAATCGTTTTCATAAAGAAAAATCAAAAAAATTATGTGTCTGCATTGCATTGGTTAATAGGATTATTCTACACATAAATCTGGGTTCACAAAGTCTTCATTTTTCTTTTTCAATGTGTGAATTACCTGTTCGAGGAAGATTTACTTATTCCTCGTAATGCATTTAAAGTTAAATCTTCTTTGAAAGCATAAATAAAACAGTATTCATATTTATATAAATGGATGGACTGCATTTTCCAGGCATTCTTAATTCTAAGACAAAACTTAGGGATTTAAGAAGGCCCCATAGCATCAACACAGTGATGCCTTAGGTGTGTCAGTTTTCCTGCATGTAAAATTTCCTTTGTTGAGACACTTTGAGGAGACAATTGCCATATATTTTACCTTCAATCCACAAAGAGGTGTGAAGAACAGGTATTAACAGGGCAAAACATGGCAAACACTCATGAAACTGGGGCTCATGAAACTCTCACAGAAACAGTACTGTCTCTAGGGTTGAAAGTACACAAAATCTACATTACCTAATTCTCAGTGCTAGGAAGGACTATTGAAATGCGCTTCCGAGTATTATTAACAAGAGCAATAGTAACAGCACGCATACCACGAGTTATTGCAGAAAAATTACTAGACTTGGATTTGGAAGACCTGGGTTCCACCCTCAACTTTTGACTTGCTCATGTGCTTTCCAGCAGACATTTAGCGTCACACAGCTGGTCAGCTATTTTAGAAATTCACCCCTCCATTTTCAAGTCTCAAACATGTCCCAAGTTCTCGGTCACTCCGATTTCTGACTAAGGTGGGAAGGCGATGAAGTGTGGCTACGGGTGGATCCTGAAATCTAGCCTCAATCTCCATAGCGGGTTGAGCAGCTCAGATTCTACAGCAGGGTTCCTGCCACTAGTAAGTGTCTTAGTTTCCTTTATTTCCAGTTAAATGTAAGTTTGAGATACTTTTCCACATAATCTATGTGTACTGGTAGGATTTCCAAGTGTTCAAAAACCCTCCTACCTGAATGAAGCAGCTGCTATCCTTTGATACTGCGTTCTACTCAGCAGATTGGTTCTAATTTTCCACCACATTCATAAAAGCCACCTGAGTTTATTATGCCTTTGGACATCCTGCCATGCCAATACCTGCATGTCTGTTAGCTCCCCTGTCCCATGCCCAAATAACGGAGCCTCTGCCACCTGCTTACCCCTGTTCTGCCAGTTCCTATTCTAGAGATTTCTGCATGCTTCCAACCTAATCCACATGGATTTTTCACAGTGAGGGCCAAGCAATATGATGGATGTGAAATATAGCGGGAGCTTTGCACGTTGCATGGGCTAGAGATGGTGACACCCTGGATACACTCTTGTTCTGTTCCGCTAGGACTTGTTTCCCTTTTCTGCGCCTCCATTCCCAGATTCCACACCCATAATTCCAGGGTTAAATCAATCAGACATAGGATGTGAGTTTTCTCAAAACCTTACTACTTATTTAATATAAATCTGAAATCCTACATATGTTACTACATCATCAAACTTACTCTTTGATGCCTTTTAACAATTTGAAGTTTAAGTTATCTTCACTTCTGTCAAAGAAACCCTTGTTGTCTATGAACACCAAATGCCTTGGGTCATGCTTTCGCTGGACAATGTGAGCGACAGCCACAGAATCTTGGTGGTCACATTTGGGCCTCCGTCCATTCTGCACACAGGCATCTTCCTTTTGAGGTCTGAAGCCACAGCAATTTGTATCCAAGCGATTATAAATCTGATAATGGAAAACAGAAACAAAACTCAAGAGGCTGAGTAAAAACAAAACTTGGGAAAGTCGGAAGATTTCCAAAGAACTGGTGTTTTCTAAAGAGCTGACTTGCCAGAACCTAACGGGGCCAGGCTTGTTTCATTAAAGGCAACTGTCAGGATAAGTCCAAGACTCACATCCTTCTGACTCAGCTATGGTTATAAGCATTTCCAGCTTCTGCTAACAGCTCCAAAGGCAGATCGCCCAAGTTTGGCGTCTCCACCCTTCATAGTCAAAGTTCCCACTGACATCACATGTAGAGGCAGCCAGAAGAATCTCTGACTCTATTCATGACAGAAGATAGAAATGGCTGTACTTTCACATATCCAGAAGGCTGTATCTCGTTTTCTCCCTTGGACTGGGTTATAGAAAACCTGAGTTATCCCAGTGGCTCAACTGGACAAAACTATTGGGTCTATTGGGGTTTATGATGAAAATAGGGCTACTAACATATAGAAGAAGATGAACAAAGAAGAATTAGAAAAGGGGAAACTGTGTAATTTCCTTTCTTTGGTACAACAAAGGGAATAATATTTACTGATCAGGATAAATTAAAGCCTGGGCTCAGAAATTAGATAAATTTAAAGTCAAATCTCTTCTGTCACACTTATTGGCTCTATGACCTTGTATAGATTCTTTGACATCACTGATTCTCAATTTAATTACCTATATATTATAGTAGGAATGATACTATTCACCTTGCACAGTTAGTAAGAAGATTAATGGAAATCCTGCACTCAGACATCTAGTAGATACTCAGGAAATGAAAACTGTTATTATAACTATTGAGACACACACATATACACAATATGAAGTAATTTACCTCAAAACAAGCTTCCAAGGCAAAAGATAATTTCTCCATTTTAATGAAGGGAAGCTGAGCCTCAGAGGAGTTAAATAATCTGCTTTGGGTAAAATATTGGTATGAAAGTTAAGTTTAGACACAGTTGTGTTTGTCTTCCAAAATGCCATGATTTTCCCCCACTATACATCATGTTGAATAGTTTACAGCTGGTCGAAGATTATATATACGCTCTGATGCAAAAGATGGCTAGACACAGAATGTCATTTTTATTCTTTTGGCACTAAGTTCCCATCCTTGCTCCTCCTCCTGTGTTTTTGCAGATCCTGTGTGTTAGCCATTCTAGGAGGCCAGGTGGGAAGAAAAGAATGCAGAAAGAGTAACACCAAAATTTAGCCTACTTTGAAATGATCATTAATTCATCCATCCAACAGAAGTTTACTAAATATCTTCTACCTCCCCTCAGTGGGCTAGGAATCAAGGAAAATGGTGCCCACGGCCAGCACCTCTTTACCACCACTACTTCCAGAGGAAAATAAAGAGGTCATTTAATTTTGCCTCACTACCACGGCAAACGACCTTCCTCTGTGCTTTCTGCATGTCAGTGGACTTAGTGTCAAATAGCATACTTTGAGTAGCAGAGATTAAAAGAGACATGAGTTAGCATCAGCAAATTTCATATGAAGTTTATGTAAAACCAGTCACATGGGGCAAGGGTGGTCAGTGAGCTACCAAGCATTTGGACAGCTCAGAGGGCACACTATTGATCTAGAAACAATCTACAGATAAGGAAGGCCTTGGTCAGGATTGATTCCAGGCACTTGATCCACTGGGCCATGTGTCTACTCAGTGGTTTATCCAAAAGGTCACACAGGCTAACTCTAGACAACAGGAAGTTCCCACGGCTGGTTACAGCACATTTGTTTGAATGAGGATAGGTGAGTTTCCTGAAATGGAATAAGAGTGCCCCAAGCAAATCACTATAGGTTAAATTTAAAAAGCAAAAATTAGAAATGATTAGAAAAAATTATTGAGCCTTTTCTATGTAACTTCATTCATTTTATATAGTACCCTGATTGCCTTTGAATATAAGGTAAATCAAATTATATAAAGACATTGCATCTGATTGACAATTATTTAACTTAAGATCAGGGGTGAGGGAGACCATGAAAAATAACTCTTCTAGAAGCTACTTCTCATCTGATCTCCCTATTTTTATAAACGTTAGTTAATAATTCTTAAAGAACCTCTACCATTTTCCCAGCATCATCATCATATTTTATATCAGTTGTAATAACATTACATATGGGGGAAAAATTAAATCCTACTTAATTTTTGACTCTACCATCAAGGACTGTTATGTGGGATATAACAATAAAGCACTTTATAGTGCTTAGGCCCTAATTTTCAGTACTTCTATAAGTATTATACTTTTCTACTTTTAAACTACATAAAAAGCACTAAAAGTTAGAGGTGGAAAAGTCCAATTTAGGTCATACTTTTTGTTGCCTTCCCAACATTAGATTGTTTCTTACTGGGTATTTTTAAAGTGCTTCGTCTGATCTAATTTTGAATCACTTGATAAGTCTGTGATGATTTCACCACTTCCCTGACAGACTGTTGCACCATTCAAGTCTAACAGACCTTATTATTGAAAATGGGTGTGAGCGTTCAACCCTACTTCTCTTCCTTTTATTCAGATCCTCACATGTACATGGTGGGTATGTTCACATGTATTCAGTGTGTGTGTGTGTGTGTGTGTGTGTGTGTGTGTGTGTGTGTGTGTGTGTGTGTATGTCCACACTTACAGATAGAGAAATGGATTATAAATCCTCAATCTGGGTTTCGCTTTGTTTTTCCCATCCTCCAGCTATAGTAAATTATGTCTTTGTGTTATTGTCCTTGTGTAGCAAGGGCTTAAAAAGCTCTTAAATCTTGTTCTCTAGCCCTTCTCAGAATTTTGTTTGCAATCTTCCTCTTGAATTCACATTCAATATACCAGAAATAATTTGACCACAAAAACCATAATCCACTCCCTTAAATTCAGTGCCATTTTGCTTGGTATTTAATTTAGTTACATACTGAATATATTTCTGCTTACTTTTAAAAGAGTTTACCTGTTTCTTAAAGCCTAATAAAGCATATTCTAGACAGCTATGAATCTATAATATGTTTTATTAATATACTTGTTTAGTGCACACATTAAAAAATCATTTAACTGCTGCATGATTAGCATAGTAGTTCACATCTAAATGTCCATATTCTTAGATATTATCCTACAAAAATACTATTTGAGGGTAAATTTTGGCAGTTCAGCAATTATTAGTGTTGAGCATCATTATTTCAGTTTGTTCAAATTTACATCTTATCATTCTTTAAAACAAGGAAAATGTTTTGCAAAATCGGTCTCCTGGATTTGAAGATTACTGTCAACCACCATGTTCCATAAAATGACTCTTTGCTCTTTTAGGAAAATATATCATTCCGATGTTTACCTAACTAAAATTATACTCGGAAAAATCCAGGTGTTCCAGCCAAATTTTTTGTGGGTGGAGATAATTTTAGATACATTGCCTTCTTCTAATGTTGTTTTATATTATTCCATTTTCCTTTTGGTAGCATTAGTTTTGCCTGTAGGAAAAAGTATCTTATGAGTGACTCATGCGATGCTCTTGGTGCCTAAACATGGAAGTCTCTGTAACATTCACTGACAAAGCTCTCCAAAGCCCATTAGATAGCCAGTGACTTTCCACCCATTCTAGCAGTGTCTTCAAAATGTGGGTCCACCAAAGCATGTGGAAGCTTCTTCATATCTTCTTTTCCTTCAAAACAATGTGATTAAATGGCTAATTCCAGGCAATGCCTGAAAGAAGGCAATAAAAAATATTGTAAAAGTGCTGCTAATATTAATAATGAAAAACATAACAGCAGTAATTTGTTGAGTGTTTAGCATATGCCAGGAACTGTGCACTGATATTTCATTTAATCCTCATAGCAACCTTAAGAGATAGGTGCTACCAATAGTCCCATTTGATAAATAGGGAAACTGAGGTATAAATAGTCTAGTTGACTGGCCCCGAGTCCCTCAGCTCATAAATGACAGAACTCAGATGTCTATGAGTTCTAAGTCCAGGCTCTTATCCATCCTGATCATATCTCTCAGGTGCGGCCTCCAAGACAGTACTGCAAAAAAGCAAGTGCAACTATATAGAATGTTAAATGATACTATATCCAACAAATACTAGTTATAAGATTTCAGCAGAAATACAAAGAACTTCAGCATAAGAGTCAGTAGAAGTGTAAAAGAAAAATTCATGAAGGAGAGGATATTACAGTGGGGATTAAGAGACAGGCAGTATTAACTAAAAAATAGGCAAAGGCATGAAGGTAGGAAATCAAAAGACATCTTTAGAGAAACTGAGACTACATTAGACCAGTGCTTCTCAAACTGGGGTGTTTTTGTCTTTTCTCTCCCTTGGCCACAATCCATGTGGACTATTGCTCTGTTAAAACAAAACAATAAAACAAAACAAAAACAAACAAAAATAATAATAATAATTTATTGCTAGATGAATGAAAGTTTTAGACAAAAAAATGACTCTACCAAATTGCTACCAAAGTTCTTAATGCTTACTTGCAATTTTTGTACTTATTGTGGACTGTGTGAATTGGCTCAGGTCCTTGAATCAATGGCTAATTGAGCAGCACTGTAGGGCATGTCATCAAAGGTCAGTCGACTGTGAAGGCAGGTAGTCAGAGTGAAAGGGGAGTAAGAATATCGTGTCTACAAGAAAAAGCTAAAAAAAAAAATTGATGCATCTGCAAGTTTTACTCTCATTTTCTCATGTACAGTTGGAACAAAGGTACAAGGCCAGAGAGCAGGTCATCAGGTTAAAATGTTAAAAAGAACTAAAACTGAAGGGAACCAAGGCCGAGTGTAGTCAGAAGCTGAACAGAGAGTAAAATGAAGACATTCTTTTTAACACAGATTAGAAATTGCCCTTATCCAAACATTTTTCTCAATTCTTTTCGTTAAATTACATAACCCTGTATATTTTCTACCTCTGTTTTTCTACACCTCTTTAAGGGTATGAGTGTGTGTGTCTGTGTGTTTCCAGTTTGGTAAGTCTGTATCTTAAGATTCTCACCATCTCTTTTCAAGCTATTTGTTTTTACCATTTAAAAACTGCACCTTTGGGCCGGCCGAGTGGCATGTTGGTTATGAGCTGGCTTGGGACACCAGAGGGCCCCAGTTCGGATCCCACATATGAGGGCCAGTGACACTGCCCTCTACAGCTAAGATGCTGAACAACAGCTCAACCTGGAGCTGGGCTGCCGTGAGTCGCCGACTACGGCGGCGGCGTAGGCTGCAGTCCCCTGCTGCAGTGAGCTGCCATAAGCTACCATGTGTAGCCGGCAGCCAGCGTGAGAGGCCAGCAGCCGCCGTGAGCGGCCGTCCAGAGGCCGGCGACTGATCTGTCTTATCTGGGAAGAGCGCAATGATGGTGCCAGCTTGGGCCAGTGAAGCAACATCCTCCACAACTAAACTGAAGAACAAAACAACAGCAACTTGTTTGTTCCCCTTCCCCCAATTCCCCAATAAAGTCTTTTAAAAAATAAATAAATAAATAAAATATATAAAGTGCACCTTTAACAAATAAGTTTCATTTTTACAGAGAAGGTTTAAATTATGCAACAAAACACATAATGAGTGGAATTCGACAATTCACCATAGTAACTCATCCAAAGCTTAACACACAGTAGGCACTTCATAAATGTTTATTATTGAAAGAACTCTATTCAAGGTTGGTATGCACTTTGCATTTGGCTATTTACAAAGCCCCTCCAAAACACTGTTTTCTATTGGGAAGAGTCAAATAAAATAGTAGTGGTGTACTAAGACATGGGTCTTTTTAAAGCAGCATCTAGTGAATGGAGTTGGAAAAAAATAGGAAGGGAGCAAACAATGAAACAGCCTGTGCTTGTCATTTGCCCTCGGTTGGCTTCTTTATGTGGGTTTAGTTTCACTAACCACAAACCATGAACTCTTATATCCCACAGAGAGTCAGTCCCCTTGCATGTAATAAGCATTTGATAAATAAGCAAGCAGATGTGGCAGAAATACAATTAGGACATGTTTTCTATAATTAGCAGTTTCTGGAAATTTCCTTTGAATGCCAGCTATATCATAGGACATCTCATTTGTTTTTAGAAAACGCATGGAGAAAAAAAAGTCACGTTCTCAGCAATTACCTTATTTTAAAAAGTCAAAAAGACAGTGAAAATTGTTCCCATTATTGGCCCTACCCTAGGTTGAGAGGAACACTGAAACATATGGACTAATTTACCAGCTAATGACATTGGAAAATTCATCCACATGAATTTGTTTCTATGTAAGCCAGTGGTGCCATGTTATCAATGGAAGCAGAGTTGGATCCCTGTAATCTGCTGAATGTGTGAAGGTGGAGGATCACCAAGAAGAGCAATTTAAAACAAATCCCACAGTCCCCATGAAATTTGTTAATACAGACGCAGCTTCTTACCTCGGGAGCTATGCAAAGCAAAAACATTTTCACAAGCCTGAACCTGTATCACTTGGGAACTCTCTCCTCATAAAATAATAGATTTCATTTTTGTTCTGTGCTGCCATGGCAACAGGTGCCTGTTAAATTAGTATGCACGCAAATGTGACTAGCAGGGTAGGTGATGAACAAGGTGAAGGGTAAAAAATGTTTGCAACAGATACATCTAACAATGGGCACAGGCTCCTGTGGGCCTCGGCCTCAGTAAATAACAGTCATTTCCCTACATCACTGATGCTCTGAGTATCAGTTGGTACACACCGATAATTATTTTACTATTTTAAAAATCAATGTGCACCATACCAATTCAATACAGAATGTCTAGTTTCTTCCACATTCCTGAATCCTAAGTAAAAATGTAATAGTACTTCTTTATGTGTAAGTAAAAACATGTTAATTCTACAATATATTTGACTCTTGCTATTGATGCAGTTCTTTAGCATGTGTGCTGCCTAAGCAAGCATTGGATGTGATGTTTCGATTCCACGTACTGCATCCCTGAAGAAGCATCAGAAGTCAAACATCATTCTGGTACAGAAAGATTCTTGAGAGAGTCATCAGGCAAAGTGACTATTTTTAGAGAAAGAATTCACATTCTATAATTTGAACAAGCAGAGCTGCATGAAAATAGCTCTGCCAGAGGCACACCCACCTTCCTATAAAGATTTATGAAGAGCATTTGGACTAAGAAAAACAATAATTTTTACATTTTATGAAATTCTGATTTATAGAATGGATTCATACGAAGCAAATAAATTTAACACAGGAATAAAATAACCTTATTAAAAGTAAAATTGTTTAAATGCTTTCTTTCAATGAAATGAAACACCATTTTTAACCATTTAACATTAAATAAGGTTGTAAATCAGCTTAAAATTGTGTACATTTACATCTCGGGGAATATTGTCATTGAAAACTTTTCCTTTGCTTGAATTTATATGTATTAATTTTTAGTATTCTTATAGAATTTCTATCAATTTTAACTTCCCCTATAATATAGTTATTTTATTAGGAGGAAAATGATAAAAATATAAGATAAAAAAATGATTATACTAAAACACAATTCTGATTATGGCGACAAGAATTTTTGGCTTGACCAAACTTTAGTCAGGTCGTCGCTAAGCCTTTTCCTAGGCCTATCTGTGTATGTCCTTATAAAATCTAGTTTTAGCAAAAACCCTGCTAAGTCAGCTTAACGAGAACCCCACCACCACCACCATCCTTGATATCTGATACCCTCAATGTCTAATCAAGTTCCTTATCTTCCACCATCCCCTGGGTGGCTCAAGCCTGTCTTCAGCGAGAATCTGGTGAGTCCAATTTACCCAGAACTCCCTTTACCCCTGATGTTTCCTCTTAGTAATTTTCTATTCACTGACCTCTATTCTGTTATAAATTCCACTTGTATATGATGTATGTAGGGTTGAACTCAACCTCCCTCCCCCACCGTGATATCCCGTTGCAGTCGTCCCTATACCCACTGTGATGGTCCTGAATAAAGTCTGCCTTACCTATCACCGTTAACAAGTATAATTCTTTTTTTTTTCTTTCACAAAGATTAATACAATCTAATGTAATTTATCCAAAAGTCACTTAAACTCGTGTTATTTTATGGAATCAGTTCTCTTTATAAAATTTTAATTAATTCTGACAGTAATTATTTTCTGGCTATTGAAAAATAAGTACTGCTTGAGAGTAGAAGGGTGGGTGGCCAGGGGCTGGGGAGCTGGGGAAATGGGGAGATGCTGGTCAAAGTGGACAAGATGAATCAGTTCTGAGGCTCAAGCGATAGTTAATAATACTGCTTTGTATATTTGAAATTTTCTAACAGAGTGGATCTTAGGCATTCTCACCACACACACACACACACACACACACACACACACACACACACACACACTCACACCCACAAGGTAATTATGTGAGGTGACAGATGTGTTAATTAGCTTTATTGTGGTAAATATTTCACAAGGTATATGTATATCAAATCATCACATTGTACATTTTCAGTATATATAATCATATTTGTTAACTACACCTCAGTAAAGATGGAAAAAATAGAAAATAAATACTGTTGTACTAAGTTAAACTTTGTTCAAAGATTAATTTTCCATGTACATATAGAATTTCCAATTTTAAATGGATTTGTTGCTATGCTCCATGGGTTAGCAAATAGATATAAAATAAAGCCCTGCCTCAATATTATTATGGAAATAGTTCTGACATCATGAACCCCCTGAAAGGGCCACAGAAAAGCCATTGCCCCAAACAGTCCCATTCAATTTGATCATAAATAGTAATATAACTTTTCAAAGTTCCATATATCTCTTAGTTATCTGTATCCATAAACAACAACTTGAGTATGTTTGGGAAGAGCATGGAACTGCTAAAATCCTTATGAACCAGCTCTCGCTTAACCCTCTCTGAGTCTACTTCATTGGGCAAAATGAACCATAAATCTTTTAAAAGTAATTACATACAAAAATATATATTAGCCAGATGAATATCTGCCTGCCCTTTCAGGTGTCCCAATAGAAATATTATCATAATAACTTTTCCATGGTTTTTGTATTTGCTTCCTGGCAGATTTATTTAGAGGTCCAATGTTTGACCTCAGCCAAACTCAGTCAAGGTGAGTTTCAAATTGTCTCTGGTTCAATAGTATAGAATTAGTGGGGAAGCCAATCCCCAAAGCTAGCTGAAACAATACATTAAACAATTTTTGAATATCAAAAGGTTATTTATGAAATCACACCAGCTTCCTCAAATCCCTGATCTCTCCCATCCAGCTCTGTATACAAGATTTAGGATTGAAGCATACTATGACCAGTTTCATCACAGGCTAAAAATTCCATGGCAAGGATTGAAATAAGCAAAAATGACATAGAATTAAATAACATATGCTGTACTTTTGATTAATAATTAAGTTAGAATTGACACAAAAATGCACAGATGTTTGTCACTTAGCAATATGAGGTTTATGAATATGTTATTTGACCAGATATTTTCCCCTTTGACTCAGATGATACAAGAGCAAAGACCTATCATCAGCCAATGTCTTAGCCCACGTTTTATGCAAATAAGGCTTTGGCATAATCAATGCTGGAAATCTCTGAGAATAAATGCTAGACAGTAAGTGAAAAGAATATTTAAAATTCTAAAGGCTTTTAATTTAGAAGCAGACATCTGAGGACCCTGTGTGTTCTTTAACAGGAGGGACATGCTCTGAGACACAGAGAACTCTTGAATTGGGCCAGGATCTAGAGAAATATGGTCTTGTTGTAGAAGCCAGGTAGCCACTAAATGATGTCTGTGACAAACCAAAGTCAGTGTGGCTAGACAACTCTTTCTCTTCAAAGCTGCCTCCATTAAGAATCAGATCAATGGCTTCTATTCTATGAAGTGAGAGAATAGAGTCTCTCAACGTCTGGTCTCCTCTAGGGAAATTATGTCAACGCTCAAAAGAAAGACTCATAGGTCAATGCCTTTGTATTTACTTTCTCCATCCTGTCATATTCTTGTGGAATATGACATTTTCATATTCCAATTTTTATTGGAATGACAATAAAATTATTCCAATGACAATTTTTAGCAACATAAATATATTCCACTTAAGGGCCATAAACAGTGAAACTATTTGCCTTTTGAAGAATAGGCCAATATAATTCTACTATTGGTATCCTAATCACCCCTGAAATTTTGAGAAGGACTCATTTCTGCAGGGGAAGATATTACAGATTGCCTAGATCAGCCTCTTTTTGGAAGGGAAAATCCTGAAGGAGCCTGTATGTGTAAATGGGGTATATTGCATGAACAATCAAAGTGGAATTGGTTGTGTGGAGCAACCAAGAGGACATCTGGGAAGGAATCTCACTAAAAAATACGAGGACAATCATTGCCAGGCATGGAAATGACATTGTGTCAGGTTCAAGGGCCAAGTCACGAAATCTCAAATGATCACTGAAGTCCACACACTGATGGAGAATTGTCTGGATAGAACACAGAAATTCCTCAATTCAAGTTTGTTGAATTTAATTAAACCCTATAAGTGGTATCCTGTATGTTTACAATTCCTAATTTTGTTCATAGAGTAAAATTTAAAAATTCTAAGAAACGCTAACAGGAAAAATAGAACAAATGATTATAAAGCAAATTTAACTAAAACACCTATGAAGCCAAAGCCTTTCATATGATGCTAATGTGGCCCAAAAACAATAAATAAGTGTTGTGGTATTTGTCACATTAAGATTCTGGTTTCCAATCTAAGGAAAATTTCTTGGCTGCTGCCTTGCAGGCTCTGTTCTCAGGGATAGACGCTCCTTAATATCCACCTCCCACTACACCCCTACTATTGGCATCATAAAACCACAGCCTGGCTAGACCCTGCCCCTTTCTAATTGTTAAAATAGGAATCATTTTTCAAACCAGGAGTAACAAGTTACATAAAAATGCATGTGGACTGCATTTACAGTACGTTTTACAGAACACAGACATCCACATATTGTGCAAGTAAAATGATTTTTAAATTGGCTGAAAAGATGCATATTAACCTCATAAGCATGATAGCCTGTGGGGAGAAAATGCAGGAAGAGGATAGGAGGAGATGGTCAAAAGGGACTTTATTTTTAATGTATTTATATCTCTAAAGTAAATACTGAAAGCAAATATGCAAAAGAAATATTGACAGAATAATTCTAGAGGGTGGAAACATGATACTTGTTATGTTACTCTTTGTTCTTTGGGTTTTATTTTTAATGTCTCGATGAAGGGTACAAAAACCTTGAAGAACAGAATCTGAAAATAAAATACCAACTGGCTTCCTTAATTCTGTAGGCTGAGAACCCTGCAGTTAACAAACATACAAGAATGTAGTCTCCGTAGTTCCCCCATCCATCTATGCAAAAAACGGCAGCCCCTGACCGCAACCTGACTTAAATGGCATCTCCATGGAAACTGCTTTACATGATCGCATGTTTTCTTCCAACACCAAATGCTACAATGAGCAGCTCTACACTGCAGAAAATTCAAGGACTTATATGATCCCTACCACCAAAGGCCTGCACTATTTGGAGATTCTGGAAATCACAGGTATACATATAAATAGAATAAATTCAAATTCTTACAAAGGGGATGGTTCTAGATGATAACTGTTGATATATTGAGTACTTGCTGTCTGTCAGTGCCTTCGCGCATTCGGCTGCTGTAACAAAATACCACAGACTGGGTAATTTGTTGTCCCTCTTCCAGGATGTAGTCTCGCTGTGTCCTCACATGGTAGAAAGGAGTAGGGAGCTCTGTTGCGTTTCTTTCACAAAGGCACTAATCTCACTCATCAGGGCTCTGTCTTCATGACCTAATAATCCCCTCCCAAGGGCCCCACCTCCTAATATTCTCACCTTAATATAAATTTGGTGGGGAACAGACATTTAGACCATAGCGGCGAGATAACCGTGGTAAGCACTTCATGTGAATTATTTCATGTTATTCTCAGAAAAAATCTCCAAGAGAAGTAAAATTATTCCTATTTAAATAGTAAAGAAATAACAGAGGGATTAGGAATTTGCCCAAGATTACAAGATAACTATTGAAGAAGTGTGAATTTGAATCCAAGTCTGTTTCATATAAACACTATTCTATGTCATTTCTCTATGAATGTAATGTACTAAAAATTATGGAATTTTAAAAAAATGATAGTAGATGTTCAGAGATGAAAGGGAGCTTAATCTGGTTAAATTACTCCCAAAGGATTAGAGCTGAGTTTTGAGGGATGGGCAGGCTATACACTAGATAGGGAGGAACAGAATTAAAGAATTCTTGAGAAGATAAATTAAATCTACATTTGATCAAGTATCTAGGTCTGACCCCAATGTATATGGCATATAGATGACAGGAGGACAAAGAAAGTCACCATAAAAGTGGTTAGCCAAATCTGGAATCTAGAACAAGTGACCCAGTCTCTTCATTAAGTAAAATGAAAGGGAGATAAAAGAGATGGAGGTGGAGTCTACAGATTAAAAGAGATACCAACTGATCACAAAGTATAGGCTTTATTTGAGTCCTGATTCAAATAAACAAACTGTGAAATGGATAGAAAGTTGTTGTTGATGATGATGATGATAGATAGATAGATGATAGATAGATACCTAGATACATAGATGGATACATAGATAGACATTTATGAGACAATAAAAATTTGACCACTGACTGGCTATTTAACTAGAATTATTGTTATTTTTTCTTTTGGGTGTGATAATGGTAATCTGCTTGTGTGTTTTATCTTCTAGGGATTCAACAGACTGAAATATTTACAGATGAAAGAACATGTTGTCTGGGATTTGCTTCAAATTAATGTAGGCATAGTAAATAGATAAGAAGAGAGATGAAATAGGAAACTCATGACCATGAGTTAATTGTTGTATTTGGATGACAGGTACAACAGGGTTCATTATAAATATTCTACCTACTTTCATTATAAATATTCTCCCTACTTTTGTATATGTTTAAATTTTTCTATAATATATTTTCAATGCACTAAGGCCTTTAAAATTTATTTTCCAATCAAAGGGAATTCTTCAAAGATTTCTTTTGCAAGAAGCAATATGACTAAAAGGGAAGTAGAAAAGATAAAGTCAGCAATAATTTGCACAATAAATTGCAGTTGGGGAAGACTAGAGACAAGGAGATCTGCTAGGAGTCTCTTACAACACCTTGACCTCTATTGAAAAGAATCTGATTAAGGCAGCATTAATAGGAGTAAAAAGGAAAATGTGATTGGAGTGATTCTGAGGAACTATCAAATTCAGTGTTACTCAAAGGTAAGGCACTAAGCATAGGTAGATTAAAAAGATGAATCAAAAATTTCAAACCTGGCTGATTTTTTAAATAGTCACATCATGAATAGAAAGAGGTAAGTCAAAAGGACAAATTGTTAGGAGATGGGGTCATTTACCTCTAGACACCAAGTGTGAGAAGCTGAAATGATAATTTGCTATTTACAGTAAATATTGTTTAGCTCCATATGCATAAAACGATGTCGTTTGTGCTCTCTCCCCAATTATGATGACTTTGTAAAAGTAAAATCATAAATTAAAATTCTATAATAATTGAATAAAAAATATAAGTCAAATCTTTTTGAAACTATTAAGATAGCCCAAATTCTTCTTTAATGAAAATACTTCCTGGGCACAGTTTAACTATTTCATTTATATCCATTTTTCTGCAAAACCCTCTATGTTCTTTGAATTCAGAAGCAAATCTGTATGCTCCTTTCATGTCACTGCTTTGGTTTCTACATATCTAAACATATAAAACAATAAAGGCATTGTAGGTACCCAATAAATACCCAGTTTTCTGGCCAATTTGCTCATGTGTGGCAAACAGTGCTCAGAAGAAGAAAACTGTAGTGTCACAAGATAATTTGGAAAATCTCTGAGTCCTCTTTAAATAAGATAAGCACTGTATTGCAGCATCACTGATACCAAAAATAATTTCTCCTGGTGACGAAGTGTGAACATATGCATAGAAGAAACTATGTCAAAGTCAGACTTTTGAATTTCATTTATAATAGAGGGCAAACTTAGTTTTATACAATTAAAATTCTGTAGTAACCACAATACATTTCAGTGCTATCAGGTCCAGACCTGCAAAGTTTGGAGTCTGTCATTTATAATGCCTAGAATGACACACTTCCCCATGTCTTCTACTTAGTGAGTCGCTATAATCCAGTGAACCACTGTGATTCTCATCCTAAAAGTTCTGAATATTTTTTAACAAGAAATACAAAGCAGCAATATATTGTTCTCTAAACCCTCTGATTCTTGGCAATCTCTGTTTCCTAAATCTCAGCCAATTCTGCATGCCAACCAATCTTCCCAAAGCTAACCCCAGACTTCCTTTGCTACTTGAATCCAAGACAGTATCTTCCTACATCATCTTTCATTGTTTGCTAGCAAATGAACAAGAAACTATATAATTTGCTTGCCTGGGCTCACCAATAACACATGATTAGAGGCTATTTAGATTGGCAACGTGCTAATTCTGCCAAACAATAAAACTGACCCAAACTATCTGAAATTCCAGTGACCAGTACCCTGGGTTGCTATACTTCTTTCCATCAGAGCACCTGTCTGTGAGTGTTTGTCCTCACTGACCTCTGAAAGGTGGAGGTGACACCCTTGATCACTGAGTAATAGGGATAAAAGAAGGGAATGCTCGGATGACCCTCATAATCTATCATGGAGGCCATAGTTGGAATCTCTCTTTGCCTAGCACATAGAATTTTCCCATAGAAACAAACATTCTTTTAGTGAAAAGCAATATTTCCTCTTGTTTAGATTATAGTTCATTGAAATTTTTATATTTACTATCACACACTATTCAGTGGGGAAAAAAATGACACACAGAATAAAAAGTGGAAGAGAATAGGTCAAAGATTAACACCTATTAATTCATTTCATTATATTCAGTAATCAATGATTAGTAGCCAGTAAGAGTTAGGAGCCTTAACTGAAGAGAGACAACTGCAGAAGGCGAGGCACACCAATTCATATTTGCTTGTTGAATTTATGAGCATAAGCTTATTACTCACAGTCATCTGCGAGAAAACTACCTTCATGGAACAGGAAGTTTCCATAAGCATCATATTCCCCGCTCTGAACATTTTCACACTTTCAGCCCTGTTTGAACCCGTCTCTGAGACTCTCTTCCCGTCTCTCGTACTCATCTTATTTTGGCAAGTTCTTCAGTTTCTAGACTAAATGTCCCATTCTCAGTCGGCATTATTGCACTTCCAATTCCATAAAAACAAATAGCATGCTATTTGTTTCTATAGAATGCTAACCTTGACTCAGTTATGACACCTGATATATTCTGCTATGATTAGCTGTCTTGTCTATTCGATCACATAATGCCAAGGGCAGGGAGATGCTCTCATCCATCTTCCTATCACCACCACTAAACCCACTGAGTGTCGGGAACATCTGTCAAATCCAAGTGAAAAGAAATATGTGTCCCTTATTTTATTGATGGTGGAAGCAAACATCTCCCAAGACACATCTCTATTGGTCCCCTTCTGTTTAAAAACCCCTTACTTTCTCATCAAATAAATAGTTATTCTTAGAAACTATAAGTGCAGTAACAACTCCATTAAATAGTAAAAATAGTAAATGTTTTCATTTGATTTTTCATTTTCTAAACTTCTACTTTTCTCTTCCTTTAACAAGCTTTATTTCTTTATTTACAAGTATATTTTTATTTCTGTCACTTTTAACATTTTTAATTTGACACTTTGTATTTAATATTTTAATATAATGAAGTAGTTTTCGTTGATCAAAAAAAGCAATGCCCTGAGTGACTGTGACATTTTCAAACATTCTGCTGCTAATTGAAAGCTTACAAAGCTGAATAAGACAGGGACTGCCACTGAGAAATGAACAGCTTACTAAAGACAGACTAGTCAAAAATAACAACTTAATATGCTAACAACTATAATGGAAGTATGAAAGTACATAAGAGTAGAAAAAAATTAAATGATTTGGGAATGACTTTTAATGAATGATAATGATAAAATACTTTATTTAATTCTTATATTGATATTTACCTCCACTATTATTTCTAGATGATCAATTTCCTAATTAATATATAAGACTGAGCACCTATTATACACCATGTATGTTCTAAATCCTTTATGTGTATAAAAGTGTTGAATCCTCTCAATAGCCCTCTACATAAACAATGTTATTATGCCTAATTTTACAGATGAGGAATCTTATGCAGAGAGAGGTTCAATAATTCTTAATGTTAAAAAAAAATAGTATTGTCAACTGCGATTCAAATTTAGCAGACTGGCTCCAGATTCCAAGTTGCTAACCATTGTACAGTCTATCTGTGAGGTCAAAAGCAAGTTTGCTACATCCTAAATCTTCTGTTATTTTATATAACCTTTGGAAAGAAATTTCACCAAATCTTGGAAACTCAAGTACTCTCTAGAACACTACTCTTTGTCATCCTAATGGAAATGAATTTTTGTCTACAAAGTTCATACCCCCACGCATCACAAATAAAAGGTTACTTGTGTCTATCACATTTTATAGACCCAGTAAAATAGCATAGCCTTTGTGAATGTAGATTTGTTAACTGGGTGAAACAAAAAGAATGTTGTGCACAGAAAATTAACAACTGTGTTCTCTATTCTCTCACCCTTTCTGTAGCATCATAGAGCAAGTGATATTAGTTTGCTTCAAGCATAACCTTTCTAAGATTGTTCACAAAATCCATTCAATATACTCTAACACATTCCCAAACACCATTTAAATAAAGAATATATTCAACTTTAAAATAAAAATTTCTGTGAAACTGATGAGAAGTATTATTGTATAAAAGACAACTATTTTTTAGGATACTCATGAAAAACAGCCTAAGCTTATTTCTTCAATAACCATTTTCAATAAACATCTCTATACATAGTGTATGATGCCAAATATAGGAAATAAAAAGATCAATTAAGATAAGGTCTTATTAAAAATGCATAATTTTTATGGAGTAAACTCTATTATGAGCAAAGTCAAAAGAAAAACAACAAACCAAGAAAAAATATTTGAGCTATATAGGATCGACAAAGGTGAATTTTCACAATATATAAAATGTTTTTATAAATCAATAAGAAAACATTATGAGTGCAATAAAATGGGTGATGATTTGAATATACAATTCAGAAAACATGACATGCAAATAATCAATATCTGAAAATATGTATATCCTCAATCTCACTCATGATGAAAGAATTAGAAATATAAACGAGACCCCATTACCCTCCACAAAATCAGTGAAAACATTAGTTTTCCACCACCCAAAGTTGGCAAGAGAGAGGGAAACTCGCACTTTCTTATCTTACTGGTGAAATTGCAAAATGTTTCAATATCTAAAGGAAATTAGCCTTTTGTCCATTGCACTGCAGGAAGTAAATAAATGTTGGATAAATAAATACATATAAGTCCATTCTCACAGAAGCCATCCTCATACATATACCTTGGTATACTTTTGTAAATACTAACCAAATTAACTCTTAACAATTGGATTAATTTCTGCCTTTCAGGCTCAGCGCTTTTGCCAGAGTCAAAATTAGGAACTCCAATCTTAGTATCATAACTTGGACAGGTTCCAGTAAAGTCTTGCAGAGATCTCATTCTCATGGATTATCAAGACCAAGAAAGACCTCCCTATCTTCCCCAGGCAGAAGGGGCAAAAGGTTTGACTGCAAAAAAAAAAAAAAAAAAAGCCTCATGTACCAATAAAAGCAGTTCCTGGAGAGGTAGCAGTAGCCTGATGTCCCGTATCTCAAGCCAAAGGTGATCTTGGCTCACAATGAAAGAACTAGAGTGAACGGAGGGAGTCATCTGGGTAATAAATGACAAAGCCTGAACTAAGATAGGAACAGAAGCTATACCTAAAAGCTAGATTTGGGTGATATCAGTGATACGGTCACTGTATGGGTGTGAGGCTATGTCTCACGAAGCATCTAGGTGACTCCCCAATTTTTGACTTGGAAAATTCAATGATGATGGTGCCACTCCCCCCATAAAATGAACAGGAGGAAGAATTGTTCAGAAGTTTGTCTCTTAAGCTTGAACTCCTGAGTTTGACTCCAGGTTCCATTGCATATCAGCTATGTGACTCTGTCCAAGTTACTTCATTTCTCTTTCCCTAGATTTGCTCATCTCTAACATAGAAATAATAATAGTATGTATTTCATAGGGTTGACATGTAGATTAAGTAAATTAATATCTTAGTGCCTAGTATCAAGTGCTTAGAACAGTGCTAGGAATATAGCAAGTGTTATATGATTGTTAGATTATTAATAGTATTCATCTAAGGATTTGAAATATTTATCCTTGTTAAAAATTTATAATAATGATTTCCCGTGCCCAGACTTATCCTCAAGGCCACAGACAATGGGCACATTGATGGTAAAAGCCGCCGTCGTACTCAGGAGACAGTGACTCAGCTGGAATTTGTTCTTGCTCAGTCAGGGTAATGGACAGAGAGAGTTACAAAGTGAGCACACATCTTGCAAAAACAGCTCTCTTACTCCATGCTCTACCATACCTCTTACAAGGCAGAAAATATCACTACTCTCCTAAATAACTGCTTCAGACAAATGGCATATTTAGGATGCTCTAAGTATCACATGATTATTACCAATCCCAAGTTCTTCCTTATGTTTTTCCCTATCCTCTCGATGATTTGCAGCCTACAATCCTAGTCAAACTCTTCCTCCTTCACTATTTATTTTATGACAAAGAGTTCTCCCTCTTTTGACCTCATCACAAGAACTGATATTATTTCAACCAGCCATTCTTACATGAATTTATATTTTTGTTTTATACACCATATTTTCCAAATGAAATATTTAAAAAAAAATGTAACTTAGGGTGGGGCAATGGGGCTACAATCTTATACCACTTTGCTACCCCTGTGGTTGTTTTCTATAGTATAAGGCACAGTAGATGTTGCATAAATACATATCCAGTGGATGAATGATAGCTGTAGCTTCCCTCAATGATAAAGACAGAGTGTAGGTTGAGATTTAGTTAAGATTCCAGAATTAAGACAAATGTCACTAGAGATAACTTCTAAAAGAGTTTGCCCTCTATTCAGTGTCGGTTAGCTCATGTTCATCAGCTACAAACTCGAGATCATTCCTTTCTCACAGACTTCACTACCATGGATTTCCTCTCCATCTTCCCCTACTCATCATTCTCAGAACGTCCACATCTGTGCTGACCATGCTCCCAAACATCTGACCGCATAGTGAGTGCCTTTACCTACTTAACCCTATAAATGTTCATTCATTCTTCACTTTATTGCTAATACATTTTTATCACACTGACTTCTTTCATTAACCTAAGGATAACTTGGTAAATATTAAACAATAATGGTTAAAAATATGACATCTCGAGCTAGTCAAGCTTGCTGAAATCTCTATTTGGGAACTTGCTAGCTGCGTAACACCAAACAAGTTAGGTAGCTGTTGAGAGACAATCCTCCATGGCATTTCTGCACATCTTATATCAGGTTTTATTCTGTATTATCTCTTCCAGGATGTTAGTATAGCAAACAGCCTTGAAAGATACAAAAAGTGTCTCCCTCTGGAGTGGAAGACAGACTTGTTTCCAGGCCAACATACACTGTCTCCTTCTGGGGCAGATTTTAGGCAGGTCTGCTAGCAGCCTTTTATAAGATTGGGGGTTTCCTAAGCTTAGGGTCAGCAGTGACACAAACCCACTATAAGCGGCATTCACCAGGGCCACTATGTATCACTCAGTGGGACCTAGAGGCAAAGGACTATGAAGTTCATGCCATCTGCTTTACTTGAGCAATGAGGTCATTTGTCTCTGCCTCAGGAGCCTTTTGTCTTCTGCTAGTAGCATCCATGAACATATGGCTGGCTAACTTGTTATTTTACAAGAAGGGTAAGATCTCAGGCTTTTCACAGTTCCTAATAATAACCTTGTTATGCTTCAGCGTCTCTACTTGTAGAACGGAGAGGGTGCTTAAAACCAGCCTGAGTCTCATATCTGGACTCTTTAACAGTATTTGGTGACTCTTGATTGCCTCCTTGCCAAACCAAATTTCATGCTTTCCAGCTCAGTTCTCACTGGTGGCCCTGGGGCACTGACCTCTCCTTCATGGAAGTTCCTAATCCCTAGACTGTGACTCTGCACTAAAATGGTTTTCTTTTTACGTGTTTGTCCCTGTTTAGTTTCTTCCCGAAATGTCACAAATCAGAAATAGGAGAATGTTTCGCAAATGTCCTAAGACAGTCCTAAATTTTCACAAAATACTAATTAACAATACTACAACAGAAAGCCAGTTTTTCTAAAACAGAGAACGGGAAATAATCAGAAATGAAGAGGTAGATAGAGTCATGAGATCTTTATCAAAAGGAGATAAGAGATATAGAAACCTAAAAAATGTCAAGCCACTCAATTATGTAGATGGTTGATATTAATTATTCTCTGATATTTAATTATAATGAAATATTTGTAAGAAAAAGTTATTAAAAAGAAAACAAGGGAAATGGTGGCTGTTATATGGCCAAAGGACCATTGAAACACAGTGCGGAATGATAGAAAGAAGACAATTTTTACCATCAACAGATTCCCAGGGAAGCCCAGCTCCATCTTCTGGTCATTTTAAGAACTAGGGTGAGTCACTTAACCTTCCCAAACTTCAGTTTGCTCACCTCTCAAATGGGGTAAGTCTATTCACCTTGAAGAGCTGTTGATGGGTATGTATAGTGAGTATCACAGGATTGAAGTATTAAATAATTATTTTCTTTAGAAATTAATAAAAGGGCTGAGGGTATTTCTGAATATATCCCAAAAGGATATAAAATTGTGTAACGTGGTACTACACTTGCCAAAGATTGATAGCATTATCGAACTGAAACTCTGGCTTCATAAAAATTCAGGATGAAGAAAATTCCTTAGTGTCAGACTTCTGGAATTCAGTGTCAGTCTTCAATAGCCACTTACTTGATTTGATCAACTTACCTGTAACAGAAAATCAAAGAGGGCCATCTTGGACCACTCATGGTGATGTATTTCAGTACAACCCCATTCAGGTTTGGGTACTCGACCATTCTGCCAGCACTTCCATTTTAGCAACTGCTGGTAAGTTCCCCAGGTTAGCTTAACAGATGAGTGGGTCTCATTACTTGTTGGAGATAAAGATGAATCCCAGAGAATGACAGGACATGGGCGGCCATCTGTGGAATTCAAAAAACAAACACGCTGTTAGCATGCTAATGCTTGGTGTGTGCCATTGGACAGTCATACATTCTTTCACAGCTTTACTCTCTCACCTGTCAAATGTGAGAGTTTGATTGGATGGTATTTTATGGTCCCTTTGTCTTCCTAGGCTTTGATATTTTATATCTCAATGATACTTCCTGATAGAAGTCTTATAAAACACAAAGTTATTGTGAGACAATGAAAGAAAAAAACTTTTTTAAACAAGATACTTTATAGATGTGGCAGGAATTGGCTACTAACCACCAATAGAAACGTCCTCTGGTTAATGTGGTTTTATTCCACATCTAAAAACAGCCACCACAAAAAAGGAAAGAATCCAGACATTTATAATTGTCTGTTCAGTGTCTGAGTGGAGTTGCTCTCGATTTGTAATAACAACTGTCTGATTTTCTGAGGCCATATTATGATGTCAGGAAAAAAAATAATTTTTAGAAGTCACACATTTAAAAGTAAAATTGTATGGTTCACACCAGTCACTATAATCTCCAAAGAAGGAAAAAGAAGCAAGAGGTTTTCTTTTTCTTTTTTGATGGAAACATCAGCACTTTTAGTAATATAGATTATTTACTCACATATAACCTCACAAAGTGTATTTAAGCAAATGACAGTGCTTCACAACTGCATGTGTATAGATGATTTTTCAAAAAATCTGTCAGAGTTTTTTTGTTTTGTTTTGTTTTGTTTTGTCTTACTCTTGATAGTTTAGGAATTTTATTGCTAAAGTCCATGAAGAATGGCAAGCCTGAGTGAAGTCATCATAAACAGGGAAGACCGTCATTGGGTACACTGAATGACACTTCAAGCTTAACACCAGTTACATCACTCTCAGGCCCCCATTTCTGCCAAATAAAGTCACCAAGAGATTGACGATGAATAGCTTTTCAGAATGATGCTCTTGGGAGGTAGGGATGGAGGGGGAGGACAAAACTGAGTCACAGAGATTTGAAAAAGACCACTTTACTCATTCTTAACAGGCCTGGACAATGGAAGCCTCTGAAATTATGACTGGAATGTCTAGACACATGACAGGAATTTTTAAAAGCCCTTTTAAGCAACCTGAGAGGTTCTCAATATGCAACTGTTTTTCTTTCTGTTAAAGACTTTTATTTTACCACCTTGCTTGCCTCTCCTACTTGTATAGTTCTTATCGCTAGTCTTGAACACAGGAAACAGTCATCTTCTCTAACCATTCTTGAATTTGGTGTTACGGAAACCTTGATAATTTTAATAGCATTCACTTAATCACACTAACCACCTGCATTGCAGTTTTGTTCAAAAGAAAAATCTTCCTCCTTTTAGCCTTGCAATGTTGGCCAGTGCATGTGGAAAGTCATTTAGATTGTGGAAAATATGCCACAGTCATTGACATCCAATTAAGAAAAAACACAGGTGGAAAAAAAAAAAAAATACATGAACCACGACTAAAGAATTTCATTGTTAACAATACATCTCTCTTTTTTATTTCTTCTACTTTATTAAATGGTTTCGGGCTGCTGGGACCTAAAGGAGTGTTCTCTACATACTATGCTAATTTAAAAAATAATAATAATACATCCCAGGTAAAAGCAGTCCATTAGGCAGTGTGAGATACATATGCACCAGTGTAATCAAATAGGAGTAGAAGGCACAACACAGCTTGCAAAGCATGGGACTTCAGGCTTCTAAAGATAAATACCACGAAGCTCTATCTGTCAATGTCATTAGACCAAAATGATACACAGATAGCTCTTTGCATTCTCAGTGCTAGGAACTATTCAAAGGGAGTTGAAACCTAATGGGGAATTTCAATAACACAAATCAAAACACGAGACAGACAGGCCAGCAGTTTCCTCAGCAACTCACATAGCACCCTCAGGGAAACAGCACTGCATCCACATGAACAACTGAAACAGTTAACAACCTTCTGGGCTGCTTTTCTTTCCTTTGGAAACATTTGTTTCTTATTTTAAAAGTAATTAAAAGTCAATCTAAAAGTCAATTCATTTTAAGAAATGTGGAAAAACATTAAAATGTGTAGCTAAAAAAACAAAATTCATCTATAATCTCATATCCCAGTAATTGGTTCTGTTACTTGGATTATTTACCTCTGGTATTTTTCCACCTTTTTCTCACCTGAAAATGTAAATTATTTTTAGAACTGTAAGGAGTAAAGCATGGTAAGAGCTCTGACTCCAATCCAACGGACCTTTGGAATTCTGGTCACATTAGTTCTTAGCTTTGTAACATTAGACAAGTTATGCAATCTCTCTTTGCTCTTATCTTCTATAAAATGAGGCTGATTACGTACCTTCCAAGTGGACTTTGTTAGGATCACACACTTACAGTTCTCAGCCTGGTACCTAACATATATATGTATATTCCAGAAAGGTTTTGCTCTGACTGTTATTACACATATACAGTATATAATCACATAATTCATCAGCTTTCAACTGGCCTTTATTTGTTCATGGAGCATCTACTATGTGCCAAGCACTGCCCTAGACCTGAATTAATGCCCTTTTTTTTTTTTCATGGAGCTTATATTTCCACCAGGGGTAAGAGGCAAAAATTATGCAAAGAAAATAAACACTTTGGGATTATCTTATATATCCAAGATCAATTTGTTATAATTATTTCACTAAATATTATATCATAAACATTTCTCTTACAATTAAATATTTTTAAATAACATCACTTTAACTGTAACACAATAATATAGCTCAGAAGTCAGCAACCTTGGTTAATGGCAGGTAGTGAAATGTTTTAGGCTTTGAGAGACATATGGTCTTCTGCACAACTCTTCAGCTATGCAAGTGCTCAATGCTTTTGTAGAATAAAAGCAGTCCAAGACAATGTATCAACCAATGGCCTTGACTGTGCTCCAGCGAACCTGTATTATAGACACTGGCATTCGCATTTCATATAATTTTCAAGTGTCGTAGGAATATTATTCTTCTTTTGATTTTTTTTCAACCATTTAAAGTTGTAGAAACCATTTGCAGTTTAAGGGCCATATATAAAAACAGGCAGTCGGCCATCTTTGACCCTCAGGCTTTGGTGTATCACCCCCTAATCTAGTCTATGAAGATATACTATTTCATTTACTATTTCTCTACTTTAGTAGGTCATCACATTTTTTGAATAATACATTTTCTACACTACTATGCAAAAAGTTGTTTTCCAACTGCCAAAGGGAGCTTTCCGCCGATAAAAATAATTGGCTTTCAATTAATATTCTGTGCTTTTCTTCACATCCATCCATGTCCCTCAGCAAAATACTTTGAACGCTGACTACCGCATAAAGATGGTCCGTCCTACCCTGCTGGAAATCAGTGCCCCTCAAGAAAGGGGGGTTTCCAGAATGCAAGCAGGTGGGTGAGCAGCAGTTCTCAGGCTGAGCGGTGGGTGGCTGTGGGGCCTTTTGACACACAGGTCTCTTGCTGCATAGCCTGCATATGGCCCTGGCAGTCATAATAGCATGCCTCCAGATCTCAAAGCTGTGAGTACTCCTGTGAGGAGAATTCCACTTTGTATAAAACGTGGCTGTGAAAAGAATGAACTGAACTGTGATAGATCTGAAGGGATGACAGAAAAATAGCCTCTGAAAACAGGAAACTGGTTCCAGCAACTTATCCTGAAATTTTTCAGAGATGAAGAGCATTCATCTCTTCACATTCAGGTTTGTCAAAATGATGCAGTAATGTACTCTCTAGAGAAATCTAAACAGTGAAGAGATAAAATTCTAACTGTCAGAGTGGTGAGAAAGCAGGGTTTAAAAGATACGTGGGTGTTTGAGTGAATTAAAAGTAACACAGCTGGCTGTAAAAACGAGACTTGCCAACAAAGCTTATATTTTTTCCCAAAAATCTGAATATTTTCTCTGAATTCTCATGTTCACCCAAGTTGTTCTTTATTCAAAAGCACAAGAAAAGGCATTCTTATGAGAAGATAAATGTGGGGCCGGCCGAGTGGCACAATGGTTAAGAACTGGCTTGGGACGCCAGAGGGCCCGGTTCAGATCCCACATATGAGGGCCAGTGACACTGCCCTCCACAGCTAAGATGCTGAACAACAGCTCAACCTGGAGCTGGGCTGCTGTGAGTCGCCGGCGACGGCGTAGGCTGCAGCCCCTGTGGCAGTGGGTTGCCATGGGCTACTACGTGTAGCCAGCAGCCAGTGTGAGCGGCCAGCAGCCGCAGTGAGCGGCCATCCAGAAGCCGGTGACTGATCTGCCTCACCCGGGAAGAGCACAATGATGGTGCCAACTTGGGCCAGTGAAGCAACGTCCTCCACAACTAGACTGAGGAACAAAAGGACAGCAACTTGTCTGTTCCCCTTCCCCCAATTCCCCAGAGCTGTTCCCATCCCCACAATTCCCCAATAAAAATCTTAAAAAAAAAAAAAAAAAGAAGATAAATGTGAAAATTCACTGAGAATGAATGCCACTCACAATCCCCTTTGCCTGGATTTATGAACTGCCCTTCACTTTGAACCCTGGTGGACTGGTTTTGTTCAACTGTGGGGATACATGCAGCATGTTGGGAGGAATTGTGAATGTCTGCGTGCATTGGTCACTGAGCAAAAATAAGTAAAAATGTCCTGAGCACGGATATCGAAACTCCTTCCTATCACCTGGGCCGAGTTCCAGGACTCCTTGTGAACAAGGCAAAAAGGAAAGTGACAGTCTAGCTCAAAGCCCTTCAAAAACAACTCTACAAAACCCATTAAAGAAAACAGAGGCCAGTCAAAATGTGAGGCTCATCTTTGTCACAGAGAACAAATTCTGTTGGGTTCCACTGCAATAGTCCAACGCACTGAAGGAAAAGCCTTAATGCTGCAGCTCGCTAATCGCTGATGGCAATTGTTATGTGGATGCAACTCCAATGATAGGGTAGCAGTTGTCTCCTTGTTAATGATCCCTTCAGTTCTATCTGCTCTATTTTTCTACAGTGACTATTGCATTAGGGCTTGGGCAATTAAAAGTATTAGGCCAAAGTGATAAAGGAGGTAAGGTCTCTAGGCATAGAATTGCTGGATGTGAACAAGTGAGTCTGTGTGAGGGCTGGCAAAATAGGAATGCAAAATTCTGTGACAGCCTTGAGGGAAGAGGTAATTTGCAGGATTAGATGAAATTTTACTTGTGCTCTGGGTTTTAAATATTGCTAATTTACTTACTAGGAAAAATTAAAAAAGTATTTACAATTGTCCTCAAATGGACCTATTGGCTCTGATGTTTCAGATAAACCGGGGGTGCCAAAAAAATGTATGCTAGTGGATAGTTTGGTCAATGTTGGTCAAGCAGTAGTTTGCCATCATCAGAAATGTCTGGACGCTAATGGTAACCACTTTGAGTACCTCTTGTAATGGCAGAAGTCAAACGTGACTTGTATCCATCTTTATCCATCTTTTGTTATTGGTATATATTGAGTATTACAATTTTAATACAGTTTCCTTTCTTAAACTGTGTATACATTTTTTTTTGGCATCCTTTGTATAAGAATTCAGAGTGAGGCATACCAAAAATGGGCAAAGCCCAGGCCTTGGAAAGTTTAGAGTTTAGTAGAAACAGATAAGTGCAGATATGTAATGACGTTCAAATGAAACGTTTGCCAGTTTAATGAGTGTTTTGAAGGAAACAAGTGAAGGACGAAAATGAAAACTGAGTCTTCAGTGTAAAGCCAAGAAATGAAGAAACGGTGTGTTCCAGAATAGCTCTGTGGTGAAATACTGCAGTAAATAAGGAGAAGAACTTTTGCTGAAAAGGAGCTGAGAGTGGGGGCTAGAAAAAGAAGTCATAATGTTAATTCTATTCTTGACTCCATCACTGGTCTCCACAGGGCATGAGCCAGCTCCTCCAGTCACCCTAACTGAGGCACTGAGTTCCCTGCCGTGAGGAGTACCTTTCAAATCAGTCTGGCAGGATTTGGGTAACATTACCCAGTGAAATACTGAAAATGCAGCACTGTCAAATACCAGGGGCCGGGGGGGGGCAAAAAAATGTATACACATGACTGGTGTTCATCTTTTGTTATTGGTATATATTGAGTATTACAATTTTAATACAGTTCTTTCCTTTCTTGAAATGTATATACATTTTTCTGGCACCCTCTGTATCAAAGAGAGCCAAAGCTATGTTCGAATTTTATGACTTAAAAAAGGGGGGAGATGGTAGAGAGGCAAAATTCCATAGATTTTATATGTATACATTCTACACAGGCAGCCAAGCTCTGGATATAGAGACTTGTTCTATAAATAGATTTCTGGGTGATTTAGAATATATTTGTTCAAACAAACAATAACTATATTTATACATCTGTGTTTTCACTTCATAACTTGTTTTCTCTAGGTTAGACTGAATTCAAGTGATTTCCACATTGCCTCAAGAAGTAACTAAGTGAGAAGCTGAAGAAACAGGGAAGGGGACTGTCTTGTGACTTCCCCCATCACAAACTACTCGAACAATCTAAATCATCAGTTCTGATGTTAAAACAGTGTCCTTTTTTGGTTCTGAATCTTTGACTAATAGACAGGAACTTCTGCTTTCTAGGTCTGCCCTGGACTTCCGCTATGTGAATGGAAACTCCCAGACTCTTCCTGTCTCAATATCCCATTAAATAAAAAAAATAAAAGAAATAAAAACAGGAATCAAATTTGACTTCAGAGGGTGGTGATGATGTGGTCACTGTGCCAGGTTCCACAAACAATCCCATTTTGCAAATGCAGTCTTGGTCACATCAGGGTGACCCAGTCCTGGGCAATTCAGTGTTTACATAAATATAGATAAAGGAGCCATGAATTCCTGGCCAGAGTGACCTTTGTACAACTGCAGAGCTGATACCTCCCACCTCTTCTTCAAACCCTTCAATGATTTCCCATTATCTGCAAGATAAAGTCTGTGTCCTTACATGACGTGAAACCCAACCATTCTCCACAGCTTTATCTCACTTCATCCCCACCCACAACCCTAATCTCCTTTTTCCAGAAACATTTTGCAGTTTCCTAAGCACACTCTGCCTTCACAAGTTTATTCTATTCTCTCTACCCTTTCTATATCCACCCAATCCCTCACTCTCCCCACAGTGAATTTTAAAAACCAGTTCTGAATTACCTCTCATGGATGTTTTCACAGTCCCCTCACATACGCTTTCTGGGCTAAATTCTCCCTCTCTGTGCCTGCAGGGCCTCCTAAAAATATCTCCACTGAGGTCCTTATCTTACCCTGGCTTGGTGGGTTTGCTTGGCTGTCTCCTGCCCTCCAAGCTGAAAGCCCTGTGAGAATGGGGACTATCTCTTAACCACCTTCAGATCTCTAGCTCCTGACATAACATCTACACCAAAGCAAGCCTTCAAAAATGGTGACTGATGAATCAATGAATTTTTCAGGGTCCCTCAATTTTCATCTATAGCCCTTAGGTTCTAAGGAATGGTTGATGGGCCCTGAATAAAAGTTTGGTTGATGTGACATCCTAGTAAGCAGTGATTTCACTGTATTTACTCTAAATGCATTCATTGAGAAGGATTAGCGAGAAAGTTGAGAAACAAAGGTGGAGATTGTACAGAGGTTTCCATTCCCTCATTCTACCCAGCTTGGGCTCAACAGCCCACTCCCACGTCTCCATAATTCTCTGAGACACTGGAATAATGAAAACAGGGGTGAGATACATACCACTGCCTCTCTCCTCCTGACCCCAAATCACTGTCATGAGAAAGGAAACAGTTAAGACATCATGGTACATTCAGAAATCAGACAGAAAGACAGTGGGGAAAGCAGGTTACAGCCTGGATGCATGATTAACCAGGAAGGCCACGACCATTGGAGGCTAACAGGAAATGTGAAGAGCTAATGGGAGAGCGTACACACACTGATGAGGATCAAGGCTATGGCATCCTTCTGACCCACGTCTACATCCTGCCCCATTACACACGACCTGTGGGCCTTTAGAGGACATATGTTCTTCTCCAAGCCTTTTTTCCCACAAAGAACCTGTCCAACAATATGTGATGTATAGGACTGTTACAAAATTTAGTGAGATAATGAATGTAAAGTGCTTAGCACTCCACAAATAGAATATTGTTATTATTCATGATCAACTCCAAGCTCTTTCTTTAAATGACAATTTTAGGTGCCTGTTTACTTAGCTCAAGTAAACATTAGTCTAAGAAAATCTAAGGAAACACATCACAAAGAGCTGAATCAGCTTAGAAATTAGATGACAATGAAAGGTAACATTTACTGAGTGTTGCTATGTGTTAGGCACTGTTACAAATATTTTATATGTATCAACTCAGTTAATTCCCACAACTCTAAGAGGTCAATACTTCTCATCATCATTATTTTTACTATCATCATCCCAGTTACATTAATGAAGAAATAAGGTACAAAAAAATTAAGTTAATTGTCCCAGGATCACACAGCTATCAAGTCGGGAAACAGGATTCAAATTCAAGATGCCTAGATTGCCAGTTGTTACAAGCTGAATTGTGTTCCACCCCACCCCCCCAAATTCACATGTTGAAGCTCTAATCCCCCCCAACACACACACACACACACACACACACACACACACACACACACACACACACGAACGCACCTCAGAATGTGATTGTATTTGTGGATATAGGGCCTTTAAAGAGGTAATTAAGTTAAAACGAAGCCATTAGGGTGGGCCCTAATCCAATCTGACTGCTGTCCTTCTAAGAGGAGATTAGAGCACAGAGAGGAAAGGCCATCTGAGGGCACAGTGACAAGGTGGACATCTTGAGGCCAAGGGGAAAGGCCTCAAAAGAAACCAAACATACTGACACCTTGATCTTGGACTTCAAGCCTCCAGCACTGTGAGAAAATACATGTCTGTTGTTTAAGCTACGCAGTCTGTGATTCTGCGATGGCAAAATGATACTCATGTCCACGGTCTTAACTACAAAGCTATCTGAATGTCAGGCTGTGTGGCTTCTTTCACAGGCTTAGAGCAGTGCCTCACACAGGGAAAGTAAATGCTATCGATTACAACTGAATTCAACTGGAACTTCAATATTTACCCATTAGCTGAGTTCAGATGGGGGCTGTCTAGTCCTTCTGCACTTGCGTTGTCCTTAGAGACAGAGTCAGAAATGGATTCTAATGGAAAGGTCATGACTGGTACTGTGAATCCTGAAATCAGTGGCAATATGATTTCCTCCAGGCCACTGAACTCTCTCATGGCCCACAAGTGTCAAGACCACAGGGGCAGGGATTCTTGGCTGTTTGGTTCACTGATGTAGCCCCAACGACTAGAAGAGTCGCTGGTACATAGCAGGTGCTCAATAAATACCAAGGGTGCAAAAAAAATGTATATAAGTGGACACTTTAGTCAACATTGCTCAAGCAGCAGTTCGCCATAATCAGAACTGTCTGGACGCTGATGGTAACCACGTTGAGCACCTCTTGTCATTGCAGAACTCAAATGTGACTTATATTCATCTTTTGTTAACGGTATATATTGACTATTACAATTTTAATACAGTTTCCCTTTCTTAAAATGTGTATAGATTTTTTTAGGGCACCCTCTGTATTTCTTAAAAGAAAAAAAAGATAATGTGATACTATAGAGGGGAATATATTGCATGGAGCTGAGGCCAATGCATCTTTTATGCCGTGAGCCCTCTTTCAACGAGTCATTGTTCCTTCTATCCCAGCCACATGTGACATCAGGGGACAATTTACAGAGGCACAGCAGAGAAGGCTACCTGGTTCCCCCACTTTGTCTATGAAGGTACACAGTGAGCAAACAAGGGGACGGTGGAGCAGAGAGCTCTGCTTGGCGCAGAGGCTAGGTAAACTTTTGTTCACTGATGAATGAAAGCATCAAGTGGGTTGCTAAAGAAATGCCCTTAGGGCTCTTCTGATAAAGAACACAATGGGCTCTCAATCCAGATTTTTAAAAATAAAACATGATGCCCGCATTTCCAAATACATATTTTAAGAAGGTTTGCACATATGTCCAAGATGTCCAGGATTTTGAAGTCAGTGTGTTTCCAAGTTGATCTGGGTTATTTTCATAACTCCCTCCAAAACACAGCCCTGTCTTCCTCACCTGAGAATCTGAAACAACACAAAATGCGCAGCCGCTCACCCTCTCACCCTGGTACCTGCACTGTCACCCGCAACATACAGTGCTGCTTGCAGGGACTGGAAGACAGAGTGGGAAATACACAATGTATCTCTCCTACTTTACACGAGGAAGAGGCAATAGAAGTTGAAAACAGTGAGCAACTTGGGATCGATGATGTATTTCCATGGAAGTTGGTAAGGTGCCTGCAGCTGGTCTTCTAAGGAGCCTTGACCTACAGAATTCCTAGAACCAGGCTACCTTAATTCAGTATGACAGCTTTGTGGCAATGAAACAGCATCCTAAAAATAAAACATACATGATGTATCTTCCATGCTGGGCATGAAAAACAGCACAATGCTTAAATGTACCAAAATGGTGTCTTTTGGGGTCCATTCCTCCTACTGTGCAGACTGCCGGGGACAGCTTTGGCCTAGCTGCTAAATCTAAGATCACAGAGGGGTGCTGGGTTTTCTTACACCCGTTACATTTACATGGACATAGTCTGCTTGGTCTTGTCTTAGACACACATTTTAAAATATTTTGTTAAATTGATTATCTCAATGTTATCAGTACCACATGCTATCAGGTGGCCTTTGTAACTGTTACAGCCAACTGAGCAGCCCTCCCCACCACTGAGAAACTTTTAAGTGTTCTTTCCTATAGAAATGTTAATATAAAAATGTTAAGTATAGAAATGTTAAGTCTCTTCCCTAGTTTCTTAGCTCCTTAGCTCTTGGTTTTGATTACTCTTATTAGTCTGTGAATCCTAGGCTAAAGATTGCTCCTAGCCTGAATCCTAGAATTCTTCTATCCCCCTGCTTCTTGATTGCTTTGTAAATCAGTTTCTTAATCCTAAACAACAGAAGTCTCCCACCCCTGCTTCAGATAACTACTTGAAAGCCTGTGCCTTCCTAATATCCCCCAGGCCAGTAAACTAAATGCCAAACCCATTCTGGGCCCAGACAACTGACGCCACCTGAATGACGGGGCTGAATGGCCACAGGCTTCATGAGAGCTAACAGATTTATTAATTAAAATCTATTTTTCCTCATTCAGGGACCTTGGGGATACAGATGACACCCCAACAAGATTGCCAGTCACAACCAAAGAAGCCAACACGGTCTTCCAGGCGGAGCTCGAGACCCCTTCCTCTCATCTGAGATCAGCTTGGGAGAGAGTTCTGTGAACCCCCAATAGGCAGGGACAGCTCTACGCCCCTGCCCAGCAGGAAGCAGATACAGAAGAAGAGACCTCCTGTCCCTCAGCTTCCTATAGAGATTTTATGGGGATCACGTCTCTCAAGGGGAAAACAGGGCAGGCAGTTAGAGGCAGGCATTGGGTCTATTCATTCCTACATGTCCCACAGAGTGCAACCGCCATGGGGACATCCCCTCTACACCCAAAACTCCCCTTTGTATTGTAATTACCTACCCCTGCGGGAAAACAAATAGGCACAAAATACCCAACTAGATCAGACCAGTCACTCGCACCTGCGCAGTACCTCTTGTCAATCACAGGTGCCAATCAAGTGGCCCCACGCTCTTAAGGGGAACAGCCCATTCTAGAGAAAGGGGATCAAAACTCCAAGTCCTGGGAAGTCCGCTAGGCTCTTTTTGACCACTTCTTCCCTTTTTGAACCCCTTCCTCCCTTTTTTGAGCCTTTTGAGCCTTGCCTTTGCACGTGGCACACTGCAAACTCTTTGGAATGTAATTTCTCCTCTAATAATGGGCCCTTGAGCCATTCTCTACTGCTTGTGCCTACTTCTACTCCTTTGAAATGTACTATCTCTTCAAACAAACTACTTTTTCAGTACTTTACTCCGGCATCTCGTTCAATTCTTTGCTCGAATTGCCAAGGACCTGGACGTTGCACTGAGAAGGGCCCACTCTCCAACAACATAACGATGGATGACTTTTGCGAGGATAGCTTGGCAGAACACGCACTAATACGTTCATTTACCTTAGCACCCATATGATGGTTTTTGTTAAGATAAGAAAGACTGGTAAGCACTGGTTTGCATTAAAAACAAAAAACAAACCGCATAGCAATGCTCAGAGTGGTATGTCAATACTCCCCTTGGGTAAAAATACTATCAATGTTAAATTGTTAGATGATTGGAAAAAGGAACTAAATAGAAATGCTGGCATGACGTTGAATCAGAAGTCGCCATGCTGAAATTCGCACATTTTTGTCACTATCCCATAATTATACCAAGGCCTATTTGAGAGGTGGTAGGTATGAAGTAAAACAACATAAGGAGGCTTTAACATCAGAGTGGGGCACAAATTCCAGCTCCACTGCTCACTCGCTCAGTAGCTATGTGTCCTGGGCAAATCGCATAACCTCACTGAGCCTCAGGATTCCCATATTTAAAGTATCAATACTACCTGCTGTATAGAAGTGTTGAGTGACACCCTAGACAAAAGACACCAAATGTAGTACAGGCATTGTGTGATGCACAACACTAGATTCGTCATAAATTCACAATTGACGATTTCATTATTGAAATATGGATTTTTTTTTTAAAAAGCCCTTTGATGCTACATTTCTATTCACTTTTGAATTTCCTGCAAAGGCACGCATACGGTGAGCCTCCGCTCCGGTGATAATTGTTGGATTTGTAGTCTGGTACACCTGTAGGCAATTCCTACCTGGCCCTTCCCCAAGTGTACTTTTTGCATTTTCTGGATATCTTTGGGGTAACACCTGTCAGAAAATGGTCTGATATATTAGACAAAGCCAGTAAATCTACTCATTTCACAGCCATATTTTTGTATTCAAGGAGAATCACCCAGAATTCATTAAGTTACACAACCAAGAACCTGTCCCAGATAAACCTGAAGTCATGGCTCTGTGCTGATTGGATCACCCATGTCAGTTTTACTAATTTAAAAAGAGGAAAACAATCACTGAGGGTGAGCTTTGTAATTGGGACCTTTCGTCTGTGGACTGAATCAACAGAAAGGTGGGGGCAGGCGGATCATTCAGATCATAGTATTTGATTCACTTTTAGTATGTGATCACAGTATTTGATCCCTTTGCATCTCATGTTCCCTTTTCACATCTAGGAAATTTACATGACTTCGGACAAGGTACTTCATTACTCTGGGCCTCTATTTCCACATCTACAAAATGTCTCTCATAGAGTACCCACCTCACACAAAAATTTTACAAGGATTTCATGAGAGAATGTATGCCCAGTACTTTAAAAAGTGCCTGGTACATAGTAACATCAGTATTACTCTTGCTGTGGCTAAGGTTATTGTCTCCTTGAGAAAAAGAGGTTCCCATAGCCTGTATCTGTGCATCAGTGCGTACATCATTTGTTTCTAATTATAGTAAATAAATAGATACACTACTAATAGCTTGTGGTGATGGAGAAAGAAAACATACCTTAAAGGATTTGTTGAGGGAATATTGGTGAAAAGAGGGTACACTGGGAAGTTACAAGACAAGGGTTTGAATTCTTTCTGGACAACTAACTCATGGTATGACCTTGAACTGTCCTCTTAGTGCTTTTCCTGCATCTACAAATTGGGGTAAAAAAAAAAAATGTTTACTGCATAGATACCTTGGAAAGATTAACTGAGATAAGCCAAATATCTATATTCAACTCACAATACAGACTAGCTACATTGTTCGTACTAACCATGAATTTATTTTCACAAACGTTAATCAAAAGTCAGAGAACAGAAACAACATTTAAGGAAGATGACTTACAGGATTTGCTGGCTACCTACTCTCCCAGATATTAAAAGATCTACTCCTAACCAAGGCAGATCATCAGAGAAATATATACTTAAACTAAATCCTATTGTTCCTCCTACAGAAACCTCATTATGAAATTACATTACAGTGTGAGGCCAGCAGACCATATTGATGGGCCTCATAAGAGCTCTATAAACCTTTTTATTTGCGTTATACAGTGTCTGCCAAGGACATTTTTCATTACTTCTACAATGAGATCTTTATAAGATCCTCCAGGAGAAATCCCAGCCTGAACTTAGGTCTAAAATCAGTAGCACCTATCTTGAGTATTGGAAGCTGGAGGCAAATACAGATTTACTGTTTAGAGTCAGTGATACAGGCCAAGGATGCATTCCTGCATTGTCCAAAAATATTTATTGAGCACCTACTGCTTGACAGACTCTCCACTGGGATGTAGAAAGGCTGTGATAAACAAGATGGGAAACATTTCTCCCTTCACAAACCTAGAGACTAGTGGGAAGGAACAGAGTATTAAATAAGCAATTATGATACAAAGCAATGACATAGGATGAGCCAGATATAAGTGCAGTGCAACCAGATAAAATGTATCCCATCCTTAGGTGGGCAGGGAGGTGAAAATAAAGCAAAGCTTAGACCAAAAGAAGAACAGAAGGCCCCTACAAGAAAAAAAAAAAACACAAAAGCCAGGAAAAGGCCAGAAACAGGTGGATGGAGAAAGATACCAAGAGCCTAAAACTGTCTATATATCACCTATCATGATCAGTACCAATCTATTTGTATACCTTATCAGTATAACAGTCTACATAAGTAGGATTATATTGTGTAGGGTGCTCATAACTATATTTAAATTATTTCATAGACTTGAGGAAATTGACCTGATTGTATAAATTGGCCCAATTTTCTCATCTACGAAATGGAAATAATAACAGTGCCTACTTCACAGCATTGTTGTGAGAATGATAGGAGTCAACGCATGTATAAACTGTACGAATCAGTATAGTGTTTAGCAAACAGTGAGCACCCAATAAAAATTAGCCTTACCGACATTCGACTAAAAGTTTGACAGGCTAGCCCACATCAGCATAATCATGGTGGGCTACTCTGTGAATTTGAGACATCGAAACATACCTATGACCCTGAAGCACATAGACACAATCCAGGACAAGTAAGGAATGCCATATCTAAGTAAATCACTGGTACTTCAAGAAGTACCCATTCTAAAATTAAATTACAAACTTGAAGCCGTTAGAAATCCAGTTTCATTCTTAGCCAGTCCCAAGAGTTTTAATCCATTCCAGTCCAGAGTCCATGACTCTGGACTAAAATAGTAAAATTTTATGTTGACAGGAAATAAGGGAATACCCTTTGAGCTTACAGTCTCTTTGGAGTCCTGGGATTGCTCTGCTTTTAAACTACAAGCCACTGACCCACCCTACTTTGTATCCAAACCTTGGAAGAGCCTCAAGACTCAGAGAATACCCTTTATATGGCAAGAGCATGGCCACAGACCAGGCCCTTTACCTGCCACAGAAGCGACTGGCTACATACCCTAGAACCTGCCAAAATGTTTGCCACCCGAGAGACTCAATAAACCATAGTCACAGGCTTGAAAAAAACCACATGGCTAGTTAGCATATATATATACTGAACAAATCACCTATTTTTGCCTCATTTTCTTGGTTAAATAAAGGGGTTAAACCCATTCGGAAAAACCAAGGGGTTGACTCTAACATGGGCTGGCTCTGGGCCTTTTAAAAAGATCCCATCTGCTGAAGACAGATAACCCACTTCCCCTTCACTTTTAAAAACTAACAAAGGAAATTTCACTTATGTTCACAGTAACCTATCTAATAATATGCCTGACTGTCAGCAAGATCACCCTGGCTTCCTCTCCCCATCATGCAAATTGCCATTGGATTGAATTAGATTTAATAAGCCACTGGGAAGTGCAGTGAGGGACATAGGGAGCAAAGATTACACGATATGGGCTTACTCTTGTATGTGGAGTACTTCCCCTGGAACTCTCACATTCTCCCAAAGCTGGGGAAATAAAGAATGCCAAGCATATGGAAAGATACGCTGCTGCTGCTGCTGCTGCTGTCCAAATGTGAAATGTGGGTGGAGAAAATCATTTAGAAAAAGAAAGTGAGGGAGAAAAGAAAATCAACCCGAATCCCCAACAGCTGCAAAGGAAGCCTGGGAAGCTGTTACCTTGGATGAACTCTGATTTCCTGCTCACAGCAGGCAGAGTCCTGTTGAGTCCCAGGATCCTGTCCAGGTGGAAGGCAAACACCTCACTCATGTCCAAAGGCTGCTTGACCAGCCCACAGGGGCTAGGGCCGCAGCCAGGCACTGAGCCAGAGGTGCTCCCCTGCAGCACCAGCAAGCGCGATCTGCTGTGAGGCGACACTGGCTGGAGACCCGCCACCGCGCCATCAGCCAACAGGCGCATTCTGCGGATGTCTTCTTTGCTCAGCCACGAGGGGGCGCTCTCACTGTAGATCCTGATGTTGCTCTCCCGGGCCTGGGGCAGCTGGAAATCTGAGCCTCCACCTGGCACTCCCAGACCTGGTAACAACCTCCAGGGTCGTTCCCCAGACTTAGCCAGGTTTCCTCCCTGGATGTACCCAGGCAATTCAGCATCAGCTGCCCTTGCAGCTTCCTGCAGCTGAAGGGATGCTCCATCCAAACCCTCCTGTCCTGGGGCTGGAGATGCCACGGCATACTTCTTCCTGCGCTTTGGTTTCACTGTGCCACGGATATTGGCGGGCTTGCTGCGCTTGGAGCGTAGGGTAATGTAGACCACATTGGGCTTCAGGGTGGTCCCATTGCCCTGGGACTCTGGAGGGGCCAGGGTACCATCCAAGGGTAACTCAGGGAAGGGTGCCTCGGCGGTGTCACGGCTCTGGCGTGGCCCCTTTACCGTTGCCCGTCTGTGCTGGAGGGAGGCGCGCCCCACCTGGCTCACCAGGAAGCCCAGGTAGATGGCGCAGGCAGTGCCCAGCAGAAGGTTCCTCCGGGTCCTTGGACGCCGGCTACTCCAAAGTTTACGCACCCGTGGGCCGCACAGGGTGCAGACGAACCAGTTTATGAGCTGCCCTGGCTTGTCTGGACAGGTCATTTCTCTGCTGCATCCACATGTTGAACAGAGTTTAAAGTCTGCAGTTGGCTCCTGCTGACATGATGCATGGTTTCCTGAATTCGGCTGTCGCCTCCGCTTAGGTGTCTTAAGTGGTCTCCAGTGGGTAGAGATGGAAGTAAAGAGTTGGTGATGGAGTTGGGAATGTTTGTGACACTTGCCACAACAAACCTTTCAAACTCCTTTCAGCCTCCCCAAGGAGAAGTGTGGCTTGTTTCTGAGAATGAATGGAAACACAGTTAACTGAGTCACTGTCTCAAACTAGTTCAGTTCCTCCACAAGAGTAAAAGAAAAAGGTAACCCTTTCCTTTCAAAATATCACCACTAAATGTTTTTTTGTTTTATATTGAAGTTTAAAAAACAGAAACAAGATAGATGTATTGATCTTATGTTCAATTTAAATTAGTGAGAACAAGCCACAAAAATCCAAGAGTATTTTATAACTTGTAGCTCGAGTCATTTCATTTGCTTCTGAAGGAAAAGCATTAAAAGCATTAAAACCAGGCTTTTGTGAAATTCAGAAATAACTTAAAACAAGTAATAGATGGTTTTTTAAAATCTATAGCTATCCCATATTTATTTTGTAAATCCTGCTCTAAATTAGTTAACTAATTAACATTCAAATTCAGAAATATAGCCTCTTAACCTAACGGTACAATTTTTTTCTTTATATGTTCCATTATTTTAAATTATTAGTTACTCTACTAGAGAGCCATAAATGCCCACATATCTTGAAAGCAGCTACATTTATTGTCACACACACACAGAAACACAACATACAAATCCGATTGCTTTTTATTCCTTTTCTTTCCACCAAAGTCAGCTGAAAGAAAATAAAAGGATCTCTAGTTCTATTTTTTCACATTATTAATTAGAAAAAGAAACCATAAGCAACCGTACTTACACAGCTGGCCCCATGCTTGGCTCCAGAAACAATGTAATCCCTGACTCTAATGCAAAGAACTTTTAAAGGCTGAGGCATGGAAGTAGAACATATTTCATGGTCAAGAGGGTTCCACATTTCAAATATTTCAGCTCGGCTCTAAAAGCTCTGTTGAAAACTACTGATTGCAAAGCAAAAAAAAAAAAAAAAAAAAAAAAAAAAAAACCCAGTTCCTTGTGAACTAGCTGCTTATAACCCAATTTTAAGACAGGTGAGGTTTTAAAAAAAAAAAAGTTTAAAAATAAACTGTAATTTTAAATCCTGAAAAAGCAAATGCCGTACGGAAGCAGTTTTCATTCAAATCATTTTCCACTTATTTTTAACCACTGGGTGCCCTCTAGTGTCCTGTTTGGAAACAGGCTCAGAAGTGTCAGTCGTATGGAATTAAAAAAGGATTGAGCGTTTGCTTAGCAGCAGCCCAATCAATACCTTTTAAAATGAGGAATGCCATCACCCCACTGTCTGTCCCGCTTAGCTGGGGATTCGAATACCAAGGTCAACTCACCTTACCACCTTGGCCGTTTACAGAGGAACATCTGTCTCCTACCACTTCTGAGAAGGCCTGAAAGTTCAAAAACGTTGAGAAAGGGTTAACACAAATGAGGAAAAAAATAGAACAGTGAGATAAGCGTACACATTGATAGGAACAGACATTTATAGTGTACAATTGCATAGTGGAAAAAAAAAGTGGATTCTCTCTGATTGGAGGTTTTTTAAAAAACCGGTTAGTAATTGGCTTAGGTAGTTTGCATGCCCCGGCAAAAAGGCAGAGACTGATGACCGCCAGGCCTCACTTAGGCGTATTGTTTTTGCTTCTGTGGCAAATAGAGTCAGAAGGCAGGAAATGGGCAGGATTTTCTACCCCAGGGGAAAAAAAAACTTTGTGATACTATTGGGGGGAGGATAAGAAATTACAGTACAGTAAAGAATCCTAAAAAATACTACGTTTTACAAAGCAAAAAAGATGAAGGAATTGGAATATAGAGAGAAGGAAAGAATAAACTTCCACGTGATAAAGTGCCAAAAATTATAATAGAGCTGTTACTTTAGCACTCTTAAACTCAGGCCTCTTCCTCTGTTAAAAGTTCTGCCACGTGGAGCAAAGCGAAGGAACGATTCCAGTACTGACTGTGGCCTTGAAGTACCTGTAGATTTTGGCTAAACTTTGTAAGAATTCAAGCACAAAAGCAATTTTTTTGTGTGCTCCAAAACTCTTAAAGCATACTTCCATATGCACAGAATCATTTTCTAGGTAGTAAATGTTAACTTCTTGAAACCATGGCAGGGCTGTTTCATTATCACTATCTTATTATGTTCACATATTGAGACGAATAACTGACCTGATTAAGTCTTTGGCAGAAGCCAAGTTATAAAAAGCAGAGGCTGCTGCTAGCTGTTTCTAAAGCAATTTTTTTTTTTACAGGAGAAATGCTTAGGAAGTAGATAAGAGCTGTATGAGTTAGTACATTTGGTTGATTGCCCCCTTCCCCACCAAAATGTCTCTTTATTAGAAGAAGACCAAACATGGCCTTCTTCAAGAGGGATTAGTGGAGGCTAAAGGGTAAGATGTTCACAGAAGGGGCTCCGGAGGGAGGAAGTCTTGGCTTGGAGTTCTCTTCCTCCACTGCCTAGCTGTGGTCCCTTGTGACAAGGAGCCTGACCTGACATCCTCAGTTTCCATCCCTGGGAATAATAATACCACTTACCTCATCAGTCTGTTGTGCTGATTCAATGAGAGCGTGGTGACAAAATGATCATTTGAAATATCAGGCAATGGGTTTTTATCCTTCCAAAAGCCCCCAGACAATCTAGACCACCAAACTTCTCTATGTCAGCTGTGGGTACTGAAGGCCTCAATCCTTGGCCTCCCACTCACACTCCCCGGTCACACACACAGAAGCCAGGACAGGCAGCTGGCCCTTGGTCGTTCTCGGCTTAGGATAGAGCAACCAAAGCCGCAGTGTTTTTAGGCCTGCGTAGAGAAGGAAAGATGGGTTAAGCTGCCTGCATTTTTAAGCTCCTCACAGGAAACTAGTGCAGAGCTACAAATGATCTCTTCTCTCCTCACCTAAGGCATAACCTGTGTAAAAGAAATAAGCTGCAGTGTATATTTAAAGGAAGGAAGGAAGGCCCCCGGTTACATTAAATCTGGCACATTAAAAATGCATTGGAGTTATAAATAAACACCTTAAAAGTGCAGGAGAAGACAAGAGAGAGAAATTAGGGGTCCTGTTTTCATTCCTGCCTAGTAGTTTTGAGACTCAGTTGTGCTCCCCACTGTAATTCAGACATGTGTGGTATATCTGATAAGTTGTCAGGGTGTGGAAACTCCACATACATGTTTTATGAATCAATAGAGAACCTGGATTAGAAAAGACAGACTGGTGTTGCTGTCCACATTCCCTGCCCAGCCACCCATTTCAACCCTCACCCCCCAGCCCTATAGAGTCAAGCCCCAGGCAAACACAGATGAAGATATTTGCGTGGATTCTGTGATATACTGAGGCACCAGCAGCACCCTTTGGTTTTCCTGGCAAGGAAATGTGATGTAGGGTCTGGGGGCATCCCATGTTCCTCACCACTTCTGATGTTGGCAATTTTGGAAGCACTGGTGGGAGGCAGGCATGGCGTGGACCTTGTGGTTCCCATGGAAGCAGCAGCAACAGTGTGGGCTTGGCAGTGAGTTACCTTTAAGTAGCTGCACAGACAGAAAACATCCATGAGAGAGGCTAGTGTGTGATAACTAGAAATGACTGGATTGTATAGCACATGAATGTCAAGCCCTGCCATCCCTGTGACACAACGGAGTGCTTTTAAGAGGTGCTGGAGGTCTTGTTTCATGCAGGAGACAGTAAGAGTCTGTGCAATTTGAGTCAATCCCACTAAAGAGTGCTTGGTCTCCATAGGCTGGTAAGACCGAGGAAAATGTAGGTTGTGCAGCCACTTAACATTTATTAAAGACCCACTAAACGCTAGTCACTAAAGCTGGGTTCTGTGGGAGGTATGCAGTGTCTGAGGCACTGCTTGGCTCAATAATGTCTCAGTCATGATGAGTGCTTGGATGAACAAGCGAACGAAAATATTAAGATGATAAAGCACAATCCCTAGACCACCTAGACCAGTGGTCCACAAAGTGTGGCCCTGGACCAGCAGCATCGGCTTCCCCTGGGAATGTGTTAGAAAAGCAAACCCCAGCCCAGACCTACAGAATTAGAAACTCTTGGAGGAGAGAGAGGCTCTGTCATCTGTATTGTAACAAGCCCTCCAGGTAATCTGATACGTGCTAAACTTTGAGAACTGTTGCCCTAGAAAAGGACTCCCAAAAAGAATGTGGCAAGCCAGGAAGAAAATACAAAAAAGCCAAAAGAAGAAGGACAAAAAAGTAAAAAGTTGTAGAAAGACGCACAACATTTGCAAATTATAGAAGACTTTCTTCTACCTTTTCCCTCTTTATGAGAGTTCCAGATCCTCCTCAACGTTTCACCCAGTAGTTGGAAAAGACAGAATATGTTAATATCTGCCCAGCCACCCCTACCTACCCAGCCCTATACATTCTAGTCCCTTTCTTAAAGCAAGCTCATAGCGTGTAAATACTGGGAAAGAAGAAATTTGAGAGAGACAACAATTCACAACCCATAGAATGAAAACCTAGGAACGCTCATGGGTGGGTGTGGAGGGACTATCTAAGGAGAATTGCAGGAAGAACTCAAATCCTCTAGAGGCCATCCCCAGTCTGCACCCATACGACACCTTTTATAGTAAAATCACACTGTTTTCCAAAAGGCAGTCACAGGGGTCTCATGGCCACATAATGTTTTGCATAGGCAAAAACTGCAAGCCAAAAAGCTTTGTCAGGTAGCCTAGAATGGGTTCTGAAATTTAAAAAGATAAACAGATACAAAGCAGTATAACACACAGAAGAAAATTAAATATTTTGATACGAATGAACATGTCGTTTCTCTAAATATAACTTATTTTTCCACAGGAAATAACCAATGGTTTGGTGAAGAAAGTACATTATTTTACAGTTCTTGGGAGAATGAAGACAACCTTGATTGAAGGAATCATCAGCTCAGAGGAAATACTCCTTATTCTATCATTGCAGTAATTGCTTATAATATCAAAATGGCCAGATGATATAGTGTATGACAATAAATCCACATTGAGTTGAGGAATTTGTTAAAATATTTTTAGCTAGTGCTTTTGGCAAGTGCTATGGACTGAATGTTTTTGTCCCTCAAAATTCATGTATTGAAATGCTAATGGCCAACATAATGGTATTTGGAGTTGGAATCTATGGTAAGGGATGAGGTCATGAAGTTGAATTCTTCATGATGGAATTAATGCCCTTGTAAGAAGAGAAAAAAGAGAGCTGGTTTCCTCTTTCTCTGCCATATGTGACACAGCAAGGAGACAGCCCTCTGCAAACCAGGGAGAGGGCCCTTGCCAGAACCCGAGCATGAAGTCACCCTGATCTCAGACTTTTCAGCCTTCAGAACTGTGAGAAATAAATTTGTGCTGCTTAAGCCACCCAGTCTATGGTAATTTGTTGTAGCAGCCCGAACTAAGACACCAAGATATTTAATTTTGCTCAGTTTCCTCATCTGAAAAACCAGGATTATTATATCTAGTGCACAGGATTGTTCTAAGAATCGAATTATGTTATATGGAAAGCACTTAGCACAGTGCTTGATACACAGTAAGAAGTATGGCTCCTTCACTTGCTCTCTTTTTCTTGCAAAGATGATGCTAATGACTAAGCACTCCCTGACGAGACCCTAAGAAAACCCTGATAGATAAAAAAAGTGATTGACACATAATTCCAAGTCCAAGCAATAGTCATCAGTCATACTAAGTTACTAAATGCAGCAAATTATCCAGAATTTGCTCACTGTCTCCTTCTATGCTTAACAAAGGACTTCAAAGATAATCAGGAGTCTATTCTGCTTGCTACTTTGGATTCAAACCTGTGGTTGTTTTGACTTTGATATGTAGAATTAGCCTCTGGTAACCACTGTGAGGCTACAGTAAGGTGGATCCTGGATCCTTGGCAACGTACAGCAGGTCCTCAAATAACATCATTTCATTCAATGTCGCTTCATTATAACTGTGGGAATTTAATTAACTCTTGTTCATATCAATTATCCTATGGTTAAAACTGGTTTCATTATTCATAGTTTCACTTTAAGTCCCAGAACCTATCTGTGATTGATGATGTACAGTGAGGACTTACTATACTTCAACTTAGGGGCATTTGTCAGACAAGGTATTAAGCGTACATCACACACTGAAGAATTTCCCCTCAGGTGATACAAAACCTTCAGGACCCTTAGATACACTCCCCCACTCCTCACCCTACCACCCAGTCCCAGGCCTTTGGCAATATTTCCAGAATGATAATGACTGATGACAATAGTAATAGAATAGTTAGCTTTGTCATTACCAGGACATTGCAGTGGGGTGGGGGGGAGGTAGGGAACAGATCTTAAAAATATTCACTTAGTATAGACAAAGAAAGACTTAGAGTTGACCATGCCTATTTGCACACTGATCAGGGGAGAGGCACCCAATTTTTGGATCAATTTAGCTAGCCAGCTCTCCTGGCAGTTATCTTCCTATTATGGAGAAACTCATAATGGGTTTTCACAGATGGAGGTATCTATAGCCATGTCTTTAAATGTCTATATTATTCTTTTATTTTTTTATTTAAAATATTTTTGGAGAAACCACTATGTGGCAGGTACTATCAAGTCACTTTGGATGTAGCAGGGAAAATGATACTCAACTGTCTAACAGTCCAGGGGTGCATAAGATCCTACCCTCCAAAACGGACTCCCTTCTAAAACTTTCAGCTCTATCAGTTCACCTTCTCCCCCATCTACCAACCCTTACAGCCTGTCCAAACCTAACAGATGTGTCTAGTTTCAGATTCCAAGTCTTCCTGTTCTATCTTGCCTCCCTATAGGTAAGTAGATCATGCCTACACATCATCTCAAATACGACAATTCTGATCAGGCCAAATTTCTCACCTGCCAAGTGATGGTACCAGACTGGTTTGATTAGTTTTGTAGATTATTCACTTAGTTTGATGAATAAGTCACCTACCAATCTGTCACATGTTTCAAAGTGAAACAAAGCTTATTTTCACTTATTCATTTATTGAATCCTGGAAGAAAAAAAATAGACATTTTTCTTTTTCCTTAAGAAAAATAAAAAAAAACTTTAAGGATTAAAAGAAATTAGTTCAATTTCAACTATTTATATATAAATATATAAATATTTAAAACAAATGGAAAAAGTTAATAAGATAGGTTTGGAATTTCTGCACCTAAAGCTTTTAAATGCCTAAGAAGCTTGGTGAATCTTAAGTTTATCACTAAACATTATTTTTCTAAGTTTTACACAGAGAGTATAATTGAAGATTAAAATGTGTAACTCCTACTCCTGCAGTATGTCAGGCTAGTTACTCTCCAAGGCTTTCTTACTTCAAACCTAGACTCAGGATAAATAAGGAAAAATATATATAATCCACTGTTTACAATTTCTGTAAAAATGAAGGATTACCAAATTTAAAACTTCTACAAATTGACATCAGTTTACATGAGGTAAACAAAAAAAATCACCAAGCATACAAAGAAGAAAAAAAAACAAATGCCAAGAGAGAGATAAATTTTAGAATTATCATAATCTAAATATAAATTTAGTATATATGAAAAATGTTTAAAGGAAGGCAAACTGTGTGTGCAACAAGAGGAATTAAAAATGATTGAATACGTATTAAAAATAAAAAACAACATTCTGAAATGGTGATGTTGAATGTCATTCAAACAAATGGTTGAAATTAAAATTCAATGGATAAAATGTTTAGCCCTGAACCCAACAGTGTAACTTATGTTGAGCTGAATCTTCTACCAAAAAAAAACCTTAAAGTTGGAAAAATATATATACAATCCTTTGAAGGCATTGGAGAGTCAGCGCAAGTAATACTGAACAGCTAGCATCCTTAAGAAAGGGAAGCAGAGAGATGCAGTCCCCATTGACCTCAAAACTTTCCGGAGGCCATTTTCCAAATTGTGGCAAAGGTGAAAAGAGCCCAAGAAGAAAGCTGTGATCTCAGAGATCTGAGCAGACAGAGTTTGAGTTCAGGGATGCCGAAGGAGATGGGATTTGAGCGAAATATTGAGAGAAAGGAACCTCAGAGAGAGTGCTCAAAAATCTGCATTCAAATGTCCCTCAAACTGCTGGTCAATTTCTGAGCTGTAAATGTGCAAAGCAAGCCGGAAGAGATGCAATAAACAGCAGACAGGAAGCACAAGAATTGAGCAGGATTTCAGCAGCTGAACAGCACTGAGGTGTTAAAGATTGTTATTTAAGACACAGCAGACTTGATAAACAGGCCTGACTCCTGGGAAGGGGCATTCCCTAGGGTTAATGGCCACCTCTAGGAGTAAAGCCCAAATTAAAATAGGTCAGGGGTAACAGAGATTAAATCCAAGTCTTGACTGAATCAAGATTATTTACTGAAACTCTTTGTTACTAAACATCTTATCACTTTTTGGAAGAGTATCATATAGAGCCTCTACAGTTTGTTACCAACAATCAGAAGCACAACTGAAAATTATAAAACATGCTAAAATATAACAGAAGCAAATGAACAATATAAAAAGAAAAGGCAAGAAATACAGAGACCCAGGCACCACCCACAGGGACATCAGGGAGGCAGGAGTACTGCCAGCCCTGGCCACTTGGCAAAGCCCCGACCCATCCATACGACTTGGCCACTTCCCAAGCCTGCACTGGCACCTCAACTGCATGCCTGACTTCTGGGTGCTGTGCGACCGGAGCTCCTGGCTCCAGAGGTTGCCAGGCCCCTGCGGCCACTGCTTTACCAGCCTACATCCTGTGCACCTGCCCAAGCCACTGACCTCCCGCACCAACATGCCCCATATGGTGTCTGCCAGTGGTCATCTTTCACAAAAGAAACTGAAAGTTTCATGTCAGAAGAAATTTGGCTGGCATCCCCACAGTTCTATGAAATAAAACTTGAAAACTTTGCTCCTTTCTCTGACTTGCATTAATTTTGTTTGGATCTTACATTAGAAGGCAGAGTGATATGGCTGCCCATCATATTATTAACTGCTGATGAAGCATTCCAGCTTTAACTAAGAGATGACCTGTCTTAACACCATTCAGACTTTTTAGAAAATCATTTGTTCACTATAAAAATGATTAAAGAAATCATGAAGGAAGGCGAGAAATTTCACCTAGTATAGTCCTTTTTAATAGTATCCACATGATTATAGTGTACTATAACCTTTGTGGTATCCACATGGCTGTTAAACTATAAATATTTATCCTAAGACTACGTATTGTGTTGTCGGAAAAGAAATGACGCATTTTTGCAACGAAAAGCAGAAAAAAATACATCATGACTTTTCCAACAACCCAACAGTAGGTCAAACTGGTGAAAGACATCAATCCAAAGATTCAAAAACTTCACTGCACTCAAGGAAAGCTATACCAAAAAAAAAAAAAAACTATCAAAAACACCTCATAGTCAACTTATTAAAGACCAAAATAGATACAGCTGAAAAGAGAACTTATAAACTGAACGGTAGGTAAGAAGAAAATATCCAAACTGAAGCACAGACAGTTAAGAGGATGGAAAATACAGAAAAGAGCATAAGAGGCTTATCAGATATGGTGAAAAGGATTAAAACAAGTAAAATTTGAGGTACAGGAAGAAAGGAGAATGTGACAAAAGCAATATTTGAAGAAAAAAAGAAATGCTACAAACCCCATGAAGGATTAATACAAGCATTTTATATGAAGGAAACAACAGAAAGTTTGGATAAATGAAGTATAGCTGTATTTTTCTTTCACTGAATTTTCAATCTGGAAGAAGTCTGAGAGATAAACTAACACACTGATTTTATAGAGAAAGCAGCCTGAGAGCTGTACACGTAAATGACCTAAGGAAAGTCACACAAGGCACAGCCAGAATCGCAATTCTTGAATTCAAATTAAGTGGTCTTCTTGCTATATAAGACTTTATCTCTTGTTTAATTTGATATGTCAGCAGCATTATCAATTATATGGATCATTCTATCATTTTAAAGATAGATTTTCTTAAACTATTTTTAAATCTTTCTTGCTGACTTTCATATTGCCAAACAAATTGGCAATGTAAAAAAGTGATGCTAGGTCAATTACTTGCTCAAGATTTCTTAACATTAGAGGTAGAGCAGAGACTAAATATCAGGGCACAAAATGTTCAATTGCAGAGTGTTTTTCACATCCAGTCTTGTTTTGTTTTGTTTTGTTTTAAATGGCACTTGCACTGCAGCTAAATCCACAAAACCCCTGTTCTTTCTACCTTCACCATTATCCTTAGCAAATACTACTGAGTGGTTCATACAGTTTCTTTTTTTAGTGCCTTTTTCCCAGCTGTGTTGAGGTACAATAAAATTGTATATATTTAAAGTGTGCAATGCAATGTATACATTGTGAAACGATGACTAAACCACACACACACACACACACACACACACACACACACACACACACACACACAGCTTCTGCAGCAACTAGTCTTGCTCAACCAGATTTCACCTATTTTCTTTATCCTTTCAAGCTGAGGTGTGAAATAATAGATAACCATGAAGTCTATTTCTTAGTGTTCAAGGCAGAGAAGAGAGCAGGGAGAAGTTCATGTCCTTATCAGTGGAGCCAAAGATAAAGTCCAGGTACTCCATGGAGTCCACCAGGAATTGTGAACTGGAGGTCAGGAAAGTGTAGAAATCATGTCGATAGCCCTCCCTCACTCTGCCCACAGCTCAGAAACACCACCAGGCTTTAGAGAGTGACCTTTCAGCCGAGGCAGCCCAGTTGCTAATGTATAACTGGGGATGCTACTTACACCCCCAGCCCAAAGGGGCAGTAAGTTAAGGGCACCTGAGCTTAAGCTTCTGTAGCTTCATGATCTATCTCGGCACAGAGCCTGGGTTTAGAGTTGTCCACTTTGCCAACAGCCAGCAGTCTAGAGAGTTGGACAGTCAGGAGTATGCTGACAGCAAAGCTGAATTCTCTACCTCACAATATAGGAAACTTCTTGATCTTCTCTGCATTCCTTTCTCCAAGATAGTTAGTTGTGACCTCCTGTCTCTCCCTCTGATTTATTTTTCCTCTGTACATCCATAATTCCCTCTGCTTATTTCCAATATTTCTCGGATTCTGTGGTTTGTCCTTCGTAATTAATTGAATGTTTTCTCTCTCTGTGTGTGTGTGTGTGTGTGTGTGTGTGTGTGTGTGTGTGTGTGTGTGTGTTCAGTCAACAGAAAACCTGAAAACCCAATTCAAACATCCACAAAAAGAAATTGGGTGGGCTATTATCACTCCAACATCCAGAGTAGGCTTCAGTGCAGGTCAGTTGCATCAGGTCATGCTTCTCCTGTTCTCTTGGCTGTGCCCTTGTCCAATGGCTGACTTCATCCTCAGGCTGACTTTCCTCCTAATCACAAAGTGGCTTCTGTAGCAACAGACTCTACATGATCCCTCTTTCATGTTTAGGCAAAATGTGTCTGTGTGTGTGTGTGTGTGTGTGTGTGTGTGTGTGTGTGTGTGTACACACACACACACATACATACATACATAATATGTATATATACACATACATACATAATATGTGCATCTCACAACCACTAAACAAGATTTCTGAGCTTTATGTAGAGACAAATCACTATAGATAAAAGAATGTCACATAGGTTTACATCTTGGTCACATGCTTACTGCTGAGCCAGTAACTGTAGTAAATGATTTTGAATTGTCCCTGGAGCTGGATGTGATATCAGCCTCATACAAATCCTTAATCTCCTGGCTGCTACCCAGTGGGAAACGGCTAGAATGATGTCAGGTAGACAAACAAAACATCCATTATAATCTTGATAGATTCTTTTTCCTATTGCCCCCTTAAAACCTTGAGAGCCTGGAAGATAGAGACAGTACTGACTTATCTCTGTATCTTAGGTCCTACTTCATAGCTTACATATAATCAGTATTCAACAAATAAATGAACAAATAAAATAATAATTGATTTTCCTCAAAAATATACGTGTCACCAACCATTCCTATAATTCTTAAATCTTATTATAGTTGCAATAATATTTGCACAACACCTTATTGTTCAATACCACCCTGCATGGTTGTAATTTTTACCTATTGCTTCCTGGGTCTTTCACTGGATTTCAACACATTACTGATTATTTTTAGAGCTGCTATTAACACAGACTTCAATTGCTATCCTGTTTTCCACTTGAGCAGTGAGGCAGTTGCCATGGAAACAGATTTCAATACCTCTCTCTAGAGTCTCGCATCAATACAATTTGATGAGAGGGTCTAACATACTATCTCCTACCTCTATTTTATAAGTACAAAGATCTATTACCTCCAAAAGATACAAGCCATTACTGGGGTAAGGCATGTTTAATGAAATATGGGTTTGACAGTTTGTCCATGAAGATGTATCAGCGCCCTCCCCTGGAGATAATTCCCTAATCAAAGTTGAAGAAAGCTTTTAATGCTTGAATTTACTAAAAATTCCAAGTTACAAGGTAGATTTTGTTTAAAGGTGGGAGGAAGAATCATTTTAATTGGCACCACTTGTTCAGCACCAAGTCGCAGACCTGTAACCTTTCCCAGAAAACCATGTACGGTGATTATGCAAGCGGAAGCTTCCTTCTCCCCAGCTCCACCACGCTAAGAGTAAGGTTTGAAATCTAATTCAGGTAGAAGATGGGGGGAAGGAGGAGTAAATTCCTGAGCGTCTCTGGGTGAGGCAGCTCCTGTTGGCCAATGCTGATTCTCTAGAAAGAGACGTACACTAGTTCTGAGCCATAGCTGCTACATATACTCTCAGCAGCTGGGGAAAGGATATACTGGATACATGGGGAGCTGTGAGGGGGACCAAAGACATCGACTGCGCATGAGTAGAAATGATTCATCACCAGGTCCTAAACTCTAAACTGGAACAAATTTTCATAGTGTAAGATCAAGCTTTGACCTTGTCAACACTCAAAAAATCTCTTATTTGGTGGCTCGATATGTGCGATGATAGAATTTCCGATCTTATCGTGAGCTGTTTTCACAGTCTATCTCTGCAGGTATATCACTGAGGGTAATCTGGGTTAACCCAAAGCCATGGTCTGGAAGAAGCCAGGATGGAACAGATGCCAATGACAAAGGAGCAGTGGGGGACAGATTATAATACCAGAGCCAACTGTATCAACAGACACCAAAAGCATAAGGACCTAAGCAGAGCAGCAGATAGACAAGCCATAGCCAAGTCTTCATAAAGGTATTAAACCTTAGAAGCAAGCGGATAACAATGAGCTCGTGGATGAGAAACATGTGCCAAAAGGTACGTGTGCAGACTAGAACAGGGTCAAAAGACTCAGATCAGCACCAGAAAAGAGAGAAGAGGTAGAAGGTGAGGCTGTACCGTAAGACAACAGGCAGGCTCCCACCCTGGTTTTGTTGTGGAATCTTTTCTTAGTGCAGTGGTTTTAAACTGAACAGGCAAAAGGTTTGTTTATGGATTTGTTTTTAATGATCTGCTTGTTTGGTTTATAAGCTTGGCCCTATCAAGGTGATATATTAAGACACTCAGTATATCTGCCCTTGGTCTATGTTTTCTCTGTCTCTGAAGCAAAAGGAAGATTACCCACGAGCAGGTCAAGACTGATTCTTCCAAGGGCCCTGGTCGCCACACCTCTGTTCTTTGCACTGTTCACCCCTGCTCTCATCCCAGCCACACCCCAGCTGTTCCCAAGGAACATTCGGTTCCCATTAGTATTTTTCTAGGAGAGAAACCGGTCAATATTATTAATGGAGTTTGTTCTGCATACCAGCAGGTTTGGAAATATATATGTATTTTTTTTGTCAGGACATGCACAGGCTTCCTAATACCGAATGCCTCCTCAACAAAGCCAGACCACATTTGGCCCAGTTCTACCTAGGACTCAAGCACATTCAAAGTTGCCAGGTTCTCTGCAAGGTATTAATTAGGGCTGTTTCCTCACCTTCTTCATACTAGGCCCATTTCCAAGTGGATCTTGCTTTTACTGGATTTGCTCTGGACAAAATTCCTGACCTGTTCCTACTCTACTTTACACTTATGTTACTGCTAAAATCCTATCCTCCACACCTGTTCCATTGCATTCACTGTGTCCATTCTTGCTTTCTTGCCTGTTCTTATTTTCACGATCCTACAATACTCCCCTCTCTCTCTCTCCCTTATGGAATGGCTAGAAATACTAGACTGGATTGACGAGTGTCATAGAAGGAAATGTCAGAGGAGAGTTCATAGCAGGGCCGATGCCTTGTAGGCCATTGTAAAGACTTTGACATTCAGTGCTAGGAAAATGGAGAACCATTGGAGCAGCGGTTCTCAACCTTCCTAATGCCGCGACCCCTTAATACAGTTCCTCATGTTGTGGTGACCCCCAACCATAAAATTATTTTCATTGCTACTCTATAACTGTAATTTTGCTACTGTTATGAATCGTAATGTAAATATCTTTTTGTTTTCCGATGGTCTTAGGCGACCCCTGTGAAAGGGTCATGCGACCCACAGGTTGAGAACCACTGCATTGGAGGGTTATCAGCTGAAGAGTGAACCACATCTAAAAATGACAGAAAAATGATCACACTGGTTGTTATTTTAGAAACAAATTGCAGTGGGATAAAAAATGAAAGCAGGAAAACCCTCCAAAAGACATCAAAATAATTCAGACTCAGGTGATGGAGGCTTGATCCAGGATGGTTGCAATAGATAAGGTGAGATGAGGTCAGATTCAGATGTATATTTTTTAATTGAGGGAAAAGGATTTCCTGACAGACTGGACATGGGGTTTGACAGAAAGAATGGAGTCAAGGCTGATTCTAAGAGTTTCAATTTGAGCTATTATTTAAACATCTACATACTATTTCAGGAAATCATTATTGTGCTAGGCATTATTCTAAGTCCTTCCCCAAACATGACTAATTCAGTCCTTATAACAACCCTATGAAATAGATGTTATTAGCATCCCCATTTTATAGATAAGTAACTTGACATGCAGATTATTTAAATGACTTGGGCAAGGGGCCAGTGAATGCTGTTGCCGTTAACTGAGATGGATCAGTGTAGGAGTGGAACAGATTTGGAGCATGGTAAAGAGCTCACTTTTCTACTGTTTAAGGTCTAGAGACCACTAACTACTCACCTATCCAAGCTCAGTCCATCTTTGCTTTCAGCTGGTATTAGTCCAGTGTACATACTTTGTGGCGGAAGAAGGAACTTTCCTCTGTCCTCAAGGTTCTTTCAGCTGGTCTAAGAATTAAATCTACATGAGTCGAACCCATCAGCCTTGTTGTTAAGAGCACACACCCTATCTACTGAGCCATCCAGGTGGCAGCTCAGCTCAAGGTGCCAAGTTAAGTCTTAGTTGTGGGTGGGCATAGCCCACCATCGAACAAGGCAATCTTATTGTTACACCAGCTGAGCCATCCTGCTACCTGTTGGCAGCTCAGCAACAGCTCAGCTGGGGCGCAGCATCACTGGCCCATGTGGGAATCGAACTGGCAGTGGCCCTGTTGCTCAGCGCTCACACTCTTAAGCCAACTCTTAACCAACTGAGCCACTCGGCTGCCGGGTTTGACTCCCGCATGGGATGGTGGCTATGCCCACCTGCAACTAAGATTGAACACAGCACCTTGAGCTTACAGGCCACGAGCTGCCGACGGGAAGCCAGATGGTGACTGGTGCCCTCCACAAAGATTGAAGAACAACAACTTGGCTGGTCCCTTCCCTAATTTCCCAACACTGTTCCCTCCCCCAACTCCCCAATAAAATCTTTTTCAAAAATCTACATGAGACCAAGTTAAAAGAGAAAACTAACCATATTTAATCACATAGGCACATAGGGGAACACCACATACAGGAGAGAGTCCGAAACCCCAGATACATGAGAGATCAGGGCAGAAAGGGAAAATGAGATGTATGTATAGCATGCTGAGCTAAGGATGAGGTAGGATGCCTTGGGGCTACAGACAGGAGGAAGGCCATTCGCAGGACAATAAGAAGAGCAGATGTTCAGTAAATAGAAGTTTGCCCTGCCCTAATAAAAAGTTATTTCTAATGATAACTCTTATTATGGGCAAGGCCCTAATTTAAATTCTTCTAAGTCGTTAAGGAAGGGGGAGGGCAGAAGTGTCTCTTGATCCCGCAGGTTCTTGGTTGCCTTTAGCTCAAAATAATCTGCATATCACAGAGGCACATCTTGGGGTGACTCATTCTGAACTTCTTACCTTTGGGGTTATATCAAACACTCTAAGTTGGCACCAGGGCTCCCACAGTTGGTATTCCACTGGAAATAGTGGTATGCTGGTAAATGTTTACCAGTCTTTTAGGGGGGGGAAAAGTAGTGCTTGCTGAGTATTTGGGGATTTCTGTGGTGCAGATATTCACAGCATAGCCAATTTAAAACAATGTGATTTTATTGAATATGCAGTTTGGAAGAGATACGCACACTCTGCCCTCAGCTGTAGCATACCACTAACTTGAACCTTTATAATAATTTTAAAGTGCTAATGAACTGGTAGTGCAATGGTAGTTTGGGGCTCCCAAATGAAGAGAATTTATGCTTGGAGATGTAGCCAAAGCAGTTGGGAAGAATAATTTTAACTTCAATTAGAGATGTAAGTATACGGGATAAGCTGAAAATAGACAGTAAGTCAAGGATATGGAATAACAAAGAGGCTACCTAACTATAGGAGAGTAAAATGGTTGAAATAGTGATTCTTTGTTGATGGTACAAGGGTCCAGCACAGAGATGACCAGGTTACAAACCTGAGGAGACTTCAAAGTCAGGTCAGCTAATCAGAAGTCTTAGGATTAGGTAGAGGAAGAAGTGCAGTCAGTATAGAAAAGAGGTATCAGAGAACTCCAATAGCAGGCAACAGCGGAGACACTCTACCACGGTGTTTTACAAAATGACTGCTTCTACAAACCGTCTGCTTCTGAATCTCCAGGAGTTATTTTTAAAAATATTTCTGATGCAGTGTGTCTGGGTTGCATCAAGGAAATACGTGTTTTTCTTAAAAGCTCTGGAAGTGACTTGGGTACCTGGTAAATATCAGCTGCATAAGGAGTCAGGATACCCAGGAGTGCCAGAAGCAAATAAAAGACACCTAATTATGAGATTAAAGTTTAGGGCCAGAACAGCAGTGCCTGAGAGGAACAGGACAAAGCTAACACAGCAGCCAAGTAAACAGGATACATAGGTCAGAGCTGATGCTGAGGCTTAAACACCAAGAACATGCTAAGCGTACTTAGCAAAAGTTCACAAAAGGTCCTGTACACATTACCATAAAGTTTTTAACTTCTTGGCAACGGGAGCCAGGAGAAAATTTTATTCAGGGGAAGACTTGATTATTTTACTTTCACAGTAGGGTAGAGGATAGAATGTAAAGAAACAAGACTGGAAGTAAGAAAGCTAATGAAGGGGGCAAATCAAGCAAAGGATGATGAAGGAGTGAACAATGACGCGACAATAGGGATGGAAGACTGAGGTTGGTTCTCGAGATATGTTCGACTTAGAACTGACAGGATATCTGGCTGCATATGGAGAGGGAGGGATAGGCAGAAACTGATGATAATTCCCACATTTCTGGATATGGAGAAAGGAATAGGATGGGGTTAAAGAGGATTCCCACATATCCCGCTAGAGTGATTCAGTAAACAGTGCCGTTCAGGAAATAGGCATCTAAGAAAAAAAAAGAGAGATGAGAAAGTATATGTTCATCAGGACTCTTGATTGCAAATATGAGCAAATAACAACTGGCTTAGGCAAAAAAATGGCTTTTCTTGCTTCATAGCATCTAAGAAGGGATTAAACCAACAATGGTGTAGTGGACTGTGGTAGCTATAGTATTATCTCCTCAGAATATATTTTAATATCCCTTCTAATACTATTTTTCGTGTTTTGAGTACAACTAGTTCTGACCTACCCACATGCATAAAAGGAGCCTATGAGCTGGGTCTGGGTAACACAGTACCCGGGCTTTTGCCCAGAGCGATAAGGTCAGAGGTGATCAGCAGGCCTGAGCTATAACAATCAGGGGCCTTTGTAACACTTTTCTGTGAAAGCTAGCAGAGATATTTCCCCTAGAGCTTTTCTCTTTGGGGTCACCATTTAGGAAGGATGAAAGAGCTGAAGCAGCTTACAAGCCTCTTCCTCACCTCCCTAGAAAAAAGTCTAACTGCAGAAACTCAACTGAGACCAACTGAAAAGCTGAAACATGCTAAGATGAGAGATGGAGAAAAAGAGTAACCAAGCAGTGCCAGGTTCATAAATAGAGTCCTGGTTAATATAGCTATTTCTTTGATCATATTAGCTTCTTCAATATCCTTCCAAAGCATCTAAGAAAATAAATTTATTTTTCCCCCTTAGGCTAGTTAGTAATGGCTCTATAATATAAAGTATAACATTCTTCATTAATACCTACTAAAAGGCTAGAAATACAAGTGGGCCTCAGGAAAAACTAGAGCCAGGGGCTGGAATATCACCTGAATCTAGTCCTCTACCTTTCATCTGTGCCTCTCCCTGTATATTGATTTCATTCTCTCTCACTAGAGTCTATTAAATTGGTGCAAAAGTAATTGCGGTTTTGCTATTATTTGGCGAAAACTGCAATTACCTTTGCACCAACCTAATACTTTCTTTTACATAGTTGGAAATGTGACTACAAACTCCCTCGTTTTACTTCTCTTAAGTTCTATCTTTATTTTTGAATTTGGTTCTATATCTATTTTTGAAGCACAAAGAGTAATTCTGTGCCTTTTACTCTCTATGCTTCTAAGTTCAAAATTCTAAGAAAGGATTCTAATTGACCCATCTTGTGTCATATAATAGATCAATCAATTTTCACTAGGATTTTGAAACACTATGATTGGCTGACCTTGGGTGAGTTTGACGTCCCTAAACCAATCAAACGAGGCCAGTGGGATGGACGCATGTAAGAATATAGCAGTGCTCAAGGAAGCCATAAAGTTAGATAAGGAAAAGAAATAGTTCCAAGAAACAGAAGTACTAGTCCCAGAAGATGGGAAAACACAGCTATAGGTGTCCTTTACTGAAAGAATAATGTTTTAAACATGTTAGATTTGAGACCCCATGTTGGGCCAAAAGGAGGCCAAGGAAATGTATGTAGCCTGAAAAAATTAGTACTCATGTCTGTAAGAGACAATTTATACATACAATTGATTCTGATGAAACATGTCATCTCAGGCTATAAATGTCAAACATTAACTGTAAACTGCATATAATTTTACTCCAAGATTACCTAGAACTCATTTTCAAAACAATTTTGCATACTTTAAAATGTTTATGTGCTATAGTAGAGTGAACATTGTGAAGTAAGAGAAGATGAAGGGTTCTGAATCACCAAAGCAGGACCTTAGGAACCAAAAATCCTGATCCACATTTTTCCCATATTGGGCAGGAATCAAGGTCATGGACCAGCAGAGCCTCAGGACCCCAAGATTTTTGGTCTGAGAAACTGGAATCATGGGGTTGCCACTGACTGAGAAGGGGAAGATTACCAGTTGGGCAGGTTTGGGGCAAGTTTGAGTTTTCTCTCAGACATTTAAGTGAAGGTGTGAAGTAAATTATTAGAAATATGGGCTTGGATTTCAAAAGAGCAATCTGGAATTCCAATATTAAGAGGTCAAGAATTAAAGAAGGAACCACCCGTAGTGTAGGCCCTACGGTTGGTTTTTCTTTCTTTGTAATGCAAGTGCATGATTTAAGCTTTCATTGCCTAGACATCCACTTCAAAGAGGCATCTACTTCTATGCTTATTCTCTCAAGTAAACACAACTAAATAAAGAACCAGACCACCTCTCCACCCTGAGGCTCTTTGTTTTAAGGATCTTGGTTGATTTCAATAACTGACCATTTGGACCACTTATTTTTTCTCTTCCAGCACTTACGTTTTAAATTCACCAATACAGAGTGAGGCCACAAGACCCTAGTCCCTATCCTGAACTCCAAAAAAAGCAGAACCACAGGCCTGAGCCCCACCCCCTTTCACCTGTAACCTCACTGTGTGGCCCCAGGTGTAATTTCCAGAACCTGTAAGTAATAAACTTTTTTCTCCCCAAATTTTGCTGATGGTTATTGCTGAGGGCACCTAGTAGTCATAATAAGGAGCACAATGGCCGGTCCAGACACAACATTGGTTATTGACAGGCTGAAACTGGCACAAAACACCATCCACGTAGGCTGAAGAGGGAGTCTTCAGAGTATAGGAAGAAAACAAGGAGAATGTGCTGCCTGAAAGCCATATGAATGAAAAACATCAAAGAGAAGGGGAAAATCAACTGTGACAGATGCTGCTACAGGGTCACATAAATGATAACAGAGAATTAACCATTGAATTTAGTGACATGGCTGCCATTGGTGGTCTTGACAGTTTCCATGGAGTGATGGCAGCAAAAGACCAGAGTTATACTTTACCAATGAATGCCAGCAGAAAAGAGAGAAATTAAGTGGGACACTGTCCTGGAAACTAGGGGATGCACAAAACATAGCATTTAGGACTTCGATTTGTCCATCTTCATAATGTCCCATCAGCCACACCTCTTACCCCATACACAAAGACACCACCTGAATGAGAAAATCGGGGATTGGGGATGGATAGATTGAGCATTATATGTGTTGTTTTTATTTTGCCAAGAGAGACTGAGTATTAAATAAAGCTTCTGTTTAAATGAGCAGATCAGACTAAACTTCAAATCAAAGTCAGTGTTTTTCCTTCTTACCAATAGGTAAGGAGAAAGACCAAATCTAGTAAAGACAAAATTAACGAAGCTACACTTGATCCTCATATGGGATTTGCTGCCAGTGTTGTTTTTGACTCTCATTGGGTCAAATATTCATTATAGATTCTTTTCAGCTTTATTGAGGTATAAATGACAAATAAAAATTGTATCTATTTAAGGTGCATAACATGATTTGATATACATATGCATTGTGAAATGATCACCACAGTCAAACTAATTGGCACATCCATCACCTCACATAGTTACCTTATTTGTGTATATAATAAGAACACTTAATATCTACTCTTCTGGCAAATTTCAAATAGGTGCTACAGTATTAACTATAGTCACCATGCTGTGCATAGGTCCCCAGAACTTATTCATCTTATAACTGAAAGTTTGTGCCCTTTGACCAACATCTCCCTATGTCCACCTTCCCTCGCCCCCAGCAACAACCATTCTACACTCTGCTTCTATGAGTTCAACTTTTCTAGAGTCCACATGTAAGTGAGATCATGCAGTTTTTTTCTTTCTGTGACTCGCTTACTTCACTTAGCATAAAGTCCTCTAAGTTTATCCATGTTGTCTCAAATGGCAGGATTTCCTTCTTTTTATGGATGAGTAATATCCTATTATAATATATATAATAATGTTCCATTATATCACATTTTCTTTATCCATTCATCTGTCAACAGACACTTAGAATGCTTCTCTATCTTGGCTATGCTGCAGTGAACATAGGAGTGAAAATCTCTCTTTGAGACAGTGATTTCATTTCCTTTGGCTATATACCCAGAAATGGGTTTGCTAGATCCATTATAAATTTTCTTTAATAAATTTCCCATATCAGATCAATAGCATATGGTTGACAATTTTTTTAAACATATAGGGTTTTTTTCTCGTGATTATTTGGCAACTATAAAACCATCTCTTACTAGTGGTTTTGGTCCATGAAACTGAGTAACATCCAGGTGAGATTTTAAAGGGAGAACTCAGTATGTTAAGTTTCAAAATGAGACATCCACCTGACAAGTATATGGATAGCGGGAATAGAGTCAAATGGACTCACAAGTTAGAAACAAGAAAATCAAGTTGTAGTTGATTGGCAGTGGATGAAGCAGGCTAATGAATTTTTGAACATGCATATCAAGACACATAGATGCACTACAGTTTTTTACCGACTTCAAATACTTGCATTTAATTTAATGTCTATTTAAAGAGATCAGAATGAGGTTCTTATCTCACAATATTTTGGAAAGTATATTAAGTATTAATAACCTAAGCACTGAATCACAGAGATTTTGACTTGAGAATTTGTAGCACTACCACTTATCAGCTATGTGAACCTGAGGGAGTTACTCTTTGAACCTTACTTTGTGTCCTCATCCATAAAATGTAGATAATAATGGCATGTGAGTCACCATGTTATTCTAAGGATTGAACAAGATAATGCAGATAAGGGTCTTTGTGCAGTGATTACCCAAAGTAAATGTTCAAAAATTATTAGTTCTTATTATTAGTGCTGTTATTATACACTGTCCAGCAGGGGGTATTTCTTTCAGAGCCCCATCTATGCCTTTTTCTCCTTGGTTATTTCTCCACCCCACTGGATCTCATCAATGATACTCTCATCAGTACTCTCAATGACCTTTCTCCTCTGTCCTTCCACCATTGATGACTCTCATTCTATGAATCCATTGACTGGAAACACTATTGAAGAAAAATCACATGGTCATACCAACAAGCAAGTATGAGAGATCATGCATGTTTGTTGTAGGGCATTTCAAAGATTACTTATCCCATAGGATATCTTGGCTAAGATTGGGCACAAGAGATTTAAATTTTTGATAAGTAAAATCTTTTAACTAAATGTGGCACTCTGAGAAGTTTTTGGTTTCTAAACATGAAGATTTTAAATTACCTGGACAGGCTGTTCCTCTGTTTTTAGAAAATCAACAGACATGCCCTTGAACCATCCATATTTAAGGCAAATTCTTTGTTCCTGACAAAACTATGAAGACCTGTAGGCTGAAGTTAAGTATTGTGGTTTGATCAATCATCATGCAAGGTAGGATCAGAGTTAGATCCCTGAGTATATTGACTTCATTTTTTTATTATTACTATTATTGGTTGATATGTTTGTTTCTTTGATTTTTTTTTCTTTTGTTTTCTTTTTTTTATGTGTTGAGGGTTGCTTGCAGAAGATGAGGCATGAAAGAAAGAGGCAGCTTTACTGAAAGACTGAGCATGAGCAGAAACTGCTTCAAGGCCCAGAAGGCATCATCATGAGAAGAGGCTTCCTGAGGGTCTTAATAAGGCCCAACCACACTCTGCTCCCCCAAATTGGGAGCTGCAGCTATGGGAACATGGGTATGATGCCACATACCCATCAGTCACAGCAACAAGAAGTCTTCTTCAGACAACTTGGATGGTAGTAGATGTTAGCCAGTAGAAGCTAGAACAAGAAGGAAGAATATGAAGATGTCACACTGGGATGTGAGCACCTGTGGGGCCTCCCTTAGGAGACTGGCAGACATAACTGCAGAACACTTGGATGCTGAGGTCTTGTAGACATATTACAGGGTGCATTAAAAATAAAAGAGGTCTAATTTTAAATCAATAGACTGGTGAGATGATGAGAACTTCTTCCAACCTCCTCACATTGCAAATGAAAAATATGCCATACAAGCTCCTTAGGTGTCTTGACCAAGATCACTCAGGGAAAGTGACTTACGCATCAATATTTTGAACTGTAGTACATTACAATAACATACAGTAAAAGTCAAAATTTGCTTGGATTAAGAAAGTAAATATCTTCCTTACCATTCATCAATCCAGAATCAGAACTTCGGGTAAAGCCAGGTACAAATTTATTAGGAAACTCTATTTCTCACAAATACACATTGCAGCTGTAAAACACCACAGCAGCCCAATTCTTGGAGTGACTACTTATTTCTTACTGATAACTCATCTTCTCTAAAATATAGGCTATCAGAATTTCTGTATGAAATTATTTCAGTAAGAATGAAATATCCCACTATTGTCTGAAGGAATAAAGTCATGTGACAGAGTGAAGCAGCCTTGATTGACAGTCCATGTGCAGCGCTTCAGAGGGCCAGTCTCTGGACATAATATTTGACATTTTCATTTTGTTTCCAAGAAAACAGAACCACAGGTTCATTTCACAGTCCGGAACCAATGTTGACCCCATTATCCACAACCCTATTTTGCTTTGAGCCCATTAAAACACGGCTTCATTTTCATTGCAGCTAAACTCCACTCTTTTCCAAAATCCTATAATAACTCTCTTTTCCTTTCTTTGGTAAACACCCCACAGTTCCTTTGATATGTGGTACCCCACATTTCAATGAGTCAGTAAACCTGACTTAGTTGATCTACAGGTTTGTCCCTCGTGTTCTTAGGCTGATTGGGCCAGGAAAAGACCATGTCTTATATTTTAAATGTCTCCTTTAATCACACAGTTATCTGTATTTTATCCTATTCCATAAGCAGAAGTAACAAAGCAATCTAATTGCAAGCCGAAGGATGTTTATTGCCATAAGATTTCCATGCTATAAACATAGAAAGTTCTTGAGTCTGCAGAGGAAAAAAAATCACTCTTTAAAATGAAATAAATAAACAAACAAACAAACAGAGTTGGTTTTCTTTCAATTTACTAAAACTCAGGCTATCTCTTATAATCCAACAGTGATCAAAAAGAGGGTTTTCTCCTCCTTAGTAATATGACCAAGCAAGTAATATGACAATGACCATTGCATCACTTGAGACTGAAAAACTTGAAATACTTATGAAGCTCCAAAACCTCCTTCCAGGCCCTCATTCTTGACAATCTTGTTTTCTGTTTCACTGAGAAATGGGGAAAAAAATCAGAAGAGAATGTGCACAAGCTCCCACCACCATCTCTCCCCACCCTCCTGCAACTGCATTTACATACACCGTTCCCATTGGTGACTCTCTGCATCTAACAAGGGCTAGTCCCTCTGCTTTTGCACTAGAGCCCATGGGCTTGGGCCTAGGCAAGGATATTGTCCCTGGAATTTTCTTTTTCCTGGTAGATAGCCTTCAGGACAGCTCACAGGGATGCTCAGTCCTGATATCCATGCCATTCTGCGGCCTCTTCTTACACTGAATCAGGGATGAACCATGTGAGCAATAGAATATTGAAGAAGTGATGGTGTGTGACTTCAGATGCTAGGTCATAAAAGATGATGACACTTCTACCTGCTTGGATTTCTCCCTCTGGGGAAAGCTGCGCCCTATCATGAGAACACTCCAGCAGTCCCATGGTGAGGCCCATGTGAAGAGGAACTGAGGTCTCCCACCAGCAGTAAAGCCAACTTGCCTGCCATGTGAGTAAGGCTTAGATCTGGCACCTCTAGATACATCCTTTCTCCACAGAATTGCCTTTACCCCTTTATCAAAGAACAGTTGACTATGTAGGCGTGGCTCCATTTACAGGTTCTTGATTCTGCTCCATCGATCTATGTGTCTATTCTTTCACCAATTCACGTTGCCTTGATTATTGTACTTAATAGTAAGCCTTGAAGTTGAATAGTCTCATTTCTCTTTGTTCTTCTTCAGTATTGTGTTGGTTATTCTGGGTCTTTTGATCTTCCATGTAAACTTTAGAATCAATTTGTCAATGTTCACAGAGTAACTTGCTAGGATATTGATTGAGATTGCATTGAATCTACAGATCCAGTTGGGAAGAAGTGACATCTCAACAATACTGCCTTGTATCCATGAACATAGAATATCCTTTTATTTAGTTCTTTGCTTTTGTTTATCATAATTTTATAGTTTTCCTCATACAGATCTATTTGAAAAAACAGTGTTTCTATGAAAACTTCCATAAGTCTAAATGGCATAAAGTGAAGGTATCTCCCACTTTTTGAAAGTTTGCTTTACGCTACTTCGTTTTTTTGGAAAACCTATACTAGTACCTATTTTCACTAACCAAAGGAAATCCGAACAGGATTTTGTCTTTTACAAAAAAAAAAAAAAAAAAAGCAATTACCATACTAATGTAGTATGTAAAAGTGAAGGGGCATAACTCAGATATTCAGAAAATGGAGAACACCTGTATTTTGTTAGATTTATACCTAAATATTTTATTTTCTAATGTTAATGTTAATGTTACTGTTTTGAATTTTAAATTTTATTGTTATTGCTGGATATAGGAAAACAATTCACTTTTATGGATTAACCTTGTATCTCGCAGCTGTGCTCTAATTGCTTATAAGTTCCAGGAGTTATTTTTGGAATTTTGGGGGGATTTACTATAAACAAAATCATATCATTTGTGAACTAAGACAGATTTATTACTTTGTTCCCAAACTGTATACGTTTTATTTCTTTTTCTCATCTTACTACATTAGCTAGGACTTCTAGTATGGTGTTGAAAATCAGTGGTGAGAGGGGCCATCTTTGTCTTGTTCCTGATTTTCATTTCTCATCATTAAATATGATGTTAGCTGTAGCTTGCTGAGCATTTTTTTAATTATGAATGGGTGTTGGATTTTGTCAAATACTTTTTCTGCATCAATTGATATGATTGTGTGGTTTTTCTTTTTTAGCCTGTTGATGTGATGGACTGTATTAATTAATTTTTGAGTGTTGTACCAACCTTGTATACCTGGGATAAATCATACTTGGTCATTGAATACAATTCTTTTTACACAGTGTTGGCTTCTATTTGCTATATTTTGTTGAGGATTTTGGCATCTATGTTCAGGGGAGGATATTGGTCTGCAGGTTTATTTTCTTTTAATATCTTTATCTGGTTTTAGTATTAGGGTAATGCTGGCCTCATATAGAATGAGTTTGGAAGTGTTTTTATTCCTATTTTCTAGAAGAGATTATAGGCAATTGGTATAATTTTTCCTTAAATATTTGGTAGAAATCACCAGTGAATTCATCTAGTCCTGGTGCTTTCTATTTTATAAGGCTATTATTATTGATTCAATTTCTTTAATATAGGCTTTTTCAGATTGTCTTTTCCTCCTTGGGTGAGTTTTGGCAGACTGTCTTTCAAGGGATTGGCTCATTTTTTCTAGGTTATCATACGTGTGAGCATACAGTTGTTTGTAACATTCTACTTTATTATTATTATTATTATTTTTAAGCTGAGCCATCCTGCCACCTGTTGGCAGCTCAGCAGCTGCTCAGCTTGGGCCAGGAATCAAACTGTTGTTGCTCAGAGCTCACACTCTTGAGCGAGCTCTTAACCAACTGAGCCACTCGGCCGGCCCTCCATTATATTATTTTAATATCCATGGGATCTGTAGCTCTTTCATTTGTAATAACAATAATTTGGGTCTCCTTCCTTCCTTCCTTCCTTCTTTCCTTCCTTCCTTCCCTCCCTCCCTCCTTTTCTTCCTTGCTTTCCTTCTTTCTTCCTTTCTTCCCTACCTCCCTCTTTCCCTCCTCCCTCTCTCCTTCCTTTCTTTTCTTTCTCCCTTTCCTTCCCTCCCCTCTTCTTTCTCTTCTCTCTCTCTCTCTCTCTCTCTCTCTCTCTCTTTCTCTCTCTCTCTCTCTCTCTCTCTCTCTCTCTCTCTCTCTCTCTCTCTCTGTCTCTCTCTCCCTCCCTCCCTCCCCCCCCCCTCTCTCTCTCTCTCTCTCTCTCTCTCTCTCTCTCTCTCTGCTATCCTAGCTAAAGGTTTGTCAGTTTTATTGATCTTTTCAAATAAAACTGTTTCAGTTTCATTGTTTTTTCCCATCGATTTTCTATTTTCAATTTCCTTGATTTTTACTTTTATTATTTTGTTCCTCTGCTTCCTTTGGAATTAATTTGCTTTTCTGTTTCTATTTTCTTATATCAAAACTTAGATTATTGGTTTTAGAGCTTTCTTTTCTAAAATGTCATTTCTATGCTATAAATTTTTCTCTAACCACTGATTTCACTGCATCTCATAAATTTGATAAGTAGTATTTTCATTTTCATTTACTTTGAAATGTATTTTGTTTTGAGAGCTCTTCTTTGATCCATGAGTTATTTAGTGGTATGTTTTTAAGTTTCCAATATTTGGGGATTTTTCAGCTAACTTTCTGTTATTTCTAGTTTAATTTCATTGTGGTCAGAGAGCATACTTTATATGATGTGTATTCTTTTAAATTGCTTAAAATGTGTTTTATAACCCAGAATGTAGTCTATCTTGGCTAATGTTCTATTTGAGCTTGAGGAGAATGTTTAGTCACCTGTGGTTGGATGAAATATTATATAACTGACAATTAGATCCAGATGATGATGGTGCTAGTCAGTTGAGCAAGATCCCTACTGATTTTCTAACTGCTAGATCTGTCAATTACTAACAAAGGGGTATTGAAGACTCCAACTATATGTTTGTGTCTCTTTCTCCTTCAGTTTTATCTGGTTTTGCCTCATACATTTTGACACTCTGTTATGAGGCGCATACCCAGGATAATAATGTTTTCTTGGAGAGTTGACCTCTTTATCATTACATAATGCCTCTCTTTTTCCCTGATGATATCCTTGTTCTAATACAAAGTCTCGGCTTTGCCTGAAATTAAAATATTAATAGCTATTCCAGCTTTATTTTTTTAGTGTTAGCATAATATATTGTTCTCCATCCCTTTTAATCTGTGTCTTTATAATTAAATTGGATTTCTTATAAACAACAGGTAGTTGGGTTCTATATTTTATTCACTCTCATTTTTTATCTTTTAATCAGTATATTTAGACTATTCACACTTAAAGTGATTATTGATAGAGCGGATTACCATCGACCACATACTGATTTCCATTTGTTGCTCTTTGTTTCTTTTTCTTTTCTTTTTTTTCTTTTTGGTTTCTCGTCTTTTTCCGCTTTCTCTGGTTTTAAGTAATATTTTATATGATTCTATTTTCCCTCTTCTCTTAGCATGCCAATTATAATTCTTTTAAATTCTTTTTTTTTTTCTTAGAAATTGCCCTTGAATTTTCAGGATACATTTACAGCTACTCCAAATCCACTTTCGTTAACACTATACCTTTTCACAGGTAGTGCAGGTAATTTATAATAGACTGTTCCCAATTCCTTCCTCCTAGCCCTTATAACATTGCTGTCACTCATTTCATTTTTCCATAAGCTATAATCACCTAATACATTGTTGCTACTGCTATGTTGAAGTTATCTATTAGATCAATTAGGAAAAGAAATAATCCTTTTGTTAACCTTCATTTATTCCTTTCTAATGTTCTTCTTTTCTTCATGTACAACCAAGTTTCTGCTCTACATAATTTTCCTTCTCTGTGAAGAACTTCTTATAACATTTCTTCTAAGGCATGTCTACTGGTGAAAATTTACCTCAGGTTTTGTTTTCCTGAGAAAGTTTTATTTCCCCTTCCCTTTTAAAGGATAATTACACTGGATACAGAATTCTAAGTTGGTAGATTTTCTTTCAACACTCTAAATATTTCACTTCTTCTTTCATGGTTTCCAAAGAGAAATCTGATATAATTCTTCTGCTTGCTCTTTCATAGGTAAAGTGTCTTTTTTCTTTCTGGTTTCTTTCAATATTTTTTCTCTGTTTGATTTTCTGAAATGTGAATATGATATGCCTATGTGTAGGGTTTTGTTTTGTTTTTGTTTTTTTTAATCCTGTTTGGTGTTCCTGTATCTGTGGTTTGGTCCTTGTCATTAATTTTGGAAAATTCTCAGCCATTATTACTTCAAATATTTCTTCTTCTCCTTTCTCTGTGGTATTCCCACTACCTATTATGTTATATTTTTTGTAGATTTTCCATAGTTGTTGAATATTCTGTTTCTTTTATTTTAAATTCTGTGTTCTCTTTATATTTAAATTTAGGAAGTTTTTATTGACATATCTTCAGCTTCACTGATTATTTTCTCAACTGTGAAAGGAAGTCTTCATTTCTGAGACAGTGTTTTTTGCTTTCTAGCATTTTCTTTTGATTCTTAGAGTTTTCATCTCTCTGCTTACATTACACATCTGCTCTTTCATGTTGTCCACATTTTCCAGTAGAGCTCTTAGCACATTAATTATAGATATTTTAAATTCCAAGTCTAATAATTCAAAAATCTCTACCATACCTACATCTACATCTGATTCTGATACTTACTTTATCTCATCAGACTGCATCTTTCTTTTTTTTTCTTTTTTTTTTTTTTTTTTGCCTTTTAGTACAACTTGTAATTTTTTGTTGAAAGCCAGACATGATATATTGGATAATAAGAGCTAAAATAAACAGGCCTTTGGTGTGAGGTTTTATGTTTAGCTAGCCAGGAGTTCGGCTGTGTTTAGTGTTTTGCTCCGGCTGTAGGTGTCACAGGCTTCAATTTCCTTCCATGTCCTTTTGTCTCCTCTTTTGTCTTAGGGTTTTCTTAGAAACTCCTTAAACACTGTGTCTTGCAGCTCAATTGTAATCCACTATTATTATGCTGGAGCACTTTCACTGTGGTCATAAGGTATTGGGCAATTTTATGAATAAATCTCCATTTTTAGTAAGCTAGAATTCCTGGGCTATGACCTTCGGAAGAGCCTCTTAACCTTTTTTTTTTTTCTCCCCCTCATGTGAAGGAGGCAGAAAATCTAGAAGGTGCTCAAGTTGTCTAATTGCTGTCCCTCTAGTGCTCTTGAAAACCTGCCTCCCTGATGGCCTCTAGCAGCTAGGTTATACAAGGGAAAGGTCATTTATCATGATTACTATGGGAGTTGGGGTCATGGGCTCTATTGATTGGTCAGAGTTAAGGCAGGGAGCCATTGATCATGGCTCCAGGTCCTGCTGTCAGTCATGGCATTGTTCAGTCCAGTTCCCAGGGGATGCAGACCATGGGGCTGTTCTGCTGTCATGAGTCTGGAGCTGAAACATAACTGAGGCCAAGGTGTTATGTTTGTTTGACTAAAACTTTATTCTAGTTTGAGGTTTGGTTATTGTACCTTGGTCATTGTTGATAGACCTGAAGCTTTATTCCTAAGTGAGTATGACACAATCCAGAACCTAATGTCCTAGGGGCTTAATGATTAAAAAGAGCGGACCTACAGTATCTGAACCAGCAGGAGGATCCGGGGAAAGAATGCAAGCGAGTCATAGTTCTGTAGGCTAAACAAAGCGAGCTTGGATTAAAGCAGAATGCATGCTAAAGAAATGAAGTTCATGTGCGGTTACACTGTGACCTCAATTCCCTGGTAGATGTAAGAAGAATTGTTAATTTTCAATTTGTTTAGCTATTTTCTTATTGTAGTATCAGGAGTAATAGCCTCTGAGATCTTCAAATGTCAGAGCAAAAACCAGAAGTCTTAATGATATTTTATACACATTCTATCTTTTGACCACATAAAAGGGTGAGGTACACAGATCTTATAATTGACATTTTACATACAAGAACACTGAGGTGAAACTAACCTGGACCTTCTAATACCTGCCAAGACTCTTCCAATACACACCTTTGTTTAGGCATTCATGCAGATGAAACAATTTGAAAGAACAATTTTAGTTTAAGCAGAGGATCATCCATGTGTGGGCTGGCTCTGTGGCACAATATAAAAAGCACTGGACTGGAATATTCCATAATAAATGTCCTCAAGCCAGATTCAGCCCCCAACTCACGTTTAGATTTTAGGGAATTCACAACAATGGGCGTCTCCATTTCTCAATGTGAATCGGAAGCAAGAACAAATCACAAGACCATTGCAGTCTCTTGCCATCATAAAGTGAAATATTTCTAGGTTGTATTTAGGCCCTATGTTTCTGGAAGAGAGAGAGAGGGTTTGTGTGTTGTGTGTATCTGAGTATGTACAAAAGGGGGACTTCAAATTTTTTTCTGAACTGTTTACTCCTTCCCTTAACTGAAAAGCTTAGCTTCTTTAATTCTTTAAATGACATAACACTGTACCTTTTCATCTGCTTATCATACACTCTAGTTGATGAATGTGAGTAATGTTTAAAGCAGGACTTCCTTCCAGGACACCTCATTTTTGGACCATGCTTATGTTTTCTCCTTCCTTTAACTCCACAATCATTACCAACCACTGGTTGTTCATATCTGTGTCACTTGCTCTTCTGGAATCAACATGGAGGTTAGACTGTATAGCTCACTGCTTGCATTCCCAGAGATAACGATCTAGAACAGCTCTATTCAACAGAAATGTCTGCAATGATGGAAATGTCCTAGAATCTGCACATGTGGCAGCTGAGCACTTGGAAAGTGTCCAGTACAACTGAACTACTGAATTTTTAATTCTAATATAAATTTAAATAGCCAAATGCACGTATCAGATAGTGAGGAACAAGAGCAATGCTTTTCAAAATCTAAGTCAAGATGTCAACAAACTGCATTTTAACCCACTCCCCCTGGTAATTCTTACCATCAATATAATTTGACAACTATTGATCTAAAATGTGATTCTCAAGACTGGCTTCACATTAGGATCACCTGGAGGAGGTTTTAAAAGTAAATGATTCTTGAGCCACCTCTAAGAGATTTTATTTCAATTTGGTCTGGTGTGGGGTCCAGGTTTCAGTATTTAAAAAACAGAATGGAAAACCTCCCCCCAGAGATTGTAATGTGCAATCAAGTTTGAGAAGCCTAGAACATATGTTCTCAAGTGGCACTCACTACATATTAGATAAATTACAGATAACTGGTCTGGTGCATTCATAAAGGATTAGTGCTTACAAGTGAAATCTTGTGATGTCACCAGAGGCATTGGTGACATCAGTGGTTCAGATGAATTTCTTGATGCTCGGTGAAAAAAAAAATCAGCTTTAGATAATCTGTTACAACAGTGTGAATTCCACAGCCTTTAGTTTTATCTACAACTAGTATAACTAATACCTACTTCTGTGATATTTAGAGAAAGTGACATGCTCAGAGTTCCCTAAACATCACCTCTCCAATACACAAAAGCCTCTCTAGCTCGCTGGTAGGCTGACAGGCGGCCTGAGAATTCCTCACCAGTGCACATAAGCCACATGCTATGCACAGCGGCTGAAGGACGGCGTTCCCCAACTGCTGCACTTAGGGAAGGCCATAGCGTCTCTTTTCCTAAGGCCCTCCCTTCTCCCCAGTCCAAGTGCACAGGTCAGTGTCATGGCAGAAAGTGAAGGCTGGCTAGGCGCCTGGTGGTGGAAGGAGTTAGACCAGAGCAGGCGCCGCACCAGCAGTGCAGTGTAGGCGGATCGCATGGGTGCTGAGCAGGTGCCAGCTTCAGCCGCCAGCCCTGAGCGCAGTGAGTACAGCAAGTCAAAAGAAACGCAAGTTGCTTAGCAGGGGAGTCTCTCATGATTTTTCAAAACGTGCTCATGATTAAAAAGAAAAATTAAGGCTCAGAATAAGTACATTCAAGCATTGCTAATTTTAGCCAAGACACTGGCAGAGCCTGCCAGGGGATTTGAGGAAATTAACACGAAATTAAAAGTGAAATCTTATTTCAAGTGGAACGAGCAGTATTGATTAGAAAAGAGCAAATACCAACAGAAGTTTCAATTGCTAGGAGAAATTTAGAGGAAAAGTATTTACTAATAAATGAAACAAAAGCACTGGAACAAAAATGAATAAATACAGCTTAATAAAGTATCCGTGGACAGTTAAAAGTAAACATTAGAAAACGGCTTTAATCTAAAGTATATTAAATTAATTTAAAGTTTATGTAAAAGTAGTTTGGGATTTGTTAACTCAACAGATTTACACTCAGAAGAAATGAGAATAATGTGCTAAAGTAATATTGCTTTTCTTTTCCACAAAAATGTCATTGATTTAGAAAGAGGTAGCCTCTTCCTTAAAGATAGTAAAGATTGCCAACCCACGCTAAAGTAACATCACATGCTTTCTGAAGTGTGCCAGAGCTGTAGGCAATAAACTTCCTTTATTTGCATATTTATTGCAGGAAATAACTTTAAGTGAAGTAACACTAATTAATGTTCATTCAGCCGTCAAAATGCAGTTCTTACACTCTGATTAGTGCTTCAAATTAATCTTTCAATGGGGTGAAATCTGGGATGTTTAAGGCTGTCAATAATCTTTAAGAGAGCCATCTTTTCACTAATATAATTCGCCACTTTTGAAGGTTAGGCATTCTCTTATCAATGGGCTTATAAAGGTTTTGTTTCTTTGCTTTGCTTATTTTAATTAAAATGAGCGGGAAAAAAATGGTTTCTTAGCTAGCACATAATTGTGTCTCTTTTTAGTCCTGTAATATCCTTCCCAGACACCTCCTAATCCTGTGACCTATTGCAACTGTGTTATATTAGCAACAATCCACCTATGTGCTTGACCCTTGAGTAATAGCCCATGTAAGCCACTGCAGGGCTAAAACTGTCTTGTCACCTAAAGTAAAACTATTATTATTTTATTGTAATAGTGTTACTATGTCAGTGTTTAAATATGATTCAGTATCTCTTCTTCAGTTTCATCCCCATGGAGGATGTTGTTTTACCAGCAGTGTTTTGTTGTTGTTTTGTTTTGTTTTTTAAGAAAGCACAGACAATTTCAAATAGGTATTTTTCTTACTAAAATTAATTCAGCCATTTTGAAGTTATTCTTAGTTTCAGTTAAATTACCATAATAATGCCAAGGAATATATATTGTAGATAGTTGTATATTTAATATTCTCAGTAATACATAAGAAATGTGGAAAATACATGGGAAAATTGAAACACCTTTTATTTTTTTTATTTTTTATTTTTTTTTTTTTAGCTGAGCCATCCTGCTACCTGTTGGCAGCTCAGCGGCTGCTCAGCTCGGGCTGGACTCGAACCGCTGTTGCTCAGAGCTCAAACTCTTGAGCGAGCTCTTAACCAACTGAGCCACTCGGCCGGCCCCTGAAACACCTTTTAAGTAAATGTTTATCATTGTAAAATAACAAGGAAAGGTGATTTCAGATGTATATTCATTATGTATCCACAAGAAGTTATCATTCTAACATTAAATTTGGAGGAAAGAAAAGACTGGGTTATCCTCAGTTCCATTTCAGAGGGCTTACAGAGTGAAGTGGACCAAAGGTCAACATGCAAAATATGAATTCAAGATGGCATTGTGGGAAGACCCTGGTTACCTCCTGTGGCAAAATGACTCTTTTGAGTTATTTTTTTCTCATGTAGCTTACACAACTAAAAAGGTGACTTGTGTTCAGTAGGCTTTTCCAAATGTTTTTTTATTAAAAATGTCTGGTTCTTGACTATTTGTGGTTTGGGGGGGGGGTCTTTTCTTTATAGGAGAGCCAAAACTTTTTAATAAGCTTAGCGATGTTGTCCAACAGAACGTCCTGCAATGATGGAAAATGGTCCATATCTACACTGTCCAGTGTGGTAGCTACTGGCTTTATGTGGCTATTGAGCACTTGAGATGTGGTGAGTGTGGCTGAGGAACTGAATTTCTTTTTCTCTTGGTTAGTTTTAATAAATTTAAATGAAAATCTCATTATCCATAAGTGGCCACCAGATGTAAGGATAGCTGAGTAGCTGTCTCACGTTGTCCTGCTGGCTGCCTGATAGCACTGTGCAACGCACCATGGCTGAACTTGGATTCTAGGAGATACCTGAAGAGACTCTTCAAGAATCTAAATCTTGAAGAGATTTCGGAGATTCTTGAAGAGATCTTTAGGAGATTCTTCTATCTGTTCGGTTTTTTAAAAAGTCATAAAGATACAGGTTTTTATGAACTATTTAAACTAATCCATACTGTGGGGCTTACTACTGATGAAGAAAAGTGCATTCACTTCTAGGGGATCCTGGGTGTGTAACAGCAATTCAACCTAAATGTGCCGATAAACTCATACCGGAAATATTTACAACAAACGCTTTTGCTTAGAAGGCACTGGTAGTTCTGAAAGTCTTCGCAAATGCTCCCTCATTTGATTGTCACATAAACCAACTGAGACAAACAGACTCCTGGTCCACAAATCTTTTCATTATACCTGTCTGCCTACACAGGAGAATTTTTTTATAATATAATTAAAACTGTATCCAGATCTTGGATGAAATTAGGCTTTCAAGCTCTGAAGACATTTTATTTTAACTGTACGTTAGTGATCAAAAAGGGGCTTTTTGAAAAGAAAAAATGAATGAATGAACATGAAATATGAACATAATACCTAATTCCATAATGCCCTAACACTTTATCTGGAAGGAGGAATCTTATAAGGCTTTTGAAAAACTCAGTATCATATATGAATCATAACTTGTTCACAGATTCATAACTTCTTCATTGTTGCATTTTTATTTCTTTTATTTCAGAAGCTCTTGAAAAGTACCTCAAGTCTAAAGTGAACTAGCTCACTCTCAGGCGCCACTGGAACCATGAGCAACAATGGGACAGACCTAACCATTGGTTTCATCTCCTCTTCTGTAGCCATCCTTTTGTTTGGCTCAAACTATGTACCACTTAAAAAATATGAGACTGGTGATGGTAATTATTTTTCCTTCATTGTTAACTTTAAGTTATTTTTAAATATAAAGTTCTCTTTTGGGGTCTTTTAAAAATGATGGTTACAAAAGTAAATCTTGTTGAACCAAATGAATAGATCTTAAAATAAATCATTTGATAATGCCCACACCAGTTTATCAGAGAGTTAGTCAGTATAAGATAACCTTAAGATCATGTTTCATGGTAAAGCTAAGATGGATACTGTTAGGAAATGTTTTTCGTCATATCTCTTATGTTCACAAAAGAAGGAACCTAGTCCATTCTAATAACACTTGTTTCACAAATACATAATGTCCAACACAATTGATATAACAGCGAACGATTTGATCACAACACAAACTTTGTGTTTGCTTATGTGCCACTTTGACTCTCATAAAACATTAAGTGAACACAGACAATTGCACCCAGGTGGGTAAAGATGCATAGTAATACCCGAAATGCATTCAGACATACCCCTCAAACAACGACCAGCTCCCTCAGCACCATGCCCATCCTCATCTGGTGTTCGAACCCTCATCCACCAACTTCACAATAGCTCACATGCTGGAATACTTCCAATGCCCACTTCCATAAAGCAAGCTTCAGGTCTTCTTCAAGTTAAAGCGCCATATCTATTGTTGCATTTGTGAATTTCTTAACCATTTAACCAATCTAAAACTGTGCTATCATTTTTATTTGGTTCCTATCTTTTTTTTTTCCTAATACACTGCTGAAGAAGTTTTTGTGCTGTGCCTTAGCCCCATTTCCCCCATAAGCTCCATGAAACATTGTTATTGCATGATTTTGCACAATGCAGTGAATTTTAGGAACATCATGTCACTGGCTGTAACATGAATTTTAGGGAAGATGCAACAATTGTTTTTATCTCCCTGCCTTTCATATTAAAGCCAGAAGAAGGAATTGGGGATGTTATGGTGAACATCTGTTGGCAAACAGTTGCATTATCTCCCCAATTTCTTATGTCTTGATACAACTTAGACTATCAAATTACAAATCTTTCACCTCCAGAGTCTTTCTTTTCCTGTGCAGTTAGGACAGGAATGGAAACTACTAAAAGAAGAACCAAAATCATGCTAAAGAGTAGAGGACCTTGCTTTTAGGTGTGTCACAACAACTGTATAATCCTGGGCAAGTCTCATCAGCTGCTTTGTTCTCAGATTCTCGTTTATAAAATGAAGAACTTGTAAAATGAAGCTCCCTTTCATCTTTATGATCCTATTTCTTTGTCTTAGAGGTTAATAGCCATTTTACTCCCTCTCCTTCACAGAAATAGGTAAAAATCTTCCAAAGTTAGAGTCAGAAGTGCTACATGGAGTTATAACTGCCTTAGTATTTCTGCCAAAGCTGACTTTTTTCTTTGCCCCTTTGATCCCTAAACCCTTGGTGGTGCAGAGGCACAAAGGTACAGCTATACCTCACATCACCATGCTTTGGCCAATGGCAATCCAGAGCATAGAAAGGAGAGTAGCCCTGACCTAGAAGGAGAATTCTCAGATTTGAAATGTCTGCCTCATCGGACATTCATCTCTAAATGTATGAGGTCTACATCTGACCATAAATGACTTTATACCGGGGATGCCAAAAAAAATGTGTACATTTTAAGAGATGCTAACTACATATCACTTTTCGAAGTTGAATTGAATTACAGTAGGAATGTGTAGTACGACGTTCACTCAAAAGATGGTGTGAATCAAATGAACGCTAGTGTCATTCATTGTATTACAATTTTAATGCAGTTCCCTCCTTTCTTGAAATGCATATACATCTTTTTGGCACCCTCTGTAGTAATCCTGAAAGTGGCATAAATGATCCCTAAAGGTTTGAATCAACGTTGTGCTCTTCTGAAGTTCTTAACGCCATGTTTTTGGGGAGACACAGAACTAGGTGTGGCATCTGAATAAAAATAGAGATTTAGTCTTGCCAACACACTTTAGAAGAAAATCTTTGATTTGTCTAATTGGTGGGAAAAAATGTTAAGCAGGAAAGCACTATACGTAGCAGGCTTTAGAGTCATACAACTTGTATTTAAATTCCAGTTTTATGAACTGGTAGCTGATTGGGCAAATTGCTTCATCTCAGAGTCATTTCCTTTATGTTTGAACTAGGGTTAATTATGATAGACAGTAATTGTAAGAATTATATTAAATATACAAAGGCATTCAATACATGGTGGCCATTCTTATCATAATATCTCATTGAAATTCCTAAAAGTATTAATTTACTCAAATCAGTTTGAACTACTGACACCAATTTCTTTCATTGCCAGGGATGTTTCTCCAGTGGGTACTTTGTGCTGCAATATGGCTGGTTGCTTTGTTGGCCAATCTGATATTACGCTGCCCTAAGTTTTGGCCTTTTGCAATGGTTGGGGGCTGCATTTGGGCAACAGGTAGTATATGATATAATGTATCATTTAGTACTTTAATCAATTTATATTATGATCAAAATAACCCTGGTTCATAATAGGAAAGAACACAAACAGTAATTCTGAATAATCCTTAGTTGTAGATATTAGAAATTGACAATTTAGTTTCTTTCATTGAGATGCTCCATAAATATTTTTGGTGCATGTCCTGACTCTTCCCTTTTATTGATTTTTTTTTTTTTTAGTCCTTGATAGAAAATTATAGCAAATAAAACGTTCCAATTGCTCACTATCTATTCAAGCATAACTCTCATATGTGTCTTAAGTGCTCTGGCCTTTCTTTCTCTAGCATGTTTACCAGAAAATATTTAGTAAATAGTAGTCTCAACTACTATCATTTTTTTAGGATTTTTCTTTAAAAGTGAGCACAGATACATTATCATTTCAAAGCACTGGCAGAAAAACAAAAGCAAACAAAAACCTTCCCTCCGCTGCCTTATCAATACCTAAAATTATATAACTAGAATTTATGCCTTTGCTTGGACAATCACAAATGTTTTCCTTGCATTAATATAAGTACACTCCAGGACAGCTTTCTTCTCTTTAGCAAAGAAAAGTCCAAGTATCAAGGGTCTTTAGAGGTAATTTGATTAAAAGCAAATACATTTTCAAATGTTGAAAATTTATTGATACCCACTTAATTTGAATCTCGCAGAATAAATGATTTAGTGCAGTTCATGAGTTGGAGGACAAAAGAGCTAATGTTTACATTCCCACTAGAATTTATAATTCTAATTGAAATTATAATACCTCACTTATACCTTACTGTGATTATGCTTATCATGTCTGATTGGGCTAGGGGAACAGAGAAAGCATCTGTTCCTGCAGATCTTGATAACCACCTGTAGTATTTATATTTGACCCAGAAGGTACCACTGGGAGTCAGTGGGGGAAGGGCCTATTTTGAGATATGCTGCAGATGTAGTTCCTATAGGTCAAAGTAACTGATTGGATATGTGGAGTAGAGAAAAGGGAAGAGTCAATAATGACACAGGGGTTTTGGCATAGGTGATTAGGAAGGTGGTGGTATAAGGAAAATAGGAAAAATAACATGTTTGAAAAGAAAAATGATGAGTTCAGAGTTCAGCTTGGGACCTTCCATGTTTGAAGGTCCTGATGTTTCTACAGTGGGGGGACATCTGGTTGGAGAGCTCTTATTGGCATCTTGAAACATAGCACTCAGCTGCGGAGAAGGTCCAGGCTAGACCTGTATCATTGGGAGCATGTGTCTATAGCTAATAGCTGAAATCATGAAATTATTATAGTCAAGTACCGAAGAACAATAGACCAAGAGGAGGAACGTATTCTACAAAAACACTAGTGGGCACCTAAATCCGGAAGATGTGATGAGAAAGAGCAGCCAGAGAAAGAGCTGAAAAGAGGAACAGGAGGGAATCAGGAGACGAGGGCATCTCAGAAGGCAGGACAGGAAAGCTTTCAAGGGGAGATCTATGGACTGAGGCCACGGTGCCGAGGGGCTAAGAACTATAAAAAGCGATCATGGTTTGGGCCCTAAGTGACCTCAAAAGCACAAAGCAGTGAAAGCAGGAATCCAGAACACAGGTCAGCGCGTTGGAGTCTGGGGTCATAGTGGGCCAAAGACATCTACCTGTGGTTGGCTCTGGCTCGCGTCTAAGAGGGTCACTATTAATTTATTAATGGCCACTGCAACATGTCAGACAGAGATCAGAGGCCTGCGTTAAGGATGAAGAACACTGGTATAGTTAGGCAGGAAGCCAACTCAACTGTTTCTTGTAGGATTTTGCACTAAGCCTGGTTCTTCGAGCAATCATAATCATGAGTTTAATGCCCACCAAAATGTGGTTATTTTAAAAACGAAGGACATGTGCTTTACTAAATTGGCCAAAATCCCATAAACTTCAGTTGAAGTTTAAATAAAAATTCATTCAATTTATAATGTATTTTCTGTGTTGGAAATAATCCCTTTCTTTTGTTATGTTACATCCACAGGGAACATTGCTGTTGTCCCAATTATCAAAACCATTGGTTTAGGCCTTGGACTCTTAATCTGGGGATCCTTTAACGCCTTAACTGGCTGGGCAAGCTCAAGGTAACACAAAGCGAACTGTTTCAACTACGATTCTCTGTGCTCATACTTGCTGTAAGGCAAGAGCTAAGAACTGGGCTACCTGAGAGGAATAACATACGGCTCTTACACTCTCAGAGAGTACAGCTGGTAAGGCATACACATAAGTTATGCTACCTTTAATTATTATTTACTGTAAGTTCTAAAGAAGTGATCTAGATATCTGATCAAGATTAGGAAAGAATTCTCTCTAGGGAACCACAGGAGGGATAGAAAAAGGGAACTGATGTTTATCTTCCCATTTGATGCATGACAATTTGTTGGACATGTGTTATACACGTCATTCTTACCTCCTTTTCACAAATGTGAGGTCCACACTATCTGCTAAGAGAGCTGATACACAAAAGTAACTTGATGAAGGTCGCAGAGCCAGGGTTCAAGCCCTGATCTTCTAGCTCTAAAATGCATATCCTGCCCTCTAGAGTCTGGGCCAGGGACAGCAAACTAGGACCCAGCCCCTCAGCCACTTTTGTATATAAAGTGCTCTTGGAACACAGCCAAACCCATCCATTCGGGTTTTACACTACAGTGGCAAAGTTGAGCAGTTAGTTGAAAGAGACCATCTGGCCCACGAAGCCTAAAATATTTACTCTCTGCCCCTTTAAGGAAGAGTTGACAATCTCAACTCTAGAGCTGGGCTGTCTAGTAGAATCACCACAAGCCACCTGTGGACATTTATATTTAAATTTAAATTATAATTAAAATTAAACACTCAGTTCCCCACTTATCCTAGCCACGTTGCAAGTGCTCAGCTGCCACATCTGGCTGCCAGCTACCCTATTGCACAGGCAGCTGCAGAACGGCGCCCTCCACACACGCAGCTCTATTGGACTGCACTGCCCTTGGCCAGCATCAAGAGTAACATTCAAGTAGAGGTTGGGGAAATGAACGAAAGGGAGGATATTACTCTTACCTTACTTTTTGGGCTCCTCTTCCTACTTAAAGCACTCCAAAAGCCTCAATAATAGCAAAACCAACTAACCTCCAATACATTCCTTCCTGCCATCCCCCCATTCCGCACCCTGCTCTTTATGTGTGCTGTTTCCTTTTCCTTTTACCTCGTGCCTCCTTTTCTCTTGCCCCTGGATGGCTCACAGCGGTCATGATCATTACAATGTCAAGGCATGAAAATAAAAGGAATTTAAGGTGATGCCAAAGACCAGGGGGCCTTTAACCAAGCAGTTATTTAAAAGTCAATTTCAAATATATAAAAATGCAACCAACTAATTAGCAATTAGCCACTTAAACCTGTTTTTTCTCCCTTCTTCCTTAGTCTTAGTAAGAAAGGGACACTCACAAGAAATTTTACATATGTTAACTCATTTAACCTTAGTAAGAAACCTGTAAAGTACATATAGTTACCTCCATTTTAAACACAGGAAATTGAGGCACAGTGACAATAGTTAACTTCTTCACGTCACAGTGAGGGATTTAGGACTGGTACCCAGGAATCTGACCTTGAGTTCATGCCCTCAAACATTATGATGAACACGTTTTCAACAGTATCAACTTGGATGTGACTTTGTCGTTTCCAGGTTTGGCTGGTTTGGAATGGATGCAGAAGAAGTATCAAAACCGCTGCTAAATTACTTTGGAGCTGGGCTCTCAGTAGTAAGGTACATAGCCATTTCTAATGATTCAGCTAGTTTTCTTAACATTTAGAATGCTTTTGAAAGATCCTGATGTGTTTACATTTTTTTTAAACCCACATATCATAAAATTTACCTGATTTTGCTTCAAATTCTTCATTTATATGGACAGACCTGGGCTTAGAAGACTAAAAGTGCCAGCTCCGGGGTGAGGAGCCCAAGCTGCAGGTCTCAACACCTGTGAGACCCTGGAGAAATGATTTAGCTCCTTTGAAGCTCATTTCATTATCTGTAATATTTAGAAAATCATAATACAAGGCTCATAAGTTAGAATTACATAGCACATTAAAGTATTTTGCAAACTAAAAAAAGTCATGTAAGTAAATGTGCTTGCTGCCCGATGCCCCTGGAATAGCTATTGATTCTCTCTTATTATTACACACTCTTTGCCACCCAGTTTCCACTTTTCTGTCACCTCATTCAACTCTTAACCCAGTTAAATAACCAGTCTCTCACTTATGAAAACACACACTCATTTAAATACCTATTTTTGGATGTGTCTGTGTCTAGTTGTGTGCACTACACCAATGAGGATAAAAATGACTTTCAATCTCTATATGTCAGTGTTCAGTCAATATAACTTTAACAGAAATTAGGTCACCTTAAATCCAGTCCCCTTTTCTCTCTAGATTCCATTTATATTCCCTGTCCATGCTTCACAAAATGGATAGCACTGCCTGGAAAGATTTTAGTACTTTTTTATTCTTCGGGGAAAGAACACTATATTTCTCTTCCTCCTGCAATGATAGCTTTTCCCTAGTCACATTAGGAACAATCTCTTTGTCATTGAAATGTTGCCTTAGAGAGTGGTTCCAGGCCAATTGGAGAAGAAATAACATAGATTATTCTAAAATAGCAGATTCCTGACATTTTTGGTTAGAGGCAATTTTATGTATTTTGTACAATTCACGGAGCATTCTAGCTTTAAATAGCTCTGCGAAAAACAATTTCTTTATACCCAAAAATTGTAATGTAGCATGCCTGAGTTTTGACTTAATATTAATTCAAGGCCATCAGGTGTTGTTTTTCTCCTATTTCTTCTTCCTTTAGAGAGTGTACATTCTCTAACATTACAAGTTATTCATATCCTACCACTTCTACTTTGGGCAAATCACTTAATTCTCCAACCTTGATTCCTTCATCTGGAGATAATTATACCAGCCTCAGAAGATATCTTGAGGGTTAAATCAAATAAAACATGTTAAGTGCTTTGTCATAGTGCTAAGCATATGGCTAATGTTCTATATGTTGGATAATTTTCTTTATACCAGTCGTTGTTTTTGTTAATAACTATTGGGTTGTCGGAAAAGTAATGACATATTTTTCAATGTTTTTCATTGCAAAACTGCGTCATGACTTTTCTGAAACCCGATATTTCATGTGCAATGACTGTATTCCCTTCAGGTATGTGTTGCCCAGCTCCATGGTAACCTAGTCAGGGCACCTGGGAAATCATGCAGCTTGGTTTGGAGCTTGGTTTGTGGCAGGGATATGCAACGGTCTCTTCCTGGAGTGCATCCCAGCTCCCTTTTATGATTCTATACTGAGAAGAATTTCTGGAACCTTTCATTTCATTATTTTAACTCAGTTAAATCAGTGTGTTCTGAAGGGCATTCATTGAATAAGCTTGGAGTTTTATTTACAATCAATATAAGGAAACTTGGAATATAGTTACATTGGTTTATGATGCTACTTTTCTTTTTAAAATTGAAATCATTGCTCCTATCCTCTGTACAATCCAGTGTTTAAAGAACTGGGTAGATCATTTCTAGCCTTACATTTTTTCTCTCTATGATATCTAAGGTAACTATCAGTCAGCCCCTGCAACCAAAACTGCTCTAGGTATTTTAAACAGCAGGAGATTGAACACAAGGAATTGTGGACAAAAGTGTTATAAGGCCCAGTGGAACAAAAGGAGGAAGGTGGCACTGTCCTACACCCTGGAGCCCATGCTTTGGCTGGCACTGCTGGAGCAGTTGCTTCTGCCCCAGTGACCGAGTGACCGAGTGACCACTGCTGCTGAAATTGCTAGAACCATCACCTAAACAAATTGGTCTCTCCCACCTTTTAATGTCATGCATATGCCTCCCATTGGCAATACCTAGCTGCCAATACAGTTTGAGAAAATGTAGTTTTCAGTTTCTAAGTCCCATGGTTCAGGAAGTGGAGCTGACACCAAGAAACGATGTCCAGGACACTCTCTTAAACATGCTTTAAGGAGATCCAGGAGTCAGAGTTCATCAAAAGGCTCTGGGCTTTCCTTGAGCCTGCTCTCCATTCTTTTGTCTTCTCACTTAACTTGCTTTCTCTGGACAGTTGTATGGTGAAGAAACCCAAATCTTTGTTTCTAGCCATTACTTTTTGTCAGAATCATGGTCCGTACATCTAACCATGGTCCAGGCTAGACATCTCTGCAAAGAGTCCCCCAGGCGTCTCCCACTCAGTCTGAGGTGAAATAACATGCGGGTGGGTAACCTGCTGGGACAGGCACATGGTCAGCGCTCTATAAACACTAGTTCCCTTTTCTTTGCCTTCCACATTTCCTAATCAAATTACTTTTCTTTTTCTACCCTTCCCTGCAAACCAACTCCTCTTCCTGCATTCCCCTTTCCACAGGGGTATTAGCCATAGTTATTCAAATTCAGAACCTCAGTCATCTTGAATTTTTTTTTCTTTTATACACCACCTTATCTAATCCTATAAAATCCTTTCTGAATATTTCACAACTTCTTGTCCTTCCTTTGAGTCCCTTACTCACCTGAATACAATTATAAAAATCTCCCATCTAATTTCCCTAGTTCCATTCTTTCCTTTTCCATAATGACTTGCTTGCATCTGCTATCAAATCAGGCCATCATTCTTCTACTTATGAACCTCTGAAGGTTACCCATTCAATTCAGAATAAATTTGTCTCCTTCATCTGGCATATCCTCCACAGTGATAGATTCAACCTTTCTTCCTGGCACATCCTTCTCCCTGTATAGTTGTCCCTCGGTATCAGAGGGGGATTGCCTCCCAGACCCCCTCACAAATATCAGAATCCGTAGATGCTCAAGTCATAACCCAGACTCTTTCCTCCGCCCAAAAGGCCCTTTCCTCAGCCTCCTTGGCCACCCGTAAATATCAGTTGAGATTTTCCATTTTATGTGATGTTCCCTCAGTTTCCTTCTTCTTAATTGGAATGAATCACTTCAAAACTTCCATTGCATTTTGTATTTCTTCTGTTATTGAAATTCTCAGAATCTGTTTTGTATTATTCACATGACATTCTTTAGCCTTGAACTATGACATCTGAAGGACAAACCCCATCTCACCCACCATCACCATCAGACTTTGCTACACAGTGCTTGATACATAATAGATACTCAATAAATGCTTGCTGAATTCAGTTGTCAGTGTAAACACACACGCGTGCGCGCACACACACACACACACAAGTTTTACTAATAGTAATATATATAGGTAGGTTGCAAATCTAGCGCAACTGGAAAGGTTGAAAATGTAGAGAAACACTCTTGGGTATAACCCTGGGGGTTTTTTTTCGGTTTTTGTTTGTTGGTTGGTTGGTTTGTTTTAAGTTCCCCATGCTATTGACAGCATTCATAGATTCTTATCGTGGAACTTTGTGTTGCAAACACTTTAAGTTCTTTAAGTCTGTAGCCCAAAAGACTTTGTGATCTATTTGGTTTTATGTTCATATACATAAGATAAATCTAATGACCTTGTTCTAACTCAGTGCCACTGCACTCCGTCTTGACCTAATTGAGTTATGGGATTCTTCTTTCTGACTTACCTATTTTGTGACTAGCGCTAGTCACACACACTCAAAACCACTGGTTTCTTAGTCTTAATTTCTTTCTCATGCTCAGCACCTCTCTCTCTCTCATCTAATTTATAGTGAAGGCTCTCTATTGACTAACAGGTTTTGAGATTTACCATGTACCAAAAAGTAGACTGAGAATTGTGTATGCATTATTATTTAATTCTCACCTCAGCTCTGTAAATTGGATATATCCCCAATTTTTTAGATGAAAAAAGTTGAGGCTCAGAGAGGTTACGTGATTTGTTGGAGGGTCATATAGTTGTTTGAGAAAACACTCAACAGGGACTTTTATCTGTTTCCTTCAAGTATTTCTAACATATCATCCTGTATCATTATTAGAGAAACACACTGATCTATACAAAGTAAAGAGTTTTCATTGAAACTTTGAGAAGAAAATGCAATTGCATTGTCTAATATTAAGTTTTGCAAATTCCCATATATATAAGCACACACACATACATATTTAACTAATTAAGATATACCTATATAATTAGATTTTATACATTAAATTTTACTGAATGGTAAGTGCTTTAAGGACCTTGAAGGAGAGATATGATGCAGTTCCTATCTTCTACTGAATTGGAAAGTCTTTTTTATTTTTTTGTAAAGATTTTTATTGGGGAATTGGGGGGATGGGAACAGTGCTGGGGTTTGGGGGAAGGGGAACAGACAAGTTGCTGTCCTTTTGTTCTTCAGTGTAGTTGTGGAGGATGTTGCTTCACTGGCCCAAGTTGGCACCATCATTGTGCTCTTCCCAGGCGAGGCAGATCAGTTACTGGCTTCTGGACAGCTGCTCACTGCGGCTGCTGGCTGCTCACGCTGGCTGCTGGCTACACACGGTAGCCCATGGCAACCCACTGCCACAGGGGCTGCAGCCTACACTGTTGCCGGCGACTTTCGGCAGCCCAGCTCCAGGTTGAGCTGTTGTTCAGCATCTTAGCTGTAGAGAGCAGTGTCATTGGCCCTCATATGTGGGATCTGAACCGGGGCCCTCTGGCATCCCAAGCAAGTTCTTAACCATCGTGCCACTCGGCTGGCCCTGAATTGGAAAGTCTTTAGAGAAAAAGTTTACATGGACTTTATGGCAAATGGTCTGGATTGTGTGATGACTATTCTCAGTGGTGAGTGGTAAGAACTGCCCTGGAGAGAAGCTCTCTTCTCACATTCAGCACTTCAATTCTTTAGTTTGAATAAAAAGAGGAGAATATATAGGATGTCTGTCTAATAAGAAATACAGCAAGAGCAGGTGGTTGTGAAAGATTGGGGATGGAGGAGAGAGAGCTTGGACAGGGACTAGTCAGAGCTAGAAGTCCATGTGGAGAACTAGGTTGAGATGGGTTAGGTGGAGTATAATGCGGGGAGCAATGAAAATCAAAAAGCAAAGTTAATTTTTCTGTGGAAGGGATTATGGAGCCATTCAAAGTTTAATAGCAAGTAAGAGACTAAACTAAGGAAGCTAACTAGGAAATATTTCATTTTTACTTGAAAGATAGCATATCATATGCCCTATTCCACACATATATACCTACACTATTTTAACCTCATATATACTTTGAAAACTTATTATATCATTTTAACTTTTGAACCATGCAAATGTATTTGAAAAGGAATGTCAAGGGCTGGCCGAGTGGCGCGTTGGTTAAGAGCTGGCTTGGGACGCCAGAGGGCCCCGGTTCGGATCCCACATATGAGGGCCAGTGATACTGCCCTCTACAGCTAAGATGCTGAACAACAGCTTAACCTGGAGCTGGGCTGCCATGAGTCACTGGGGACTGCATAGGCTGCAGCCCCTGCTGCAGTGGGTTGCCATGAGCTACTGTGTGTAGCCAGCAGCCAGCGTGAGCGGCCAGCAGCCGCAGTGAGCGGCCATCCAGAAGCCGGCGACTGATCTGCCTCACCCGGGAAGAGCACAATGATGGTGCCTACTTGGGCCAGTGAAGCAACATCCTCCACAACTAGACTGAAGAACAAAAGGACAGCAACTTGTTGTTCCCTGTCCCTGATTCCCCAATGCTGTTCCCATCCCCCAATTCCCCAATAAAATATTTAAAAAAAAGGAATGTCAAAAGTATATCACACTTGTTAGTTTTCTTAAGTTAATTTAATATTGTAACACATTTTAACATATTTGCATGGTTCAAAAGTCAAGAGTAAGTGAGGCATTTGTTACAAAGATACTGGACATAAATAGTGCATTATGAGAGAGATGTTAAAGGGGAAAAAGTCATTAGGCTTATGCATGTGTTTTTATCTCTTAAAATATACTCTGGAGATCGTCCTATATCAGAGCGTAGAGGGAATCCTCATTCCTTTTCTATAGCTGCATAGCATTCCATTGTGTGACCATGAAGGTCACCTCACCTGAACCTGGGTGCACCTGTGTTATGGGGCCTGGAATGGATTGGTAAGGTCAGGAATGGACACACCTGTGGCTTTGGTAGATGGCCCCAGAGTCCCCTCCATGGGGTTTGCTCAGTTCTGCATTCACATCAGTGGTGTCTGCCTCCTATAGTTCTCCAACTGAGGATGTTGTTAAACTTTTGGGGTTTTTTTCCAATATAATAGGTGAGAAGTAGTATTTTGAGGTGTTTTTTATTTGTAGTCTTTTACCATGTGATTTCAGGGTTAAGCAGGAATAAAAAGAAAGATGGAGCCATTGACTGAAATGAGAAAATCAGCAGAAAGATCTGATCTGGGGGAGAAAGCTTATAAATTTTTAGCTTCTAACCTGCTGCAATTAAGGACAAGGAAAGACGTCAAAGCTAGGGTCAGTAGTAGAAATGGCAGGACCAATAACGAGGCAGTTCTAAAGTAATCATCATATCAGTAGGATTTGATTTAAGCTGTTTTTTCTTAAAATTCAGGCAACTTGATATGAACCAGGGTTATGATAAATATCACTAAATGCATTTTCTTTACAGTGCTTTCATATTTTTGTTCATCAAAAGTGAAATACCAAGTAACACATGCCCTGTAGACACCACACCATTAATGACAGAGCATGTGAGTATAGTATGAGAGGCAACTTGATCGGAAATGTAAAAGTAAGATAAAAGTAAAATGCATCAATTTTAAACAAAGATGAGAAGGTGGGGTTTGTGTTTGTGTATGGGTGTGTGTGTGTGTGTGTGTGTGTGTGTGTGTGTTTTGTTGTTTCTGGGGGTTTTGTTTTTGTTTTTCCAGTCAGTGTTATCTCAAATATCTTAGCATATTTATTAGGCCTATTAGGCCTATTAAATAGGCCTATTAGGTCTGTTACCTACCTCAAAGGGTTCACCCCTTGGGGTGTTATATTCAAGAATGCAACGTTTTATACTTGCTGCAAGTAAAGGAGACAGGATTTACATCTAAAGCTCTGTATCCCAGAAGGGCGTCTTGGCTATTGCTGATATACACTATTTGGTTAATTACATGTTAATGTCTTCTTTGTTAGCTACACTTGCCAGGCTGAGATTTGTAGTTTCACAGGCATCTCTAGTCATGGAAGTGTTTCAGGGAGAATGGAGGAGTTGGGGTTGAGAGAAGGTATCTGATGTGCCTTGGCTAATTTAGGGTTCCAGGAGGTTTCCTAACCAACCACCCTGCAAACAATAGAACAACAACAAAAATAATGTAATAACTTAAATGCAACTTGGTAAAAGATACACATTGTAGACTAGATTTTTTTCTAGGTGAGATGGAAGGTTGCAATCAAACCAAGTTTAAAGATGGATAAACGGCATGCTTGGTTAGGACGCAACCATATATCACGAGTTCCCCAGGTATCGCCAAAGGAAAACTTGACTTAGCACAAGACAAAAAATTCAAATCCAGTTTCTTATCTCTTGCAAAATCAGTAGGAGTATAACATCAAGAAACTTTAACTAAGAGGCAAAGATGATTAGAAACAATAGTAGAAATATTATGAATTTGCTCATAACTTTACCTGACTTAGAATATGAGACTAATCTTGAAACATGGCTGGAAATGTTGTATTAACTAATTCAGTAAAAAAACAAACAAACAAAAAACTCTGAATAAAAATATGCCTTTTTACCTCAGGTAGTCCACAGCAAAAAAGTGTGAGTTTTCTTTGGTTCTAATTTCTATTTTTTTTTTTTTTTTTTTTTTTTTTTTTAGCTGAGCCATCCTGCCACCTGTTGGCAGCTCAGCGGCAGCTCAGCTCAGGCCAGGAATCAAACCGCAACCCTGTTGCTCAGAGCTCGCACTCTTGAGCAAGCTCTTAACCAGCTGAGCCACACAGCCAGCGTTGGTTCTAATTTCTTTACAGACTAATAAAATATGCACAAATTAAACACAAGCATTACTAACTTTTTAAAAATTTTGACAGATATATCAAAATGCCATATGTTAAAACTGTAAAAAAATGTACACGGAACACTTACCAACTGCCAAACTGTTCTGAATTAAAGAGGATCAGAATCAGAAACATTTGAGTCTAGAGATATCCACATAATCAAAACACATAATATAACATGTTTATATTTTAAAGTATATTTGAAAGAGTAGAGAAAAACACTGAAAAATGTTTTTTGTCACCTGTGTGATTATCAGTTGAATGCAGTTTTTGTTTTGGTTTGTGCCATTCTTTTCAATAGGTGATCAACAAGACTCAAGAGCCCTGTCCTGGTGATTCCTGGATAGCTAGACTTTCTACAGTGCAGTCCCGCATCGTGTAAGAAGAGGTTCTGTTATTATTTCATATTTGGTTAAAGCAAGTGTTACCAGAGTGAAGTGGTATTCCTATGAGTTCAAGAAGAAAATGGTAACACAAGCTTTGACTCTCTTAGGTCCATGGTGGAGAGACGTTCTTGCCCTCTGCTGATTTTTTAGAGGCCCTCTGTCTCAGTGCTTCAAGAAATTCCTAAGCCACTGCAGCATTTCTAGCCAATAAGTAGCTGACAGAAGCAATCTCATTTGGCAGGACTTTTGTACCTAAAGTAAAGAGGACTATAACATAGGACACAGAGTATAATGAGCAGCATGCTCTCAGAAATCACCATTAAATGAGGCACTATGCTTCTCTAGTACTACACTGCCCAGGAGGCCTACATTCACGAGTGGAAATATCTCCACTCGTGTGTTAGACAATTTTTTAGACAATTTTATAATCCCAAGATATTCATTTTCAAATATAGTAGAATATTTTGTTTCCATGTGCCCTAACCTACCTACCAACACACACACACACACTCACACGCACGCAACATCATAAAGACTAAGAGACAGAGGCTCAACATCAGCTCCTATATTTTAGAGTTTTGGGAGGTGGCAAAGAAATGTGAAAATATGTAATAGTATGCAGCTTGCATTTTACAATTGATGGCTGTTTTGGACTTTCTGTGGTGACATCTTTTTTTGCCTCAAGAATATAAAACATTTCCTCTGTGAGTATATATACTATTTTCACAGTGGAAAAGGGGTGGTGCCTGCTGCATAATAAATACCCAATAAATATTTGAATAAAATGAACAAATGAATAAATGAATGAACTAACAAACAAAGAAGCTTTGGAAGAAGTAAATATGTTGCTGTTTTTGTTTCAGAATAAAATAGATCTTTCAAACAAAACCTTTTTTTTTTCATGAAGCATCTCCTTTGTTAAGGGAATATTTGTTAACAACACATTTTTAGTTATCTCATGATTAGCCAGACCTAGTGTATTCGCCTGGTCTGTGTTTGGGAGACTTCTCTGGGCCTGTGACGTCCAGGCTTCTCCGTGACACGGGATGTCCACTGTGAATAGAACCCATTGCTGAGTGGGCCCTGTGAGTTCCTACAGTTTTATATTCCTTAAAGCACTATTAAAGAAGACTAAGAATTGGTTTTTAAGTTTGGAAAGGAATGTTTTTTTTCCTAAAACTCTTTCCTGTTTCATGCCATTGTCCTTTTGTATTAAGCTAAAGGGACTGTTCCAAAATACAGAGGGTGCCAAAAACATGTATACACATTTTAAGAAAGGACACAAATGTATTAAAACTGTAATACAATGAATGACGCTAGCATTCATTTGATTAACGCCATCTTTTGAGCAGACGTCATACTACACATTGCTACAATAATTCAATTCAACTTCAATAAGTAATACAAAGAAAACAGCTCTTAAAATGTGTACTTTCTTTGGCACCCTGGGTATAAATCACCTCTCCACCCAAAATCATTGGAATTGCTTGCTTCAGGCAGATGTGGCCCAAGACTAAGGAGTCAACATGACTCCAGTACTTAAAATGAAGCATTTCCATCTTATAAAAAGTAATGTTTTACCTTAAATATCCAGATTATTTTATTAAATCAACGCTCCTCTTCAAAGTCAACGAAGACGTAGGCACGTCAATAGACCTCAATAGTTGTTTTGAACGAACATGTCTTTAGTGTTTAGCCTGCCCTAGCCCTGTGCTAGATGTTATAGAGTGTTTTAAAAGAGAAGCATAAGGCATAGTGTCAGTCCACAGATACGTCATAATTTAATTAGAGAGCAAGTTTATTTATGGAGGTTGTATAATATGATAGCAATATTCCCATCTATGTAATGACAATTTATCATGATACTCCATTATCATGTCTGTAAATCATGAGGCTCCAAAATTAGACAGTGGGGACCTACGCTGCATATTGGTCCTGATGCCACTTTGACACTGCAGGGTATCTCTTTGACCTCTGCCAGTCACTGAGCTGGAGATAAATGGGCAATTTCTGCATAATTGCTTGTGATTTACATTTTGAAGCATGTTTTAGTTATGATTCCACTTGCGTGTTTGTCAGAGATATTGCTTAGGGCCAAGATTAATAGTGATTTATTCATTTGTTTGTTTGTTTGAAGGGGCTGCAGTCTTGCGGTGATATCTGGAATCCTCTATGGATCCACATTTGTGCCAATCATTTATATCAAGGACCACAGCAAAAGAAATGATAGTATATATGCAGGGGCAAGCCAGTACGGTGAGCGTAAAAAGTTATTTTACTTTATAAATAAACTCAATACCTGTTCTGCTTAAGAATATAAGAAGAATGTGATCACAATAAATATTGGTACACTGATTAGCTTTTACTTTTTCATTGTCAGGGGTGATATTAGAAAGGCACAGAAGACTAAAAGTAACCAACGACTGTTTGAGTATATTCATGTGATCTTTAACACACAAATATAATGGAGTTTAGTCAGGATTCATTTCAGTCACTTGGATCTTAAAACATGGTTCCCGACTTTACACTGGAAAGTGCAAATTTAAGATTTGGAGATTATTTTCCTGTTAGATGAGCTCTACGAAAATATGTATTCTTCTCTTAAAAAAAAAAGAAAGAAAGGAAGAAAAAGAAAAGCTAAAGTGCAGTACATAGTACTTTAAAAGCAAATAAAGGTCAAAGTATAGTCTTCCTAAAGGTCAAACTATATCCTATTTAGTCAGAGGATATTATTTTTCAAGCACAGAATGATGCATTGAAAGGCCCAACATAATGCTTCTTAATTACCTCAGTTTATAGTGATAAAATTAATCGCTCAGGCATAAGCTCAACACTATGTGCAATAGCTTTGTGTAGACTCAAAAGGAGATGGAAAAGAGTCTACTCCAGAGGTCCTATAATTATGTTGAAATATGACATACACCCATGAAATGATAAAAAAAAAATGAGATTGTGGTTAATAAAGTTCTAAACTGAATGGTACAGAAAATTAATGTGGTAGAGAAAATTAATGTGTGCAGTTAAGGGAAAAGTTTGGAGGGCAAAAATCATGAGAGAAAGATTGATGAAAAAGCTGGGGTTTTAACTCAACTTTAAATGAGTGGCTAGACTTTGAATAGTTAGCATAGTTTCTTTGTACTTTTTATATTCAGCTCCACAAACAGTACTCAAACCTTATTAACTTCTCTCTCTTTTTATTAAGATTTTATAGAAATACTTCCTGTATTTTTATTCTTTTAATTTTTAAAGGATAGAACCTAATAAAAATAGAATAACATAGGATAACTTAAAAGAGAAAGAAAAACAAGGGTGAAAAAAATAAAACAAAACCAGTAATGAGTTTAAAAACTGTACCACACTGAGGCCGCCAGTTAGCTCAGCTGGTTAGAGTGCAGTGCTCATAATACCAAGGTTGCCAGTTCAATCCCCATGCCCTCCACAGCTAGAATGAAGCAACTACTTGACTTGGAGCTGATGGGTCCTGGAAAAACACACTGTTCCCCAATAAAAATTTAAAAAAGAAGTCAGGGGAATGACTTGTTTAAAAAAAAAAAAAGCTGTACCACACTTGTATACTTGAGAGAAATGAGCCATAAATTTGGCTCTAAGATTTCTTATAGCCACAAGGGAAATCAGACTAGTTTCACAATTTAGAAATGCAAGATTAAAAGCAATTAATTGATCCAGACTACAACTGTTCTAGGCACATGAACATAACAGACAATGTCCTCAACAATCTCTTTACATAAACAGTACATTTAGTTCTCAAGGATCTTTCTTATGACAACTCAAATGTAGTCTAATAGGAACACACTTTATTCCAAAACAATTCTAGAGGGGCATAATTTTTTATTTCATCTACTTGACAAACACAGAAGTAGTCCGTGTTCTATGATAGGCACTGTACTGAGCATATTAAATAATAATTCAGTCGATCCTCATAGCAGCATTACTGGTTGAATATCATTATTATCATTTTATAATTGAAAAAAAATTAAGACAGAGAAAGATTAGGTAATTTGCCCAAGTGTCAAAGTTACAAGGTAGTGGGTTGAGGACTCCCACGCAGGTGGTGTGGGCTTGAAATCGCTATGTTATGCTGCCTTTTGTGGTGGTCCGAAAGTGGATGGGCTGTTCTTATATGACCCACTGAAGTGGGCCTTAATATTTTAGAAGATTAGGTAAACTCTTTGATCTTCAAAATTCCTCCTTAAATATGGCCATTCATCTGTCCAAAATTTAGCTCAGAGAAACACTAAGTCCAGTGTGGCCTTCTCAGCAGTACACCCATCTGTCAGCGGAGTTGGGGTTTCTCAGACATTGGGTTAACTCCCTTCAGCATGTGTTATCTCCCTCATGTAATTAGGTTTATAGTAAACAACTGAATAAAATCCTCATTGGGAAAACTTCCTAAATATCTTTCTGTATAGCTCTCATTTGCAACAGAGATACTGGTGTCCAGATTGATCAATAAACTATATAAAATTAGCAGTCCCCTCAAATTTTTCACACTCCTCTCTCACCTACGGTCTACTTCGATATTTGCAATAATTGCTGCAGCCCTTAGTGAAATTAGTTCTGAATACCTATTCTTAAAAGGGAGGTATTAACATTATATTCACATAATATTTCTTATTTAGCTTTCCAAGATAATCATAAAAGCCAGCCTTTTAGATATGATTATAGTAACTAATTTACTACTTAGTATTTCCAGGTTTTAAAAATGTTAATTAAATTTCTATATAATAAACAGTATGTAGAAAACAGGGGTGATATAATTAATGGTTCCTTTACTTTTAAAGTTAAATTTGGTGTGTTTGTTTTATTTTAGAACTCTAAATATATTGGAAATGACTAAAGTTATACACTTAGAGTTTGATAATCTGTATTTTCAGATTTAGACTATGTTTTTGCACACTCCTGCGGCATCTTTCTTACAAGTACGGCCTACTTTCTGGCCTACTGTATAACCATGAAAAATAATCCTAAACTATATCCTGAAGCAGTCTTGCCAGGTAAGAATATTTACTATAGAAAATCTTCTTACTCTGTTAAAGTATCAGTCTCTCCTCACTTAACTTGAATAATCGAATCTAAGCCATCATGTGTGTGTGTGTGTGTGTGTGTGTGTGTGTGTGTGTGTGTGTGTGTGTGTCTTTGTGTGTATATGTATTCCCTTAATTGCATTGGCCCAGTTTACCACCAAATTTGAAGGATTTAAAAACCATGAAACTGGATGTGAAATGCCAGCCATTACTACAGAACCTAAAACTTGAACAGTGAATCTAAGATCATTTCCTATGCCCAAACATCTTGTGTCTTGACCATCAAACATCATTATTTCTTCTTCACTATCTAAGGATTCATATTCAAAGTCAGAGTCCTCTGACTCTTAAAATAAAAAGTAAAAAATATATATAATTGCTCACTTATTTAAGAGTTTGCTATAATTCAATTTGGAATATAGGTCCACAGTAAAAGTTTTTATAGAACAAAATAAAGCATATGTCAGAGATTCACTTTGATGCCTGATTCATTTAAGCCAAAGTGTGCCGCTCACTATACTGCTGTACCATTGGAGAAATGGAAGGATATTTATTGAAGGCTTAGCTAAATTCTTTTGTAATTTTTAGCTGGTATTTTCTGTCAAATTCCAGTTTCTTTGGTTCTTTTTCCATAGCATAGGCATCCTTGTGAATGTCACCTAGTTTTAGGTTTATGGTTTAGAGTAAATGGTGTTTGCACAGCATGTTCAGACCCAGTATCCTCGTTAGGCCTCTCTCCACTACCCAATCGTTACCTCAATTACTACATTGGGTACTTTATTTAATGTCAGTAGAGCGAGACAGAATGATAATTAGACCCATAGCAGGCCAGGGCAGAGAAATCATTTGATTTCCAAAATGATCATAAAACATAGCTCAAAACTCCATGACACCCAACAACATGGACAGGCATGCATTGATATGTGGACTCGAACATTCCTGCCCTATCTAGGAACACAAGAGGAACATGGCTTGTAAACGTGTGATGTTTGTGTGTGTTTCAGGGTTCTTGTCAGGAGGACTCTGGGCAGTAGCCACCTGTTGTTGGTTCGTAGCAAATCACTCTCTCAGTGCTGTGGTCAGTTTTCCAATAATCACCTCTGTGAGTAGCTGAATTGTTTTTCTAAATCTTTGTTTGTTAAATGAAATCTAATTCCTCTGAAGCATTCTTAGTGAATCACTGGAGACTTTTATGGAGTCTAATATTTTTAGCAGGACTGTTAGTATAATAGATTCTTGTAGATAAACTGATAGCCTCTAATCCCATGTCTTTGATCTCTAAGAGAACATTGCTAGCTTCATTTTAGCAGGTTTGTTAATCTTTGATATCCTTGCAGTGTTTGGTTGGTCATCTTACCTAATGTCATTTTGGACACATCATAATTTGCTATTTATAACACCACCCACCTACAGATAACAGTTTAGAAATATAAAAGTGCTTTTGTATATATTATCACACTTGAATCTCATGACAACCTTATAAGACAGAAAGTACTTCATTCTCCCCTTCATACATTCCTTCAGTATTTTAAATGAAGGCTTTCAGAAAGTGCTAAAGTGAAGTATTGTCTCTGGATAATGCCATTTATTGTGGCATACATAAATACATAATGCAATTTGCTTCATCTGACTTTTTTAGGTGCCAATTATGTAACACATAGTTCCGTAACAGAAAAGCAGAAATATTTCTTTAGACATAGGCAAAACAAGTATTGACAGGATATCCCCATTCTCACAATGAGAAAATTATGTAATAGCTGAGAGCACTGTCTGGAGTGACAAAGCCAGCAGAAGTCTCAAGGCTTCTAAGTACAGTACACAGTGCCACTTTTTTTTTTTTTTTTTTTTTTTTTTTAAATTTTTTTTATTGGGGAATTGGGTGGTGGGAACAGTGCTGGGGAATTGGGGGAAGGGGAACAGACAAGTTGCTGTTGTTTTGTTCTTCAGTCTAGTTGTGGAGGACGTTGCTTCACTGGCCCAAGTTGGCACCATCATTGCGCTCTTCCCGGGCGAGGCAGATCAGTCGCCGGCTTCTGGACGGCCGCTCACTGCGGCTGCTGGCCGCTCACGCTGGCTGCTGGCTACACACGGTAGCCCATGGCAACCCACTGAAGCAGGGCTGCAGCCTACACCGTCACCGCAGCCCAGCTCCAGGTTGAGCTGTTGTTCAGCATCTTAGCTGCGGAGGGCAATGTCACTGGCCCTCATATGTGGGATCCGAACCGTGGCTCTCTGGCGTCCCAAGCCAGTTCTTAACCATCGCGCCACTCGGCCGGCCCCACAGTGCCACTTTTTTGCCATTGGTATAGAATCCAATTTAGAGTTTGTTTCCATTTCATTATGGCACTAGGACTGATGTACACACAGGAATTAATTGCTTTAACAATGGACTCTTGTGCCTACTCCAGGTATTTTCGATTTCTGACCAGTTATTGATCTGCACCCCTTGCTTCTTAAATCATCATCATAAACAAAATTTGCCTGAAACATTTTAGCAGCACACACATTCAAACATACAAAATTTATTTTTAAAAAACAGATTGTCTAGGCTAAAACACATCACATAAAAGTTTGAAGCATCCTTAAATTTTAGTATTAATTTTGGGTTTCAAACAGTATATTTTTGACAGTTCTACTGTGTTCATAAAACAGTTGGCTTTAATTCAAATAATAAAGTTTTTTAATTTAAAGAACCCACATTTTGACATTCTTAATCTCTGCTGAGGGAAATGTTATTAAAATCAAACAAATTATAAGGGATTTTTTTTTTTTTTAGGTATAAGTCCTCATCATTGGAATGGCAAAGACCCAAATTCTTTCCACAAAAATGTTTGTATCTCATCATTTCAGGGATATTTAATGCTAGAAGTGACCATATAACACAGCAAAATGTACTGGGAAATGTGTATAAAGCTCACCAGTTAAATGCTTGAAAGTAAATTTGCAAAGCAAAGTGTACGGTATGATATGTTTCTCAACTAGGGATACAAATGTTATATTCTCAAAGAAATGTGAGTTCTCCAAAAAGTGTTTGAAAAAATTTTATATAAAATACACAGATACAGTTGAGTCATACAAGACAAACAGAAATTAAAAAATCAAAACTATAATAAAAATGAGAAAGAAAGCAAATAGCACAAAGGTTAAGTAGTTATGTGATTAAACATTAAGTTTTGCTTGGCACTTGCAAAAGGGGTATTACAATGGGATAGCTAATTATTTTTAACTAATAACACAGTATTTTCTCAGAAAACACCACGTATTTCCTAGCATTTAAATTCTTAACAGAATTTATCATATGGGGCCTTTACAAGGGACATTGAACAACAATAAACAATATTATTTACAAAAAATGTATAGTAGATAGTGAGACGGTTTTCCAGCCACTGCTTCTTGTATTAAGTTATAGTGAAGGCTTAGGGCAAAACATTAAAGCCCAATGCAGTAGAAATAAATTGCTGAGATAGGTGGGGTTTGGGCAGAGCTTTAGTGGGAAACGTCACTGTGGGTTTTGAGATTTGTCATCAAAAGGCTATTCTTCAAACTATGATATAAGCAAAATCTTCCCATCCACAAGATATAGCTTCCTCTAATGCTTGGGGATTGCTACCTAGGAAGGACAGGTGTCTCAGGGAGATGGGGGAATAGGGCCTTATTGCCACTAGGTTCTTGCTTGGTTTCGCTTTTGTTACTCTAGTCAAGACAACTTAATCCACATGCAGAAAAAAAATTCAGCTCCTACCCTCAAAGATCTTACAAAGAAATAAGTTTGTTTTGACTTTATCTTCTTTGTAGAGCTAGAATTTTTTAAATTTTAACTTTTTCTAATAGAAAATTTCAAACATACTCATCACCCAGCTTCAATAATTATGAATATGGTCCATCTTATATTATCAAAACAAGTACATTTTTCAAGTCTCAGCAGCTCTGTTTTTCCCAGGTACATATATTTCCATGGTTACATATCCATTGGTGATTAGACTAGGAGCTCCTTGAAGGCAGCATCTATATGGTTCACTGACAAATAAAATTCAACTAAAAAGCAAAGAAAGAAAGAGAAAAGCAAAATCCATATAACATGAGAAAGGGCTTGTTCCCTCTGCTCCAAGCATCCCCTGTAAGTCTAAAAGCTGAGCTACCTTATCCAGAAGCTTCAGTTTTTCTAGGTGGCTCAAACTCACCTTGTTTTCAAAGACTGATTTATAAATGTGTAATTTGTATGCATTTAGAAAAGGAACATATGCAATCTCAACTGCCAAAACAGCCGTACCCCTTATCCAAGATGCCCTTCCTATTTGGCTCTCCTTTGCCTGCATCAGAGTCTGTATACTCTGACTTACGCTTGCATTACTTTTAGCAAAGTGCCTATTTCTATGACCACATTGCTCCTCACAGTAAGTAACCTTTAGGCACTGTCTAAACTAATAGTTAGAAAATAATCAGCCAAAATGCCTCAGGAGTCAATGATACCTTTTGGGTTTGTCTTCTACCAGGTGCTCTGAAGGGAAATGAATTTCCAAATCAAAGAGAATAAAATTCTTGAAAAATTGGCATGATAACATTAACATCATATCCCCTATTCTACTGTTTTGCCAATCTTGTCCAAAGTTGGTAGAGATTTGCCTAAAAGACCCAGAAGCTCTTTGTTTGGCTTGGATCTTGAGGCTTAGGACCTGACGTTATTGAGAAAGAACACTTCCTTTTACCTATTCCTCTAGTTCTTTTTTTAAAAAATTTAAAATTTATTTATTTTTTGTTAGTTTCAGGTATACAAAACAATGTAATAGGTAGACATTTACACCCCTCATAACATGATAATCCCCCTCCCCTAATCTACTACCCCTCTGACATTGTATGTAGATAGCTGTTATAATTCCATTGACTCTATTCCCTGTGCAGTACTCTTTTGATATGGACTTTTCAAATGCTGATAAACAGCAGGTAAAGTATTTTCATTGTTTTTCTTATATGCCAGCAGTGGAGTCAAACTTTGTTGACCCAGCCACGTAGACAGGTAAAGCAGTGGAGGGGAAGAAACATGTTGGAATTGTTTATTTGAATCTCTTCCAGGGTTTATGCAGAGCTTTAAAAGGAATCGTAAAAATGCTGACACAATGCTCCTTCTCCACAAAAACCACAATTAATCCAAATTCCCATCTTTTTCCCTTCTCAGCTAAAAAAATTAATAAACTTTAATAAAGTTTTCAAATTGCAGAATCATCCTTTTTCCTCATCTCCTTTCTTCTCATTTCCTTTAATCCTATATCATTTCATTCCTCTTTCTCTTCTGCTCGCGAACCCGCTGTTTATTTTTCCTTACATGGTCTTTCTCTCTCCTCATAATACTATCTTTCATATCAATTAGAGTTTAATGTTAGACATAGTTGATTACTGTGGAGGTGTATCAATTTTTAAAAAAAAATTAAAGTACATGCTGCTTCCGTATGCACATCATTTGCCAGGTCTAAAAGAACATACTAAAATTTCTTCAATTTTGAGATTATCTCATGCCAGAGAAAGTAATAAATTTGTTCTTATATAATTTTTTTCTGTTAATCCTATTTCTAGTACCATAAAAAACTGGTTCACTAGAAAAAAATAAGTTACTTGTTTGTTAAAATATTTTATTACAAATAGATCACATTAGAGAAAAGCATTCTATAGCCCAAAATAGTATAGCATCATCAAAATAGTAAAAATTAGAACTATGAAGAAAAAAATGAAAAAAAGTCTTCGTTTTTTTACCTAATGTTACTCCATTTAACTTAATGTTGAGTTAGGGTTGAAATTGCGAATAGTTCTCCTGGACAATATTGTTACATTGCTTTACAATATGAAGTTATCAGATTAAAACGTCAGGTCAGCTGTCCAATTTGCTATATTGACATACAGTACAGACACAGAAAAATAACCAACTTAATTAAAGTTCTTATTTTTTTAAGGGTCCAGGATTTGTAGCTGCAATGTGGGGTGTCTTCATGTTTAAAGAAATACAGGTATGTACAAAAAAGGGCAGAGTTAGAAAATAGGTATAGATCATGTAAAAAGGATATTTAATATTACGTGTTATTCTCTGAAAATGGCATGTGACTCCTAAGCCCAGAGCAGAATGTCAGATGTTCAAAATGTTATTGTCCTTAGCCAGGAAAAAAATATTAAAGATATAATTATTATGAAACATGTTTCTCTCCACCCCAACTCCCAATGAAAAAATGCTTTAGTTAATTTTATATTCCCTTTAGAAATTTAGTTAAATAATGTAATAAAATACGATAGAGGGAAATTTTATTTTGTATAAAATATGGTAGATTACCAAGATAAAAGATTTTTTTATCCCAAAGATTAAAATATCCCTGGGGCAAACAGAATTTGGGAATAGATATTTTTGTTGGCTCTCCTTCCTCCCAAAGGCCTCCATATCAAACCAGCAACTTTATAAGAAACAGTACGGTAACAGGTGACTACCATCTCTTCCCATTCATGTGTAATTGATAGGGATTTAAAATTGCATTCATCAAATAGTTCTAGGGATATGTGTGTGTGTGTGTGTGTGTGTGTGTGTGTGTGTGTGTGTGTGTGTGTGTGTGTGTTTCACTAAAAATTGTTTTAGAATTTTTTCCATTTACCTTTATTTGTGGAAAATGTCTTTAATTAAAGAATACATGTGAATAATATTTTATAATAGTTTTTACTAAAAACAGTACAAATGTAGAGACACTATTTTAAGGCATCATCGATCTAATATTTTCTGTCTTAAAATGCAGTTGTAATAGCAAGTAATTCTTGGTCCCAAGGTCTGATGTTGCTAATTTCTAGGAACCATAAAGTGAACTGTTTCCTGGGTTAATCGTTAAAGTGATTATTCCAGTTTAGATTTTAAAAATTATTTATTTTATTCATTCTAAATGAAATGTTTTGATATAGAAAGCCATAATTTGATAATATGGGTAAGATTATCAGATAATATAAATTTGCTTAGAAGATATTTGGACCACAATCTTAATTTTTTTAAATACACAAGACACCTTAAAACATTTATAGACCCATAAATTACTTTTATCCACATGTTTCTTACTTATTTTAGTTAGGGTGGCTTTCCACAAAAAATAATTCTATGCCCATAACACACTGTAAATCCCTTTGCAGATATATCATCTGCGCCACAAAGGACAATGATCTCTACTCAAGAATTGAGTATTATTCAGTACATCATCCTGAAACCTTAGAAAATCACAAGTGACCAGAGCTCATTTGCAATTATTGATATAAAGAAGCAAAAACTAAGAATAGATTTAATATAAAGCATTTGAAAATTATTTTGCTCACTACTATAGTAATAATGATATGAAATAAAAAATTATCTTTGACACAAGAGCTCCCTTCAGAGAATCTCTCTAACCACTGAACCTAGTGTTAATTCCTCAAAGTCCTCTAAAAAGATACTAAAAGACAAATAAATTTTTTTTGAAAATGCCTTTAAAAAGATAGCTCAGGCCAGAAGAGGAACTTTTAAGAATGATAAGCCATGACGAAGTAGGGCTTAGTTCAGGAATGCAAGGATAGTTCATAATGTGCAAAGTTATTATTGTAGTTTATTATAACATTAGATAAACAGACAAAAACTATGTGATGATATACATTCAAAAGGCATTGGCTAAAGTTAAAATCAGTTTTTAATTAAGAAAACAACCTCTCAGTAAAGCTGCACATAGAAGGAAGCTTTAGATGATAGAAGATATCTATCAAAAAACAAAAGCAAATATATAACTAACGTGAAACATAGGAGTTCTCTATCAATTATACCTCAATAAAACTGGGAAAAAAAGAAAGAAGACTTCTCTATAAGTTGGAAGTCCAAGATTTCTCCATAACTGCCATTACTCAGTATTTTCTCGAGCTCCTAGCCAGTGTGGCAAGATAGAATTAAGAAACAAGAGGAATTGGGTCAGCCGCGTAGCTTAGTTGGTTAAGAGCTCACTCAAGAGTGCGAGCTCTGAGCAACAGTGGTTTGACTCCCAGCCAGAGCTGAGCTGCCACTGAGCTGCCAACAGGCGGCAGGATGGCTCAGCTAAAATAAAAAAAGAGAGAAACAAGAGGAATAGCTATAGGAAAAGGAAATGAGAAAATTGTCATTTGCATATAATGTTATCTTCTCTAAAACTTTAAGAGAATCAGCTTGAATATCTTGACATCCAATAAGATCATTTAGTAAGGTGCTGAAATATAGGATAAAATATAAAATCAATAGCTTTCCAATATGCCACAAATTACCAATTAAAAATAGGAAAATAAATGCTATTAATACCTACAAAGATTATAAAATATAAGAAAAAAAGTAACAAGAAATATGCTAGATTTATAAAATATTTTACTTTACTACAAGATTTACAAAAGGACATAAATGAAAATCAGAACAAATGGAGAGACTCACCATATTTCTGATGGAAAACAATCATTATTGTTACTAGGCAGTTCTCTTTAGTGACATTCAGTGTGAGTCCTATAAAATCCCAACGGAAGTCTATTTGGAATTTTGAGAGCGAGTGCTAAAGCTTGGCCAAGTATGTATGTAAAAAATAGAGGGAGGGCCAACCTGAAGGCAGAGTGAGTTTTGTGGACCTTTCTAGAGTTAAAAAAAACCTTGCAAATCTATCTACAAACAAACCTTAATGGGTGTCCAGTGATACTTATCATTCAGCACAGATTCTTAATTGCCTCTTGAAATCTGAGTTAAAGGAAAGTTTAAAATACTTTACATGCCAGCTAATTTAAGAAAGAATTGTCAGCTAAACACTGAACCCAAAATCCTATCAGCATTTTAAAAAACTATTTTGCTTAGAAACAACAAAAAATCCTAGAGGAAAACAAAAGCAAAACATTTACCTGTATAACTTTTAGGTCCTATCAGTTATGTCTTAAAGCAGTCCTTGAAGATACATACCAGGGGTGTCAAAAAAAAAATGTACACAAGTGGACACTTTGGTCAATGTTGCTCAAGCAGTAGTTTGCCGTCATCAGACGTGTCTGGACGCTGATGGTAACCACTTTGAGCACCTCTTATAATTGCAGAAGTCAAACGTGACTTGTATTCATCTTCTATTATGGGTATTTATTGAGTATTATAATTTCAATACAGTTTTTCTTCATTAAAATGTATATACATTTTTTGGCACCCTCTGTATTTAAAAGCCTACACCCTAGTGCAATAAGGACTTAAGCTGATATCCAAGAACTTTTTTGTGTAAAAGGATTTAATGATTTTATTTAGTTTTAATGCCACCAGTGCTCCGTTGGATGATACCTTTGTACTTCTGATGTTTTTTTATATCTGATATCTGTTCCTCTTTGGGAAGTTTGTTTTATAACTTTATATGTATCTATTTTGAGCTGGATATCCACTATATTTTTAGCAACACACTTTAGTCAGTATGTCTACATTAATACCAGCTCAGGAGATTATTACCACAATTTATAGGTCAGTAGCTACTCCCAGATAAAAAACAAGATGATTTTTATCTCAGCAACTATTTCAAAAATCCAAGTGAAAAATTTTTGCTTTGGGGAGAATGTTAGCAGTAACAAAGAAAAACTACTGCTATTGTCCAAATATAATCAGTCTTTTTTTCTAGGACACTAGAGTGTTTAGGCAGATTCTTAACTGTAAAGGGGAAAAATATTTTACTCCCTGAGAACATTATTCTTCTGTCCACATAAACAATAAAATAGAGAGCTTAGCAAAGTGTTCACATAATTATAATAGGTTGTAGAATGCTGATAGTTGAGACCCATATATTGTTCAATTGTCTAATTTGAAGTACATTTAGAAATCACCTGAGTGTATTCATTTTTTGAACAAATATTTATTGAGTGGCTACTCTGCACCAGTACGGGTATCTAGGAAAAGGTTACTGTCTTTAAAACTAAGAAAAAGATGTTAGGGAACCTTAAAACCTTCATGCAAGATTCAAGGTGTCTGTGCATGTGTGTGTGTGTGTGCATGTGTGTGTGTGTGCATGTGCGTGTGTGTATGTGTGTGCGTGTGTGCGTGTGTGTGTGTGTGTGCGTGTGTGTGTGTGTGTGTGTGTGTGTGTGTGTGTGTTGCTCTGTACTAGGCAAAGGTTGGTGGTGCTGCTTCTCACTTGTAGAACTGGTTTTGGTGTGGCTTCTGATAGTGTCGATGCTCACAGTGAATCAGACAATAAAACTGGCCCCAACCCAACTCACAAAGACCTCAATCTGGTCATCAAACAGAGGCGAATTGATCCACTCTAACCCAGTTCTTTATTAAGTTGAAACAAGGGAATACGCATTTTATCGTGTTTTGGCTATGTATTAATTAGCGTTCATCTTAATGGGAGCTAATAATAGTGTTATATGATTTGACTGTCAGGAGATCTCTATGTAATGTTAGACACTATATCTAAAATTAGAGAGGTCTAATCCAGTTTTAATTTGTGATGTTACAACCTTCCCTAAGAGTACCGGGGTCTATATTTAAAGAGGGATGTAGACATCCCAGCAATCACTAAAAGGGAAACAACCAAGACCAGAAGGGCGCTTGAAACCATTTCATATGAAAAACAGTCAAAGGAGCTAAAATATTGATCAGGAAGAAAAGATGCTTCAGGTTATGAAACAGTTATTGTTCAGTGTTTGAGAGTTTATCTTGTGAGAGATAGATTAAAATCAATCTATCCGTATCCCTGGAGATAGAACTCGCAGGAAATAAAATATTTCTACTTAACACAGGAAGACATTTCTTTTTTAACCTAAAGATGGACTGGCTGCCTTGGAAACTGGTTCTCAGCCTTTCCCATCTTTGTGACCCGTGCACGCATACATAGCTGGACAAGCCAAACCTAGTCTCTCAACTTCTTCCTTGCCCTTTAGATTGATCTTCTCTCTTTATCTGTACTTCATCGCCTCTCCCCAGGAGGACTGCAGTTGCCTCCTGATTAGCTCTCCTTGCATCCTTTCGCTCCATCCAGTCTGTGCACCGTCTACAAAAACGTGTGGGCTTTACAAAATGCAAGCTCCATCTTTTTACCATATCCCACTGCCTACTCCTTTCATGTCTTCCCATGGCTTGCAAAAACAAAACCCTGACGTATACACGGCTTATTAGATCCCTGTATGCTCAGCCCCACAGCCTTTTCACCTCATCTTGCCCCACTTAACCCTCACTGCTCTAGTCACGCTAACTTTTGTTTCACACCGTCCCTGTCAAGTATCATGCTTTCTTTCACAACAGAGCTTTGCACATAAAATCCCTTCTACCTGCAATTTCTACCTGCTGCCCTCTTTCCCTGCCCAATTCATGGATACTTCTTCTAGTTAGGAGCTCAACTCCCCACCTTCCAACCACCTTGTTAAGATTCTTTTGTAACACACTAAGAAACAACCATGCTTGCTTGCTTGTTACCACCTGTCTCACTTTGTGACATTCTTTTCTGTGATTATTTTATTTCCTTTCTCCCATATTATACAGTTAGCTGAATAAGGCCACATTTCACATTTTGTTCACCATTTTAACCCAAGCACATGTTGATGCATAGTGGGAGCCCACATGTATTTACTGAATGGGGGAATCAGTAAGGATCGTGTGGGTTTCAAGGTCTCTGGGTGATTACTTGGAGGGATAGCATAAAAGCATATAGGTGGTTGAAGCAGATGGTTAGGAAGGTACCTAGTAATTTTTAGAGTCTGCGCCTTTTGTATATTTTTAGTTTTTCTTAATAACAGTTATTCTTTTTTTATTATTTAGGGTCTACAAAACTACCTATTAATGATCTTTGCATTTTGCATCATCTTGACTGGAGCATTATGCACTGCTTTTTCTAAAATCTAATCATCAAACGGCCAGCAGGTGGCAGCAATGGTTAAGAGAATGCCTCTACTAGACACTAGACAGCTGATGCTGAGAACAGTCATTTTCATACAGCAAATGCATCTCAACTCATCTTGGAGTGGGTAAATGATTATTTTTTTCCACAAATGTGAGAATGAAGGAAAACTGAGTTTCAGTCAAGCATAAAAATGAAAAATTCTTCTTCTAATGAGTTCGTGAAGGTAGAACTTGAATGAGTTACTAAAATGTCTACATTCTTATAGCATTACATCTGGAGTGCTCCTTTTACCACAATATGTACTTAATGTTGCATAATCCAGAAAACAGTGTGCAGCTCATATACAAAGAATTTTGTGTATGTCAAATTTCTAACATATTCAATGAAGAGAGGCAGAGAAAGGCAGGAGGGCATCGTGGGGAAAGAATAGTTATCTTTAAAGGAATTAGAGTCCAAATATATCTGGATCCTTTGCTAGTAAAACTAAATGTCAGATTTGGTAACTGAATGTTAAAAAGGCCATTTCATTATTTTTAACCCAAACTTTTCTTTACTTCAAATTAATATTGCCCAGCTTTACTTCACCCACCCATCTTATTTAGCTCAAAACGCTTTTGATTATCTCAAAATAAAAATCCATCTTCAGAGAAAATTTTCCACCATTGAGAATATGTGTGTAATACACATATGTATATATACAAGTACATATAAACACACAAATGTATATACTATGTATGAAGTTCTGGCAATTAAGTTCGCGAACTCATCCTAGAAAAAGTTCTATATACCTCATTGCTGTATATCACTACAGTCACCTTCGAAGTACTTCCCTTGGGAAGCTATGCACTGATGCCAGTGCCTAGTCCACCCTTCAAAGCAATTTTGGAACTCTTTTTCTGGATTGGTCTTCAGAGCTGTTGTCATATTACCCTTGATGTCCTGAATGTCATCAAAATGTCTCCCTTTCAATATTTCCTTTATCTTGGGGTAAAGAAAGAAGTCATTGGGGGCCAGATCAGGTGAGTAGGGAGGATGTTCCAATACAGTTATTTATTTACTAGCTAAAAACTCCCTCACAGACAGTGCCGTGTGAGCTAGTGTCTTGTTGTGACACAAGAGTTCCTTCGGGACCATTTTTGCACACACCTTTCTCATGCCAAGATTTTCAGTTAAGATTTTCCTAACTGTTGGTGTTGATATTTACTTGGTCTGCTATGCTTCTCACAGTCAGCTGATGATTTTGATGCACAATTTGACGAATTTTTATAATGTTTTCATCAATTCTCATTACTGGCTGCCCTGACGTCTCTTCATCAGTGACACACTCTCTCCATTCAGAAAAACGTTAATCCATTTGTACACTGCTGTTTTCTTCATGGCATTATCCCCATAAACTTGGACTAACATGTCCCTGATTTCACTTCCACTCTTGTAAAGTTTATCAAGAAATTTAATGTTTGTTCGTTGCTCTAATTCAAGCTCAGACACTCTTGCGCTGGCACACAAAAACACACAACAATAATGAAAGCCACGCAGTTTAAGACACCGCCACACGTTGACACAAACACAGCTGTGAGACACTGATATACCAAGGTTATGAAACCTTACCAAGCTGTTTGTCCAGTGCTGCTAATGTAAGTGCATGGTGACAAGTTCATGGACTTAAATGTCATATATATGCATAGATGATCGATAGATAGATAGATAGATAGATAGATAGATAGATAGATAGATAGATAGATGATAGATAGGGATTTATTATAAATACTTGACTCAAATGATTGTTCAGGCTGAGAAGTCCCAAGATCTGCAGCTGGCAAACTGGCAGCTGGCATGCATAGATGATAGGTAAATAGATAGATAGATAGATAGATAGATAGATAGATAGATAGATAGATAGATAGATAGATGATAGATAGGGATTTATTATAAATACTTGACTCAAATGGTTGTTCAGGCTGAGAAGTCCCAAGATCTGCAGCTGGCAAGCAGGAGAGCTCGAAGGTACATTCACAGTCTGAGTTCAAAAGCCTGAGAAGAAGAAGGGTTGATGGTGTAAATTCCAGTCTGAGTTTGTAGGCCTGAGAATGGTGAGAGGCAATGCTCTAAGTTTTAGTCTGAGTCCACGTCCCCCAAAGGCAGGGAAAACACCATGCCCCAGCTCAAAGTCAGGTAGAGAGAGAAAGTCAGTTTTCTCTTACTCAGCCTTTTTTTTCTTTTCAAGCCTTCAGTGGATTGGACGGGGCCCTCCGACACTGGGGAGGGCAATCTGATTTACTCAGTGTACCTATTCAAATGTTAATCTGATCCAGAAACATCCTCGAAGACACACCAAGAATAATGTTTAACCAAACATCTGGGTGCCCTGTGGCCCATGCAAGTTGACATATAAAATTAACTATCCCACATATGGTAAGCCCCTTTATGATATTGAGCTCTTCAACCATAAAAAGAATTTGAGTTCAAACACTTGAATACACTGTTTATTAATACAGTTGACCCTTAAAAAAATGCAGGGGTTAGGGGATATACACAGTTGAAAATCTGCATATAATTTTTGACTCCCCCAAAACTTAACTACACAGTTGTCCCCTCAGTATCTGCAGGTACCAAAATCTGCAGATGTTCAAGTAACCCATATAAAATGGTGTAGATCGATGCAGTCAGCCTTCCGAATCCATGGACTCCCAATTGCAGATCAAGAACAGTACGGGTGTTTATTGAAAACAAAAAAATCTGTGTATAAGTGGACCCATGCTGTTCAAGGGTGAACTCTACTATTCTGTGGAGATTGTTTTATAATGTATCGGAGGCTATAGTAAAAACATGTTATAAACACACAAAGGAATATGGAATTCTTGAGTTTTCTAACTTTGTTCATTAAAAGGCCTACCCACTTAACCCCACCCCTGGATCATTTTGTAACTCCTCAGTATATACCCAAGAGGAGTGAATGCATATATCCATAGAAATTCTTGTACAAGAATGTCCATAGCAGCTGAAAACTGGAAATAATCCCATGTTCATGATCACAAGAACGGATAAACAAATTGTGGTATATTCATAAAATGCAATGGAATATTACTCATTAATATTCACACAAAGTGTTGCTATATTAATTATTAATGTATATTAAATAATCATTTAATTCTTCTGTATAAATACATTTTCAACCACCAGAGGTCAGTAAAGGTTTAATTGTGATAGCTTTTATGTTAAAAAAATGTAATTTTTAAAAAAGTTTAGGCTTCCTCTCTCTTTTTTTCCCTCCCTTTGCATTTCTTCTCTGAAATGACTATACTTTGCCATTTATGGATTTTAAAAATCTGAACAAGGAAAATTATCTTATATCTCATATGTATCAAATTCTCAGTGTGACATCTGCTTTTTAATTATTGGGTTTTCATTACTTTTTGATTTATCATTTGGACTTTATCATTAATTTTCTAAAAGTTGAACACATCACAAGCTAAATCCATTTTTGGAGTTCTTGAAACAAGAGTGCGTTGCCTTAAAATATTCAGGACTTAGAAGAATTCTCACAGTCAGTGCTACCAACATTGTTGAACATTACTGCGTGAATACTAAGCTAGAAGCCACATGTTTCTCTAACCCAATGGCAGAAACATCATTACTAAATCATTAGGCTGAATGGCCTCGGGTTTCTCTAAGATACTCTAATAATTCTTCAGCTTCATTAGACATTTTAGGTCACAGAGACCTAGAACTATTTGCCCTGTTATTTCTGAAGACCTTTTTGCAACCAACAGGCTAAAATGTTTCCCAATAGACTATTAAGTAATCATTTTCAGTACTTGGATGGGTTCTGAATATGGGTTCTTATGGGTTTTTACCATCACTGGTAGACTGGCTTGAGGAAGGAGTGTACTCAGTTCCTATTTCCTGGGCACAAAATGATGGTTTCCTAAGGCGAATGTTTGATGCAAAATGAGGTAGCAAATGAGCCTGATAGTTTGTTTCAAATGAGCTCCGAAATGACTAGTGGAAAATTACCAGGAAACAAATTCCATGGAGCTAAGAAAGTTGGACATGTCTAAAATGCTCAAATTGTAAGCTGAGATATTTTTCAGAATCTTCTTGTTTTCTCTTTATTTATACAACAAAAGTCCTTTGGAATTGTGCCGCTTCACTCATCATTTTAATTGTGATGCTTCCTGTTGAAGACCTCAGGCCTGAAATTCAAAACCACATATATGTGTTGTCTTGGTAATAAGACCATCAATTGCAATATGGGAATGTGACATATTTCTTAAAAATGTGGTAAGAAAATATATATAAAACTAAATCTCACAAAATATTCCAATAGATTTTTGTGCATTTTATTATGGGGGGGGATTGAAGACAACTTGGAATTGGGCACTTTCAAACATAGGGGTTTTTCTACAGAAATCAGGCTGTCTACATTCTGCACCATTTAATGTAAATGTGTATGTCTTTTCAATGACTATTGGAAAAATTCTAAATGCCTAATCATTGCTTAATTTTGATGTTTTGTGGGGTGGGTTTCTCCTCCTGAAAAGATGTTTCAAGGTCATAAGTCAAAGGAAGAAAGTGCAATTTTCTTCAGCTTTTGTATGATTTTACTGGGTTCTGCAACCCCAACTGTTGGACTCTTTCAAGTACGCTTCTCAGAAAATTCTCTGAGAAATCCAGCAGGGCCCAAATGGTCCATTCTCGTGCAGTTTACTTGTGCAAGAGAGAAAGCACATCAACATAAATTGCTCTTCATATTGGTTGGAGTTTAAAACTACATTAAAAGAAAGATCTTCATGGAACAAAATTCTGGTTCTTGTTTTTAAAATGTAACTTATGATACCCATCTAAATTCTCTGTGGAATGGACATAGATTTTAAGAAGATTTGTTTATCAATAAAACAAGTTCGTTTTAAAAACAATGGAAAAATAAAGTATAGAACTGAAAATTAAATAGCACCTTGGTTCACTCATTCTCATTGTCTCGGAAACTCTCAATTTCTATCTTGCTTACACACACACACACACACACACACACACACACACACACACGGTCTTAAGAGAGTATTTCCTGCATTTGTTACTAAAAAAATAAATTCACTAAATGCTGCCATTAATATCTTTGCATATATATTTATGCACTTACGTGCATATGTTTTCAAGGCATATTCCTAGTAGAATTATTGTATCACAAGATAGATACACATTAAAACTTTCTAAAGATATTGCCATAATGCTCTGCAAAAATTTGTAACTATTACTCTGCTAACAGATTCACCACACAGTTGCCAGAATGATTTTTATCAGTTTCTTAATTATTTCCCAATGTGATATGATTAAAATAGCATGTAAGCATCTAAGTGCATCTAAATGTACCTTAATTTGTGAGCAGAAGTGAATAAATATTTCTATGTATATCAGCTCCTTGTATTGCCTTTCTGTGATTCTTCTTGTTCATATCTCTTTACAATTTTTCTAGGAAAATGATCATTTGTAGTATTCCTTTGTATATTAAAGGAATTAACCCCTTTGCCTATGGTGTAATTTTTGGTAAATATTTTTCCGTGTTTATTTTTTATTTTGGTTTTGTTGATAGTTACCATCCATTTAATTCTTATACAGTAAAATATATGAAATGTTCCCTTTTAACAGATAGCTTTTGGTCACATTCTCAAGATAATTACTTTTCAATCATTATGATGTTTTCTAATACTTCTGTTTTTATGTTTTATATTTAAAATTTTAGTCCATATATAGTTAATTTTAGAGTAAGGGATAAAGACTTACATTATTTTTCAAAACACTTCATAAGTTATTTCAGCACCATTTGTTGAATAATTCTGCTTTTCTTCAGTGTCCTGACACATTTTGAAAGTATGCCAAATTTCTGTGGGTGCTTGAATCAAATCTTTGAATCATGTCATAATTTTTTATGCGAGGACCACAAAGTTGTAACTACTATGTCTTAATGTATCTTAAAATTGTTTAGCTTGTCCACTGTTTCTTACTCTTCCCTTTCAGGTTATTCCAGGCTATTTTTATATGCTTTCTTTTCAAAATGAATTTAGAATAAGTCTATCAAGTTCCAAGCAAATAAACACAACAGCAACCACACATCTGTTAGCATTTTGATTGGATAGCAACTGAATTTGTAAATTTAATTAAGGGACTATTGACAACTTTCAAAGATTGAGTCTTCCTATTCAAGAGCACTCAATATCTTTGCACATTTAAAAAAATATTTTGGTTGTACTACTATGTGGTTTCCTATTTTATCATCATTGTCGTTTTAAAGTAACAGTTCCTGGTTCTATTGATCAATTCTGTTATTCAGCTTTTATGTTTGTTTTAATCATTTTATTCTCTTTATTTTTAATCTGATTTAAGTGCTTAATTCAATATTTTATTCTATCTCTTCTAGTAAGTATAAGTCATTAGGTTTATTAATTTTTTATGAGTATAGTTTTAGATCAGTCACATAAGTTTTTATATCTAGAGTTTTTATTTTTATTTTCTAGATATTTGGCACTGTCAGTTTTTTTTTCAATATCTTGTTTTATACAAAAATAATTTAAGAAAGCATTTAAAAATTCTGAGGGGGGTAGTTTTTAAATTTTTATTTTTATTATTTCTATTTTTCATATATTAATGTAATCTATATTCTTTCTGTTTATTAAAATTTATTGAAGCAATTTTTATGAACTAAGATAGGATCAATTTCTATAAATGTTTACTGGAAGTTTGAGTATAGGATGTCATAACTATTCTCAGGTTATTAAATTCAGCATGTACCCATTAAATCAACCTTATTTATTGTCTTTTTTTGCATACTTTAAACCAAATGTTTACTTTTTTAATTTAATCTGTCAGTTAATGTTACCTGAAAATATTGTTTTTCTATTAATTTCTTTTTGTATTTCCTGTAGGTTTGTTTCTAGAATTCTGATGTTATATTAATTAATTCAGAAAGATTTATTCCAGTTAGATCTTCATTACAGAAGGCAAAATTTATCTTTACAAAGTACTACTCTTTGTCTTTTGAGTGTATATTTTTCACATTACTTTAGATGAATTGTTTGTTAGCGGCATATAGTTGAGTTTTGCATTTTGATCCAGTATGAGTCTTATTATTTAACAAATGAGTTTATCCTATTTATGGTTATCTTTATAAGCACTATGTTGGGTTTCCATTCTTCCATCTTATGTTATCTTTTCACATTTAATAACTTCTTTTCTCCAACTTTTTTTATATAATTTGTATTTTCTGACCCTCTGTCCTCCTTGCAATTCAGAAAGTGTATTGGCCTCTCTTAGTTTTCCTAATGTAGTGTAGTGTTTCTAGAAGTGTGGCCCCTGGACTAATAGAATTGCCTTAGTACTTGTTATACAAGCACATCCCAGAACTACTAAATCCAGGATCTCAGAGGTGGAAAATGTGTGGGCTTGTTCTTCACAAGGTAGTCAGCAGTTCTTCTGAACTCCACCAAGCTCTATTTGCAGAGTCTCAAACTGATTGAAAATGTGTGTAACAAACCCAAGTGTGAAAATGTGAAAGAATAGCAATATAAACACCTGTATACCCCTCATCTAACTCTAATGATTGTTAACATTTTACTTCCTTTTCATCTTTGCTCTCTCTCTCTCTCCCTTTCCCTCTCTCTCTCTTTCTCTCTCTCTTCTCTCCTTCTCCAGCTCTCTCTCCCCCCTCCCTCTTTCACTCTCTCCCGAAAGTATCTGAAAGTGAATTCCACCAATCATGACAAAAATCACATCATATTACTTTTAACTACTTTAGCCTTTATTGCTTAAGGCTAAAAGATTGTCCTTCATGACCACAATATTATTAACATCCAAAATTTTTAACATTGAGTTTAAATTATTATATAATGTAATAGCTGTGGTTGATTGAGACATTAATGGGCCCGATGAACCTCTTCTTCTCCTATGCAAGCAGAGACCAGATAAGCACATGCCCATTGGGGCCTGCCCTCTGGGAAGGCTGCTGCCACCACAGAAGAAGCCTGGTTCAGCCTCTGTGAGAATGAAAGAGCGTATGAAAAGACGGGCTAGCCATCCCCATTCAACTACATGAGGGAATGCAGGTAGTATCAGCAGAAGAAACTCCCAACCAACCCACAGAGCCCTGAGAAACAATAAATTACTTTTTAAGCCACCAAGTTTGGGTTTGTTGCACACCGATAGATAGCTGATAGTTAGTCTATTCTTAAATTACCCTGATGGTTAAGATAATGTCCTTTAGAGCCGCTTATCCTTTTGATCCAGGATCCATTCAGCTCTCATACATTGAATGCAGTTATCATGTTTTTTTAGCGTCTTTTTATTTATACCTGTCCCTTTCCTAATTTTTTTATCTTTAATGACATCGACTGTTTTATTAATTAATGGAGGCCTGTTGTCTTGTAAAATATTCTATAATCTTGATTTGTCTGATTATTTCCTTAGGAACAGCTTCTGTTTAGATATTTTTTATCAGAATACAGTAATGTTTACGTGTATGCTTCACACTGTGTCATATCAAGAGGGATGCTGAGTTTGAAAATTTGATTAAGGTGGTTCCTACCAGGTTTATACATTATTAAAAAATACTTCGAGAGTTTGTTAATATTCTGTTCCCCAACTAACTTGCACCCAATGGCTATAGCACTCATTGATAACACTTGCCTGAATAAATTATATCAGTGATTACAAAACAGTGATCTTGTAATTTCTTTCATTAATTGCATATTTTTTACCCAACATCCTCCTGGTAAATAAACTTTTCCTTCTCTCTCCCCTTTCTCTTTTTCTGTGGACACCTAGAAACTTTTCATTGTGGTTCAATGTGTTAAAATCCACTGGCATCATTGTTGGTTTTGATATTTAAGTTCCTTAAAGTTGGCCAGTAGGAGGCCCTCAACGTCTCCGTCAGCATTTCCTTGTGTTCTGGTACATGAATTCACCTTGTACCTTCTCTCACCCAAACCTTTATCAACCCTTTCTCCAAAGACACTAGTTCCTTTTACTAGAAAATGATATTAGGAACCAAGACTTATCTAATGCTCATGCATATTGGAGAAATCATTCTCATTATGTGTATTCTTTATTTGTCATGTGCTTGCCATGATTCTTTTCTGTTGTTTTGTAGTATCTAAGGAACGGTCACATGTTGGTCCTTCCTGAATATCATGTTTTTAATGAGGCCATTATATCTGTGTATGCAATTAGCCCAAGAATATTGTGGGGGAGGGTCTGGGGCTAGGAAATTATAACTTTAATTCCAGTAATCACTTTAGAATTCTTTTAAACCAAGCCTACTGTGTTCCTTTCCCAATGTGTTACCTCCTTTCATCTTTTGTTGCTTCCCCTTACAGAGAAATATAATACTCTCAGCAAAAGATGGACGTGACTCAAAGAGAAAGCACGTAACTCTTAGGGCCTCATTTGGTTATTAATCTCTGTTCTTCTGACTTTAAGTGTCTGATTAAGTGTCTAGAGCAGATGAAATAAAGATGACACCTCTGTGTTATCTTTTCCTCTTCTGTGGCAAAGAAGAGACCCTCACAGGGATGTTTCCAGGTTTCCCTGTGGCTACCCTCACTCCATTTCTCATTCTTCCTAATAAAGGGTTGTTGATTGAAGCTGTAAGAACAATAAAAAAGGTCCCTCTTTGAGAAAGGCAAATATGAAATCAGAATTATATCTCCTGTTCAAACAGGAATGAGCTAAGATTTTAAAGGGACAGGGGGACTATGATCAATGCTTTGGGATTGGATACTATACAGAGATTGTCCCTCAAGTCATCTTCTAATCCAGCTCCCCTCGTCATCTGCTTGAACCAAAAGGAGAGAAAGGGCCAAGTAAGAACTAAAAGTCTTTCCATTAAAATCCCAACCAGACATTAGAGTGGCAGCCATTCTCTGGAACTTGTGTTACACAAAGTTGAGGGGAACTCGATAGTCCCCATCTTTTCCAAAACGGCCAATCAGAGGCTCTGTTGCATTTGTAGAGTCAATGGTATTGGCCAACATGCAGCAACCATGTAATGCCTGCAGGGCTTCGCCTAGCACAGCTCTTGTATTATGTAGGTCTCTTTCAATTTCAAGGGACAGAAACCCAACACCACAGGCTTGAGGTAGATAGAAACCTCTAGTTTATAAAAATGAGGAGCGAGTAAGTGGAGTGAATCCAAGCATGACTCATTGCAGAGTTGGTGGGTGCCCTGTCTCTCTCCCTCTCTCCTGCCATTTTATTCCTTTTCACCTTGGCTCCCCCAAATTTTCTGTTTTCTTTCTCAGGTCTACTTGCCTTTGCTTGGTTTCACCCTCTCTGCACACATATAGGCTATCTCACATGGTATTAAAATGTCACAGACAGCTCTAACTCCCTACCATTCTAGCTCCAACGTCTCTCAAGAAAAGCACCTTCTACACAGGCTAGAAACTGAAGAGCCCCAAGAGAGGACTCTGGGTTAACCAGGTTGCAGGGACAAAACAAGGAGCAACAATAGCTAGGATGATAAAAGTAATATCAGATGCATGTCAAAGTTACAATAGAAGATATTGTACCTGTCAGAACTCAAAACAATTTTTTTTTACTGCCTTGTGCCAGATTCCACATTCAGCATTTTTTCAACCATCTGAGAGCCATTTCTGACAAACTAAAACTCTGTTTTCACAATGCAAAATGAAAATTAAAAATACCATCCCCGGGCCGGCCGAGTGGCGTGATGGTTGAGGGCTGGCTTGGGACGCCAGAGGGCCCCGGTTCGGATCCCGCATGTGAGGGCCGGTGACGTTGCCCTCCACAGCTAAGATGCTGAACAACAGCTCAACCTGGAGCTGGGCTGCCGTGGGTCGCCGGCGACAGCGTAGGCTGCAGCCCCTGCTGCAGTGGGTTGCCATGGGCTACCGGGTGTAGCCAGCAGCCAGCGTGAGCAGCCAGCAGCCACAGTGAGCGGCTGTCCAGAAGCCGGCGACTGATCTGCCTCGCCCGGGAGGAGTGCAATGATGGTGCCAACTTGGGTCAGTGAAGCAACGTCCTCCACAACTAGATTGAAGAACAAAAGGACAGCAACTTGTCTGTTCCCCTTCCCCCAATTCCCCAGCACTGTTCCCAACCCCCCAATTCCCCAAAAAAATCTTAAAAAAAAAATACCATCCCTGCCTGGAACACAGTTATTTGGAGGAACACAGGAAACAATGCAAATGAAACATTATGATGTTAACTAACGTGCTACAATATTAAGTGCTGTTGTTAAGCTCTTACTGCTCTAATCAAGTGTACCTAGGAGAAAGGCTTTACTTACTTCATTATCCTAGAAAATATAAATGTAAGTAGTAATCAAATTGACAGTTATTCTATGTCTATATCTTTGCTGAATAAATTAAACAGGATTAAGGTGTAAAATCTTTGTGTTTAAGATTTGTATATATTCTGTTTGCTCTGATGGGTATTTCTTTTTACTTGTTTGTTTTATAGTATTTAGCATCTGAGCTTTCTTATACAAGAACAAGGGTCAACAATCATGTATGACAAAGTTGGCCCCATTGAATAATAATCTGTAATAAACGTAGGCTGTTTTATTGCTTCTAGGTACCTCAGTATCGCTTATGAAAGAGGGTACAATGTAGTGGCTGGTAAGAATAGGCTCTAACATATTTCCATTGATTATAAGATTAGGAATGTAAAGGAGAGGATTTTCAAAGTAGTTTTATTTTGGAGGAGCAGCAGAACAAGTCAGGAGCAGCTCCATTCATGATATTCATTTAACAGTTTGTTTCTTCTCCTTCGTTACTTATATTAAAAAGACAAGAGTGAGGGCCGGCTGAGTGGCTCAGTTGGTTAAGAGCTCGCTCAAGAGTTTGAGCTCTGAGCAACAGCGGTTCAAGTCAGCCCGAGCTGAGTAGCCGCTGAGCTGCCAACAGGTGGCAGGATGGCTCAGCTAAAAAAAAAAAAAAAAAAAAAAAAGACAAGAGTGGAATATGGAAGATTGGGCACCATGAGAAAGGCACTTTATAAATTTCAAAGTCACAGATGAAAAATACTTATCATTTTCCACTGGAAACATCCCCCCGAACTATAACGAATAATGGCCCCTGTTACCATTTCCACCCACTTCTGCACCTGCTTTACCACCACAGCCACCTACCTGTGCCTACACATAAACCATGCCTTTTAACATGTATAGTATGAATTCATTAATGAGAAACCCAATAGCTGGCATAGAGAGAAAAAACTCTGTGAACAGGAGACAGCTGACCTGACAGAGGGATAAGCCTCTAAAAAGAAGCAATGTCGTTGAAAGTGGGTGGGAGAATTCTCAATTGAGTAAGCTTCAGCCTCCCACTGGACATATTTAAGGTGAGAATGCCTTGCTTGGGCAGGGGACTCAATACACTAAGCCTGGGCTCCGGGGACAGGCTAATTATGACCCAATCTGCACAGTTTGAATCAACCACATTAGTAATGGGTGGCACACAGATGACCTTAGTGGAACCAAACAAAGGGGAATCAGCAGAGAATAAACCACTCACTCCTATAGAAGAATGAAGTCCCTCTTCATACAAGTTCATTGGAAAATACTCATTAGGAGGCATGATGAGACTTTGTTCTTCCTACTTGGACAACCCTTGAGCCTATTGATAAGCAAAGGTAATTTCTAAAGAACTATAAAGACTTAACATTCCATGATTCTCTGAGAAAAAAAGCCAAATTTTCCTTTGAATATATATGTGTACACACATATATAGCATATATATTATATATTATATATACTATATATAATATATACACATATATACACATATATGTGTGCATATATAATGTATTACATATATACACACATATATAGTACGTGTGTATAGATATGATATATCATATACATATAATATATATACTATGCATACTATATATCTATAATACACACACACACACACACACACACACACACACACACACACACACACACACACACAACACAAAACCCTGGAGTATAAATTCTGAAATGTCTATCTTAACTCCCCTCTGAAGGCATTTGGATTTCAATGGGTAAGAAGCTGTGGACTTCACCCTTTTCTTCCCAATGGAATTTGTTTACATTAAGGAGACAGGGTTTCCCTTTGTCTCTCCAGAGCAGGGCAGATGTCCTGCTCCTATATAAGCTCCCAGATTCCTAATTATGATGTTGCCTTTCTGTATGAAAGAAAACTGCCGCTTTGCACATGCAGTTCTGCCCACCTGGCTCTGATCACATGGCCATAGAAAGGGAAAGAACTGGAGCAAAGGGAGTTGATGGAGTTCGTGCTCTGAGTAATAATAGTCTACCTTGATCCTGACATGAATAATATGAACAAATATCCATATTAAAAACATATCATATATATCCTTGATCGGTAGAAAGACATAGATAATATTGATATAGGTAGATATATAAAATGATAATGTACAGAGGGTGCCAGGAAAATGTATACATATTTTAAAAAAAGAAAAATCTGTATCAAAATTGGAATACTCAATATATACTGATAACAAAAGATGAATACAAGCCACATTTGACTTCTGCAATTATACATTGCTACCATAATTCAATTCAACTTTGAAAAGTAATACATAAATAACATCTCATTAAAACATGTATCTAGGGCTGGCTGAGTGGCTCAGTTGGTTAAGAGCTCACTCAAGAGTGCGAGCTCTGAGCAACAGCAGTTTGATTCCTGGCCCGAACTGAGCTGCCGCTGAGCAGCCAACAGGTGGCAGGATGGTTCAGCTAAAAAACCAACCAAACAAACAAAAAACGTGTATACGTATTTTTGGGCACCCCTGGTATGTTGTGGTTATTTTCCTATTCACACAATGTGAACATGTGCAATTTTCACTAATTGAGCTTTCTTTCCATCACGACTATTTGAAAGGAGAATATTATATAGAAAATAGTACAAAAACCACAATAAGTCTAAAAATGGGGCTTGATTCACATATACAAGATTTTGCACTTGAAACCAAGGCTACTTAGTCTAGTCTATAAAGGAAAGCCCAGGATAGCCATGACATTAAAAAAATATATATTTAGTTTCTTCATGGTGCCATTAAAGTTGCCAATCATGTTTAAGCATAGGTCACTGAATTCTTTTTCCTCCTCTTTTTATAGATATGGGGCAGTGTCTCCAAATAGTTATTGTTCCATCCTGGCTTTTTGCACAGAAAGTCCTTACTGATCTTCTAAAGGTCAGTCAGACAAGATTTTCTGGACAGAACATTCAATTAAAGAGATCATAAGCTTGATTGTGACTTAGTCAGAATAGCAGCATAATTTGGAAACTATTTTTTTTCACTGTTGACCAAAATTTGTAGTGCATCAGTGTCCTATGAGCAGTACAAAGTGAATGTGATGACAATAAAATAGGAACTATGGACAGATTGCCTGATGATGTTGTGGTGGTTTCTGTTTTATAAATGACCTAGGCATGAACAACTTTAAGGAACTGCCTGAATGTTTTGAATATTATAAAGAAACATTAAAAAGAAAATAAAAGACCTTTATAAAGTTTATCCTTAGTTGGAAGGCAGCATTGAATAGAATGGTAAAATTTCTTCTACCATTTTCAAGATATTACCAAATAAATTGATAGTTTCAGACAGAACATTACATTATGGGCCACATTTCAGCAAGGTTCTTGAAACAAAAAACTGTTGAATAAAAATCATTGAGGAATTTCAATTTGTTTGTAATGTGAGCCTGGATTCACTGTGCTAGTTAATATCTTTAAAACCTGGAATTGTCTGATTGAGTTTAGTCTAATTTTCCTCTGAAATTAAGAAACATTAAGTTGAATATTCTTTTATTAGTGACAGTTTAAATAAATCCATTCTTATTCTGGTGTGCATTTTTAAAATTGATTAGACTTAGTGTTACTTATATTTTATTGTTTTATTTAAATATAATTTTTATTTAATCTATTTTTGTTTTTGTTATATTTAGTTTTATAGTTACTTCCTATTTATAACAGATGATAATGTTTGTTTATTTCTGGTAGGAATATAATGGGTTTTTTTCCAAAATAAAATAAAATTTTAAAATGATTTGAATACATGTCCCTGATTATGTTACCTTGCAGATTCTGTAGGCATTTGAATTTGGAACCTTTGGTTTAAAGCATACTACAGGAAAAGAAAAACAATATTTCAACTGGAATAGACTATGCCTATTGATGCTTCTTTGACCTATTTAGCATAATTCAGTTCAGTCTTCTAGGACAATTTCCAATAGAAATACTTATTCTGAAGAAAACTCTCCCCAGGCACTATAGAGGGAAATGATTGCTCTTCCAGCAATCTTTCATTCATCCTGCCAATCTCATATTTACCTCACAGTACAGATTAGATATATGCAAAGATGACACCAAAATATATTAGATATTTAATAAAGGTTTGTTGATATTTTGAAAAATGTCAATTTTTATTTTTTATGCATTTGTATTTTTACCCATGGCAAAAATACTCTCGAACACTATTAGACACATATGGAAATACATTAATCTTTGCAAGTTAGAAAAGTGCAAATTAATCTGAAGATAAATCAATGTCATTCGTGCCACTCTGTGGCCCCTTGGCAATCTCTGCAACATTCTAACAAACTTCTCTAGGTTTTATATTCTTTTTTTCTTACCTACAGCACATACTTGTCATGATTATAGCCCTACACGTTATGTTTCTTTCCTTTTTCCTCCCTGAGTCCTGGAAGTTAATGACAGAAAAGGACCTTTCTGCTAGTGTTTAGAGCCACTAGTAGTTGAATCCTAATTCAGAGCATTGCACTGGTCTGAAAGAACTAGTATGGCTTCAATTAGGTGAATTAGACATTGGGGAATTCATTATCCCATTATTCCCTGTATGATAATTTTCTTATACTTCTATTTCTCTGTAGATATGGACTACCAATCTATAATTCATTACAAGGTGTAGTGCTCACTTCAGGAAAATGATTGTCTTTTATTGTGATATGAAAGATTATTTCCATTTAACTTTGTATGATTATAGCCATTCCAAGCAATTTAGTTTCTGCAAAAACATCATTGATGATAAAATACTAAACTGTTCACAGAAGTAGCTCTAATGTTTGCAGAATGTTGGGCAAGACTGTTAGGTGGGAAGAAGTCTTATATTTTTTTAAAATTTTAGTCTCAGTAATTTGAGCAGAAAGCAAGCTTGTATGTCAACATTCAGACCAATGGAGCTATCGATACACCGCGTGGGAGCACTTCCAAGAAATGGAATACATTATAGATAATGACATGTGTTTCATTATAATTGGCAATAATTAGGTTGAAGCTAGGGCAAAGTCTGAAGATAAGCAGTTGTCCTCTGGCTAGAAATTAGAGACACATACAGGCTGAATATTTAGGGGAAGGAATAAGGCTGAAAGAAAGTCTACATTTTAAACTTTAATACCATCAAAAGTATCCTTTAAACTCCTGCTGAATTTCTGGCTATTAGAACAATATGTACTATTCTTTCTCATTATTTTAAGACCAAATTTATTAAAAATCCTTTGTATTGCTTCAGTAATAACTTGATACCTTTGAATGTTTTATCAATTACAGTATGTACAATTGCTATATTTTCCCATTTTAAACATTTTCATCAATTGTTTTATTTCCATAAATTTTTATTTTTTCATATGTTCTAAGATATTGAGATAACAATAGTCATTTCAAAGAACAAAAGGTATGTGATTTATTTTAATTTCCATCAAATTTTCAAAAAAGGAATTCATACCAGAAGTTTGTGCTGGGCTCAGTTCAGTTTTTGTTTGTTTGTTTGTTTGTTTTTAAAGGTGGGTATAGTGTCTTCAGAACTTTTATATGTCAAACTGAAGTTACCTTAATTAAATTTTTTAAACTAACCTATAAATTACTTCAATTGCAATCAATCAAATAACAAGAAAGCAAAGTTTAAACTAGCTTTCCTCCTCCACAATTCCTCCTAGGTTCCAAGATGTTTAAAACATTGAAGTAAAATTAAGAAAAAAATAGCAAATGATTCCAAAACACAGAAAAAGACTAACATTATTGGCAAGCAAACTTACTAAAAATGTCACTGAAATTAATTAGCTATTGATTAGAAGAGAAGTGAACAGAAAAGAACAATGGAAGAGAAGAAAAGGGGGCAATTGGGAGGTGAAATGTTACACAGGAAACCAATCAGCTTCAGAGGAGATAGAGTCCTATCTTGATTTTGAACTTGGGGGTTACTTTTACACTTCATTGAAAGAAATTAAGAGGTGATGAGTTATTTAATAAAGCTTCATCTCCACTTCATCTGCAAATCTATAATGTGAGGCAATTGGACTATACTAGCATCTAAGTCCTTCCAGCCAAAACATACCATTATTGGTAGATTTTCTTTTTCATGTATATCTAAGGATTTCAAGGATTGCCACCCCAAAATATGCCACTTCAGCATATTGATTATTTTTATCTGAAGGTATTTTAAAACTATCAAAATCAAGGAGAGGATTTCTCTTCTCTGCCTAAAAACAGGACGGGATCTCAATTGTCATAAATCCACTCCCAGGAGTTTCATCAACCAGGGAAGACCGACTCATCACAGTAAAGACTAGAAGTCGCCGTACACACAGACCTTCTCACCAACAATCCTACCTGCCATGTTTTCTTCTAAAGGCCCATTCACCTTGCCTAAAAAACATTTAGCCTCCTCCTAGTGTCTTAGGCTGACCTTTTCCTTCCCTTATTGAGATAGTATATAAGCTCCCAGATCTCACTGATTTTTGCATATTCACTTTTGTTTTCCTGTGATGCTCCATGCACATATTATTAAAAATTCACAAAGCTGTATGCCTTTTCTCCTGTTAACTGCCTTTTGTCGGTTTATTTGATAGGCCCAGATAGCAAACCTGGGAGCAGGAAGGACAGTTTTTCCTCCTGTACACATAGAACCTTTCATATTTCATATTTGCCCTGGAATTCACAGCTATTAAATTTTTCACACTGAAGTCTGCCAAAATATTTTAAAAACATGGTTCAGTCTAAGTTTATTGAAATGTATGTCCATTACAGTGGTAGACGAAACACTAATAAAGAGATTTAGTGCTGCAGACAAGTATCTACTTAATAGACATGGCAGGGCCCTATGCTTAAGGAAGAAATCCAGTTATTGGAGGATATTGGTCAGAGCAGCATCAGGAGGAAAGCAGTTGTGATGAGGTGCCACCGAGATCTTCCTCTAGGACATAAGGTCCCCAGTCATCTCAGAATCCTGAGCTGAGTTGAAGTCAGGGCATCAGGCACTTAGGAGTAGTTAAGAGGGTCACAGCAGCACAAAGTCAAGAAGATTTCACATGTGCTCTATCGTCCATAATTAAAGCCAGGAGTTAGCTCATAAAATTTGAAAATGCATTTTGGGGAAAATGTGAGATTCACTTTTGCCAAAAAGGCTCATTTCAAAAGCTAATCTATTTTTTTGGCATGTCTAAACAGATGTCAAGATGCCTTGAACCACATTAGTATAATTATGCTTTTCAAAAAATTCCAAGTATTAGCCTCCCATAGAAACACGCTTATAAAAATCGATGTTTCATCAACACATATAAATGGAAAGAAGCTGATCTCAACTGTCAGTTTTAATTATCAAAGGTTTATTGTTATTAAGTTGGTAGATTCTTTTGCACAAATTAATGTAGAACAAATTGGAACTGGTAATTAGAGGCAAATACACACACACACACACACACACACACACACACACACAAATATTTAACTGTCCTTGTAACTTAAACTTATGTTCTAAACACAGAATGACCTGAATTTTTTAAATGATGGAAAAAAGTAAGTTGTACCATATTCTCCCCTTGATAAGTTAGTCATCCGATACACACACGCACACAGACACACACACACGCATATCACTAAGCTAACCAAGGATTTAAAATATTTTAAATATTAATAATTACATATAATATTTTTAAAGTTTCCCTTAGAGGCATTCTCACATTGGGAAATGCACAAGGAGGACAAACGTGTACTTGATCTTATACAGTAATTCTAAGATAAAATTCACACCTGAACTGAAAGATGATAACCACTAACAGTTTCTGACTATCCCCATCCACCAAAAGGGACTATGTGTTCTTAAAGAAACGGCTGATCTGGGGGCTGAGCAGGGGAAGTATGAGATGAACCTAGACCAAATTGTGCCAGAAAATACGGAAATTGTCGAGAATAATGGGAACCTATGAAAAAGACCCAGTTGACAATCTGAAGAGGCTTTAAGTGGAGAAAGTTACACAATTTGAGAATCAAATTAAAGACATAAATGAATTATAACTCACCAAATAAAATGAGTCCATGCTGATATAAATAATAAACAAATAAAAAGGAAAAGCTCTACCTCAGAGCTCTACCAGTACATACTGAAGAAATGATAGAATTTTAAAAATCATTATTTGGTAGCCATCATAGCAATAGCAATAATTGATTTACGGTAAGAAGCATAAAGGGGTAAAATTTTAATGAGAAGCAGGATATTCATATGTGTGTGTGTATGTGTACACAAAAGATGCCCAAAAGATGTATAAGAAAAGAAAAAACTGTATTAAAATTGTAATATTCAATATATATCAATAACAAAAGATGATTACAAGTCCTGTGTATACATTTTCTTTTCTGTGTATGCATATCTATACATACACACGTATAGACACACATACATATGCATACACATGTATAGAGACAGAGAGAAGAAGAAATAATGGCATAGAAAATGTGATAGAATACTAACAAGGGATTTGGGCAACGGACATGTAAATGTCTATGTACTGTTTTCCAACTTCTCTACAAAGATGATACTGTATCAAAATATAAAAGTTACCCCAAATTTCACCAAGTCAAACCCTATTAATTCAGCCCCCAATATAGTATCTTCATTTGTTAACTAATGTTTTATTCTTAAAATTATTATTCAGGATTTCTGTAGACCTCAAACAGCTATAGATGAAATTCAAAAGAAAGAAGTATTCTCTAAGCATTTTCAATGTCTGGTAAGGATGAAAAACTAATAATAAGGACTAGAGTTTAATTTTTTTTTTTAATATTCAACAAATATTTCTTGCAAGTTAACTTTTTACAGAGCCAAACAGTGTTATAGGCTCTGGGGTCAAAATAATGTTTGCCAGGAAGAAAATACCAAGTGGCCTTGTAGTCAGTACAGAAAAAAAGGCCCCTGAACACTCGTATGGATGGGGGAAGAACCAATCCTTTCTTTGATGTATATCAATGTACCCTTTCTATCAATTTCATCTACCAGTCCTTTGGGGGAACATCTTTAGTGGGCAAAGCCTGTCTTCAGGGTCTGTGTAAAAGATGATACAAATAACACATATACTCTCTCTTCCAGGAATTCAAATTTAGAGAGAAAAGATGAAGAGGCGGGGAAAGATATATTCATAATTAATGCTAATATAAAAGAAAAAATGGAGCTATGAAAAAAATAAGGAAGAAAACATTAAATCTCACTGGGACATGTGTAATAGTTTCTAGAAGAAAAGGATGTGATCTGCCCCTTTAAGGATACATCTTCTATTTATAGCTATGAAGATGGGATAGGTTGACCTAGACAGAGGAAAAGCTAAAAAAAAAAAAACTGGAAAATGCAGATTATATTTTGAGAAAAGAGAGTAAAATCCTAGGATCAAGTTATAAACATAGGCCAGTGATGTGTTCTTCCCTGCCTTGTCATTCTTTGGAATCCAGGATCCTGTAAATTCTCAGATTCCTTTGCTTCCTGGAAGGGTACAATTCAAAACATCTCTACAAATTAATGTGAAACATTTGTTTCATTTTTTTCCCATAATTCCAGGCTGAGTCATCAGATACAATCATGAGATTATAAAGCTTGAGCCCTGGTGATCATTCTCATAATAAAAAGTAAATTTTATTAGACATGAACCTGGAAGTTATATCTGGCATTAAAAATAATTGTTGGCAACAGAGTAAAGAAATAACATTTTGGTATATTTTATGTGAACAACACATCCATCTTTAATCTGTATTAGCATAACACAAAGATAATGTTATGTAAGGTTACTTTCTGCCTTGTTTATTAAAATGTAAAATAATTTCTGATTTTGGTAGTTTTCATTCATCATAATCTATTATAAGAAGCTTTTACTGTAGGAAACTGTAAAATATCTAAGCATAGACAATGTGATATAAATATTGTGGAGCAGATACTTTTCTAAGATGTGACCATTGCCTGATCTGTAAGCTGGACCCAGGCCAAAAGGGGGAAACGGCTTCCTGCAAACCCACCTCATTTTGAAACTGTCTGATGGTAATCGATATTCATTCTGACATAAACTAGCACCCCTGCCTGCCTCCCACTACTTGACAGAACAAGAATTTCATGGTAGAACAAGACCCTGGACAAGTAGAGCAGAGGAGTTGACATAGCTTTACATTTGCAAGATCCTACACGAGGACACTAGAAAAGTAAAATGCTGAAGAGTTAACGGATTGGATGGAAATGATGAAGGAAAGGAGGAATCCAGGCTAAATACAGGAATGACGTCGGTGAATGATGGTGACGTTAACAAACAGGAGGAAATGTAGAATGGAAGGTGGTAAACTCATTTCAGTCATGCTGATTTGAGTTGATGTGAAGTAAGAAGATGCACAGTAGGCAGTTAGAGAACCGCTTCTAAAGTTGGAAGAGCCCGCAGCACATAACTAGCGATACTCTGAAGTTTATGAGACCACACAGGGACAGTGAATCTAGAGTAAACAAGAAGAATAAAAGCATGAATTGTGGGAAATATCAAGATTTAAAAGGCAGGAAATAAAGAGTGTGCAAATGAGACAGAGAAGGAATAAAGGCATGAATAAAAACCAGGAAAGTCTGGGACCATGGAGTTCACGGGGAGGAAAAAGTCTGAAGTAGAAAGGAATGACAATATGAGTTCAATGCAGAATCATGCATCACAGTGGGCTGCTGCAGAGAAGTAAGTAAATGATAAAGTCAGAAGCAACTTTAGAAATCATCTAGTTTAGTCTGAACCCCTCATTTTGCAGATACGATATTGAAGTTCAGAGAGATTTGGTGGCCACCTCAGAGTGAACTATGAATGGCAGAGCTGGAGTTAGAGCCAAACCTGCTAATAGCAACACCAGGACTCACAAAAGTGTTATTGAAAGCTGGTAGTTAAAACTCCCTGAGGCCAGGATCCAGGTTTTCTTAGGATAACTCATAAAGAGGGTATAGTCTTTACAAAAGCACTTTTTAATTTCCAGGGATATATCGGCCTGGACAACTTATTAGTATCAACCTATCAGCTTTGCCTAATTTTCAAATCTGTCAAATGTGCATAAGGCACTTTATCCCAACACAGAAGTGCCCCTCCATGCCCCTCTGCTTGAGGACCAGACTCTAGGATTAGACCCAGGCAGGACCCTTCCTGTAGCTCCTGTAACTCCCTTCCAGATCCAACTCACAGTGGCAGCATGAATCACTGCTAAGGAAGGAGACACTTGTAGCTATGAGACAACTGGTGGACAACTGTAGGCAACTACCTAGAAGTTAAATGACATGGCGTGGCCTTCTATCCCTACCCCAAAGAAATGTGTGTGTGTGTGTGTGTGTGTGTGTGTGTGTGTGTGTATAAAAATGTTTACTCTAGGTATATATATTGAATAATTTTACATTGAGTAAATTCTTATATTGAATAATCCTATGAAAAATATAAACAGTTGTTTGGAAAGGGAATGCCAAGTTGGTTTCCACTTTTTATGCCAAAACCAATGGAGTAGAATGCATTGCAGTCACTGTAAATGTATTCCTTTCATAGATCTGACAGGTATTATGGAAATTAAATATTTTACACAATTTAAACAGTTTGAATATCATAACTTTCATAAAGTTGGAACATTTTAAGGTCTTCCTTTTGGAATGGTGCTTGTGGCCTTTTGAAAGGGAAGTATATATGAGTTTTGTTTTTAATCTACAGTAGGATTTAAAGACATATACTGTAGGCTGAGGATTTCATATGAAATAATGCTTTCAGAAAAGAAAGTTAGCTCTTGTCTTTGGAACACAATTCACAAAAACAAGCAACCTAATCATTTTCAGGGGAAAAAAAATAAGGAAGGTCATATACAGGAAATGTTGCCTTCGGTTTCCACTGGAGTAGTGGAAGCAGCGAGTAAAGGGTTGCATTCTGTTATTTCGGCAGTGGCAGTGTTGGTGGTGGTGTGGTTTTCAGGGAAAGGGGGGTTCTTGTTCATTTCTAACACAGTGTTTACTGTGAAGTAATAGTAAACATAAATGTTTTGTTGAAATTTTCCATATTCTATCACATAACCCAGACTTCTTAATTATTTTATATATATATATATATATATATATATATATATATATATATATATATATGTGGGGGGGGGTTGTTTTGTTTTTTAAAGATGTTATTGGGGAATTGGGGGAGGAGAACAGCGCTAGGGAATCAGGGGAAGGGGAACAGACAAGTTGCCATTGCTTTGTTCTTTAGTCTAGTTGTGGAGGATGTTGCTTCACTGGCCCAAGTTGGCACCATCATTGTGCTCTTCCCGGGCGAGGCAGATCAGTCACTGGCCTCTGGACGGCCACTCACAGCGGCTGCTGGCCGCTCATGCTGGCTGCCAGCTACACATGGTAGCTTATGGCAGCCCACTGCAGCAGGGGACTGCAGCCTACGCCGTTGCCGGCGACCCACAGCAGCCGAGCCCCAGGTCGTGCTGCCAGTTCACCATCTTAACTGCAGAGGGCAGTGTCACTGGCCCTCATATGTAGGATCCGAACCGGGGCCCTCTGGCATCCCAAGCCAGTTCTTAACCAATGCACCATTCGGCCGGCCCTTAATTATTATATTTTAAGATAACTCTTAAATGACAAAGCATATTCTAATCAAGATTTATGAATCCATTGTACAAACACTTTAATTCCATTCACCCAGATTTTGTTAGACTTAGTAAAAAATAGTTTTCATTAAAGCAAGGAGGACAAAGATGTCAAAACACTATACCACTTTAGACATGAATGTAGGTTTCACAAATATATTAAAGATTTTTAAAATTTATTTAAAATTTTTTTTAAATTTATTTCCATATGTTAAAATTCTTAAGGTAAAATTATGTTCAGCCTTTAGAGGAATCTGTTGTGTGTGTGGCAAACACCACAATCTTGTCCACACAGGAAAAAGGCAATGGCTTTAAAAATTTTCTAAAATACACATATCAACCCAAATATCACATAGGATGCTTTTTTTTTTTTTAATGTCCACAATGTTACTGCAATCTTGGCACAAGATGAAATAAAGTCCCAAACATCAATAGTCAACCACATTGACCTAGAGGTGGGTGTTGCTCATGAGCTTTTCTCAGTATTAGATAGACAGCACAAGGGTCGACTACTTACTCTCTAAAAGGCACTGTGTCAGTTGTTACAGGATACAACAACTACAGCCTGTACTTACAAGAACACAACAGTGTGTCTCGGAGGCTAAGTGATAATCTGAATCCAAGCAGTGTCTCACTGCTGCCCTAATACTGACGTACCAGGTCAAATCACTTCACTTACTCACTTCATTACCTTTATAAAAGAGTAGTAGTACATTACAGCAAGTACCCCAAATATAACTCTACTTTTCTAAGAAAGGTACAAGTTCTCCTGGAATTGGTCCACTAGCAGAATTCTTCTAATATAGTATTATAGAAGGTAATTTCCTTATTAATCGCTAGGAAGATGCCTTGGAAGGATGAGGGATTTACGTATTTGAAACTCTGGGGAACATTTTCTTTCCAAAGACAATTCACTGATACTTACAAAAACAGGACACTCGGTATATTTGAAAAGATAGATTTGGCCAAACTGAAGTGATGTCTTAAGTTTGAGACCATCTATAAAATTTTGTTAAGAATTAAGCAATTTATTTCTCTTGTGACAGAAATAAAGTCAAATAGCTAAGCTAAAGACTATTCAGTTACATTTTTAATACAATGAATTAGAATAAACAATAGCAACTAATTATTGTGATTAATAAAACCATAATTTTTTGAGAAAAACACTTAATTTGAAAGAAGTTTAAATATTACTAGAAAATAGAAATGACTGCCAATCTCAACAGTCTTATCGAGAAATTATATAATTAAGTCCTGTGCTTAAATTGTGGTTTCCCTGACACTCTGGTTGCAAAAAAATGAAAGTTTCTTGAAATTGTGTCAAAAAGGCTCTTTAAACTTAAAATTGTTACTTTATATATATAAGACTGCCATTTTTTCTTAACAATAAATCATTGGCAGTTAGCAGCAGACATCCAATTCCACAGTCCTTATAGTTACTATTTCCCCCAACCCTTTCAAATGCTCAAGAAATTACTATCAAATACAACGTTTCATCTGTATCCCATCCCAACTCACCAAGGTAAAAGTCCTTGCAAATCTTGTTGATGCAGCATGCTAGAGTCTATCAATTTTCCCCCACCACCAGTAATGGAATCCCTTCTAGAACCTGGTTGAGCATAAGCAAATCCTATCCTTAGGGTCTGTTACACAGCTCGACTCCAGGCACCAACTGTATTAGATGTGGTTCCCTAGAAGCAGAGCCTGAGAAGAAGATTCTCATTCAAGATTTATTGAGTGAGTATTGTCAAGAGGAGAGGAAAGAAGTCAGACTAGGGTAGGGGGGAAAAGCTAACAGAAAATATAGTTTCAGCTGGAGACTGGTTTCAGCCTGATCTTATAGGAAAGCTCTAGAGCACAAATCACCCTACAGAGCTGGTCCCTCTTGAGGTAAGGAGAGTGGCCTTTTGTGTCCTCTTGTCATTCAGACACTGGCTGAAGACTACCCCCTGGAAGACGGTGCATGACTTTCCAGGTAACCTGGAGACCATCATCTCAGGGTATTTTTTTAGAGAAGAAGGTCAGCTGTGAACTGTTAGTAGTCAGCACTCAAAGCAGCTGGGACATGGGTGCGTTAGTCGAATTAAGAGGATCTGGACAAGGTAGTGCAGCTTAGACTATGGCCACACTTCAGAACTGGGTTACTAAGAGTTGCTACCTCTTCTATAAGCAGGACGTCACTTGTTTGACAACTATCTTTTCACAGCTATAATCTGTCATTCCAACAAGGTAAATACCACAGAAAAGAAGCCACCGCACAAAATATCCCTGTATTCCTGCTACTAATATCATCTCAACAATCCAAACCAACTGCTCCAATCTGCATCCAAAAAAACAGATGTTCTCCACATTGCTTCTCAATATGGACAAAAAAAGTAGCTCACGGGGTCCCAGGGGCCTCTGCGAATACTCCAATGAGGGGAAGAAAGTTCCACAACTCTGCTTGCCAACAGAAGCAGCAAAAGAGCAAATCCAGATGCTGTATGAGTACATATGATTGACTACTGGACCCTAATTGCTGGAGGTTAGGAAACATAGTCTGATGGTCCTTCAGCCTCTTCATTCTGGAAGGCACACCAAAAAACGGGAGTAATGAATGGTCAGCATCAGTCCACCAGATCCACCGCCACCCACTCCTGTTATTCAGAATTTATCTCCCAATACTTCAACTTCCAAACAAAAAACATCAGTACCATCAACAGGCTGACACCTAAACTAACCCAACCTATCCCCAGGAAACATGTCCTCTCAGTCTTATATGGCTGAAAATATCTTAATTTTGCCTTCATTTTCAGGTTATTGTTTAGCTGTATAGAATTCTAGATTGACAATGATTTTACATCAAAACATTGAAACTATATTTCCCTGTTTTGATTGCAGCTGCTAAGAATTCTGTTTCTGGTCTAATCATCCTTCCTCCATAATTTATCTGGCTTTTTCTCTGGTGAGCTGTTTTTTTCTTCTTATTTGATATTTTGAAATTTTGCTATGGTTTTTCTAGGTGCAATTTATTTTTCTCTTTCCTGATAGATCTTGGTGTACTCCTTCAACCTGAGGACTGTCTTCAATTCTAGGAAGTTCTGAGTCATCTCTTTTAATACCATCCTTTGCCCTATTCTCTTGTTCTTTTTTTTTTCCTGGAATTTTATCAGGATATGTTGGTAAATTTTTTAATTTTGCCCTTACAGACTGTAGCTTTCTTTTATATTTTTCATCTCTTTATCTCTCTATGCATAATTTTACTCTTTTTTCATCAATCTTTCAATTAACTATTTTTCAATTCAATGATTACATAATTCACTCTTTTAGTTGCCTTTTAAAACCTCAGTTTCTACAAATTTTCCTATTTTAAAATATTCTTTTTTGGTTTGTTTCCAAAGTTACCTGTTCTTGTTTATACGTTTGGTCATTGCCCTTATGGTCTCAGATATTTTTATGTCTACAATGTACATACAAAGTTTGCTGCATTCTCTGACTCTTTTTATGTCACTTGAATCTGCTTGTTGTTTGTCATTTTTAGAGATATATGGGGGAGAAGCTGATTTTTCAAGGGAGTCCAGTGTTCCCTGGGTTGTCGGGGAATTCTATGGAGTAATTTTGAGTTTTCTTCTTCCAAGGGCCCTGTGGATTTCACAAGTCTAGAACTAACTTCATGTGAATTTATTCTCTTGGTGCCCTGAGTCAACTGGGGAGTCCAGATCCAGCCTCTGCAGAGAAAAAGCCCTGGTCAGGCCATCATGTTTCATCTAATTCACTGACCTGAGTTTGAATTACCTCTACATTAATTTACCTGATGATTCCACTTTCTTTGGAGCCCAAGTGTATATTTAAGTTTTGTTTTGGTTTTGGTTATTATATTTTTCTTGTAATTTTTATATATTGAAACTTGGGAAGGACTTCCTATATCTGCTTAGTTTGTCATAGCAATAAAAATATTCTATCAATGACCTGTTTGTCTTCTATATACTGAAGAAGAATGAAAAAAAAAAAAAGACTGTCAAAATCCTTCTGGAGCTTGAAGAAATTTGTTAGCAATAAGACTTTCTTTTTTTATCTTTTTTTTATTAGTCTCAGGTGTAAAAAACAATGTAATAGTTAGAAATTTTGCCCCTCACAAAGTGATAACGCCTCCCCATCTACTAACCCTCTGACAGCATATATAGCTGTTACAATTCCATTGACTCTATTCCTTATGCTGTACTCCACATCCTGTGAGATGTATATATATATATATATATATATATATATATATATATATATATATATAATTATAGTTGACATTCATTATTATTCAGCTTCAGCTTCAGGTGTACACTGCAGTGGTCAGGCCTCTTCACCATCCATGAAGCACAATAAGGCACTTTCTTCAGCTGATCTAACTCGTCAGTTTGCAGATAGGAGAAGGACGCTAGATAGAAATAGGAGAAGGCTCCTGATTATACCTTATTTCCCCTGTTATACACCCTCAGTTGTCACTGGGAAAATCTTTTGTGGGGGAAGAATAAAATATCTGTCTATGCCAAACACATCTGCAGTTAGAATGCAGATGTCATGTTGTCTTGTGGTAAGAAAATAATTTATTATACAACCAAGGTCTTTGATAAAAAGAAAAAAGTTAACAAGAATAAGCCCAGTTGCTGGAATTGCTAATAATTTGAAAATGCACTTCTCACATGGAGAATCCTTTCAGCATCTTGTCATGCTTCAGCACTCTGCCTTGGCCTCTTCGTCGTGCTCCCCAGTCAACACAAAAGTGACCTCATGCAAAGGTGCCTCGTCTTCAGCAGAGCCTTGTTGGCCCAACCCCAAAATGACAACTGATCAAGACAAAGTGGGCAACCACATTTCACATTCCACATTTCACAATGAGTAAGGGTGCTAATTGCAGGGGTCACTGACCTGCCTCATACAATTGCATTGAGACTCTTCCCTGGCATTAAGTTGTCTAAAGCTGAGATGTACAGCTTCCCAATGAGCAGGGACTTCTCTTTTGGACAGAAAACTAAGAAAAGGGACCCCAGGGAGCTTTTCCTTCACATGACATCAAATGGGCATTACTAGTCCCCCCTTTACAGAGAGGGAAGGGTCAATAAATTTGAACTCTCAGGGACTCGAAAGTTCCTCTACCAGCTAGTCATATGTGTGTAGCAAGTTACATATTAAGATTTTGAATTACATAGGGTTTTTTTTTCTCCTTCATTTTCTATTCTGATTTGATTTCGAGACTGTTGTTTTCATGTTTTATAGAAGCTATTAATTACTCACTATCTCTTCTTCCATCTTCTACAAATACAATGTTAGGATCAAGTAAAACAGTAAGGGAATACAAGAGAACTGGAGATTACTCTTCCAAAATTAGTTTTTTTGTTTTGATTTCAACAAGTTACAGGCCCACTGCAGGTGTGCTGACCCTCCAGAAAAATCTTAGCAGAGGAAGTTTAGCTATCTTTATATAATGTTAAATTAAGGAAACCACCACTAACACAAATGCCTCTGCAATTAAAAGGCAACATTTGTTGTTGTTATTGTTCTTGTTGTTGTTGCTTTTAATATCAACCATTATATAAAGAAAGCAATTTTTCAGAGAAGATACTTTGTCCTAATTGAGGGTTGAACATCAGGAATTATTTATAAAATATTTTCTGTATCTTAAGTTAAGCTTCAAAGCATCTCCTTTCTCTATTCTGGGGAAAACACACTAGAACTTGAAAAGGAGCCATTTGCAGATGTTTTAGATTGAGAATATGTGCTTTCTTTGAAAAACTCCATTTGAATATATGTCTCAACCAAGGTATAAGTCTGCCAACTGTTTTGGAGATTTTTTTTTTCCTAAGTGGACTTAACTGTCCTGTGACTCTATATTAAATTTTATCTTTTTGAAATGTGTGTATGTGATTGACCAGGAAATTCTCAATAAATGCCAATCAAAAGCTGAATCTCCTTCCTGATTATTGATTCAAGCTAGACAGCAAACTTCAAGAAATGGCTGGATTGGGTTTGGCTATACTTAGCATATTGACTCAGAGATGGCTCTAGATAGAGTAATAAAAGCTTTCACGTGCCAAACACCCATCTAGGTTCAGTCCTGTGGTCTCATACTTGGTCTCATGAAGCTTATGTTGGAGTGAGAGACAAAAAATAAACAAGTAAATAAAGGAACACATACACAACACACAAGAATGTCAAATAGCTCTAAAATCAATGAAGGAAGATCAAATAGGTAATGTGATGGTGAAAAGGTAGATGGAAGTAGGGCTATTGAAGTTGGATAGTCAGGGAGAGACTTTCTGAAGAGGTATTATTGTGCTGAAGAAGCCAGCCATAAGAAAATCGGTGGAAGAGCACTCCAAGCAAAGAAAAGCACAAGAGCTTAGCCCCTGAAGCAGAAATGAGGCTGGTGGTGAGCGATAGGAACACTCTATGTAAAGAAGGTATATGAGTGAGGGAGAAAGTGGTCGCAAATGGAATTTGGACAGCTGGGCTACAAAACCATGCAGGGTCTTGTACGTGTCAGTAAGCACTTTGAACTTGATTTTAAACGTGACAGGAAGTCATTTGGGGGTTTTGAGTTAAAGGTTTCCTTGACTGTATATGATTCCAGTATACATTAGAATCAACTATAACCTTTTTTACTCTTCTATAGTCTTCATAGCATTTACCATAACATGTGTTTATTTGCTTGTGAGATTTTTTGGTTTTGTTTGTTGCTGTTGTTTCACATCTGCCTTCTCCCTAAAAGCTCCATCAGAGTAGAAAAGAGACTATTTTGTTTAGCACTGATTTTCCAGAAGCTAACTGAGAGGCTAGCACATACATGGCGATTGCTCAACATATGTTGGTTGAACAACTGACTGTATTAAACATTTACTTTCCAATTCTTTTTAAGGTCAGAGGATACTGAAATACTCCTCTCCATGTAATAACTATGAGACAGGTGCACCAGGTGAACTGTCAGTTCCAGGCATTATCCTCACTTCCACTGAGCCCAGAAAAGACACTTTTTTATGTACTTTTCAATATTTGAAATCAGTGTCCTTGTTTCGAATAAGACATAGAGAACCCAAAGACTAAAAATCATTCCCAACACAGAAAGAAAATAAACCTGTATCAGGGGACCCCCCAGGTAGGATTTAAATAGCTATTGTTTTTTATGGAAAGAGCTCTGTCATGGTTTCCGTCCGTAAGCTGCAGTTCAGCGGATTGAACTGACTAAAACGACATTAGTAAGTAAAAGAACAAAAAGGATTTTATGGCTATTTCCTTCAAGTAATTTGGCCCTAAATAGAGCCATTACAGCCTAAAATTTTGAAACAATACAACCGACAGTAGCTTTGTTCAAGGAGAGAATCTTTCTGCTCTGAAGATCCTCAGAATCATTTCAGCAAATCAAACCCATGTATGTCTTCCTAGTAAGAGAGGATTATAATAACCATTTCCATAGCCACTGCCCAGCCTCTCCCCTCAGTGGCTATCCGCTGACTCCAACCAAACCTCCAATCTACCTGTGCATATGTCTGTGTATTTCAGGGTTGGGGTGCAGTGCACTTTTTCAGTTCCTTATTTTTAAAGGAACTGAACTCATATTTGAATTTGCCAAGGGTGACCACTCAAAACAAATGACAGGGAGGTCATAAGGCTATGCACTTAAGCATTTACCTCTTGTGGTTTCAGGGAGGTAGGGAGAATCCTTATTATCAAAATCTATCTCGTTACTTGAAACTCTCTTCAAATTACACCTTTCCATTAGTCTACTAGAATCAAGATAAATTCAGTGGAAGGAGTAATATACTGTCACATATTTACATATTCTCACTCAGATGTAAATAATCGCCTAATATCATGACGTTAGAGTCCTCCCTGAAAGGAAGTTCAGCTACAGAGGAAGGGGCCATAGTCGCTAAAAAAAGGCCGGCATGGAATAAAAGAGAGCTTGAAGGCAGGAGAGAATCTTTGTTCCCTCACAATTGTCCTGGGATTGTCTCTGCTTAGAAGTTACACTTGTTCCTAAAAATGGCAGCATGACACCTCAGGAGATAAAATAATATAAATGCAAAGAAAGAAAAAATGTGAGGTAGAAGATTGTGTTAGGGCCCAAGGTCATTGGATTATTTCATTGCCTTCATGTTAAAAGGAAAACTTGAAACAACCGTTTTGAAAAAGAGTCTGTGCTTTAACATCTACTACATTTCTCTGTGATTCAACTTCTCCTTTGGAAACTAGTATAATGTTATTTATTAGTCAATAATTGTCGTTTAGTTCTTACTATGGTCCAGACACTGTGCTCAGTGCTGAGGATACAAAGATAATGAAGACCAAGACCCTGCTCTCAAGTTGTATGCTGACCAGTGGAGAGACAGGGCAAATTAACAATCACAGTATAATTCATCTCCTCGAGAGCAGGCACTTTTGATATCTTTAGTAATTCTCTATCCCTAGTGCCTAAAATTCTGCCAGGCATACAGTATATGCTCAATGTGTTGAATGTTGAATGAATATAATAATTGCTATAATGGAAATTACACTAATATAATAGCTATACACAGAAGATGGTATTTGGATTGAGACTTGAAGCATTAATAGGAAATTTCCAGGTAGGCAGGATGCACACAGAGGCAGTACATTCTTTGCAGAGAAGAGCTTCCCTAGGGCACAGGAGTGTGAGAGAGCATAGTGTATTCAGGAACTCAGGTAGGCTAGTAGGGATGAAACATTAAGTGCAAACGAGGGAGAGACGAGATGAAACTAGAAAGGTAAGCAGGAGTCATACTGAAAAGAGCCAATTAATCTCTAATAAAGCCTTGGAATTGAATCTGCACACGATGAAAAACACTGGGAAACTTTGATCAAGAGTAGTATATAATAGTTTATATGCATTGAACATGGCAATGAGCACAGAGGGATGGGTAAATTAGAGAGTGTCAATACTTGAAGCCAGGAGACCAAGTAGAAGCCACTGCGATAGCACTTGTGATGGACCATGAGGGCCTGAACTAGGGCAATGAGGGTAGGGAAGAAGGTGAGAGGACACATATAATCAGTGTTTTCAAGTGAGACCAGAGGACTTGGAAATTTGACCTGGAAGTGAAGAACAGAAGAGAAATCTAGGTTTTTCTCTCAGATTTTGGCTTGAACTCTGGGGCACACTGTTGTGCTATTAGTAAAGAGAGGAAGTAATAGAGGCCCCTCCACCAGAGATGAACAAGTCTGATGGTGTATTAGGATCCCAATCCCTCCTGATGGGTGGAGTCTGAACTGTATAGCGCTTGGTGAGAGCATGCGCACCAAGGCCACAGCCGCCTTGCCCACCTCTCATGTGTTTTCCTGGTCAATATAAAGGTGCTCCTGGACCTGCTTCAGGTGTTTGCTCTGGTTCCAGGTAAAGACTGGATGCCTGCTTCAGTCTGCGTGTCTGGAGTACTGATATGTTTCTTAAGGCAAAGGGCGTTGTATCTCAGCCACTTCCTTCTTCCCACTTCCTTTGGAGGACAAGCACAGTACACTCTAGAAATCTAACCATTTGGCTATTAACATTAATCCATATAAATCCAAAAATTTGGCACATTGTTTGGATATGACCTGGATTGCTGGTCACCTTTTTTATGGGCCAGGTCTATAACAAGAATATGACCCATGTTCTCCAAACTTTCACCATAGAGGTGTTCAGTATGTCACGTTCACATGCAGAATAGAAAAAATATCACACCCTGGCATCGCTATGAGAAAAGACATAGTCTAGAAAGAACTTAACAGTCTCATTAGAATGAGCTTAAACTTTAAATAATAAAGGAAATATCACATTTTAAAAAAAGGCTTCAAGTAATAACTTAAAAATCCAGTTATTATATGGATGTTAATTTATTGAATTTCTTACAGTATTCTAGTATAACTAATCATTTCACAATATTGAAACATGTAATTTTTTACATTAATCACCAGTTGGCTCCTTTTCAACTGATCAGTGATTTGTTAAGTAGCGATACCTATCAGAATCTCCTGAGAAAGCTTTTGGTTTGGTTTTGGTTTGTTTTGTTGTTTCCTAATACACATGCCCACGTGCACTAAATTAGATATCTGAAGATAGGGTCTGGACACATGTGCTTTTTAATTTTTTTCATTTTGATATCATTTTAAACTTAGAAGAAAGCTGCAAAAATAATACAAAGAATTCTGCCATGTGCTCTGCATTAAGTTCTTGTTATCGCTTGCTGTGTAACACACATCCCAAACGTTAATGACTGAAAATAACAGTTATTTTTTAGCTCACAGGTCTGCAACTTGGGAAGGTCTCAGAGGGAATGCAGCACTAGCAGGGGGCATGGATCTGACTCCAAAGTATCTCCCTCTTTGGTAGCAAATGAGTGCTGCCCTGAGCACAGTGCTCCACCCAAGAGCTCAGTGCTCCACCTAAGCACTGTGGACCTCAGTTTCTATCATGGGGGCCTCTCCACATAACCTTCTCTATGGGCTGCCTGAGCTTCCTCTGAGCATGATGGTTGGGTTCCAAGTGTGAGCATGCAAGAGAGCCAGGCAGCAGCTAGATTGCCTTTTATTTTCTAGCCTGGAAAGTCATATAGCATTATTTCTGCCATAAACATGCCCACCCAAATTTGAAGAGAAGAAATAGACCCCCTCATACTAGTAAAAGAACCATAGGATGAGATGTATTATTGTCAGTATTTTTGCAAAATACAATGTTTCACACCCAGAATCACCAATTTACATGGTGCGCCATTTATTTTATCACTGTCTCTAACTATTTATCTATCTCTACTTACATAGAATATCTATACACAGACATATATTTTAGTGTGTATTTCCTAAAGGAGGGGGCATTATGCTACATAACCACAGTACAGTTACCAAAATCAGGAAATTTAGTATTGATACATTACTGTTATCTAATCCATAATCCATACTTAAATTTTATCAATTTCTCCCTCTCCCTCCTCCAAAATCCATAAAAACCCATGCATGTGTATTTTTTATATCTCCAAAGGTGATTCTTCTGGTGGGCACTCTTAGTCTAGAATATCACATAAATATTTGGAGACAGACCCAAATTCAAATCCTAGCTTTGTCATTTACCAGAAGCAACACCTTTGGGAAACTACTTTAGCTCTCTATACCTCAATTTTCTCATTAATAAAAATGGAAATATCATTGGCTATATCCTAAAATGGAGAAACAAATGTGTAAAGTACCAGCTTCTCAACAAATGTTAGTTTTATCCTCTTTCAGTCCTTAAAATTACTAGTCAAATAATCACACAGAATGTGATGTTGCAGGTGGCAGTGTTCATACCACCTTTGTTCTACCTTCACTTAACTCTAACTTCATAGTGAAGCAATTCAACAGAAATTCAGTCATGCTTTTTACCAAGGCTGCAGTCACTTATTTGGGGGTATATTGTTTTGAGTCTAATTCAGGATTCGAGCCCACACAAACCAGCCAGATTTTGTTTTGTTCCCTGCTCTCAAAACACATCAGCTTTCATGCATGCACAGGCAACTGCAGAATTAGGCAAGAGCAGAAGAATGAATGATAAGGAAGTTATGCCTGTTCTCTCCTTAGTACAGAAGTCCCCCTTACCCACGAGGCATATGTTCCAAGTAGGTGCCTGAAACTGTGTGTAGTACCAAACCTTATATATGTTATGCTTTTTCCCATATATGCATACCTATGATAAAGTTTAATTTATAAATTAGGCACAGTCAGAGATTAATAATAATTAATAATAAACTCGTACAATTATAACAATATACTGTAATAAAAGTTATGTGACTATAGTCTGTCTCTCTGTCTTTCTCTCTCTCTCTCTCTCTCTCTCTCTCTCTCTCTATCTCATTGTATAATAGGTCCTCACTTAACATCATGGATAGGTTCTTGGAAACCGCAGTTTTAAGTGAAATGACATACAACAAAACCAATTTTACCATAGACCAATTGCTACAAAGAAGAGTTTAGTTCCTATGACATATTTCTAGTCACGAAAATATCACCAAAGTTCTAAATACAGACTCAAAACACTTCTAATATTAAACACAAAAATAAATGTGAGCTACAAATACATTTAAGAAAGATGAATAAAAACAAGAGAATAATTTTCCAACCTGCTTTTCCCAGTTCAGGGTCTCGGGTGACCAGAGCCCATCCAGGCGCTTCGGGCTCAAGGCAGGAACCCAGCCTGGACAGGACGCCCTTCCATCGCAGGGGGCATCACACACTCACTCTGTCAGACTGGGGTAATGCAGACTGTCAGTCACCTCACGTGCATGTCTTTGGCATGTAAGAGGAAAGTGCAGTCCCCAGAGAAACCCACACAAACATGGGGAGAACATGCAAGCTCCACATAGTGACTGGTCCAGGAATCCATTTTTTTTTCTCCTCAACATTACAACGGATTGACATTAACTAAACAGCATTATTCAAAGGCATGACCTAACCAGAAAATAAGCCCTAGCATGATTTTTCAGGATGCTCGTAATATAAGCCCTACCCCAAACATAAGCCCCAGTTAAGACTGTCAGCCAGACATGACTGTTTGAATAAATACATATTTTTATACATGAATACATGAATAAATGAAGATTGTTGGAGCAAAAATTAATATAAGACCTACTCTGATTTTGGGGGAAACACGGTATAAGCGTTACTGGAACACAAGCACTGTGATGCCAGCCACCATCGCTCTGATAACTGAAGCAGTTGTTAAGTGACTAACAGGCGGGAATATCTACAGCAGGAAGACAATGAACAGAGGGATGATTCACATCAGGGATGGGACAGAGTTGACATCGTGAGATGTCATCAGCTACTCAGAATGGCGTGCTATTTAAAACTTACGAATTGTCTATTTCTGTAATTTTCCATGTAACACTTTTGGCCCATATTTGACTGCTGGTAACTAGAACCTCAAAAAGCAAAACCATGGCTGGGTTGGGGCAGGGAGGGCTAATGTACATGTCAAATAGCACCATCCTCCAAATAGGAAGATGGCTTTTCATGGGGTATTTGATAAGTACTACAAAAGGAAATGCAAGCATGGATTTCTCATTAGGTCTTTCATTATTACTATTTAAATGTTACCTAAAGGAAGAAAATTCTTATTGCTTTTTTTCCTTACTGTTCAATATGCCCTAGGATGCTTACTACTATTGGCTCTGCAATTTAATCATAGCTCACTAAAGTTCTATGGGTTTTCTCTGCCAGAGATTTCATTCAAGGTGACTATTGACTTTTACAGCTTTTGTAGCTATCTCTATCCCCTGATGATACCACCATTAAATAACACTTTTTATAGTATATAAACACTATAGTTAAAAAGTCCCTAAGCAACTTGGTCCCTTGTATCAAGAGCTACCAGGCTTTTGAATGCCTTTAGTCTATTATTTACTGTGACTTATTGGGATTTTTAAAAACTGGTGAATAATTCTTGGCACATTGCTTTAGTCTAGTTCTAATAAGTATGAGTCCATTCACATACACATGTGTTTATATTAACATGGAGCAACGCTCAGGCTCATCTCCAGACTTTGTTGCTGGGGCTAACTCGACTCGTGTTTATTGTCATAAGAGACAACATAGATGAACATGACAGTCCTGGTCATAGTGTCAGTCACAGATCCCAGCCCAGAATGATTTACCTTAGCAGTTCAACCACAAAAGTTGCATAAATATGTATAAACTTTGATGATGAAGATACTATTGTCAACGCCGGTCCAGTCTAAAAGTCAAAGATCTTTATGTTCTGGCAAATTTCACAAAATCCAAAAACTTGATACAAAAAAGAACTCAAAAGACGTGAACTTTCACACAAAAATATCAAGGGATCAATACAGTGTGATAGATGGTTTGCTGCCCATATTGTTTATTATGTCCTAATGTATCTTGAGGCCAATACCCCTGCGGTGGTCCTAGACACTGTTGTGTTACATACCAGAAATCAGTTTCCTCATTTAGCATACAAGAACATTAGAAGAGCCTAAAACAGCCTTGAGGAGACCCTTGTGAAGAACCACAGTGTCTCTATTACCTCCATCCTGAGACTGGTTGCAGACTTCAGAGTTGGTATTACATAGCTAAAAATTTGCTTCATTGGTGGTGGAATTCGAAACGGAAGTTATACTGCATGCTTGAGCTGGAATGGCTAACTGTTCTGCAGAGATGCTTGTAACTTAGCATCTTATTTATACACTATGTTTCTTCTTAAGGGAGACTACAACCCTTTTACAGGTAAAAGCCTGCAAGTCCCATCTTCAATAAAGTTTTACATGGACTACCAATTTTAGCAACGATTCACACTGCAGATTTTAAGTCATCTGCAATACTGTAAAATACTTAACATTGGGTAAAGCCAGTTGAGGTTAAAATAGTTTGCCAAGTGATAAGTACAATTTATTCTAATTACCAGTTAGCTAAAAGCTTGAGATTTTAAAATCCCCAAATTTTAATTTTATCTAAAACATTTTTAACAGTTATGTGATTTTTGTCTTTATTCTTAATTACACTACAATAGTTGGAATGTATAGACTTTCAGAAACAAATAAGTATTTGTTTAATTGAGCCAGCTATTTTTTCCTTCAATAGCTGTGATGTTGTTACTAACCAGCAAACCCTAGAATATTCAGTGTATATATATATATATATATATATATATATATATATATATGAAAGAAGATTAAAGTACACATGTAAGAAAAATTATTTTCTTCCTTTATTTTTTGAAGGTGTTTTTTTCTAGCCAATGCAAAATCAGTGACATGATAGATAATTTGCTAAGCAAAAGCAATACCAAATGATTCTCCTAAATTTCTTTTTCTACAAAAAGTAAATTCTGTCAAATTTTAAATAAAGGACTGTTTAGACTCAAGCTTATTTAGTCACATGTGAGCAATTTTATCCTAAAGACAAAGTTGTAGAATTTTGACTAAGGCACAACACCAGCTGCAACTGTGGATGAAACTGTCCAGAGTGGTCTGAGGCAAAAAAACAAATATTATCTCAGTGAACCCTAGCTTTCAGATACTATAAAATTTTAAGGCCAGAAAACTTTTATATTCACAAGAAATGTTTTGAAAGTGAGTGGGAGCTCTGAAATGCAAGAAACATTATACTGAGATTCCAACTGCCCTCTAGTGAAAAGGGCAGTCTGTTTAGAACTTTGTACCTTAATATTTGCTAGATGAGCTCATCCCATGTACTGGAGAAACCAAACAAGCTGCTAGCTGATGGTACTCTGTCTTCTAGAGAAACCACAAAAAGCTTGCCCCATCCACAGGCTTCTTCAGCTCAGTACATGCGAGAGAATCACAGCTGACTGGAGCAGGGTTGGGTGTCAGACCCAAAGGGAGCCCATGCATAGGGTCGTGAGCAGCCTAGGACATAATCTGATTACAGAGGTCTGCCAAGAACTCAATCAAGTCTTGTAATTTTTTCCTGGTTTTTTTGGATGTGTATCATCAGCAAAAGGAAGACACAGCAGCTGGTAGGTTTGAAGCATTTGAGATGACCCTTGTCTATTGTATTGGATAAAATAAGACAAAGCACTTGATTAGGCACGTAAAACAGGTGACCCTGTACTCCACAGCAAAAAAATGATCACCACCGTAAATCTTTTATCCCCTATTTATTACCATTTGTAATAAAGAATTTGGTCATTTGGTGTATATATAAAGAATATATACACATAATGTATACACATTACAAAACAATACTATAATGATCATGCATGAAGCCATCACCCAACCAAAAAATAAAACGTTGTTTGCCTCTATTCATGTATTTTCTCCTCATCCCATTTTCCTGCTTCCTTTCCAGGTCAGCACTAATCACTATTCTAAATTGTGTTTATTATTCTATTAATTTTTAAAACTTTGTCATAAATTTTATATGTATGCATTCAACATTAATCATACACAATTTATCTAGGTGGTTATCTGTTATTTTACTTTATCTTCATGTATGTTTTATTGTATTAATCTTCCAAAATTTATTGATAAATTCTGTTTAAAAAAGCAATTTTTATAATAGAAAAAGATACCATGACCCGTGCTGCTATGAGCTTTTTCCTAATTGCTCCTGCTACATACATAGGTACAAAATTTTCTCCTCAACATAACTAGAAGTAAAATTGCTGGATTGGATTGTACACAAAAGTTCTGCTTTTCAAGATAATGCCCAGTGGTTTTCCAATGTGATGGTACAAATCTTTACAATGGAGTTTGTGAGATACATGAAGAGTGAGTTAATGGTAGTACAAGTGAACTGTCATGAAGTAGAAACTCAAATGGAAGACAAGTGGCAATAAAGACATAAACAGGCCAATGTCGATGTAAGGCCAGCCCTGTAATATAGTGCTGTTCCTGGTAAAGTCAGGAAGAGTAACATAAGAGATCCAGAGCTATTGCTAGGTACTGAAATATTCTATTAATAACTTGTGAGAGTTGGCTGGGTGGCGCTGGGTAACACCTCCAGTAAAGTGTTGAATAGAAATGGTGATGTTAGGCATTGCTCTCCCCTTCTCAATTGTAAAGGGAAAGATTTCTTATTTTACCATAAAGTGTATTGTTTTTTTGCAGATTAGGGGAGTCCCAGTGAACACTAGCTTCCTAGGAGATTTTTTTTTTTTATCAAAAAATAGGTATTGGATTTTATCAAATGTTTTTTTCTGTATCTATCAGGGTAACTGTAGTTTTCCCTTTTTTGCTATTAATGTAGTAAGTTATTATTATTATTATTATTATTTAAGCTGAGCCATCCTGCTACCTATTGGCAGCTCAGCGGCTGCTCAGCTCTGGCTGGACTTGAACCGCTGTTGCTCAGAGCTCAAACTCTTGAGCGAGCTCTTAACCAACTGAGCCACTCAGCCGGCCTGTAGTAAGTTATTTTTTATGTGTTAAAGCAACATTGCCCTTCTTCCCACAATAAACCTAAATTTGTTGGGCTATTTTCTTGGGGATTTGTTCATCTATGCATTTAAGATATATGACTTTTCTGAAGCTTTCTTTCTTTGAAATGTTCCAGATAGGGTTCAGTATCAGTGTTACACTGGCTTCATAAAATGAATTAGATGTTTTTCTTTTTTCTCTATTCTTGGGAAGACTTCAAGGTTTTGATGAGTCTTTCTCCAATGTTTGGAAGATTTTATTAGCGAGTTCTTCTGGGCCTGGAATTTTCTTTGTGGGGAGGTTTTTGTTTCTGTTTTATTACAGTTTAAATGTTTTAACATAAAATAGACTATTTATATTTCCTTTCTCCTTCTGTACAAATTTATATATTACACCTAAATATTCAAATTTATTGGCAAAAAGTTGTACATAATATCTTTCTTTTAATGTCTGGGACTTTTATGTTAATGATTTTTACCTTCTCTAGTTTTCTTCTTGATCAGTTTTGCTAGATATTTATCAATATTAGTAGTACTGATTTTCTCTGGTATATATATGTTTGTTTACAATTTCATGAATTTCTGTTCTTTTCTTAATATATCTCTTTCTACATTCTTTGAGTTTAAATTGCTGGATTTTTTATTGTAACTTTTGCAATGGATGCCTACTTAATAAAATTTCAGACTTTCTTTTCTTCTGATACATACATTTAAGATTATAAATTTCCCTCAGACCATTGCTTTAGCTGAATCCCGCAAGTTTTAATAACATATTTTTATTATCCTTTATTTTTAAATATTTTGTAATTTTTATTATGATTTTATCTTTAATACATGGGTTATTTAGAAATGTATTACTGCTTTTTCTGCTCTACCCAGAGAGGGGTTCATATGACATTGTTTTGGGTTTCTATCATAACTTAAAGGGAAACTCACAATTTCCAGAGCCTTTGATGTCCTGCAAATGGAGAAAGATGTCCTCAAATTCATTGCAGCAGAGACTGACTTAGATGGCACCAGCCTTGACTTTCAAATGGAACAGTGCATTTCAAAAGGAAAAGTGATGGCATCAACGTCATAAATCTGAAGAGAAACTGGGAGAAGTTTCTGCTGGCAGCTCCTACTACCCTTGCTCTTGAAAACCTGGCTGATGTCAGTGTCAGGTCCTCCAGGATACTGGCCAGCGAGTTGTGTGGAAGTTTGCTGCTCCCACCGGAGCCACTGCTATTGCTGGTCACGTCACACCTGGAACCTTCACTACCCAGATCCCAGCAGCCTTCCAGGAGCTGCAACTCCCAGTGATTACTGCTGCCATGACTGAACCCAGCCTCTCACAGAGGCATCTTAGGCTAACCTGCCTACCACTGCCCTGCATAACACAGCCTCTCCTCTGCACTATGTGGACACTGCCCACCTTACAACAATGAGGGAGCCAACTCAGTGGGTCTCAGGTGGCAGATGATGGCCGGAAAGTACCACGCATGCCCAGCTCCTTCTCACGTGAGCACGCATGAGCGGTCACACCTGGTTTACTTCTGCAGAGAACCTGGAGAGACCCAAAAGGAAAGACAGGCCGCTGCTGAAAAGGCTGTGACCTAGGAGGAATTTCAGAGCGAATGGACTGCTTCCGCTCTGGAATTGACTGCTGTTCAACCTGAGGTTGCAGATGGGCTGAACATGTGAAGGTGCCCTGGTGCCTGGTCACTAGTTCCCTCCTGAAGCCTGGAGCGTCAGCCTGCCGCTGAAGCCAGGTGCACGGCTAATAGGTAGGAACAACCACTGAGTGGTCTTAAGCTCTTCTTAATTCTAAAACCAAAAAAAAAACAAAACAGAAATAATGACGAAGGTAAAAACATTTTCTAAAGAAACAAACAAATGAATTGCTTATTTTCTATTCGTTAATGGGTTTTTCTCACTGTATTTTTGGTATTCATTTCTAACTCAGTTCCACTCTGATCAGAGAGTATACTTGGATTTAACACTTGGGAAGGTTGTTGTGACTTCCTTTACAGTCCAGATTCCTATGTGATTATTTTACGTGTTCCATGTGAACTTGAATAGAATATGTATAATAAAGATGTAGAGTGCTGTGTTCCAGCAGTGAGTTTTACCCACATATGTTGTTCTACATTTCTATAGGTCTACTGATTATTTTGCCTGTTGTATCAGTTACTGAGATGCGTATGTTAAGTTCTTTTATGGTCTCGGTTTTGCCTATTTCTTTTTTTTGTTTATGTCAATTATGTTTTACATTTTGCAGACTATGTATACAAATTTAGGAGTGTTACACATTCCTAGTGGACTGCGTCTTTCATCATTTCAAATGTTCCTCTTGGTTTTTGGTAATAATTTTTGCCTTAAAGCCTACACTGACTATTAGTAGCATAGTGCTGCAAGCTTTCTTTTTGTTGGTGTTTGCATGGAATAATTTTCCACCCTTTTGCTTTCAACTTCTCTGGGCCTTATATTTAAGGTATATTACTATGTTTTCATTTCTTTTTAATAAATCTGACAACCCTGGTTCTAATGTGTGTTTCCCTAGAATATAGAGAGAATTTTAACTGCAATGTTTGGTCCATGTACAGTTAATGTAATACTAAAATATTTGAGGTTATATCTACCATCTTACTTCTCCTTTTTCCTTATCTTTTCTTGCTCTATTGATTAAATCTGGCCAGCTACAGGCCAAATCTACCCACACTCATTTGTTTACATATCGTTTATGGCTGCTTTTATACTGCAATATTAGAGCTGAACTAATACTTGATAAGTAATGAGCTGTTTCATCATAGAGTGGTATTCCAATACATGAGAAATAAAGTTTTCTGAAAGTTCTTTGATATATACAATTTTATGGAAAGTGGGATAAGATGTTTGTAGTACATATATACAATAAAGGACTCATATTCAGAACTTTTAAAATCAATATGTTAGTAAAAGGAGATAAGGAAAGAAACTCCAAAATAAAATGAACAAAAAATTTGAACACGAATTTCATGAATAAGGATACCCAAATGGCCGATAAGCATATAAAATATGTACTCAACTTTATTTAGACATTAGGAAAATGAACATTAAAACCACAATTCAATAAAGCCCATCTACAAGAATGTCTAAATTTTTTGAGGCAGAAAATAACAATTATTAGTAAGGCTATGGCCTTACTAATTTTTTATACACTGCTAATAGGAATGCAAATTGACATGCGTACAATCACTTTGAGAACTCTTTGGCGGTATTTACTGAAGCTGTGCATATGCCTACCTTACGAACTAGCACTTTTGCACATACCCAACAGATCTTCATGCACATGTTCACCAAAAGATCTAGACATGAGTCTTCTTAGTGGTGCTATTTATAATTGCACAAAACTAAAAACAACTCAAATGACCATCAACAGCAACTCGAATAAATAAATTGTGTTTTTTTTCCATAGAGGAGTACAAACACAATGTAAAGGAGCAAACTGCAGCTGCACACAAGGATGAACATTAAAAACATAATATTGAGTGAAAGAAGCCATACACACAAAAAAGTGCATATTAGCTGGTTCCATTAGCATAAAGTTCACAACCAGGCAAAACTATACTGCAAGAAATCAAGACAGTGATTTCCTTCTGGAGGGGTGTGGTGACTTGGAGGGGTTTGGAGGCATTTTCTTTGTACCTGTAGCGTTATGTTTCTTGATCATAGTACCGGTTACAAGTATGGGTAGTTTCTGAAAATTCTTCCATCAGGACACTTATGATGGGTATAATTTTCTGTATTATGGTATCCTTCAGTACATGTAGTTTTTAATTTTATGGAGACTTAATTTGATTAAGAGTACACTTCTTGATTTAGTAATTAAGAAATAATGTGATTATTTAGCATCTGATTTTACTTTTCTTTTCTCTGAAGCAAACTAACATATTTAGTATCTGTAGTCCAGAGTAGTTACCAGTGCAGTTGCTTATGCCTGACAAAGCCTCCACCATCTCTTGTTACCTTTCTTTGCTGTATTATTATACATTAAATATTTTATTATAAGTAAGAAAACAGTATGCTCAAGATGGAAAGAAAACTCATTGCACCTCCTTTCTAAGAAACCAGATGTCAGGCAGAATAAATTAAATACAATTAAAATAAAATATATGGATGGGGGGAAATCTTAATAATTCCACTGTGATTGTTGAATGTGTTATTGGATGCCTCGCTTTCTAAAGTATATATCAACAGATTAAAATTACAATATTTGCATACCTTTAGGACCAAGAAACATTTAAAACTTAAAGGGAGTTGTGTGAGAGTAATGCATAGAAAAAAATGAGTGTTTACTCTTTGACTACTGCGGGAACTCCTATTGATGACACATTTGACACTGTCCTCCATTGTCTCCCACATATGTCTGGCAAAACTGAAGGAATCTTGGGCCACAATGGCTCATTGGGTCCAGAAAGCATAATTAATTAGCTAGTTGAACTCAAGACCACTGCTGCTGGTCAAGCAGAGTAGGTGAGTTAGTTTCAAACACATTGCATATCATGACCAAAACAAAGAGCCTGCTTTGGTTTCAGTTATCTTCCATCCTAGAAGGGAAAGACAGACAACAAGTAAATGTAAAATCATGTCAGGTGGTAATGCTCTGTTGAAAATCAAGCAGCATGTGGGAGATAGTGAAGGACAGTGAGGAGAAGTTGACATTTTGTATATGGAGTGTTCAGGGAGGGCTTTGTACAAAATAACATTTGAGCACAGATTTCAAAGACATGAGGCAACAATCCTTGTAGATATCCATGGGAGAACTTTCCAGGCAGAGGAACTAGCAAGTGCAGTGGTCCTTAGCAGAAATGTGCTTAGCATGTTTAAGAAATAGGTGCCGTGGAGGAGCAAAGAGATGGAGAAATAAGGCCATCAAGCTGTGGGAGGGCAGATCTTATGGAGACTTATAAGCCATCTGAGATAAAGGGGAGGCCTTGGAGGTTCTGAGCAGGGAGTATGACCGGGGCTGCTGTATGAAGAACAGACTGTGAGATCAAGGATCTAAGTAGGGGATCAAGTTAAGCTATTGAAATAATCTAAATGGGAGACAGTGGGGGGCGGGCAACTAGAATGCTGCATTGCAGGTGGTAAAAAGTGTGTTCCAGTTCCAGATATGTTTTGAAGGCTGGGTTTTGTTTCTGGATTGACTTTTGGACATGAAGAAAAAGAAAAAGGAGTCAAGGTTGACTGTAAGGTTTGTGATTTGAGCATCCAGACAGATAAGTTGCCACAAATCAAAATGGGGAGAAGTGGAAGAGGAATTTTGGAGGTAAAATTAAGAGTTCCTTTTGGGTATGTTAGTTTTAAAATACTCATTAGACATCTAAATAGAGATGTTCTACAGTTGGGTGACTGAGATTCTGGAAAGCTTGAGAATAAAGGTATAAATTTTGGAGTCATCAGGGTATGGATTGTATTTGGAGACAAGGAAGAACTCCAAGGATTGAACCCAGATAATTTAATTGAACATAAAAATTTCATCAGATTTACAAATCTTTCAGGCTTTTCTCCTTAAGAGTTATGATTTTCAGGAAAGTAGCTCAAGGAGCCCTATAAAAAATATGTGTGGAGTACATAAACAGTCTTCACTTTGCATGTGTGCTACTAACAAAAAGACAACTCGAAAAAGGCAGGGCTTCAAGCTGGACAAAAATCTTGGAAAATACTTTTTCTTAATTTTCCTCAAAGGAAAAAAAACCAGCCCTCATTCTTGAATGCTTACATTCATGTCAGGATATAGTCCACATAAAAATGGACTGTTAATTCAACACAAGACATTTTACCCAACTTAATTTTTATTGTCTCCACCACCTGTTGTTATGAAACAGAAAATGAAGTGTGCATAAATGTTACATGTGCAGGGTCACCATGACCAATGATTTTATTTACATTCTTTATGAAAACAATCAGGGGGAAATTTGCTTATAGCCAAAATATTTATATTCAAGCACAAAAACGTAAAAGTTCCCAGGCTACACAAAGAGCTTCCACAGTTTGTCTGAGGAGTGGGGAACAGAGTGTCTAGAAAAAGCAGAATCTTACTTTTCACTGTATTCCCTTTGTGCTTATCGTGCATATATTTCCCTTTTTAAGGAAATATATTGTTCGATAAAACATAAATCAGATACAATTAATTAAATTTAAATTAAGCATAAGATCTTAACGGGGCTGGAAATACTGAGATCATCAGCTACTATAGAGCCAAAAAGCTCCAATGATTGCTACCATTGGTAAATTTATTGCCTCAGGTTCTATCAACCATATTAATGTTTTCTTTACCCCTTTTCTATTGCCCCTGAAAAGCAACTTTAACTTTATTGCTTTAGAGTCAATCAACTTTTTCCTTTTCCCCTCTTCTATTTGTTCTTACAAGACATACTCCTAATTAGATTAAGAACATTAGAGAACATAAACATTTTGAAAGATTATGATTTCTTACTACATGTAACTGAAAAGAAAAATGGCACTGAGTAAAAAGAAAAAAAAAGCATTATTTTTAAAATGAAAGAAAACATATATGGACGGATAACTGTATTTAACCTTTCTAGATTACCAGATTATCCTTTCAAAGATCCCTCTTTGCAAAATGCTTTAAGCACCTGCTTAGTCAGTCTATTACATAGACCAGTAGTTTTAACTGAGTCGTTATCTATGGGTTCCTAATCTCTCTATTATTTATCTTTCCCTTTGGTTCTTCTCTAGTATTCTGTACATACTCTCATGCACCTCACCCTAGGTCATAGTTGGTCAAAGGCTAAGGGAAAGTTCATATCACCCCACTGTATGACAACAGCAATCAGCCCATCAGAAGGTATGACAAAGGGCATTAAAAGTAAGTAAAATATTTCACGATGAGCACATTATAACAGATAAAACAGCTTATCTCCACAACAGATTCGTTCAAATAATATGTGATGATATATTTGTATTCATTTAGGAACCCTGATAATATTTAGGGATATTAATCATCCATAAATTTAAGAGTTGGGCAGCCTTGCTTCCATCTGCCCTTGACTAAAATGACAAACATCTTTGCATTAGATTGCCTTTGTTTCTCTAATTTTTCAAGCTAATTATTTTAGAGTGTCCTTGCTGACATCCCATATCTCTTTCTGCTTCATTATATTTAATTAGAGAATATTTCATCTACAGATTAAGATGACACAGCAAACCTGATGGTGACACTGTGACTAAGCTTTGCTGTTCTATTCTTAGAAGTAAGAGAATGCTTGGGAGGACAAGAGTGAATCATAAATACTTAGAGGGAAACCATGGCTTTCTGGTCTCCCTGAGGGTTTGCTCTTGTAATAGGTGTATTTTTTCTTGTGGATTGCTAGAAGATACTCTCATGGGACAAATACAATAAATATTATGGGACATGAACCCTCTAAGCAAGGGTGGTACCTGCACACACATCAGTGGAGTCTCTTTCCCTCAACCTGAGTTGAAGGGCTAGAAAAGAAATTCCTGGACTGCTGCGGGAACACCTGCTGATGACACACTTGCTTCTGTCTCCTATATGTGTCTTGCAAAGTTCCTGTCCCAGAAGTTTGTGTTTGGATGTTGTAATGGGAAAAAACATTTTTAGTTTTGAAGCTTATAAAATCTTTGTAAAAGCCTCTCTCTCTCTCTCTCTCTCTCTCTCTCTCTCTCTCTCTCTCTCTCTCTCTCTCTCTCTCTCTCTCTCAGTCAGAATTGGACTGGGACTTGGCCAAACTCCCATGGCATGAGCTTTCATGAAGCAATTAAATCTTTAGAATCTTCCCACTAAACAGTCTGTATATTTCTTTAAGTTACTCAGGGACTGAAAAAGAGTCCTAACTACATGTTGTCTGGATTCTGGTTGTCATAATACAAAACATCTCTGAATTTTTTCTGCCAGATTTGGCCAGTTTGGGGGAACACCCAGAATAAAAGCACCACACATGGTCCTTTGCTCCTCAGAAATCTCTTATTATTCTCTAAAATACAAAGGAAAAACATATATCTGGGTAAAGCTTTTCAAAACAAGAACTAGATATTTTATTAATTCACAATCAAATTTAGTGACTATACTAACATTTCACAAAAGAGAGAGGAGGAAGACTCCTTTAACATGTTTTTTATTATATAAAATATATGACTATAATTTAACCGTATATAATTCAAGAAACGATATACTTATTTACATGAAAGATAATTCTAATATTCTTTCTTTATTCTAACTCAGGTTTATAAGGTATTTAAGGTGCCAAATTAGACATTTTAAAATATGTTTACACCTGAGAAACCATCACTATAATCAACATGAAGAACATATCCGTCACGCCCCAAGGTTCATAATGCCCCATGGATAACCCCTCCCTTTTTGTTCCAGTCTACTAGCATTTCCTCTGTCCCCAGGCAATCAATGATCCCCTTTCTGTTCTAGATGAGTTTACACTTACTAGAATTGTATGTAAGTAGAATTGGATAACATGTAATCTTTGTCTGGATTCTCCCACTTAGAGTAATGATCTACAGAGCCATCCCTTTGTTGTATGTACCAGTAGTACTTTCCTTTTTACTGCTGAGTATTATTCTATTTTATGGATGTACCACAATTTGTTTATTCATTCACTGTTCATGAACATTTTGGGCTGCTTCTAGTTTTTGGCTGTTACAAAAAAAAAAAGATGCTTTGAGTATTTGTGTTCAAACATTTGTATAAACTATGCTTTCATTACTCTAGTATGAATAACTAGGAGTGGAATCACTGGATTATGAAGTAGGTATATGTTTAACTTTGGGGAAACTGCCAAAGTGTTCTCCTACCTAGTTGTACCATTTCCCATTTCCACCAGGAATATATGGGAGTTCCAGTGGTTCCACATCCTTGCCAACATATGACATGGCAGTCTTTTTGTGGGGGTGTATAGTGGTATCTCAGCATGGTTTTAATTTACATAGGATTGAGCATCTTCTCACATGCTTATGTGCCATCCATAAATCTCTGACCAAGTGTGTATTAAATCTTTTACTATTTCTGTTCTAGTGCTTGTATTCTTGTTATAATATTAAGTGTTGAGCATTTGTGTATCTTCTGGGTAGAAGTATTTTGTGAGATATGTGTGTAGCAAATATTTTTCCCAGTCTATGGCTCATTATTCATTCTCTTAACAGTGTCTTTTGAGGAGCAAATGTTCTTACCTTTGAATAAATCCAATTTTTCAACTTGTTCTTTTATGGATGGTGCTTTTGGTATTGCAGCTAAGAAAAATGTGGTGACCATCTTTGCTATCATATTTAAGAAATCCAAGATAACTAATTTTCTCCTAGATAATTTATACACTTAGGTTTTGGATTTAGGTCTGTAATCCATTTTGAGTTAGCTTTTGTATACCGTGCCAGGTATAAATCAAAGTTCATTCTCTTGCACATGAATATCCAATTGTTCCAGCACCATTTGTTGAAAAGATTATATTTTCTCCACTGAAATTGCCTGGGCACTTTTGTCAAAACTCAAGTAAATACACACACACACACACACACACACACACACACACACGGTGCCAAAAAATGTGTACACATTTTAAGAAAGGAAAAAAAATTGTATTAAAATTGTAATACTCAATATATACCAATAACAAAAGATGAATACAAGCCATGTGTTTACATTTTTTGGAAACCCTGGTATGTATGGATTCTTTGTTATGTTCCATTGATATTATTCTTTACCTATTTTTGCACCATTACTGCAGTATCTTGATTACTATAGATTTATAACAAGTCTTGAATTCAGTCAGTGTATGTCTTCCAACCTTACCATTCTTTCTAACATGGTATAACCTAGTCTAGTCCTTTTCATTATAATACAAATTTTAGAATTCGCTTGTCAATGTCTATACAAATTTTGCTGGGATTTTGATTAAAAGTTAATTTTTAGTTAGGGATAACAATATAATCTGTCACAGCATATAATAAGAGAAATGGAAAACAAGCAAAACCTAATTCATTAAGCTATGGTATTACTTTTTACAAGCAAGGAACAGAGAAAGTTGGAAATTTTTATATCAATTGTTTTTAATTTAGTACAAAAACCTTAAGCTGAGAATTAAGAATCAGATAGAAGAAAAAAAGACTATAAGGTGGTTATATGCTTCCCATGACTTGCTGACAGGAAGGATTCAATATATTTTAACCAATATTTCATAATAGAAAGCAGAACTAAACAGACAAGATCAAGCAATTAGGCAAATATCAAAAGTTTACTTTGTTGATTAAACGGAAAATAAGCCTAATTTTATAAAGAATTTTTATTCTATCATCCTGCTTTTAGAGTTTTAAAGACATTACCCTTAAATTTTATTGTTTTCTTCAACTACTTTTAGCTATATTACTTGAGGGCTATTTTGATGAGTGAAATCTTGGACCAGCAAGCTGGACACCATCTTGCTTCAGGAGAATTTACTTCTATCTAGGGCTGGAAAATTTTACTGTCATCTAGACATGGTGATAATATATTACAGGAGAGAAAGAAACTTCAACAAATCTGGTGAAAACTATTCTACAGTGACACCATTGCCTATAATCCAAAGTGACATCAAACTTATTGGACTGCTAGCAGTTTTTACTCCTTATCAATGTCCAGGAGATTCTAAAACCACCTCAAGGTCAAGGCTTAGTTATTAGCCCAGCTGTGGTCAAGATAGGATTCATCAATAAATGAACCAACTCAGGGAGGATGGGAAGATAATATATGTTATATAGCCTGAAAAAAATCAGTAAATTATAGTTGGACAGTTATGAAAAACAAAAACTATTTTTTCAGGGCATGGTCCAGGACTGCCTTTTCAGAATTATTGAAGGGTCTCTAGAATTTGCATTTTTAATGAGCTTCCCAAGTAATTATCATGCACATTATAATTTGAAGTCATTGTTCTGAAGTTTTTCACTTCGACCATTAGCAAATACATAAAGCACAAGATACTTCTTGTAGCACATGCACGATAAACAAAGAGAGAGTTAGAGGAGAAATCTGTGTGGCTACCAGAAGTTGTCGGTGAAAATATGGAACTAAGCTGAAACTTAAGGGAAAGAAGAAAATGCTCCCTTTAGATTTTAGAAGCAGAAAGATAGAAGGCGAAGAAAAGAAGGGATAAGCCTGTTATGTGAAAAGTCTGAAAAAGAATGACCAGAGTCTTATATAGAACATAATACTGGATAAGCAAGATGAAATCATATAGAGTTTGGCAAGGAAGTTTAGTTTTGATATAGTATTCACCTTCTTAAATTTGATGATGATATGATAAAAATCAGTTTAAAGTATTTAATCTGGCAAGTGTATAGATATAATAAAAATAATTACACACACACACACACACGAGGTCCGACATTAAGTTCACAAACATGTTGTAATCATGTTACTAACCTTTTTTCATATCAGAGGGGTTATTCATTATGAATTTCTACTAACTGGATAAACAGTTAACCAAGTTTACTATTTGGAGGTGCTGAAAAGGCTTCATGAAAAAGTTCCACAAAAACGACCTGCACTTTTCACCAACAATTCATGGCTCTTGCATCACGACAATGCACCAGCTCACACGGCACTGTCTGTGAGGGAGTTTTTAGCCAATAAACAAATAACTGTATTGGAACATCCTCCCTACTCACCTGATCTGGCCCCCAATGACTTCTTTCTTTACCCAAAAATAAAAGAAATATTGAAAGGAATACATTTTGATGACATTAAAAACATCAAGGGTAATACGACGACAGCTCTGATGGCCATTCCAGAAAAAAAGTTTCAAAATTGCTTTGAAGGGTGGACTAGGCACTGGCTTCAGGGCATAGCTTCCCAAGGGGAGAACTTAGAAGGTGACAGTAGTGATATTCAGCAATGTGGTACATAGCACTTTTTCTAGGATGAGTTCTCAAACTTAATTGTCCAAACTCTTGTGTGTATACATTTTATATATATATATATATATATATATATATATATATATATATATATATATATATATATATATATATATATATGAATTAGTCATAATAAAAAACAGAAGCAAAAATTGGGCCAAATAACAGCTTCATCAGTTATGCACTAAGAAGAGATAGATCTAGGCTCATTGTAGAGATAGAATAAAATGTGAAAGAAAATATTTTCACTATCGCCACTGTTATTCTTTATGCCAGAGTAGTAGTCAAGAATTCACTTTCCTTTTTGTTTCAATGGAAAGGAACATAAAAACAGGGAGGGGGGGAATCTAAAAAGTCAATTTATTTTGTTATCCATAATAACTAACTACAGATATTTAGTAGCCAAATGATTTCACAAAAGTTACTCTTCCATTAAACAAATCAGACTCAAGAAGAGTCTTTGCTATATAATGATGGTATTGCATTAAGATAATAGATACCAATTTCTATTCACTGCCATATTCTGTTTTTACCCGAACAGTGCATATATTGATTCATTAAATTGGCATATAACACATAAAGATTCAGTCAATCTTTAGTAATTCAGATATTAAAAATAAACACATTCTGAAAGATTTCGTTTTGTACATTACATGCATGTCGAAAGGAGCTGTTGGCTTCGTAAAATTGACTTTGTCACACATCTTTTCTTTTCAAGATTCTTTACGAATTCACTGTATTGCCATTATAGTAATAACTCTTGCTGTTTTATATCTTTCGGACCTGATGTTGCATATATTTTGGAAACTCTTCCTTTGAGGAGTTCTAAGACCAAAACACTTAGAAAATATTGGGAAGATTGCCTTGGGGAATCATTATATGCACTTGAGGCAAAGCTGGCAGGGGAAGCAATCAGTCAAAAAGGAAAATCTATGCAAGGAAAGTGGATGAGACTATTTCTAGTAATGTGTATGTGAAAAAACCACACATCATTGCAGTGTTAACATTTTTTTTTTTAAGATTTTTATTGGGGAATTGGGGGGATGGGAACAGTGCTGGGGAATTGGGGGAAGGGGAACAGACAAGTTGTTGTCCTTTTGTTCTTCAATCTAGTTGTGGAGGACGTTGCTTCACTGGCCCAAGTTGGCACCATCACCGCGCTCTTCCCGGGCGAGGCAGATCAGTCGCTGGCTTCTGGACAGCCACTCACTGCGGCTGTTGGCCGCTCACGCTGGCTGCTGGCTACACACGGTAGCCCATGGCAACCCACTGCCACAGGGGCTGCAGCCTACGCCGTCGGAGGCGACTCATGGCAGCCCAGCTCCAGGTTGAGCTGTTGTTCAGCATCTTAGCTGCGGAGGGCAGTGTCACTGACCCTCATATGTGGGATCTGAACCGGGGCCCTCTGGCATCCCAAACCAGTTCTTAACCATCGCACCACTCGGCCAGCCCAGTATTAACATTTTTTGTTTACTCAATATTAGCATTATGTATGTAGCAAATGACTTTGATGCCTCTACCTTTCCCTCAGTCCACCTGAGTGCAAAGCTGAAGTACACAGTATCTAGCAAGCTAACTTCCCATTTCAAGGGTCTGCCTCTCTTCTATGTTTGAGGCTACTTTTGACCCTATTCGACCAGGAAGTACTGGAATACTGAAGAGCTAAGGCCAGAAGAGTCTCCTTCAAACAAAAGGGGATGAGAGTTGGTAGATAGATGGCCCAGCATTCCTGTCATCGAGAAGGACAGGCACAGGAGCATTCCATTTGGTTTCTCAATGTGTGCCCCACGGGGTTGAACCCTAATTGCACACAGCAATAGCCCAGTCATTAACCCACTTTTTTTTGGCTTTTCTTACTTCCTTTTTCCTCTTTCCAACTTGATTACTTTGGGTTTCCCCAAATGTTTATCTCTTGGGGAAATCCAAACTAAGCAATGTACTAATATAAAACAAGGCCTGTTTATAGAAAATGTCTCCAAGAAGTCCTACTGCTACACAAAATTAAATTAAATTAGTTCTCCAAGGGTATCTAACATGTAAGCCATAATTTATTTCCACATTTCTTTACCATTCATTGAGTATATCATTATCATCCAGGAAATAAAACCATCATATTTATTAATGGTCTCCAGTAATTTATTAGTATTTCTTAAGTATATGTTTTGCAAGTGCTACAGTAGTTAAACAGGACCTGAGGGTCAGCCCCTAATGAATATGGTTTGGAATATACTGGGAGAAAATGCTTGCCATCTTTGATAGCTAAAATATCCATGAAGAAATATGTCAATAATAGCATCCTTAAGGGGCTTGACATTTAAAATCTTGCTAGATGTGGACTTAGCTGGTACGAGAGGTATACTAGTGGGATAGTTTTGAATTAGAGTGGAAAAGTTAAGAAGATGAAAGAGAATGTAGAAAGAGCTACCTTATCAGTTTCTTTAAGATTCTATATCTATCTCTCCAATGCAAAAGCACTCTGAGTTGGTAGTTTTCTTATTTCCTGTCTTCAGTTGCTCTCTCTGACTCTTGTCCACTTATCTATTCTTTTAAAATTTTTTTAAATCAGAGCAGATATTAGAAATGGAAAACTACTCAGAAGAGTGGTGAAGGCAGATGGATATTAGATACTACTTTACTCAAACCACCATCTTTCCCTCCTCATTTTCCTACCTCCAAATCTCCACATTTAAAGTAACTTCCTTACTTTCAAGTAAAAATATAAAACTCTGTTGGTATTGGGGGAAGTAGCATTTTACCCAAGCAACAAGATGCTATTTTAAAACTTTGATATTTTAAACCTCATTTTCCCAAGTTGAGAATATGGTGGCAAATATCTACTTAGAATGAATAATTTATAATAAACATGCTTTTTTTTTTGCTTTGATATGTCATTTTGATTTTTACAACATTATCTCTGACATTTTGCAGAGTTCTCCAAAAGTATGCATAGTATATAATGGCAATTATGAGAAATTCTTCATAGCATTTCATCACCTCTATCTTCCATTCCAAAATTACTGAATTTAGGGCTTATTTTCAGCACTAATTACCATCATTTAAATGTTTGGATGCTTTTTTATGTGATCTAAAAATATTTTAAATTAAAATAACCGTGAGTGGTAAAATAACAGAATTGCAGTCAACACAGTCCCCAGAACAAAGTCCTAATTCCCATAAACAATAGATCAGTTCCCAGAACGCTGAGGTAATGATGGACATTTCTGTCTATTAACTGAAGTGGCATCACCATGTGGCAATACTGTAAAAACAATTTGCAAGTCACTTGCCAACCTTGAAAGTATTCTTTATTTGTCTTTTCTATGTTATAAATAACACGTATTATTTTCACTTTTTTTCATAAAGATTTCATTAATATTTTATATTACTTGGTTGGTCAATTTACATGATTCAAATCCCTGTGAGACAGACATAGTGTATTTACATTAACGTTACAGAAAAATTCTAAATCCCAGTCTATCTAGGTTCAAGATGGGTGGTAAATAAGAGGTATGATCTCTAGTAATAAGATGACCCCAATTTTGTTATAATTGTTATGACAAGTAAGTATGAATTTTTATCTATTATATTAACATCTTAAGAACCTGTAAGAAACAAAGTAAATAAAGACCAGTTAAACAAACAAATAAACAAAAAAAGACATCAGTATAATCTGCACATAGGTAGAGGTGGAAACAAAAAAGAATAGAGAAGAAAAAACAATTGCCTAATTTATTATGGGAGACCTGGCAATAAATATAATGAGATATAAAATTATGTGACTATTCAGCTATTCAGAGTTCATTTTCACATTTCTGTATTCCAGCATGGCCTGTAAAATTTTGATAAATAACTTGGCAAAAGTAAAAGTAAATTTGGCTTACTTTGTAGTTGTTATCTATTTTCTGAAGAAAAAATTATGCAGGGAATGTTTTGACTCTAAAAAGGATACATTTCTCTATAATTAGTTTCTTATCTTGCTTGGCTGAGCAAGTGTGAAAAAGAAACTGCTCTGCATGTATGACAATAAACTAAGTGCACAAACTATTAGGAAGGTATGGTGGATATTAATAGAAAATCTGGATAAGAAAAACTATTCTTCATTTTCTTCATTTAGTTAAGTATGCTATGAAATAAAATGATTACAAACGAGGGAAACTGACTTTGCAGGCATCTTTGGTGATGTCTGTTTAAAAAGCATCACTTGCTCTTTTTCCATTTAGTTTTTAAGTGAAATGAATTAACATTAGAAATCCTTGAACTTCAAAAACCAACCTCTATGAAGACACCAAATTACTTAAGATGCCCATCGTGAACCAGGTGCTGTATAACTCACTGAGCCATAAAACTGGGAGTTCCCAGTACCACCCAGGAGAGAGTGCATATTTATTAGATGGGGCTCAAACAGGTTCTGAAGGCACAAGCAAGTGGTATGAACAATGATTGGTTTGGCACATGCCTCTCACCAAGGCTCCAGGATGCTCTAGACATAGAAAGGAAGAAGACAAAAAAGAAAGTAGCAGAAAAATCCATTAACATGATTTCCAGCAGGAACAGTAGCCAACCATGTTAATAGAGCACTCTTTCCCAAAGGGTGCTCCATCGAGCACTAGCTGTGTGACTGCTTGTAGCTATTATACATGCACATACAGAGACAAGTTCTGTGGTCAGTTAAATCTGAGAAACTCTTGAGTTCAACAAAAAGAATTTTAGTTTTGGGTCCTTGCATATTAGTGTATAGTTTTTCCTCACCTCTGAGATTTCTGTTCTATGTTTGATTATATAACCAACAGTGAGTCTTCTTAATGAAGTTTAAGAATTCTTTGCATGTCTGTATGTCTTTAAAATGTATGACCTTAAAACATATATGTCTATAGAATATAGTTTGCAACTATAAGCAAAAGAATGAGCTCTGAAGCCATTTGAAATAATCCTTTTTTTGGAATAATTTTGTCTCTAGCTTGCAATGCATTTAGCCTCAATCCTTTTAATATATTTTCAATTTTTAAATATTGCTTTTTCAAATTTGTTTTGTGAATATGTTCATGCTTACACAATCCAGGAGGTGAAACTATATAACTAGATAAGTTAAAGTTTTATTACCATCTCTCCCTTATCTACCTTGTTCCCCCCTTCCCCTATAGGCTATTTATGTTAATTTCTGGTTTGTCCTTTCAGTATTAATTTTTGTAAATAAACAAATACACACACACATGCACGCTCTCCCCTTTTTCTACCCAAGGTGACATAAAACAGATATAGATATAGATATACATAGGTATAGGTAGAGATGTATCATTTTGCACCTTTGTTCACTTAACACTATATCTTGACATACACCACATTGGTGTGTAGAGAATTTTCCTCATTCTTTTATTTTTTAAAGATTTTTTGGGGGGAACTGGGGGGATCAGAACAGTGTTGGGGAACTGGGGGAAGGGGAACATACAAGTTGCTGTCCTTTGTTCTTCAGTCTAGTTGTGGAGGACATTGCTTCACTGGCCCAAGTTGGCACCATCATTTCACTCTTCCCAGCCGAGGCAGATCAGTCGCCGGTTTCTGGACGGCCACTCGCTGCGGTTCATCATTCTTTTATATGTCTACCTACTATTCCATTGTGAGGTGTACCATACATTTGGGTTGTGTTTTATTTTTCTTTACTATTATTACATATATATGTAATTGAATTTATGTGTGTATGTAGTGGTGTGTGTGTGATTTTTAGTATAGTATACATACAGAGGGTGCCAAAAAAATGTATACACATTTTAAGAAAGGGAAAAACTGTATTAAAATTGTAATACTCAATATATACCGATAACAAAAGATAAATACAAGCCATGTGTATACATTTCGGTGGCACCCTCGGCATATAACACATATACACAAATACGATGAATAATATTTTGGTGATGTCATTCCTATTTATACTAGTACATTCTTAGATTACATTCCTAGAAGGTGGAATGCTAGATCAAAGGCTTATTTAATATGTAATTTGGGAAAATATTGCCAAATTTCTTTTTATAAGGGATATAACAATTTTGTGTTTCCAGCAGCACTATACGAGAGTGCCTATTTCATAACAACCATGCCAACAGAACAAAATGCCCAATGTTTGGATTGTTGTCAATCTTATAGGTTAGAAATAATATCTCTACATAGTTTTAATTTGCAGTTTTTTCTATAATAAGTGAGTTGAGCATCTTTAAATATCTTTAAACATCATTCAACTCAATTTTCACTTCTTCTTGTGAACTGCTTATCTTTTCCCCATATTTCTGAGACTATTGATCTTTTTCTTTCCCATTTTTAGTATTTTCTTTATATATTAGAAGTATAAGATGAAAATATCTTCTTCACAATGTGTGATTTTTCTTTTACCTTGTTTATGGTGATTTGCCATGCAGTTGTTTTTAAATAGTCAGATATACCAATCCTTCCTTAAATGAAAACACCATGAAGTTTTAGTTGTTTTCCCAATAATGGTGGTAAATGCTGGATTACCCCTCAGGATATTACTGAGGCTCAGAGAAAAGTGTGGTTTACCAGCATTCGCCCATTGAATTAGAGGAAGTGGTGCTTGGGTTAGAGCCCAGACCCCTGATCCTCCCCACTTCCCCACACTGCTTTAACTTAGGGCTCATTGGTTTCTAAATTCACAAATCACCATGGTAATGAAAAAGAATTATGGTCTCTTTATTCTACCTCTTTTTTTTTTTAAGATTTTTTTTTGGGGGGTATTGGGGGGAGGGGAACAGTGCAGGGGAATTGGGGGAAGGGGAACAGACAAGTTGCTGTCCTTTTGTTCTTCAGTCTAGTTGTGGAGGACGTTGCTTCACTGGCCCAAGTTGGCACCATCATTGCGCTCTTCCCTGGAGAGGCAGATCAGTCGCCGGCTTCTGGACGGCCGCTCACGCTGGCTGCTGGCTGCTCACGCTGGCTGCTGGCTACACACGGTAGCCCATGGCAACCCACTGACACAGGGGCTACAGCCTATGCCGTTGCCGGCGATTCATGGCAGCCCAGCTCCAGGTTGAGTTGTTGTTCAGCATCTTAGCTGTAGAGGGCAGTGTCACTGGCCCTCATATGTGGGACCCGAACCGGGGCCCTCTGGCATCCCAAGCCAGTTCTTAACCAACGCGCCACTCGGCCGGCCTCTATTCTACTTCTTAATGAACAAACTTTCCTTTTTATGTCTTACCTCTTCTTTGGAAACCTAACCAGGAGTTACTTGGACATTTTCTAGCTGGATGGAGGAAAAGCACAGGTGGAAATAGAAAGATGGCATTTGCAGTCCCTTCATGACACATCCCTTTCCCCACATGCAATGAGGAAAAACTGCTATGTAGATACCATTTTCCATGTTCCTTACTCCAACATTTCCCAATATTATAAACTGTGTCTTTGCACAGTCTCTCCCTCTCCAGATTGGATATTTAAAAGTAAAAGGAGAGTTTCTACTAAAGTTGAATCTTAACATACAGTGTAATCATATTATCATAACTTTTAATTCAGTCCAATCACATAAATATTGCTTGCAATGATTACTATGAACACTTTTTAGAATGTATTAAAAGGAGAGAGGAGAAAATGAAGCAGTAAGAATGTAAGATAGGGCCAGCCAAGTAGCGCATTCAATAAGAGCTGGCTTGGGATGCCAGAGGGCCCCGGTTAGGATCCCACATATGAGGGCCAGTGACACTGCCCTCTACAGCTAAGATGCTGAGCAACAGCTCAACATGGAACTGGGCTACCGTGAGTCGCTGGTGGTGTAGGCTGCAGCCCCTGCTGCAGTGGGTTGACATGGGCTACTGTGTGTAGCTAGTGGCCTGCATGAGCAGCCAGCAGCCTGCGTGAGCGGCCAGCAGTCGCAGTGAGCGGCTGTCCAGAAGCCGGCGACTGATCTGCCTCTCCAGGGAAGAGCGCAATGATGGTGCCAACTTGGGCCAGTGAAGCATCGCCCTCCACAGCTAGACCGAAGAACAAAAGGACAGCAATTTTTCTGTTCCCTTTCCCCCAATTCCCCAGCGCTGTTCCCATCCCCTAATTCCCCAATAAAAACCTTTAAAAAAAAAAAAAGAATGTAGGATATTTATACTTGTATCTCTGGACAACAATCAATTCAATAATCCATATCACACACACACACACACACACACACACACACACACACACACACACACACACACCTGTACATCTTTTGATGTCTGTTTACACTTACCCCAGTGATTCTACTTTCTTTCTCTACCTCCTTTGTTTCAATTCCACTTTCTCTAATTTCAGTTTTTCTCATCTATTCTGACCCAAAATTGACCAGATGGGTTAAGAAACCCAAGAAAATAATGTAGCAAGGACTTCTTTACAATGCAATAAATATTTCATGTCTTTTGGTTAATAAAAGGGCCAAAACTGCTTAACATGATCTTTTTTATTGCCTTGTCTTTAGTATTTTAAAAGGTTTTTTTTTTTACTCACCACTTTTATAAAAACAAATTATTCAAATAATGACTCATTAGTGTACAATTTCTTTAGCTAACAATTATACTTTGTTCTTTTTAATCATGAGAGCTCTTATATATTTGTTAAACACATTTTTTAAAATTTCCTCTACAACCAAGCAAAGCATGTTTCAGATGAATTCATCAAATCATTCACTGTATAGAAGTATCATAAATCAGAGAACATGTAAACCTAATACTTCATTGATACTGAAAATTCACTATATTGATCCATCACCAGCCAAGTACACTGTTGAAAGGAATTAACACTAAAGCAATGAAAACCTTATTTAATCATGTAAACATCATTGGTCAACAGTAGCTATTATAGTAAAAGAGAGCAAAATATATACATTGATTCTTTCATAATTGAACATCAAGCATTCAAAAAATGTTAGCCAACTAACTCACTTCAATTAATATGTTAAAGTACAGAATTATGGACCAAAGTACATATTCTAGACTGTAAGAAATAAAATGTATATCTATGGTTAAGTAATTTTGCAGCATTGCAAGTCATTCTCACAAGTCACCAGGCCTTCCAAATGTTTTTGAGCCTGAAAAGTCTTGCCTCTCTGTTCTCTAATAAGTCTCCCCGCTCCTAGATATTACTTTCTCTTTTTCTCAACTCCATATCTCTCAAGGCTAAGTGAATCTGCCCCAGAGCACTGTAGTAATTTTCAAAGTATGTTTGGCCTAAAATATTTAGCAACATGGGTTAAAATTGATCATTTTCCTGGAATTTTCCAGACAATTACTTCGATTTTTCACTTTACTTTGCTTCAATAATCATATCCTTAATACACGCAAAATCTAATGTGTGTTTTACATAATGCAAACATTTAAAAAAGGCTTAAAAGGTATAGAGGATTGAAATGTACCACACACACACCCCCAAAAAAAAACCAAAAACATGTCCAACTCTTAACCCTGGAATCCGTTAATGTGACCTTATATGGAAACAGAGTCTTTATGGGTTTAATGAAGTTAAGGATCTTGAGATTGAATCACCCTGATTTAGAATGAGCCCTAAATTCAACAGCTGGTGTCCTTATAAGAAAAAGGAGAGGGAGATGTGAGACACAGACATACAGAGAAGAAGGTGATGTGAAGATGGAACAGAGATGGGTGTGTTGAAGCTGTAAGCCAAGTGATACCAAAGACTGATCACCAGCAGTTACCAGAAGCTAGCAGAGACGCAGAGAATGGATTCTACTTCAGAGCCTCCAGAAAGAACCAACCCTGTTGACACTTTAATTTTGAACTTCTGACCCCCAGAACTGTGAGGGAATAAATTTTTGTTGTTCTCAGCCACCTTATTTGTGGTAATTTGTTATAATAGCCCTGGGAAAGTAATACAAATGTTTAAGCAATAAGACCGATATTAGTTGCAGAGAATCTAAAACCAGTGATTCACGTGCACAGTAGTGTATAGGCTACCCCCATTTCTGGTTTCCACCTGCCGTTTTACTTATACTAATTTACAAATTAATACTTTCAATACTATTCACAGTCTTCAAGCTGACATAATCCTCCAAATTTTAGAGGCCATTTGGAAAATATTCTCTTATCTTCTTACCATAGCATCGTTTCCTTTTGCTCCATCTCCCAAAATGTTTCACTCAGTTAACTGCCAAGGGAAGATTTGGGAAAGATAGGTCACCTGTTCTCTTATGAATGCCATTGGCAATAATAACCAAAAGAAGGATATTTCCTATGTTTTCCAGTGTGGAAAAGGAGTACATACCTAGACAGTTACTCTGTTCTCTCAGTCTCTAAGTTTCAGAAGAAAGACCTGGATCCCGGGAAGAACAATATTCCTCAAAAATATACCTGATGGACCGGCCAAGTGGCACGATGGTTTAGAACTGGCTTGGGATGCCAGAGGGCCCCGGTTCAGATCCCACATATGAGGGCCAGTGACACTGCCCTCTACAGCTAAGATGCTGAACAACAGCTCAACCTGGAGCTGGGCTGCCGTGAGTCACCTGCGACGGCTAGGCTGCAGCCCCTGTGGCAGTGGGTTGCCATGGGCTACCGTGTGTAGCCAGCAGCCAGCGTGAGCGGCCAGCAGCCACAGTGAGCGGCCATCCAGAGGCCGGCGACTGATCTGCCTCACCCGGGAAGAGCGCAATGATGGTGCCAACTTGGGCCAGTGAAGCAACATCCTCCACAACTAGACTGAAGAACAAAAACGACAGCAACTTGTCTGTTCCCCTTCCCCAATTCCCCAGCACTGTTCCCATCCCCCCAATTCCCCAATAGAAATTTCTTAAAGAAAAAGAAAAACATACCTGAATACTTTTGGTCAAGTTCTTGGCTAGTGTATGACTATTTTTGGTTATAGGTCATTCTCCCAAATATAGGCCAAGCAATATATTCCCAGGAAGAAATAGCATAAATAATAGATTGTTCCCAATGCCTCCATCTTAGAATTCTTTTATTGATTTGCTCCATCAACAATTATTTAGCCTTTGTTTTTATTTGGACATTGAGTTAGGTACAGGGAACCCAAATTAATTTAAGAAATGGGCCTTAAGTGGATAGAGGAATCAGAGAATAAGGAAATAAATTACAGTGTGGTATTAAAAAGAACTATTACAGAGATACGGACAAAATGTTATGAAAACAAAAAGAATGGAACAACTAACCCTGCCTGGCAAGACTTAGAAAGACATCACCATATCACTTCCAGGAAGGATCCACGGAGGAGGTTGTTGCCCCATGAAAAATGTAGAAAGCAGTGGAGGGGAAATGAGAACAAAAGGGAAGGGTGGTAAAATTTCCCAGGATTCTTACACACCTTGCAAAAGTGTGTGTGTTCTCTGGCATAAAAGGGAGATGTAGCCTTATTCAAATTAATTCCAACTTATATAATTGCAATAGTGAAGATGAAGTCACTGAAATCTGAATTGTCACTAGCAAGAGGGGTTAGGATCACCCAGAAACAGCCAAGTCAGACAAGCCACAGGTCTTCCTCCCAGTCTTAGTGGCTGCTCCGTAGAGTCCCTGAGTGCTGTTGGCTGTTTTCCTAAAGAAAGCCTGGAGCCACATACCCAGAAGATGACACATAGCTTTATATTACTGAAGAAGAAAATGTTCTGGGAGAGAAGAGGAGGAAGCAGCTCTAGTCCAAGCAGAGAAAAAAAACCAAGCTCATCACTAAAGAGAGAGGTTCTAAACCAAAACATTCACATTGCTTAATGGAAAACACACTGGATTGTTTATTGTTTTATCACCTTAGTTAATTATTGCTCAGCTCTGCACTTCCATGTGCCTGTGTGGAAAGTGTATAGAAGCATTTCTATAAAGCAATGAAAGTAGTTTGCACACAAACCTGCCTGAACCCCCACGTTTACATAAAGGATTTTCTTGATAATCACCCAGGAAAGTCATCTACTGGTGTGTTGAGATGCCCAGCAACAAATGAAACTTGGGCTTCTATTTCTGTCTTTTTTCATTCTCTGGTTACAAGTGTGTCAGACATTCTCCTAGGAATCACTGGAGGTGGCCCCAACCTGAACAGCAGTGGGCATCTTGGACTAGTTGGAGGCTGATGCCAAGAATAGTAAATCATTTTGAGGCATAGAAAGTACCCCCATCAGAATGGGGGGTGGGGAGGAAGTATCCAAAAATGAAACTTGAAGGGACTATCTCCTCAGAAAGTGTTTAACAGTTCCATTGTACAGTAAAAGAGGTTTACTTAAACTTTGTTTTAAGTGTTTATGAGAAACAGCTGCTGTCTCCTAATGATCCCTGTGGGTGTTGTTGGAGTCCTCAGAGGCAGATGCTTAATTCAACCCTGACCAGTGCCTGCAGCATCTGGGATCCTGATGGTGCCGCAGTCAAAGAGCCAGGCACTGATGGGAGGAAGTAAAAATGTGTCATATAACTATATCAAAATGGGTAGGGAGGGTGCAGCCACCCAGCTCAATCTTCATCTACCAAAACAGGAAGTCAAAGAGAAGGTCGAAAATTGATCAATAAAAATAACTGTAGACATGTGTCATTGAGAAATATGGAAGTAAAAACCAGAAGAAACTGCCAGAGGAGGTGAAAATGGCTGGCTTTGGATACCTGGAATGAAGATAAGACCAGGTTAGGCCAAGAGACATCCATATTTTTAATATAAACCTTTATTATGAATAATGAATATTCATTCCTTTCTTAAAATGTTTGAATTTAAGGAAACAAAAGAAAAAAATACTCTATCACCTGAAAAAATCCAAAACTGATGTTTCATTGGATGATAATTAGGTACATTTCAAATAAACCAATGTACTTTCATTGCTTTTTTAAAAATCTAGTAATTTTATTTTTTTTTAACATAACTCCTAATTAACTGGTTTAAAGAAATCCATGGACCTTCATGACTCAGATTCACAATCAAACACAGAGGCTAGCTGCCCAGGGTCACTGGTCAGGATTGATTTAGTATTTGCCTCTCAGGACATTTTCCTGTGTTTTGGTCCATGTTTTCTTTCTGCCTCCTTGTCTAGGCTTATGTGGCTGTCATTCCTGGCTTTGACTTCATCTCATTATCTCCATAGCTATAGACCAGTGGGTCTCTGACATGGCTGAACATTAGATCACCTAGGGGAATTTCGTAAAAATAATGATACCCAGACCCAGGTGAATTAAATTCAAATAACTGGGTACAGGGCCCAAGCTTTGGCATCATTTAAAAGTTTCCAGATGATTCTAGTGGGCCACCAGGTTTACTAACCACTGTTGTAGACACTTGTTTCTGTTGTGGCTTTGTTGTCTGGAATGCAGTTTGGTGATTAAGTCATGACACCAAGACAGACAGAGCCTGGAAGAATATTTTCATCCCTGTCTGGCCCTTCCCTGTGTCAGGCCCTTGAAATTTGATCCAATAGACTATAAACATTTGTGTCTCTCCAAATTTCATATGTTGAAACCCAATGTGATGGTATTTGAAGGTAGGGCCTTTGGGAGGTGATTAGGTCATGAGAATAGAGCCCTCATGAACGGGATTAGAGGCTTTATAAAAGAGGCCCAAGAGAGCTTTCTTGCCTTTTCTATAATACCAGGGAGAATACGGCCATCTACGCATACGAACCAGGAAGTGAGCTCTCACCAGACAGCAAGTCTGTTGGTGCCTTGATGTTGGACTTTTCAGGCTCTCAACTGTGAGAAATAATTGTTTGGTGATTAAGCCAGTCAGTGTATTGTATTTTTGTTATAGCAGTACAAACAGATTAAGATAGTGCCAACTCCAATGTGGAATCTATCTTTATGTCTTTTTTATTACAAGGGCTTTCATTGCTATCTCTTTGCTTTTGTTTTCCATATATCCAATACATTTGGCTAACCCCAGTAAAACAGTTAAAGTAGAGAGAAACACCTAGCTAATTGAAGCTAATAAAAATGTATATTTGACGTATGCAGATTTTTTTTTTTAATCTCTTTCACTGGAACTTGTGGAAAGTGTCTCAGTTCTTGAATTTATTTTGGTAGCAGAGAGACAGACCTGACTTTATTCATAAGATATGGCTTCATTTTAGCTAGTGTACCAGAAGCTATGTGAGATTTTTTTTTTTTTTATGGAGTTTCCTTGATTTTGTCTTCTTAGAAGCAGGGACTCTTCTGCCAAAAGAACATGACTTTAGTTTATTCAGAAAATCTTTCTATGAAAGTGGTTTTATGGGTTTTTAAGAAAAACCACAATTCATAACACTTGGTTTTCTGAAAACTAAATTTATATATATATGTATGAGTATGTGTGTATAAAATATATCATGTCCCTACCTGGTGTTTATTAAGAACTATACGAAAAGAACTCCTTTTTTCTATAATCATTTAACTATTTTTATGAAAATTAAAATTAAGGTACATGTTTACATTTCACCTTTCTTATGAAAATTTTCTTCAAATAATTTTAGTGAATGTAACCATAAATGTACAGTTATATATTTATGGCAGTTCAATGTTAACTTTTCAAATTCTAAAACTCATATTTTGTTGCAATGAAAAAAATAAGATCTAACCCAAATTAAACCTCAGAATTTCATTTTTTACAAATAATTTATCTCATACCAGAAAAAAAAATAATTTAGCAGAGCTGTAAGAGACAAATAGATTCATTTTAGTTTAGCCATTTATCTTTGCCCACTTTCTGATGTATGTAATAATAAATGAAAAAATGAAGTGAACAATAATGATGCAAAAAAAGCAAAAAGACATAAAGTATTGATACTCTGTTCTTTTGTGCATTGTCGGTGGATTTTGTTTCCATGTAATATATAAAAAATACATATGAACACATGAAAGACTAAAGCTATGGTTAACATAATAATAACAGAAAATACTTTGTAGAATTGACACTTCTGGGAGTGAGATGTACCCATTTTCTATACTCAGGAGCCTAACTGTGGTCTGTCTAGTCCAAAGAAAGTGATAAAATTAAAGACTTTACCTGAAGGTGTGGATTGTCTATCACCTTTCAAAATTTCAAAGTAGATTATAGCAATCTGATATAAATCATAATGCTTAAAGAATATATTATTATATACCATGTATATTAAAAAATGATTAGCTTCTAGAAACAAAAGTCAAATGGAGATTAATTTAATTACATTCATAAAATTAAAATTAGAAACTGGAGAAAAGACTGTTTTTTAAAAATATAGCTTTTTTCCTATTTTTCCATGCATCTAGTCAGACTTTTACTCTTACCCAAAAGTGCAAGTTCTCTTCAAGACAGGCTCATCAGGGATAGTATTTGGGTCACATAATTTATTGTGATATAGAATATATTACTATAAAATTTTCTTTGCAAAAATGACTAAATTTGATACAACTATTTTAAAAAATAGGTAATTTGTACAATAAATCTGTTGCCCTGATTTATGAGAGAAAAATGAAAACCTTTTTTCCTAAAAGGGTTTTATGGGTTTTATGTAGTGTGCTATAATTCTTTAAAATCTGTTTCTCCTCTTTCTAATCATTTTATGTCTTAAAATCTGTTGTATTGAAAAGAAAAGCTGCCCATCTCCTGTCTCACATCCTCTGAGAGTTTCATATTAAATTCATCCTCAGTGATTTTGTCTGGTTTGTTGAAAAATGAGATGAGAGATCTGGGCTGTTATTCCAGAATCTAGAAGCGAAGATAGGGAGAGAGGGGTGGAAGTGGTCCATTGGCTGCAAGGAATAGAAAAAAGAAATATCTTCAAGGGCTGGCCGAGTGGCATGTTGGTTAGGAGTCGGCTTGGGACGCTAGCTTTGAGCAGCAGGGCCCCAGTTCAGATCCCACATGAGGGTCAGTGATGCTGCGCTCTCTACAACTAAGATGGTGAACAACAGCTCCACCTGGAGCTGGGCTGCTGTGAGTCTCCAACAATGGCGTAGGCTGCAGTGAGGTTAGCAGGCAGCGGGCATGAGCTGCCGTGAGTGGCTGTTCAATGGCCGGCGAGTGATTGCCTCACCCGGGAAGAGTGCAGTGATAATACCAACATGGGCCAGTGAAGCGATGTCCTCCACAACTAGACTGAAGAACAAAAGGACAGCAACTTGTCTATTCCCCTTCCCCAATTCCCCAACGCTGTTCCCCTCCCCCAATTGCCCAATAAAATCTTTTAAAAAAAAAAAAAAAGAAATATCTTCAAGGTAGTAGGCAGGGGAATGGTTGGTTCAGCTGGTGGTCTGTCCAACATTCATTCATGTTTCATCTTTTCTCACCTCGTCTTCCATTATCCAACCTATGCTGAGCTCTGGTGATAGACCCTGAATAGTAAGCCAATCTGGATATGGAATTCCACTCCAAATATTTTTTTAATTGTTTTTTATATTTTTCAACTATGGTTGACTTTCAATACTAGTTTTGATACTAGTTCAATATTAGTTTCAAGCACACAACATACAACATAGTGTTTAGACATTTAACTTACCTACCTGACACCATACACAAATATTCTTGATCTAGGTTTGGGTGAGCATCAGGCCCAATCAGAATGAAGGAAAGGATATACTCCATGGTTTAGGGAAAGGAGAATATTCTATTTTTTTCTACTATATATGAGTAATGAAGGTGGTTGTTCCATTTGCTGCTGGTTGCATCTTGCAACAATGAAAGAAGCCAACTTGAGGACCAAGCTGACAATAGAGAGTGAAAAGCAGTTAGTCACAGAGAAAAATAAATTGTGTCTTACCTCTGATCATATAATTGCTACTCATCACTACCCTAGCTATAGACATGGGTATGTGTGATAAATGTCCTCTTTGTTTAAGCCCATTTGAGCTGTCATTCCTGTTACCCACAGCCAGGAGCATTCTAATCTTTACAAAGTTATAATCAAAGTTGACAGCCCAGCTGAAGCAGCAGTCTGAAGGATGTCCATATAAAGGGGGAAAGCAAGAAGATATGGGATAGAAATGAGAGATACCAAAAGAGAACAAGTAGATTCAGAACGGAGAGCAAGAGAAAGCCAAGAGCAGTTTCTCAACTTAGCACTATTGACATTTGGGATAGATAATTCTTTGTTGTGGGAAGCTGTTCCATGCACTATAAAATGTTTAGCATCTGTCTCTACCCATTAGATGCCAGTAGCACCCTGTCCCACACACATACACTGACACACACAGTATGACAATTAAAAATGTCTTCAGACATCGCCTAACGTACCCTGGGAGACAAAGTAGTCCCTTGTGAGAATCACTGGTCTAGAGGAATTCTCTGGGGCACTGGGACCATAGCTGCTTGGCTTTAGTAAAGCAAGCTGCAGGTTTGCCTGGGGTGGGAACAGATAAAATAATGGTATTATGGTTCAGATAATCTCCTATGTGTCCAGTAGCACTAAATTCTTGTGCCACTCATTTCGGACCTTTACTTTTATGGTCTGCTACCAATTCAGTAACTTCTCTGTGCTTTGGTTTCTTCATAAAGAAAATGGGCATGATAGTGGCCCCTGCATCACAGGGCTATAAGAAGGATCAAATAAGATGATGCATGTGAAATTCTTCTAAAAGTGCCCGGCACATAGTAATTTTAAGTAAATGTTAACTATTATTAACATTTTTTATTATTATTAGTAGTAGTATTATTATCATTATTATTATTATCAAACCCATACCCTCAGGAGCCATGGCCTCTGTGGGACCTTCAGGTAATCAGGCAGAGACTGCTATGGATTAGAGAATCTTGGAAGTAATCATATGAAGTCCATATGCTATGGACTTCATAGCATATGACAGTAAGCAATGAGGATGTCTCAGGTTCCAGGTTCATGTGTGAGAGTTTTCTGAGGTTTACAATGGCAAAACAACTTTCCTCAGGATGAAAATCTTTCACTGTCCTTTCTAAGTTGACTTCTCCCTCATTCCATTACGTGACAATTCATATCTGTAGTGGAGAGCAAGAGAAGAGGAGAGAAATCCTACAAATATAACCATTATCTCCAATACTAGCATTTTTACCTAGGGAAGAGTTAGGAGGGAGGAACGTGGAGGGTCAGTCTTATCTTCTCTATGACTTTCTCTTTCAATTCTGTTGTGTTTCTCTTCACCTTGCTAAGCACAATGTACATTCACTTATTCAATTAATTCAATAAATAGATATCAAAAATCTAGGATGTACAAGGGAGTGATGAACGCAGTTGTAGGAAACCAGCCAGAGAGCAGTGAGGGTGTGTAAGGGGGTGCAGATCTTGTGATGCCTGGTTGGCCATTGAAAAAACACGGCATTCTACTCTGAGAAAGATAAGTCAGTAGGTTTTAAAAGCTTTTGCCAGAAAAGTGATCATATTTCACTTTATATACCTAATAGGAACTTTATTAACACTTGTATGAATGGCCTCATTAGCCAGTGTTTACTAAGAATTAATTACATGTTAATGGCTATATCAACTAAAAGCAAGTCCTTGGAGGGACTTCTGATTTGAAGGTTATGAAGAGGTCAGTAATTTTTCTCCCCAAACAATAATATGACACTGGGAGGAAATGTTAAAAATAATTAATTTAGGGGATTGGATATTGCCAAAGGCAGACAACAAATTAAAAAGAATTTATACTCGACAAACTGTTAGCAAGACTCTGTGGCAGGAGACTCTTGCCTGGAGCAGTTCCCCTCCTTCCCCCAAGCTTGGTGGTTAAAATCTTGCAGCTTTGCTGTCAGAGAGCAGACTCAATTTGGGGCAGAGGTAGAAATTCTTTCTTTGCCATCCGAAAGTTGTGAATTGAGCTGAGAATGAACAGGGAAATCCCACAGCTTTGTAACTTTGAGGTTTCATTTTTGCCAGTAATTTAGCAGAGTGATTTTCAAAATGAGAAATCCTAGAAATGAGTGATCCTGGAAATGTGGCTAGTGTGAGGAACATAATGTTTTATGTTTTATTTTAATTCATTTAAAATTTAAAAGCCCTGTGTGGCTACCATATTGGACAGCACAGGTATATACAATCAAAGTCAAGGATGAATGATCAGGACCCTGAGGGCAGCTGCCCCCATTAAAAATCGGGATCCGTTGCCCAGTTTCAGACCTTCAGCCAGTTTTCACACCTGGAACTCATTGATTGAAGGAGAGGCTACAACACCATGAATACGTACCCTGCAACATCACAGCAAAGATATGTGATAATGATCCATCCAATCCTTCCTCAAAGGAACCTACAACCATTTATTCAGGTAACTGCACTGGGGAAAAAGGAACAGCAAGACATTGAGGATTGTAAGATACAGAGTTGAAGTTGACAGTGTTACACAAACAAGAATAGTTCAAGACTACTGGAGATGTATGGTGTCGTGATGAGGAAGAAGTTCAGATAATGTGTAACATACTTTTCAATGCAGAGCAGTGTTTCTCAACCTTTTGTTCATTGTCACCCCTTTAAGAAGTCTTTTCTGACACCTTTTTTCCTAATTGCCTCTTCCCCCATGAAATTAAATACTTAGTAATAAGATTTTGTTGGGTAGAGTTGAGTTTGGAGGGCCACAAACCATTGTAATAACCAAGATATTTTCAACTGCCCCTACCCAAGAGCCGACATTCATTGTATATGAACAAGGTGAAAAGCACCACTCTAGGCACTATAAGGAATAAAAATCTAAATTAGACAGTCTCTTCAGGTCTCTTATTTGCTAGAAGAGGATCAAGCATAGTACAGAATACCATAGAAAGTGGACTTTGTCAGATTGGCAAGATGCAGTGAGGGATTCATTCCAACAGAGGTTTTTACTGCAAAGACCATTGCTCCTAATTCTCTGTTTTATGACTACATAAACCCATAGACAGATGATACCCCACAGGTTTGGGGAGAACATTTCTCCTACTTCACATGAACTGAGTATCTCTTCAAATAGCTACCTTCCTTTTCACCCCCTACACATCAATCAGACACCATCCATGAGACCAGTAATGTTTTCTTTTCCAGTAGGCCATGGGACAAATTGTACTTTTAAGTGTTTCAGAGGTTTGAGTCAGGATTAGCTGGCATTTCTAGGAAATGATGAGAAACCTGTTCTTTAGAAGTGACTCTGCTCTTGAAATGGGAGCCTCAGGTTTCAATGTTTAATTGTCTCATGGAGAAGTGGAAGCAGGGAATTTCTAAAATTCCCATACTTTAAAAGAATCAGAAGGAAGTAAAAAGAATAAATCAGCGACTACTGGATAGCTTTGGAAGACTGGCTTATACAGGACTAGCCTATAACAGGGCAACATTGGTGCTTCCTGCTGTGTTGCTAGGCGTCAAACTATTATTTTTCAGATATTATCAAATTCCCTCATTCTAAATTCATAAATGCCTATATCTTTAAAAGGGGTGGGTCTTATAGACATTAACTGAATTGTTTAATGTTATACCTGCTGTCTGAAAATCTCTCAAAAATGTCAAAAACGTTGATAATAAGCCTTCATGGATCAAATCTATTTTTTAAAAATCCCTTGATTTCCACCTTTGGTAAATAAAGCTACTTTACGGAGCAGGTGGGTCTCTAATCCTGACTCTTTATCAGCAGACACTAAACAAAAGGCGTTGAATGATGCTCAGGAGAGTGCTAAACTGAAGATCAAAGGACCAGTTGGGGCTTGTCTGTGAGCTACTCTTTGAAGTTCCTATCTGGGCTTGATTTTCCTCAGTCTTCACAGTTCATGTTCCTCTACCATTTCAGACACTCCTGAGGATAAAATTCCAAACACCTGGCTATTTTTTTTTATTTGAAATCTATTAGCTTTTATTGTAAAGTACTGCATGTTTTCTTATAAGAAACTTTAAAAAAAAAACCAAATGAGCAAAAGTAAAATACAGTCTAAATACTTATAATTCCAACTACTCAGAGGAAATTATTAACTTTTTGTTATGTATAGTTCCAAACTTTTCACTCCCCCCAAAAAACTAAATATATATCATAATATTGACAACAACTGTCATCTAACAACTATACTTATACAGCAGCATCTATTCAAATAGCTGCATAGTATTCTAATCTGCTTAACAAATTGCTACTAGTTTTCTAAATACAGATAGATATGTCCTCATTTTCTCATTACAAACAGCATTTAAGGACTATATCTGGTGCTAAGTATTTGTGCATCTCTTTAATTATTTCCTTGAGAAAAATCGATAGTTTAAAACACTAGATTTTTTAAAATACTTTTTCCAAGTTGTTTAAAAAAGAGAGAAAGAGTAAGACAAAGAGTCCTAGAATCTTTAAAAGTCATTTGGTATATTTAAATATGGCTGCATTTCATGATTAATGATTTATTTGCTTTTTTAGCCATACACTTTCAAAAGGTCATTGAAACTGGTTACAAGCAAATTTATATGCATGCATAAAGAAAAGCATTAAAAGTAAAAGAGAGATGAGAAACTATATAGTGTAAAGAAGCAGCCGTGACTTAATTTTCAGTTAACTTTAATATTCTAACAGCCATGGTAAAAAGAAAACCTTACAGGTGAGGAAATTCTCATTTTCTGATAAAAAGAAGCACATCAATTCGAGAGAGTCGAACTGTTTTCTGGCACTAAAGATAAAGAAATGTATCCCGTGTGTCCTTCTGTGAAGACATTGACCAATGACAATTTTTCATCCAACATTTCTACTTTTTTATAAAGCCAAGAGAACAATATGACATTTTATTTCAGGGAAAACATTTCGATAAGAAAATCTAGTACAGTCCATGTGGATGGCTTTTGATCTAACTTGCTGCAAGGATAGAACCTGGGGGAATGTATCATGATGGTCCCATAGGTGGCTTCTGCCCAGCATCTCTTACTTTAATCACAATCTGGCAGAAGCTAAATAGTTGGGGACTCCAAAACTGCCTGACAGCAGGGTCAGCGTTTACCTCAGATCTTAAAATTGGTTCAAAAGACTGCGTGACCGCTACGGTGAACCCCGTAAAGCAAGACGGAGGTGACTGGGCCTGGCAATGTTTAAGGTCAGCTATGATTGTCAGTGAGCTGCCTTACCACAGAGGAATCTCAGGAGAATTTGAGTAGAATGAAGGCTGCCAACACAAAAGCCCTCAGGTTACACTAAGTGTGTCATGAGGCCTTGTGCAGACAGCAGCAAACTGGAGATGCTTTCCTCATGGCAGCCAGTTGGGACCCCTGCTGACAGTAACTACTTTGGAGTAGCAGTGCTTTCTGTTCAGCCAGCCAGGATGAGTTCACTACAAAATGTACAGCCAAGTGGCTGGATGCAAGTATTTAAAGTATTCACTATTTGAATGTTGGATTTCATCAGCCAAGAAAACTCAGTTTGGTTCCCGGAACAGTAGGAGGCAATTAGGAGGCAGGGCTCCCCCAGTCCATGATAGCTCCCCCAGTCCATGATAGCACCCCCAGTATAGAGAAGCTGCTCATTTTCCTGTTTGCTACAGCAAAAGGATGTGCACCCAACTGATCTGAATAATATTAATCAGACTATTGGTTTATGTTGATAAGAAGAGAGAGCAGAACATAGCTTTCTTTTATCTCTATCTGAAAGGGAGCCGAATGCCATCTTAACCACGCTGATTCTGGCAGGACTATTGTGAAGAATTCCTATGCACAGAAAAGGCCCCTGTCCGATTGTGGTGTTTTTAGCGCATTAATTTAGCCATTCAAACTGAAAGACAGAAATATTGAGGAACAGAATAAATTTAAGAGAGGAATGATGACTTTAAATCTTACTTCAAGGTCAAAGCAAATATTTCTGGGAATATGACCCATAGGGAAATTATCTTAAGTCAAGATTTTCTAGAGCTATTTTTTGCAGTTGAATCCAAGCATTTCATTGTTTCAACACTTAAGTCATTAAACATGTGAGTTCTTTTTAAAACTAAAATTTTTCTTTAAATTGAATTAAACTAAGTCCTTGCAAAAGCAGTATACCTTGATGCTTCTGTACTACCCTTTTTAAAAAGAATAAATAAATAAATTCAGAGGAAAAGAAAAACACCTATTAACATGGAGCTGTTTTTATCTTTACCTTTGCTTCTACCCCAATTTTTTTCAAGAGTCTAGAACAGTGCTGTTTAATACTTTAGCTCCTAGCCACATACTATTTATACTTAAATGTAAATCAAAATTAATTAACATTAAATACATTAAAAATCCAGCTCCTCAGACTCATAAGCCACATATCAAATGCTCAATTGCCACACGACACGGATACACAATGGACTGCACATAATATCGAACATTTTCATCCCAGAAGCCCTCCCTGTTGGACTTCCTACTGGATAGATGTGGTCTAAACAACATAAAAAGCAATTGAAGCCTTGCCTATAAAGAAAATTACATGGAAACTTGCTGGGGGAAACAATTTGCTTATAAACATACCTGCTGATTAAAGAGTCTCAATTTGTTGGAGTTTAATTACAAAATGACTTTTTTCTTTCAACCGTGCCCACTAGTAATACTAGATCAAATCTGTTTCTCTAGCTAGGCGATTGCTACTTTAAAAATGTCTGAAGTTAGTTCCATTGACACTTTCAGTTACTAGAACAATCATTTTGCCAGTATTTAGGACTTGATGCTATTGTTTTTTCTTAAAACTTGAATCTCACACTTGTCCTCTCTCATGCCTTTTCCCAACCCCAAGAAAGATTCAGTGTTTGAAGTGGAGAAGAGATGTAGTTTGTCTCTGAGACACCTCTTTTTCTTCCTTCTGTAATCATTTGCTACTTTGGATTTGGGAACAAAATGAGAATGGGGGCGCCAACATTTTCCTTATGTGCATGCCTCCATGACGTTGGTAGGGAGGGTCCCTGATTCTAGTTTAGAATGATCCCGACTGGTTCTGGTGGTCTCTCAGGATGTGGCAGCTTCTGCATACATCGTGTACATGTGACGTTTCTCGCTGAACCTCTCTGTGACTGAAATCCTCCCCGTCTTCCAGGGCCTATCCAAGGGGCAATTTATTTACTTCAATCTCATCATGACATGTCTTTAAACACAGTCAAGCACTTCCCTCTTCTTTCCCATAGTGAAGGAGGAGAACTGAAAAGTGTCAAGAAGGAAAATTCTTTCCTCTACCTGCTTAGGTTAAGCACCTGAGGGCCTGCGAAGTAAACTAACAAGAGCAGATTAAACAGGAGAAAACACACACGATTTTTATTAATATTTACAGACATAGTTGCTCACAGAAAAGAAGTGAAACTCAAAGAAGTGGTTAGATTCATGGGGTTATATTCCTTTCAACAAAAGAAAATGGGTTTTGGCTTCCAGAGATGATAAATTGTGGGGAAATGACTAGCAAATATATGGGATAACTAATGGAAGACAAGGGCTATTTAGTAAGACCAGTTTATGAAAACTCATTGTGGTGTCTACTCCCCACCTACAGTGACAAGAGTTGCTTTCACCTTGGCTGGGCGGCAGGGACCAAAGAGAAATTTATGCCCTGCTTTGAGGTGGATAAATGGACGGCAGAGAATTCTCCTTGCATCTGTTGATTTTCAGTTGCCTTTAACTCAAAGTAATCCTTATGCCAAAATGGCATGTTTGGTAGGGGAGGGAAGGGGGCAGAGGCACATATTCTAATACCATTCAAAAGCATACTATACTTTTAGCAATAGTATAAGTCCCAGATTCTGTAGTTAAGTAAACATCCAGGGGAAGAGGGTGTCAGTCTTCCATTTTTTGCTACACCCTCAATCTTCATGAGAATTTTATTGATGCTGACTCACTTGGCTCCATGGATGGAAAAGCATCACTGTCTCTCCCTCCTCCAAGGGCAAGGGAGGGAGGAACCGCCAGCCATAAATTGTGAATGTTCTTCCTCCCTCAAGTTCCGGGACAGCAGGAGGAAATTGGGTGTGGGGAGTGGAGGGGAGATGGGAACTCGCAATGGTGGTAGGGACGAATGCCACTTAAATAAGCCCGAGCAGCGATTAATGGCTTAGAAATACTCTGTGCCTTGTGTCTTCAGCTTTGGGTTTCAGCCACAATTCAAAGACACCAGGAAAAGTGACACTCTGCCTTCTTTTAGTCATGCCATAAATATTAAAATCAACCTTAAATTTATGTCTTAAATTTTCCATCCTACTACAGTAAAGAAGATTGTTAGTCCTTTGGAGGTATGTTCCAGAACAATTTCCAAGTCAATTACAAGTAAAACCATTTAGCCTTTTGATACTTGATATTGTATGGCTTTAAATTTGCTGTTTGCAGCCAACTCTAGGGGTAAAAAGCTATCATTCATCTGGATAGAGAAACGGCATAGCCAAACCTGTTTCTCACAGTGAGGCTACATGGCTTCTTTGACTCGGCTGTTTGAGACGGAGCCAGTCAATAAGTAAGAATGACGGTAATCAGTTCACATGACAGGAAGCCATGCAGGTCAAGCTCTACCTGAAAATCTGAGGATTGCCCCTGAACAATAAGTATTTATGCTTCAGTGAACCAACTCTAACATAGTGGCTTAAAAGCATGTGCCTTGGCATCAAATGCCTGAGCTGGTAGTCCATTGCAAACCCTCATTAACTCTGTGAACGTAAGCCTGTTGCGAGTTATTTGAGCCTCTGTGTAATCATACCTAAAATGATGCCTCCTTGGGAGCTATGAAGGTAATATGGTATCATGCAAATGTAAGGCTTGCGTTGTACTTAAACAGCTATTATTGAATTTTATATTACATTCTAACAGAATTAGAATGAATTATTTTAAAGGCTTTGGAAGGAAGAGGGGGCCATAGGAGAAGAGGGGGAGGAGACATTTAAGGAAATATTTGACACATTAACTTGTGATCAGCCGTACTACCATTTACTACACACACTGCCCAGCGTCTGAATGGCACCACTAGACTGTGCTTCCCAAAGTGGTTTTATCATCAGGCACCACATCATTTTTCATTTTTTTTTAATATTCTTTTTTTTTTTTTGTAAAATCACATTAACGAATGACATTTATCCAGATTGCTCTGTCCAAAGGAACGACTGAGACCAATTGCTTTTTGGAATGTATATCTCTTTATGTAATGTGCTGTAAATGATAAAATCAAAAAGAGTCAGATCGAGCCGGCTGAGTTGCTCAGTTGGTTAAGAGCTCGCTCAAAGGTTTGAGATCTGAGCAACAGCGGTTCGAGTCCGGCCCGAGCTGAGCTGCAAACAGGTGGCAGAATGGCTCAGCTAAAAATAAAATAAAATAAAATAAAATAAATAATAAAAAATAAAAAAAATAGAGTCAGATCATAAAATTTTACATAAAAACAAATTTAATACTAAGAAAAGCCTCCTATGTATAAATGTTTTTACCTCCAGCCCACTATTGGTAACAGCACTAGAATAAAGGGAAACCTTTTCACTGAAATGGAAATTGCAGAGCAAAATCATATTTTTTAAAATTCAAGTAAAGGAATTTATTTAGTTTTCAAATTTTTGTTAAGGTGACAAAAGTCTTTGAATTAAGTTTCTTTTCTATGAGAAGGCAACTCTGAGAAAGTAATGTAGGCACTTGCTATGGACTGAACTGTATTCCTCCAAAATTCATATGTTGGAGCCTTAATCCCCAGTGTAATGCTATTTAGAGATAGGATTATAGAAGACAAGTAGGTTTAGATGAGGTCATGAGAATGGGGCCCTCAAGATGGGATTAGTGCCCTCATAATAAGAGAGACCAGAGAGCTTGCTCTCTCTCTCTCCCCGATCCCTCCCACACCTGTCTGCCATGCGAGGACGCAGAGAAGGCAGCCATCTGCAAACCAAGAGTCCTCACTAAAAACTGACCATGTTGGCAACTTGATCTTGGACTTCTAGCCTCCAGAACTGTGAGAAATAATTTTCTTGCTCCTTAAGCTACTCAGTGTATGCACACCATGGAAGCAGTAAATTCCATGGCATCATGTGACATAAAGAACCTTTGTAGCATATACTAAGGGTGCCCAAAAAAATGTATACACATTTTACAAAAGAAAAAAAACTGTATTAAAATTTTAATACTCATTATATACCAATAACAAAGGATATATAGAAGTCATGTGTATACATTTTTTTGGCACCCCTGGTATTTATTCATCCACAATTTTGGGTGAGAGTTGAAGAAATTTAGGGAAAAAATGCTTAATGCTCATATGTGATTAGTTTTGTCAAAATACAGAAATAATTGAAACAAATATAATATAATTTTGATACAAGTTTTATAAAATTGTACAAATCTTCCCAGTGGTCATGGATCAGTTTTCATTACAGATTTAAAGTATTTTTTTTAATTCAGGCAAATAAGCTTTGATTTAATATTAAAGTATTAATATCAATACCTTGTTCTGTGAGGTACCATTTTGTATTCCAACCACACTGGTTTTTTATTCAGTCTGAGAATTTCTGCCTTTTAATAGAGAGTCTAGACTATTTGGAAATTGTTCTTTCAGCACCTCTTGAATGTTCCTTTCCTCCTTGGCCTCTGATAATTTCCTCACATAGTATTGATCCGTACTCAGAAGAAAACTCCAGGAAATTCTCTGCAGATCTCTGAAGTTCTTTGAAGCTCCCTCCTCTCAAGTACTCTGCCCTATACTATTTTTTATTGAAATATAATTGTCATATAACATTATATATGTTTAAAGTACACAATGTGTTGATTTAATACATTTATATAATTGTAATATGATTACCACCGTAGCATTAGTTAACACCTCTATCACATCATGCAATTATCTTTTTTTTTTTAATGGTGGGAACACTTAAGATCTAGTCTCTTAGCAACTTTGAAATTTATAACACAGTATTGTTGAATAAAATCACCATGCTGTGCATTAGATCTCCAGATCTTATCTACTAGTTGCAAGTATGTACCCTTAAACAACATCGCCCCAATTTCCTCACTCCCCAGTCCCTGGTGACCACCATTCTACTCTCAGTTTTAATGAGTTCAGCTTTTTTTTTTTTTATTCCATATGTAAGTGACATCATGCAGTATTTGTCTTTCTCTGTCTGCTTTATCTCGCCTAGCATAATGCCCTATAAACTTTTGCCACCTTAGCCTGTACAGTTTCTCAGCTCCATCTCCTCAACTAGGGGGCACCATTTTCCACCTAGGCCTTCCTTCCCCTGCCCTGGCCTGGAAACCCTCTTAGGCAGTAAAATGGGGCAATCGTCGGGCTCACCTCATCTGTTTCTCATCTCTCAGGAACTCCTATCCTTGTTTGCTTTATTTCCCATGTCTTGATAAACTATTGGTTCATGTATTTTGTCCTGGTTTTGTGGTTCAAGCAAGAGAGTAAACTCAGTTCCTTGTTAATACAAAGGCCTCCCACCTTGATGTCTAGCAGGAAGATTAAAATGAGCACTGGTAAAGCCTTGCTCATCCTCTCCCAGTTGATGGACATGGAATCCTTTGCCTTCAGCTAATTCTGTGATGCTTCCCAATCCACTAATGGCCAGTTTCGCCATTAGACAGGAACACTCTGGGTAGGTTCTCCAAGACCGAGGAGAAAGGAGCACAGGTGAAAAGAGGAGGTGCCAGAATGACCCAGTATGTATAATTTGAAGATCCTTTGCCCTTGACAGTTGATTTGTTACCTTCTAATTCTACTTCATTTAAACTCCTTCCCTCTCCAAGGCTATCCCCTAATATTTACAGACCAGGAGAACACAATAGAAGGTTCTGAGCACCCACAGTGCCCCCACCACCACCCAAATTCACTTGGTACCACAAGGCGCCTCAGTTCACCTCCCCATGCCTGATGTTACCTGCTAACAGCGCTTCACAGTCCTGCTCACACAGGGGTGAACAATTAGAGTTCAGCTGGGCCTTAGGTGATCCACTGGGGAAAGATGCCTGAGCAGTCATCAAAAGAAGACTGGAGGGCCAGCCGAGTGGCATGTTGGTTAAAAGCTGGCTTGGGACGCCAGCTCTGAGCAGCAGGGCCCCAGTTCGGATCCCACATTAGGGCCAGTGACACTGTGCCCTCTACAGCTAAGATGGTGAACAACAGCTCAACCTGGAGCTGGGCTGCTGTGAGTCACCAGCGATGGCATAGGCTGCAGTGGGGCCAGCCGGCAGCTGGTGTGAGCTTTTGTGAGCCACCGTGAGCCGCTGTCCAATGGCCAGTGAGCGACTGCCTCACCCAGGAAGAGCGCAATGATAATACCAACATGGGCCAGTGAAGCGATGTCCTCTATAACTAGACTGAAGAACAAAAGGACAGCAACTTGTCTGTTCCCCTTCCCTGATTCCCCCATACTGTTCCCCTCCCCCAATTCCCCAATAAAATCTTTAAAAAAAAAAAAAAAAGGCAGACTGGGGGCTTAAAAGCATGCCCATGCATTTGCACAGGGAATTCCATGGTCCTGGAGAACCTGGAGAGGGTGTAGAAGTCAGGGAGGAAGGAGAATAGAGACTCCTGGAGTGTGGTGCCCTGGCCCAGTGAGGAAGGGGCAGCGGGAGGACAGGGCACCCAGGGTGCGGGCTCCAGCTGGAGCTGGAGCTCGGTACTGCTGCCTCATTATAAAACTCTTATTAAGGAACCATGTCTAAATGTATTTAGCTATTTAAATACCTCTGGTAAGAAACCTGATTTTCTGTAGCTAAGATAAATTACTTGGACACATCAGGCTCATAAATTTAATGACAACAAATAATTTTTATCTAAAAACATCAGAAGACTTCAGCAGAAAAATGTTTCCCCTCTTTGGTCAAGTGGCTTTTGGGCAGACAGCAACTAAAATAACAAGGAAGTGTCTAGGGAGCAGATTGCCAGAACTAGAATGAAATCAAGTATGCCTCTTCAAAAACAAAAGACTGGAAATTCATTCCAATGAGCGTTTGTTTATGAGAGATACAGTTGTATCTGTCTGCAATGCATTAGTTCCAAGAAGTTTTTATTCTGGTGATGGGCTTGGCCATCGGATGGATGTCCTCACATAATAAGTGAACTATTAAGGAAGATCTTTATGGAACCCTAAAGTGTCATGGGAAGGTGGAGAAATGCTGTCTGCCAAGGCTTCCTTCAATTCATTTCACCTCAAGCATTTGTTCCAACTTCACTAGAATATAAATTTGTCATGTGGAACTAAAGGAAAATCATCCAGATAAAAATCTGACCAAACCGTGCCAAGATAATTCCACACTAGATTTGTTTATACACATTTGCAGCTAACCGAAAGGCAATTTATTATTTCTTTGGGGGAGGAAAGCTTCTTTTTTGTAGAAATAATCCCAAAAGGGTTTTTTTATAAATTAATAAGATCTTTGTATTGTCTGGGTGAGTAACAAAATTAAGAGATTTTTTACATGTTTCTCTTATTACATCCTTAAATAAAATTCACAAACCAAATGGGAAGCTTAGCTTCATTAACCCATGACAGAAGGAAATGTGTCATATCTGAAAAGAACTTGGAAAGCTTAAAAAATGTAATAGAATTTTTGCAATGTGTTATAGTGACAGTAAAAGACAGAAACCAGGTTTGATTTAAAGTCATACAATAGCAAGACTGATTTAAACTAGCTTCAGGTGATGGCTCTAAAAATGCACCTACATTCTGAAAATTAGAGCCTCATCATTGTTTTGAAATTCTGATATGGAAAAGTTCAAGTAGACTCAAAATCCATTAACATTAAAAATAATTTTAATGTTTTTATCTCTGAGGGGCAAAAAAAAGGAGCTGCTTTAAATACAATTTCAACTATTACAAATACTTTACATAAATAATTTTTAAAATGATTTTAATTTTTTTAAATCACACACCTATGTGAACACAATTTTTATTTGATGGTGACTATCAAGAAAGTGAAGAGGTCATTATCTAAAAGTATTAATCAGGAATTAAACATAGCCATTGAAAACATTAAACCTAACATCGAAATGTTATGTTCATGAAAGCAAGTGCAAGTTTTTTTATTGGAAACCCTGAAAGATTTTATTTGTAAATTTTAAGCACATTCAGTAATTAATGTCTACAAAGTATATACAGTAAAACCTTGGATTGCGAGTGACATGGTTTGCGAGTGTTCTGCAAGAAGAGCAAACATTTCTAATACATTTTAACATGGTAAACGAGCAGCATCTTTCAATACAAGTAGTTTGTTTCTGGAACGAATTATGCTTGCAGACCAAAGTATTACTGTATATAAAACATATAAAATAAATGTAATGGATCTTTTCACTAAACATCATATAGATGCCCCCTTCTGTTTATTCCAGTGTATTGTACATTATAATTTGATAGTTTTCTATGTATCACATAATGTTAAGAGTAAAAGTGAAGAGAAATGGTCATGAAGGACTATTTTTGAGAGTGAAGGTTAGTAATGTGAATGTCTTTGGGGTGAGAGACCCAAAGGAATCTTGCAACTCTAATTCTCTATATCCCAATCCCCCCGATGATACCAAGGACAACTGAAGTCTTTGGGGACTCAGTATACATGCAGTTTTCAAGTGCTCTGAGAGTCTGCACCCCTAATCCCACCGTTGTTCAGGGATCAACTGTAATAGTAATTCAGGCAATAATAATTCAGGTAATGGTTCTTTGAGATTCAGAAAGTGTTGTGCATGTTTTGTGTTTTTCCTCTGGACAGGTTTGTAAATACTTTTCACTTCTCAGACTGTATATAGCCCTTAGTCTAGACTTGAGAATCACATCATGCTGCCAACATATAAAGGCATTGGCAAATTTGTTGGATGGCAACATGGTTTTTTAAAAGCTCTTTTATGCTTGAAATCATTTTCATTTGTAATATTTTCTTAAAAGGACTTTTCCTTTTAAATGTAACAAGTATTCAAAGTAATATTAGCTCTGAACAAATAACACAGCACTAAGATAGAAAAATCATGTCTCTTTACAAAGTACCTCTATGAATCATTGCCTCCATGAACTGAGAAGTAATTAAATAGTATTTTAGCTTCTGTATTACAGACAAACATGAAAATAATTCTCCATTCTGCTGAAGATTAATGGTTGGGAAAATGGTAAAATAAAATCATAAGAAAATACGTTAAAGCTCTTGGTTGCATTGCAGATGTGATAATGTAGCATGAACAGAATTCTCAGCAGCACTGAACTTCATTCCTTCACAATGAGATGATTGTAATGGCAGAGAGGGAAATGTCTTTCAAAATGCATCCTTGACCAGGACAAACGAGTCCATTGAGGCCAAATATGATGCCTATCAAAGACTTTTCTTTCTAGGGGTTTACACTGTCATAGAAAAAAATGAATGTAAATTTCTCACGAATTGCAGACATTACATATTCCATGTGACATACAAGGAGTAAGCAGTACTTCATTGTGTAGTTGAAATTGTAGACTTACCATTACAGCCTTCTTTCTCATGTATTATATTATTCAACGGGTTAATTGTACTTTCTTTGTAAAAAAGCTATGGAACAAGACAAAAAATTACCCTCTGTGACTTTGTAATAGTTTTACCACTTTAAAGTAATTATTGAAGTAGGTCATAGAGATGGGAAGACATGGAAAGAGGAAGCCAATACCTGGTCAATTTAATCCATTTTGTTTGATATATGGTTAGTCATCAGAAAAATGTAATCATTAATTATAAAAAGCTTTTTCAATTTTACATTTAGAAGAAGACCATGGGTGTAATTTTTATTGCTTTATTGTTTTTTATTTAGTTACAATTTACATATAATAAGTTGCACATATTTTAAGTGAGTTGAGTTTTGAGAAATATATACTTCCCTATAACTGAAATGGATACACATATAACTGTGTTCAGAAGGGCCCTACATTTAATTTAGTGCTCTGCTATTATTTGCTATCTTGAAATTCTTAATAATTTTACCTTGAACTTGTGTTTTAAAAATCGAGTCTGTTTGAACAGTCGAGCAATACATATGTGTGCCACTCTTGTCGCCCGTTCACATACAGCCTTTGCAATGCCCCATGAGAACAAAATTCCAGGGAACAAATTACAAGTAGGAGATCAGAGGGACTCAAAGTGAGATAGGCATGTTACCCCTAGGAATGAATAAGCGTGGGCACCATCAGCCTCAGAGGCCATGCTTTCTATTCCAACCAGAACTTGCTTCAAACACAGAAAGAAAGTGATGATGTTCTAAGAAACAGCAATGACCAAGGAACCTTCATTCGTTGGTACATGGCTATAGATCCAAGAGCAACATTTAATTATTATAGCGGATCTGATACAGAGCTTAATAATTCTTCTATAAATTGGTTCTTCAATTTTGTCCACATACGTATAGGAGAAGTATATTTTGGTCTAATTTTAGTAGGTTTATACTATCTTAGTCATTGCTTTGGCATTCTTTGAAATCAAGTGCTCACTTTACTGTCAGCAGCAGGCTTTGCTGTTCATTCTCAGTCCCAGGGACCTGACTCCTGGGAGGTAGGAAGTCACCAGTCTTTCTCACAGCTTCTTCCAGAAGTTACATTTCAGATTTAATGTGTAAAAATCCAAAAAACCGTATCCATGTTTAACTCTTTGGGGTTTGAGTGTTCTAGGAGATTGTGTTTCCAAGTTTTAATAAAACACTTTGGTCATTAAAACAATTTTAAATTTTATATTACACATGTACATATAGAAACCAATATCTTCTCTCCCACCAGTGCCTGAGCCATAGCCAGCTCAGAAACTCTCTGTTTATTGGCACTTACAAAACAAAATAGATAAAAATTTCCTTGCCAAATTCATGCCTTGATTTTCAGTTTTGAAGTAAACATTTTTTATTGTTTTTAATTCAAAGTTGAGACTTTTACTCCCCCCATCCCTACCCCCACCCATACCCCACACACACACACACACACACACACACACATACACTATACCAGCAACCTAACCTTGCTGCTGTAAAGTGGTCTCCACCTTCTTGCTCTCCCAGCCTCAATCACATCATCAGTCTGACTGAGGCAGAAAAAGGGGTCATAGAAGGTCTTACTATTGAAGCTTTTTCTAATTCTAAACATCCTCAGCCATTTCACAAGGAATTGTAATTCCAAGCACATAAGTTAGATGGGTTTGAGGCTGGTTCCATAATGCGCTGCATAGTGATTGAAAAATTCTATGAAATTGTATCATTTGCAAATAAACCTCTGAGTCTCTTTAGACCTTTGAATTTGCATAAACAAAACCAGAAAAAAAACTGAACAATTTTTGAGTCACATTCAGTAGCTATTTTTCATTTGGGAGTAGCACAATAGCTAAGAATACAGGCTTCAGGGTTACACTGTCCAGTCACTTGCCAGTTGGGTAGGATTAAGAATGTTACTAACCTCCTCAAATGTTAGATTTCTTATCAACAAAATGGGGAATCGATAATTTGTGTAAATTATTGATAATTTGTAAAAAGCATTTAGCATAGTGCTTGGCAATAGTAAGTATTCAATAAATTTTATTTATTAAAAGAACAGAGCAAATCACACTTACAGTCTTTGGTAATATATACAGTATGTTCAAATCACAGGTCACCAAAAAAGTGGAAAGTACTCAAAGTCATTCTGCAAATGGGCTGTTGCCATGAATTAGACACGGCGTGAAGAAATGTAGTTTAGTCCAGGTTAAGAATCAAATTCCTCAGATTAATTGAAAATACATGAAAGGCAAGCAATGAAAGTTTTACACACTGTGATTTTTATTCTTTATAACTTGCTTGAAAATTGAAATTCTTTTACAGAATGGTCAAAACGGCTTGCAGTGAAAGAGATACGCATTTATAAAATATTTATAATTGTATTAAGTATTTCTAGGTACTTGAATCATAGAAACTATAAGTGTACTCACATATTTTAAATAGCCCTTCAAAAATTTGAACTACTCATTGGAGACTTCTGAACTGGCCATTATCAAATGCCTAAAGCTCCCATCATGCAAGGACATGTATAAACTTGACTAAGAATTCGATGTGTCTCAAGTTGCTTTCTAGGAACTGAACATCATTAAGATTAAATTCTAGCCTTCAGTGAATTCAGAATCTAAAACAGGAAACACACACAAACAAATAATAACTTAATGTACCTACTAAGTGCTAGCTAATAAACATGTTTAAACAGCTAGGGGAAGCAAAAAGAGAGACAGAGAAAATAAAGTGGAATGGGAAGATGGTAGGCACCTTGAAAGCTGGAGAAAGCAGGTCATCTTTGAAGTGTGCCTTAAAGAACGAGTAAGAATTTTCCAGGCTGTATTTTCTAGTCTGGCAGGTGACTAGAGCAAGAAAGAATGAATGTATATGGCACGCTTGTTTTCCCCCTGACATTTCTTTTAAAACAGACCAAAACACCCATACACAAATTCCCCACATGGCTCAGAAATGCAAGTTTAAAGATAAGCAGACCTTCTTGACCGCATCTCCCCTCCCACAACGATCAGTCATTCATCCCTGACTCGTCTATCCCTGCACATCCACTCCACACCCTGACTTTCATATCTGCATCTTTCCCCATTTGGTATTTGTGACCTGGAATGCCTGCAAAATTTTGGATTTCAATGGCCCCTTTCACGCATAAACAATCACAACCAATATTTTACAATGTTCCTTTCCAGTTTATTTTCTAAATAAAGATACATATAGGGCCGGCCAAGTGGCTCGTTGGTTAAGAACTGGCTTGGGACGCCAGAGTGCCCCGGTTCGGATCCCACATATGAGGGCCAGTGACACTGCCCTCCACAGCTAAGATGCTGAACAACAGCTCAACCTGGAGCTGGGCTGCAGTGAGTCGCCACTGTCGACGGCGTAGGCTGCAGCCCCTGCTGCAGTGGGTTGCCATAGGCTACCATGTGTAGCCATCAGCCAGCGTGAGCGGCCAGCAGCCTCCGTGAGCAGCCGTCCAGAAGCCGGCGACTGATCTGCCTCGCCCGGGAAGAGCGCAATGATGGTGCCAACTTGGGCCAGTGAAGCAACGTCCTCCACAACTAGACTGAAGAACAAAACGACAGCAACTCGGCTGTTCCCCTTCCCCCAGTTCCCAGCACTGTTCCCAGCCCCCCAATTCCCCAATAAAAATAAAATAAATAAAAAATTTTAAAAAGATACATATAGATATTTATTTAGATATATGCATACTTATATGATGAAGAGGGGAAAAAATTACTGATTTAAAACATGCTTCTGTTCAACCTGGGCAGACCATGGGAAAAATAAGACTCGTTTGTTCCACTAAGAACATTGACAGATGAGGATATATAAATATGAGACTGGAAAAACTTCAGATTTAATCACAGTGAAATATATTAATCATTGCTTTTTCTATAAGTAATATGAGAAATAGAAATATAAATCTATCTTTGATTAAACTAGAGAAATCTGAACCTCCAAATCAAAACCAAAAGAATGGTTACCAAAAAATGGTGAAGGTCAAACAGGAAGGACAGGAAGATATGAAGAGAGGACAATCACAGCTGTAAAACTCAAAACAAGCCAGAGGGCATACTTCTCTAAGTAAGTGGAAGGCCCTAAGGTATTGTAAAGAATTATTTCATACTTGAAACAAAATCAATGAAGTGCATAAGCTAAAACTGGAAGCCTCCTTGATTCCTATTTGGCGTCAACTCTGAGAGAGTGGAGCTAATTTAAGAAACATATAGCCAGGCTATATTTCAGCAACCTTTGGAGTGGGAGACTAAGATAAAGATTAAAAACAGCCTAAATGCCATTTTTAATTGATGTAAAAGGAATAAAAGCTAAAAGAATTTATACAGCCTCTTGTCATAAGTAGAATTCCTATTATTCTGGATCATAACACTGTCTTCTCTTTTTCAAACTCTCCTGAAAATAGATTATCCAGGAACAATTTGCCTCATTCAAAAATGAAGAATAGTTAAAAATGAAAATGACATAGCTCTATTTTTTAAAGGAGGAAAGCAACAAGGAAAATAAAAGGTCTGTAAATCAGTTACCCAAGAAAAACTGATATGGAGCAAATAAAAATTGTAGCAGTGTAAGATAAGTATCAAGGTTCACTTTTTCCATATATTTACCAGTTATATCAACCCCATTTGTTGAAAAGACTTGTTTTTATGTGTCCTTATGTCAATACCATTCTGTCTTGATTACTATAGCTTTATAGTAATTCTTGAAATCAGATGGTGATAGTCCTCTAACTTTGTCTCCCTCTTGCAAGACTTTTTAGCTATTCTAAGTTCTCTCCCTCCCTCCCTCCCTCTCTCTCTCTCTCTCTCTCTCTCTCTCTCTTCCATATATATAAATTATATATATATACATATATATGTATATATATATAAATTGATGATTCAAGAGACAAAACAATTCTTCATGGTATTTATATGAAATTACCCACAATCACTGTATTGACTTTACTTTCTTATTTTCTGTATTCTTGATCTTCTGGTATCTGGGGCTTTGCTGATCAGGGAGGAATTGCCCCTCTTACAATTAGCTATTTCCTGGAGCTAGTAAAGGACTTGCCTAGGAGCATGTCTTTGATATGCAAACCAACCAATTCAAGTCCATACCCTCATCTGCCTCATTTTATCAGGCTCTTGCAGTATGATCACCCCAAGGTTAGTTACTGGACAACTAGAAACCACCCCTAACAGCCCAGAGACAGTTACTGTGAGAAATAGGAAAAAGAATTGATAAAAATTAAGTCAGAGTGCTGCTGAAGACCCAGATAAAGCAGGAATTCATAGACATATAGTGGAGTCAATCATTATGGTTTTACAATATTCTCTGTCAACATTCAGAATATAAGGAAAGTAAAGCTCCAGGTTAAAATGCACTGAGTTCTCTATTGTGCTGTTTTGTCTTTTCTAACTAACCAGACTATAAGTTCCTTGAGAGTGGAGATAGATGTGTGTACACAACTTCTAAGGCTTTCAGCCTCTTGCTCAGTGCCATGTACAAATGAGTGCTTAATATGTAAATATTAATAACTATGATACTGATGTTTCTATCCTATTTCTTCACTCGCAGACTATAATAGTGTTAAAACTATTTAATGTTACAGGTAGTTCATTTTTTCATTCCTATCATATGAACTAAAATAGCTTTCCTAATTTATTATCACACATTTTAGTTGAAGTTTTCAACTCCTAGCAAAATAAAATTTATATAACCTAAAAATTCATGTAACATAACAGGCATATAAAGAGTCAAAAACTACACTGAACTCCTTCACAAATGTAAAACAACAATTATCCAGCCTCCTGATAAGAATGTCAGTCAAAATGGGGAGCAGGTAGAGGAGGTCTACTAATTTCTGTAGCCCATCACAACATGGAGAAAGTAAGAGACCCAGATAGAGGGAGAGAGAGACCCATAGATTGAACAAAAAAAATTCAAAAGCGTATCCATCAAATACCCTGAACAACCAAGGTAACAAGGCAGCTCAGAAGGAAAATGAAAAATCTCCAGAAAATAAGCTTAAAGATATGGGAATATGTGACTTAAATGACAGAGAATTTAAGATTGCAGTTCAGAAAAAAACTCAACAAGATGCAAGAAAACTCAGATTGGCAGTGTAATAAACAAACAAAAAAAAAAAAACAGAAATAAAATCAGTGAACAAAATGAATATTTTACCAAAGAGATTGAAAAAATCTGAAAACATTTACCCGTAAAGATATATGTACCCCTGTGTTCATTGCAGCATTATTCACAGTGGCCAAGGCATGGCAACAACTAAAGTGTCCTTCGATAGATGATTGGATGAAGAAGATGTGGTAATACACACAATGGAATACTACTCAGCCATAAGAAAAGATGAAGTACTTCCATTTGCAACGACATGGATGGATCTTAAAATTATTATGCTCAGTGAAATAAGTCAGACAGAAAAAGTCGAGAACCATATGACTCACTCATATATGGGATATAAAACTGAAAGCAACAAACACATAAGAGAAACAAACAAACAAAAACTCATAGAAACAGACCACACTTTAGTGGTTACCAGACGGTAAGGGAAGACGGCGAGAGGTAGAAGAGGGTAAAGGGGGTCAAATTTATGGTGATGGAAAGAGATTTGGTGAACACATAATGCAATATAAAAATGATGTATTATAGAATTGTACACTTGAAACATATATAGTTTTATTAACCAGTGTTACCCCAATAAATTGAATTTTAATTTTTTTAAAAAAGAAAGAAACTAAGAAGAGAAAAGCAAAGAAAAGTATTACTAAATTGAGGAAGGAGAAGACAAGAAGTAGAAATCTCTTTATTATAAAAGTGTGATCTCCAGCAAAGAGATAGAGCTTTAGGACAAATAGGATGGATTTTAAACCCTGGGAATTTGAGGATGTTGAGGTGGGTTCTGACCATGAGCCATGTGACTAAGACTCAAAGCCCTCGTATCAGATTCATACCACAAACAATAAGAATTCTGGTCTTCTAATTTAAACTCCACAATAATTTTGCCTATTTAAAGCACACTCCAATTTGGGATCAATCGCACTAACATATTGTATGAGGCTTGGATATGAAAGAAACACTAAGAAAGCTCATGATGAACATGAACTAAAATTTAACTTCAGAGATAAGCTAGACGTCAAACTCTGAAAATGGCATTTCATTATCAATAACCTGTCTGAACCATCAGAGCACTTTATTAGAGGTAACACTGTGTATAGCCTTTGTGTTTCACAGACTGTCTGTTCTTGGTCACAGTAACTACAGAAATGAGACATAGTGAATAGGAAACTTCTGAGTCATTTTGTCTTCACTCAGCTCCACATAACCTCCATTCCACAGTGTTCAGGGCCTCTGAAGCAAACTGAATATAAGTGGAAGGTAGAAAATGAATATATATGAGATCAGTGCATGAAACAGGGGCGACCAGGGTTACATATATTTTGGATCAAATTCTTATTACAGAAGTTTTAATGTGTTCTAGTTTTACAGGAATAATTAATAACTATCCTATTATAGTTTTCAAATGCCATATTCTTTCTAAACAGCACATGAAGAAATGTCATGGAGACTTGGCTGTACTCTGAGACAATTGCAAAATATAGATGTTGGTACAAATCTTTGAAGGTAGTTGTTAGATTGTCTTCCTCCTCCTCTTGTACAATCTCTTTTCTTTGGCAAACAATAGCAACTATTGTAGTGGTTTTCAATTCTGGATTTGCCTCAAAATTACCTGCAAAACTTTTTTTTAAATATTGATGCTGGACTTTTATTCCCAGACACCCTGATTCTGTGGAACCCATGCAGGGCCTAGAAATATACCTTTTTCCATGGGATATTCTGAGGCACTGCTATGGGTGAAAACTCCTGTCTTAATTTTCACCCTAAACAATCTATAGACACTACATAAATTAAAAGTAGCAGGGATCCAGATGGTTTATGTGGGTATTGTTTTATTCCAGGAATGACTCCAACTAAGATGTATCTAACACTAGTAACGACGTTGTTTGAAAATTGGCAGGTTAGTGTAAATCCAGCTCCTCACACATCCTCAGATTTGGTTGAGGATGAGCTTCAATGACTTGATACCACACTTTGCACTCACTGAGCTAGCAAAGACTGATCACCAGCCTTCTCAAAGTTCTTGATGTAAGTGGTGTCCTGTAAAAATGTAAGGAATTTACTGACCAAGGGGGACACAAAGAAAAACATTAAGCTGTCCTCCCTCAGAAAATAAACTTTGAATTGTACTTATCTGCCTTTTCTGAGAATACTGTGAATATTTCTCTGAGAACTAGTGTGTTTTCTCCTTGTAGCTGACTTATATAAACTTTTCTTGTTCCCCTTTTCCTTTGAAAACCAGGAAGCCTAGAACCAAATTTGCTGCTAAACTTTAGTAACTATGTAAAACTCTATGGTCTGCTGTCTTCTTTCCTGTACTGTATTATTCTGTATTTTCCCTCTTTCAGATTTTATTTTAAGATTTTCCATTTTATTCCCTGAATTAGTTTAATTTTCCATAGTGTCAGCTCAATATTAAAAGTGATTGATGATATTGAAGTCATTTCTAAATAGTTACATGATAAGCAAAATATCTTAATTCTCAACCAAAAAAAAATATCAAAAGTTTATTATGATGAGCCTTCCTGAGCCTCTTTGAAACTAGAGCGACGTAGTGGTAAATTCTATACTCAGAAGGTGTCAGCATCACCTCCAGAGCTAACCTCAATTACAGTTCACTCTAAACTCAAATTTCTCCCAATTGGGAACCACGAGTGATTATCTTACTTGGTTACATGTCAGAGGCTGGGAGATAAGATGACTATCCAGTCACCCAGGTGTACACAGGACAAAGCACACAGATGACATTTGTAATCATAGAAACACTGATTTATGCCAACTTTCCTATTTTAATTTCCTAGAGTAGCAGCTCTTATTTTTATTAAAGGATGTAACATTTTGACATCATTGGCTCAGAAGGAACCTGGTGTATTTTCTAAATAATTATGCTCATATGAAAGCCAATCCAGTTTTCTCCAGAATTTTTTCAAAATCTGTTCAGAACAAAGATCTCCTTGACCCTTGTAAATATTTTCAACATATATGCAAAGAAAACAAAGTTTTTCTTTATACTTAAAAGAAAAAAATTGTTCTCACAGATTTCTAAAGTGAAATTGCACTGGAGTCTTAGAAAATGCTTTCATTCTCCTGTTATATTGTGAGACTGTTGCCAGAATATTAATTAGAAAAGACCAAAGGTTTATTTCTACTCATTATTACAATAACACAGAAAATGTACTCAGTAGAGAATTAGTCAGATAAACCCTGCAGAAGCCTAGGATGATTTCATCACTGCCAATACAAGACTATGTTTTACAACGTCAAATCTACATGAGAAGAATAAAACACAATCTGCCATCTTGAAGCTTCACCATAGCTAGAGATGGTGTAATAAACACAATGTTTAACTTCTGCCTTACATCTTATCCTCAGGTACCTTATCCTATTTAGTGAAAGTTATTGTTGGAGCTAATGCCTTTTTTTATTATTATTTTAAGAATTTATTTGAGCAAAAAAACAATTCTAATCAGGCAGCGCCAAACCACAAGCAGTTAGGAGCATTCCACCAACAGGAGCCAGAGGAAGGAGTTTTATAGAGAAAAGGCGGAAGCAAATAAAGGAAGTTACTGATTGGCTAGAGCTTAAGCCTGATTCGCTGCTTGTGATTAGTGTCCTTAGGTTTCAATTTCATAAACTTGAGACATTTACAGGCTTAGAGTTTGGTTTGTTTATGTAGGCCACCTCAGCATTAGAGCTATGTCAATCTAATGGCCTCCTTGTATAATTAATTTAATAATTCCTGATACGAAAGCCAAATCCAGACCACTTGGATCACAGAACTTGGAGAAAAGACTTATGCATCAAATTTTAAGCTCCCCAGGTGATTCCATTAAGCAGCCATATTTGATGCCCAGTTGCTCATAAAACAAATTAATTAAATTATATTTGAGTTATACATAATTAGAATCAAGAATCTTATTACAGAATGGGTATAATAATTAATCCATCAATGGTTTAATTTAGAGATCACTCTTGGAAATAAGTGTCCTCCTTTTTCTATTGATAATCCTTGTCCTGAAATTAACACAAGAACCTGAATTAGTGTTTTAATGGTAAAAACTGGAGCAAAGTCTATAAAATCTTTTATTATTAATTTTATTCAGGATAATTTTTAAGAAATAGTATACTGCTAGATGAATTTTAGAAATTTCAGAGTCAAGTCATTATTCTAAAATAAAGGAAGGACCACAGACTCAACCTAAAAAACAAAATTTGTTTATAAAATATTTAAGGGGAGGGCCTATTTAAAAACACATGATTTGTTCAGAATAAAAACACAATGAGTAAATTCAAATGATTCTTGGAAAATAACGTGAAGAAGCAATAATTTTGTTTTGCTCAAGAAAGCTGGCATTTTAGGGAAGGGAGGAAGCAATAAATAACAAAGTTTATTTATCCATCATGGATCTGTTTCAAACAAGAAGTAAACAGGGTTTGCCATTTCTGTCTGATTCTTCTGAAATCTGATTGATTTTCAATTCATTTGGTAGATAGACAGTATTATAAGTATTTTCAAAATACCTCAAGATCCAGGGATTAGAAATGAACTCTTATTTATATTGCGTGTCAACTTAATTTAGATTTTCAAAAGGAAGAAATGAGGTACAAAAACATTGAGTGACTCACGTAAGGTCATCAAATAAATTCAATTAGTAGCAGAGAGAGAAATAAAGTCTAAGTTTGCTAATTTAGCATTGTAATACTGACATTATGTCAGTACCCCAGAATCCCAGTAGGTTTACACAATAACCTCTTTTTCCACGAATGCATCTCGATGGATACAAATTATAGTTCCAGACCCCTGCCAGAGTTTCAACTCGCTCTTAAAAGAAGAAAACACGTCCACCTCTTTTATAGCTCTGCTGTTTGAGATTTTCAAAACGAATGGTGAGATTTAGTCTTTTGACATTGGTGAATGGAAACATTCGTCCCTGATGGGGAAGAAAGCTACCACATCCAGTAAACTGAACAAATTTTTCAAGAACGATTCATGGAAAGACCCACAGGTAGTGTTCCCAAGTCTGCCTTTTTGAGACATCTGCTATGTCTGTCATGAAACCAGCTGCATAAACCAGCACCTGGCCTTTCCAGAAACTGCCTGTTCCATGAATCATATCGCTGACCTCATCAAGTGGCTGCTAACTCTAATCTCACCATCAAAATTGGAGTTTTCTGACACAGCAAGGGTGATGAGTACCGATTAGGAATGGGTTGTGTAGGGAAAATGGACCACTTATTTTCATGAGGATGCTAGCCTCAAACTGGAATTTCTATAATAATTTCATGGTTCCCTCTTTATTTACTTCAGAGATAAATGTTAAGATTATTGAAAAGCAAAACCCAAAATTATTTTCATAAAAGATGGGCAAATATGTATAGCTGAAACTCCTGCTCATAGGTAATTTAGATGCTATCTGGCATCAAAAAGACTGACGTTTGATAGTTATTTTATAACTTAATTCCCAAATGAGCTTTATCAATTATTCTCCAGCCTATGCCAGTCTAGAAGTCAGTATCCCAGGAGGACTTAGCCTTCCCCTTATTGAAATGATTTATCATTCCACCTACTCACCCCCAAAAAGCAACCATCAGTGTCATGCCTTTCTCTAGGCAGGGGGGGTACCACCCAACTTCCAGACATTATTCTTCTTTTTTCCAAAGATGAGGAATGATATCCGTATAAGGCACCTATATGGACTCACCAGTTGTTACTAGATTCTGCAACTCTTCTTGGTCTCCATATTCTTCTTGTAAATCCTGTTCCCTGTTCTCTTGTCCTAATGCACCACCCCCTCCACATTGATGCTCCAACCCTTCAGCAGCCTTCCATGACACCTTTGACTCTGAGGTCACCATCTCTTGATCCAATGTCCTCTAAATTTATGGTACTTACTTTTCTCATGTTTGATGTTAACTCCCTTTGTTTCTCTGGTTTGTAACATCGTGCTTCCTTCTCTGCCTCATCTACCAAGCTTTCTAGGTGCTGTGCCGTTTTTTCCTGACCAATCTTCACTGCAGTTCACCACCCAGTACTGACAGCTATGCATGAAAACACATATACAAGCTGGGAATTGTGCATATTTACCAAGTAGGACAAAGGTGATTCTTTAAAAGACAATAAATGGTCTTTTCTTCACTGCAAACCAGAATATCTCTATAATAATTAAATGGGCAACTCACTGAGAGACAACTTTAAAAATAATAAATAAAACCTAGAGAGAAAAACAATGTGTTCAAAACAACAGATGGTCAAATAATACAGCACATATAAAACATTTGGGTAAAAACCAATTTTCTGAGTGAAGTAGAAAAGGCCAAACAAAATACACTAGAGATCTTTGTAAACAAAACAAGATGTGCATTTTTTAGAGAATCATTTCATTGAAATAAAAAGGTACCCAACCTATAGTGATTTAAAATAGTTATTTGACTCCTTATGGAAATAATTTTACAAAAATTGATTTTTCACCCCATGCTTAGTCTTTTTATGAATAATGTAAACCCAAAGCATTTAACTGGTGCACTACTCAATGTGACTTTCTGTAATTAGTTTCACATGACTCTTGTGCAATTACTAAAGAAAAATGAAGAGATCTTAAGGTTAACAATGATTTATCATGTTTTATCTTTGTTCTCCCACTGTGTATGCACACACACACATGCACACATAAACTTTAAAATCACCCTGGGAATAATAGCCAGGGTCATGTAAGTTTATATCCTTTATGGGGCCAGGGGTCAGGGCAGGTTATACGGTAATTGTGTAAAGAAACTTCCGGTGTCTCTTTAGTCTTATGAAGCAAGGGTGTTAAGGCAGAAATCACTCCTTCAGATCAAACTGGTGTTATGCCTTTGAAGGGAATATAGCCCAAGGACAGGCAACCTAAAACTGTAAATATTTATAGCAAACATGCCTAAGAAAGTGGAGCAGAGGAAGTTAATGCCTGAGAGCAACCTGGGAAAGTGGACTGAGTTGGTACAGGCAGCTACTGACAATCCTCTGAGCAATGCTGTTGAGATAGTTGCTCTCTGACAGCAGTTGAGTCCCACATTCCTCACACATCACTTAATACCAAAGGTTATCTTCCTGGTCATGACCATGAGCTGTAAATTTAGACAGATCTAGGTTAAAATCCTGCCCACTCAAAGACCATGCAAGCTCTTGTGACTTTGAACATGTTGCTTAATACTCTAAGCCTTAATTTCCTTATCTGAAAAATAGGAATAATAATACCTTCCCCATAATTACTATTAAATGTAAAGCTCTTGACTCTGGTGTTTGGCAGTGAGTAAGTGCTCAACAAATCTTAGCTAAAATAATGAACATTAATAATATTAATAACCTGATATTTAGAAGCATTTCGTTTGTTTCTTGCCAGGTTTCCTTTGGTTCTCACATGACCTGACTACCCCAGGCACTCATGAGTTGGCTGGGAGGGACCCATTGAACTGCCATTTGGTTGTCAAACTCTTTAACTGTTGAATACAATCTGAGGGCAGGCAATTATTTATGCAAGCATCACTCTATATTTCTGCAATTTCTGCTATGTCTTCTGTGTGTCTAGCAATTTAGTAAGTCCTTTGGGAGTGACAAAAAGACCTTGCCTAAGAGACTGTAGGCTGAATTAATGGAACAGGCTAAGGTAAGTGCCATTGTCCCCCCTAGAAAGGAAAAATATATTTTTTAAGATTTTTATTGGGGAATTGGGGGGATGGGAACAGCGCTGGGGAACCGGGGAAGGGGAACAGACAAGCCGCTGTCATCTTGGTCTTCAGTCCAGTTGTGGAGGACGTCGCCCCACCAACCCAAGTTGGCACCATCATTGCGCTCTTCTTGGGCGAGGCAAATCAGTCTCCTGCTTCTGGACGGCCACTCACTGCGGCTGCTGGCCACTCACACTGGCTGCTGGCTACATAAGGTAACCCATGGCAACCCACTGCCACAGGGGCTGCAGCCTATGCCGTCGCCGGCGACCCACAGCAGCCCAGCTCCAGGTCAAGCTGTCATTCAGCATCCCAGTTGCGGAGGGCAGCGTCACTGGCCCTCATATGTGGGATCTGAACCGGGGCCTTCTGGCATCCCAAGCCGGTTCCCAACCATCGTGCCACTCTGCCAGCCCAAAATATTTTTTTAAAAAAATAGACATAAACCTACTCCAGGACAAGCAGCTATGAACCAGGCATGGTTCAGTTAGAAAATCTATAAAAAGTTAAATATGTAGCATGACATAGTGACTGGTAGCATAGCAACATGGACCTGAAATCAAGTTCTAGAAAGAAGGCACCTTCATGGGTTGGATAGTTGTGATAGTTAATTTTGTGTGTCAACTTGAGTGGGCCAACGGGTACCCAGATAGTGGGTTAAATATTATTTCTGGTGTGTCTGTGAGGGTGTGTCCAGAAAAGATTAGCATTTGAATTGATGAACTGAGTAAAGCAGATGGCCCTCCCCAATGTGGGTGTGCTTCATCCCACCCTTTGAAGGCCTGAATAGAACAAAATGGTAGAGATCACTCTGTACCTGACTGATTTGGAACAATGACCTTCTTCTATCCTTGGCATGTGTGGTTCTCAGGCCTTCTGCCTCAGATTAGAACCTGCACCATCAGCCCTCTGACTCTCAGGCCTTTGAACTACAGCATCAGCTTTTCTCAGCGTCCAGCTTGCAGATGGAAAATCATGCCACTTCTCAGCTTCCAAAATCACTTGAGCCAATACTTTATAATAAATCTCTGTATATACGTATATACATATGTATATAAAGAGATTTATTTTATTTGTATATGTGTACACAATTTTAATATATAGAGAAAGAGATTTTATATCTATGTATATAGCTAGGTATATATAGACAGATATAAAATCTCATATTGGTTCTGTTTCTCTGAGGAACCCTAACACTAAGTGTACCTTATTTTCCCTTATATCCCCTGCTAAAAGGTGCAGTTTGGTAACTATCCAAGGTCTACAGAAGAATAAATATGTTTAGATAACTTCCTAGGCCAGGAAAACCATGTGAATTACCTGCACCAATAAGAAAATGGAATATTAACTCTCAAATTTTCTTATAGTTTACCTACCTCCCAGGCTAACAAGCCACTAAGAAAGTGGCTACTAACACCTATTTTCTGTATGGATAGGAGTCAGTTGTGTGACTTCAAGAGATACTAAGTTATTTCTGTAACACTGGAAGCATACCTATTGCAGTGGAGAAACAGAAATGAGAAATAGGAAGCCTTTTCCAATAAGAAGAATCCAAGCCCAGGAAAGGGCAGCAGCTCCAGGTCATTGAGAATCTAGCCTGGGGTCTCGCCAAAGCTCAATGAGCAACATGCTACAGGCCTACTGACCTCCTTCAGGCTGTAGCAACATACACCAAGGACCCTTCTGGCAACTTCATGACCATGGCATCCACTCTTCCGTCAGCCTGACGTTATCTTGTAAATATTTCCCTAGACCAAAATACAAATATAAACTACATTTAAAGCCTAATATCTTATTTCTTAATATTCTGCTGCTTTCAATAACAATGCAGACCACTCGTTATGACCTGTGATTCACTTTTATAGATATTGCCTGTAAAACACGTCTCTGAAACTTAATGACTACATGTTGACGTTCATTACCTAGAAAGCACTTGTGTTTTGCTCTTGGCTTCTACAGCATATCACTTTGTATTCGAAGCGCCTAAGGAGATGTGAAGAAATACATCTGAAAGCATTCACAATTTTATCAAGGGAAATAGGAAAACATCCAAAGGATTTATTTGAAAGAACGCCAGCGTAGGAACCATTAGCATATACACACATCTTTGCGCTCCTGTCCTGACAACCAACTGCTTTGTGGGTGCTGGTAGCTTGAAAGAAATCTGGCAGAGTACATCACTGACATGACCATGAACAAGAGATCTACAATAGTACAGCAAAAATGATGAGAATTTTTTGTACCACATCCCCTGCTGGTCACTATGTTAAAAGTTCACTTTTTCCAATTCCCCTTTCATTCAATGGGATAAGAAAAAGGGCTAATCCTTGCTTTGCTCCATCTCATTATTTTTAAACCATTAATTTATCACCTTCTTTCCAGTTGTCTTCATTTCAATTTCAAATTTACTTTTTTCTTCAAATCATCAATTGAATGCTGAGAATGATGGTGACCCTGTAGGATACCCTAATAACTGATTGCAATTTCTCTTGTTCTCCTCAACCCCGAGGGCCGTTTCCCCTCATATCCATGCACTTACTTATTCATTCATCTATTCAATTCATCATGTATTGGTTTCCTACTATCATGGCCAGTATATTTCCAAGCTATGGTTGCCGTGATAATGTACTATAGACTGAGTTGTTTAAAATCCAGAAATTTATTCTCTCATGGTTCTGAAAGCTAGAAATCCAAAATCCAGGTGTCAGCAGGGTTGATTCCTTCCGAGGACCATGAAGGAAAGGTCTGTTCTAGACATCTGTCCTTGACTTATAAATGACCATCTTTTCCCTATGTTTCCTTACATTATCTCCCTTCTCTTTGTGTCTGTGTTCAAATTTTCCTTTCTTTATAAGGACACCAGCCATGTTGGATTAGGGTCCCACCCTACTCCAGTGTAACCTCATCTTAACTAATTGCATCTGTGAGGACCCATTTCCAAACCAAGTCACATTCTGAGATTTGAGGGATTAGGACTTCAACATATAGATTTGGGCTGGAGGAGAGGGAGACAATTTAACCCATAAGAGCCAGTTGCAGTGCTAAACACTGAGGATAAAGGCCCCATGGACACCTCCTTCCCCTTCCACAATCTACTCAGAGTCCTTTGCCTCAGACTTTGTTGTAAAAACAAGGCTCATCCCATGGAAGTTTCATCAATTGTCATCTTCTTCACCTTTATTATATATAATTCCTCACATGTTTTGTCCTTCTATCCTTCTTTAAAAAGAATCCCTCCCATGTCCTAGATTCCAAACTTACCCAACTATTAAGGAAACTAAAAACCCACCTTCATCTTCTCTCTTCATTTTCACTTTCCCATTGACTCATTTTCTTATGTTTGTACAGAAACAAAAATTTTTCCATCCAGAAAATCACTTTTGGGGACACCTGGATATACCAGAAACTAGCCAGAAATAAGCCTCACTAAGTTGAGGCTTCCAAACAGTTTTGATGGTGATCCCATCGTTTCTTTTTCAGTGTTAAAATTATTTTGTTTTGCTCTCTACCCTCTTAAGTTCCTTGTCTGGGATGCTGCAAGTTTAACTGACAAAAGACAGATTAACAGGAAAAAAGGAACAAACATTTTATTAATATATGACATGCATAAAAGTTCACTGAAAATAAGTGAGATTCAAAGAAATGATTAGACTCAGGGGGTTATATACCATTTTAGCAAAGGAAAGAGGGTTTGGGCTTTGAGCAATGATAAATTGTGGCAAAGTGACAAGGACATACATGGGGTAACTAGTGGAAGCGAAAGGTTATTTAATAAGGTTTGTTTATGCAGACTCGCCATGGTGCCAGCTCTCCATCTCTGGTGATGAGTTGCTTTCCTCTTCCTGGAGCAGGAGAAGGGGACACCTTCACAAACGAAATTTTTTGCCCTGCTTTTAGGCAGAAAAAGGGAGGGAAGGATTTCTTCCTGCACCTGTTGGTTCTCAACTGCCTTCAGCTCAAAATAACCCTTATGCCAAAGTAGCATATTTTGGGGTGGCATACCCTGATCCTCTTCAGTTTCCACATATTTGATTTTGAAAAATGTGACTTTGTATACTGTTTTAGTTTGTCCATATTTTTCACTCTGAATGAAATAGCTTCAGTGTGCACCAGGATATAACTTTTCTAAACCATGTAAAGTGTCATTGTGATATGGCCATCATGCCATCATAAATTTGTCATTCCCTATATTAAATTCATGGCTAAGGCAGTTTGTAATTTTAGAATTCAAATGGCAGGTATTTAGAATATGCTTGATTAAGAAAATCATTCAAAACTTCAAAGGTTTACTATAATATATATCCTAAATTGTCAGGTGTATTTCCAAGGTTTTTATCTCTATTCAATTATACTTAGCTTTTGTAGATAAAACTCTTTACTATACGAGGTCTGACAATTAAGTTCACAAACTCATCCTAGAAAAAGTGCTACATACATCATTGCTGAATATCACTACGGTCACCTTCCAGATATTCTTTTTGGGAAGCTATGCACCTACACCAGCACCTAGTCCACCCTTCAAGGCAATTTTGGAACTTTTTCTGGAATGACCATCAGAGCTTTCATCATATTATCCTTGATGTCCTGAATGTCATCAAAATATCTTCCTTTCAATATTTCCTTCATCTTCTGGTAAAGAAAGAAGTCATTGGGAGCCAGATCAGGTGAGTAGAGAGGGTGTTCCCAGTACACTTATTTGTTTACTGGTTAATAACTCCCTCACAGACAGTGCTATGTGAGCTGGTGCATTGTCATGATGCAAGAGCCATGAATTGTGGGCAAAAAGTCCAGGTTGTCTAACTTTTCCACGCAGCCTTTTCAGCACTTCCAAATGGTAAACTTGGCTAACTGTCCAGTTGGTACAAATTCATAATGAATCAAAATTCATAATGATACAAATTCATAATGATATCAAAAAGTTTAGCTACATCATTGCAATAAATTCCCGAACTTAATTGTCGGACCTCATACTTCTAATTGAAAATTTATCTTCATGAAATTTAAAAAATGACTTAATTATTATAAATGAGCACTGAGAAACTAGGAGGCCCCAGAAAACAGCAAATGATACACATGCATAGCCCTGATAATTAGAAAGTAAAATAAACTTGAAAGTGAGAAATGCTTTTGCAGGCAATGAAAGAAAAAATTTCATTCATGAGTAAAATTCAAGACAATGAGTGTTTAATAACCAAGTGAGAGATGTATTAGTCCAGAGCTGTCTCTTGGTACATGATTAACCTAATTTGATATTCAAACACTAAAAAGATCAAACTGGGAAGAGAGCTTTTAAAGGAATACTAAACACAACTTCATTTGTTCAACACTAAAAAATATATATTAAACCTCTGCCATGTTCCAGACATTGTTTTAGGCACCAGGAACATAATATTGTGTAAGCTGGGCACAATTTTAATTATCCAATTGAACAGGCTAACAAAGGAGAATTATACTACAAAGTGAGATACTGTTACAGACAAAAAAACCTTGCCATAACGTGGCAATACTTAGCAAGAGTATCTAACCTCATATACAGGATTCTTTCCTATCTTCCTAAAGGAAAACTGCCTACAAGATAAATAGGGATTAGTCAGAGCAAATAGAGAGGAAGTGTTTCCCAGGCAAACGTAAAAAGAGTCAGGGACTAGTTGGGAAGCTGTTGGAATAATTCAGATGATGGCCCCAGCTAATATGGCAGCGGTGGGGATTAAGAAATAGAATGAATTTGAGAAATAGTTATGGGGTAGATTTGACAGCGATTAATACTGGTGAGATCTAAGGGAATGAAGAAACGAAAGGAGTCAAGAGTGACTTCCGGATCCCTGGCTTGAACAAATAGATGATGGTTCCACGTGATGAGGCTGGGACCACATAGGGAAGAGCAGATTCAGGAGGGAAAATGGTAGTGTACTCTGTACTGCTGATGTTGTGATGTCTACGAGTCTGCCACAGGATACATCTAGAGGCAGGAAAGGAGCTCAAAAGAGAGATCTCAGCTGGAGATACTGATTTGGGACATACCAGCAAATGGATGGTAACTGAAATTGGGATTTGATGAGATGTCCCTGAGACTCTAAAAATACAAAGCCTGGGAGAGCACCTGGAGAATGAGGGAAAATCCAAAAAGAAGCTGGGTTAGAATTAGATTCTAGCAAGCATCTCCCTGCTTCAGTAAATAGGAAGGAGTAACAAAGGTCAAAATGGAGGAGTAGCTACAACTATTTATTTTTGCTATTTATCAAGACTCCTTAGAATAATTATAAAGGAATAAAATAGGTATACACTCACTATAAGCCTTGTAGCAGGAAGAAACATGGTTCCAGGAAGAAGTTATCTGAGAAAAATATTTGTAGAGTTGATATTATTCTTGAGAAGTTACTAAAAACTTCAGAATGTAATAAAAACAGTCAATGTAACAAATTAGAAACATTAGTAAAATCTTCAGAAAAAAACAAAAGGGTGCCTAGGAAAGGAAATATAATGATGGCACACTGTTAGCCAGACCAAAGGTAGTCACAGAGCTATAACAAAGTAAATGATATTTGCTGCTTTTCAAATTTCCAAATCAATCACACACTGAAACCCAGGAGAATTAATTACAATTACTAAATAGAATTTATATCTCATCAACCTTAACAATTTAAAGTGAAAGTGAAATGGCAGAAACTTGATGAAAGGAAGAAAGGAAAGGTGAAGTAAAGTCACTTTACAATGCAGACAGTCAAGTTTTATTGCCTATAATATGGAACAAGAATTAAAAATAAATATATTATTTAAATTTATCATGAGGAACCAAAGTGGAATAATAACTGTATTGGCATGAGGTTAAAAAAGTTTGAGTAAATTATGGAAGTGAGCTAAGTTTTGTCTACTACAGCAGAAAGTCAATAAATCATGTCTAAAAGTCATAAATCAAGTAATAACGATATGTGTGTACTATATGCAATAAGCTGAAATTACAAGAAGAAACAGTTAAAAAACAGCTTCCTCTGGGGAAGAAGAAGTAGAGCATGCAAAGAGGTATGACTGAGAGCTTTTCATTTTCAGTCCTTCGCTACTCTTTGATTATCAACCTTGTACATGTTTTATTTTTAATAAAAATTAAAAATTGTAAAGTAATGAAGTCTGTACAATTCTACTTCCCACCTACTTTTTTTCTAACTTTATTTCTCATATTCCTCTCTCTTTCTCTCTCTCCCTCTCTCTCATAATTTCTAGCTGCAATCAAAATTGACAACCCAACAGAAATTCATCAGATTCTGTTCCCTTAGATGCACTGTGGAGGAACACTAAGTGAAGCTGGGGACAATTACATCCAGCTGGAATACCAATTATGTTGCCAATAGCATTTTTCTTGTAACTGCAAACCCATACACACCACCACCACCACCACCACCACCCACATCCCACTGTAACAACACATTCATAAAAGCTGGTGCCATCTGGTCTTTGGTTTAGCTTAGCTCTATAGCTTTTAAACTTTCTTCTACTTCTCAGCTACTGGGAGGTTGCTCCTGGAATTCAGTTCTGTGTATTCTTCATTTCCTACTTTAGTCATGCTCCCTTCTGCTAACTTAACATCTCAGTTACTCTATTGGTCTGCCCCCAATCCTCAGGTTCTGCTAACTTCACATATAGGTCACCATGTTACTTGTTGTTGACTTTTTTCCCATTTGTCAGATTCTTACACATTTTTTTAAGACTCACATTAAATACCAACTCCTCATTATTTCTCCTCTGGGCTCCACAGAACTTTTCTATAATAGCAGAGGTCACCCTGACTTGTATTACAAATTTATCCAAAATTAATATTTCTGTATATTTTTATACTTCTCTCAATTTTAAATTCTTTGAAGGCCAGACTATATGTTGATCACCTCATATACAACATAGTAAATGGAATAATTCAATGCATACAATGCTTATTAGGTGAATATTTAACTGCATTTCTTTTGGCAAGTCAATTTTCAGAGATTTTATATATTGGGCAATTACAGTTCATTTTATGTAGGATTTGGGGGGGAATGCTCTTTCATTTTTTTCACAAGCATTTACTGCATGTTAAATAGTTGTTATATTGTGGCTCTTAAAAATTAAAGATGGCTTGTAAAATAGTAACATTTAATGAGGTTAATAAAATAGAAACTGAAAATTTATGTGTAGAAAGGAATCATATCTGAAAAACATATTTTCTGTGATTGAGTCTTAACTTTGTTGGGTGTATTTAGTTTTTGTTTTGTTTTGTTTGCTTTCAATATCCAGAGAAATAAGGGAAATACTTATTAATGTCAACCTTTATCTCTAGATATGCTCTAATTATAAGGTATTTGGAAACTAGATGGACTTCCCAGAGAACTTTCAAACAGAATGAGGGACATACAAAAAGTACTAACATGTGGGTCATTGTGATTCCCAGAAGCGGAAAATGGAAGAGAAAAAAATATTTGATAAAATAATAAACTAGTACTTCTCCAATTTTTTTGAGAGATTTTATTGGGGAATCAGGGAAGGGGGACAGACAAGTTGCTGTCGTTTTGTTCTTCAGTTTGGTTGTGGAAGACGTCGCTTCACTGGCCCATGTTGGTATTATCATTGTGCTCTTCCCAGGTGAGGCAGTCGCTTGCTGGCCATTGGACGGCCACTCACGGCAGTTCATGGCAGCTCACAGCAGCTCTCCCTGGCTGCCGGCCGCTCACGCTGGCTGCCAGCCACTCATGGTAGCTCATGGCAGCCCACTGCAGCTTCATTACAGCCTACACTATCTCCAGTAACTCATGGCAGCCAGCTCCAGGTTGAGCTGTTGTTCACCATCTTAGCTATAAAGGGTACAGCATCACTGGCCCTCATTTGGGATCTGAACCAGGGCCCTGCTGCTCCAAGCTGGCATCCCAAGCCAACTCTTAACAAATGCACCACTCAACCATCCCACTAATACCCAAATTTGATGGAAGACATAAAGTAACAGATCAAAGAAACTGAGAAAACTTCAAGCAGGATAAATTAAAAATAAATGCATCTGGCATACCATAGTCAAACTGCAAAACTCAAAAGTAAAGAGAAAATCTTGAAAGCATCCAGAAAAAAAAATTACATAATTTGAACAATAATTCATTTGCTGGCTTCTCATCAGAAATTATGGAGACGAGAATGAGTGAGTCAACATCTCTAAAATGCTAAAAACATAAAATAGAAAGACAACCCAAAACTCTAAATCCAGTGAAAATATCCTGTAATAAAGACATGTCCAGATTTTTTAAAAAAGAAGTAGTAGATGTCATTACTATGAACTCTGCACTAAAACAAAAGTTAAAAGAAATTCTTTAGGCTAAAGAGAAATAATACCAGATGGAAATTTAATTTTTCAGGAAGGTATGAAGGACACCAAAAATGGTAAACATGTGTTGCAATGCAATAGACAATTGTCTTATTTTAATTTCTTTAAAATGTGTATAATTTTAAAGCAAAAACTAGAACACTCTTCTGTGAGAATTATAGCATAAGTAGATGTATAATACATATGACAATGATAATATAATAGATGGTAGGGTAGTGCAGTAAATGAACCTATAGAGTTGTAAAGTGTCCCCATTTTACATAAAGTCATACAATATTAACTCTAAGTAGACTGTGAAAGTTAAGAATGTATATTGTAAACCCAAGACAACCTCTAAAACTAATGCAAAGCTGTATAATTAAAAATCCAATATATGGATTAAAATGGTGTTTCAAATAATATATTCAATTAATCTTTAAAAGAAGCAAGAAAGGAGGAACAGAGTAACAAAAAGAAGAGAGGACAGGGTCGGCCGAGTGGTGTGTTGGTTAGGAGTTGGCTTGGGATGCCAGCTCTGAGCAGCAGGTCCCTGGTTCGGATCCCACATGAGGGCCAGTGATGCTGCACCCTCTACAAAGATGGTGAACAACAGCTCAACCTGGAGCTAGGCTGCTGTGAGCCGCTGGCAACGGCTAGGCTGCAATGGGGCTGGCCGGTAGCAGGCGTGAGCACTCGTGAGCTGCCGTGAGCGGCTGTCTAGTGGCCAGTGACCGATCTGCCTCACCCGGGAAGAGTGCAATGATAATACCAACATGGGCCAGTGAAGCAACATCCTTCACAACTAGACTGAAGAACAAAAGGACAGCGACTTGTCTGTTGCCCCTTCCCTGATTCCCTAATGCTGTTCCCCTCCCCCAATTTCCCAATAAAATCTTTAAAAAAAAGAAAAGAGGACAAACAGAAAACAAATAGTAAAATGGTAAACATAAATCTAATCATACCAGAATGATTTTTTTTAAGACTCAAATATATGCTACTTGAAGGAGATACACTTGAAGTATAAATATGCAAATAGATTGAAATTAAATAGTTGGGGAAAAAACACCACACAAACTGTACTCATGAGAAAGGCTGTCTATATTAATACCAGAGTGTCTGTATAAATACCAGAAAAAGTAGGTTTCAAGGCAAAGAATATTATGAGAGATAAAGAGGGACATTTGACATAATGATAAAAGGACCAATATATCAGGAATATATAATAATCATATATGTGTATATATCTAATAGCAGAGGTTTAAAATACATGAAAAAAATGAGAACTAATGGAGCAATAGACAATTCAAGAATCATAGTTGGAGATTTTAAAACTCAACTCTCTGCAGCTGATAGAAACATGATTTAAAAATATCAGTAAAGATTAAATTATATGATTTCTACCAAAGAGCTAACACCTGATTTAGACAATAAAAAGATAATTATAACAATGTTGTTGCTAATATCAATCTATGGAACAATAGTGGTCAATGATTAACAATGTGTATAATTGGATTTGTTTACCTTTATAATATCAGAGTATTGCTTTTTAATTACTTTCTGTAGTTTCATTCTTAAAACAATGAAGAACTATTAGTTTTTTTTATTTTTAATTGTGACATAAATGACATAACACCTTACTTTTAGGTGTACAACATAATGATTTGATATTAGTATATTTGGAAAAATGATCACAATAAGTGTAGTTAATATCCATCGCCTTACGTAGTTAGAAATGTTTTCTTGGGTTGCAAACTTTTAAGATTTACTCTCTTGGCAAATTTCAAACATGCAATACAGTATTATTGACTGTAATCACCATGCTATACATTACATCCCCATGATTTATTTATTTTATTACTGGAAGTTTATACTTCTTGACCTCTCCTACCAATTTCACCCAGCCCAACCACTCACCCACATTCCCACCTCTGGCAACTACCAGTTTGTTCTCCATATCTATGAGCTTGGTGTTTCCTTTTTTTTTTTTTGGCTGAATAATACCTCTCTCTCTCTCTCTCTCTCTCTCTCTCTCTCTCTCTCTCTCTCTCTCTCTCTCTCTCTCTCATATTTTCTTCATCCATTCACTTATTGAAGCACTCTTAGGTTACTTCCAATATCTTTGGAATTGGAAACAATGGCTATTGTAAACAATGCTGCAATGAACATTGGGGTGCATATATAATTGTAAGTTAACATTTTCATTTTCTTCAGATAAATACCCAGAAAAGGAATTGTGGGTCATATGGTAGTCATATTTTTAATTTTTTGAGGAGCCTCCATACTGTTTACCATAATGGCTATACCAATTTACATTCTCATGAAAAGTGCACAAGAGTTTCCTTTTCTCCACATCCTTGCCAACACTTGTTATCTCTTGCCTTCTTGATAGCCATTCTAACAGGTGTGAGGTGATATCTTATTGTGGCTTTGATTTGCATTTCCCTCATTATTAGTGATGTTGAGCACCATTTTATATAACTATTGGCCATATGTATGTCTTCTTTGGGAAAATGTCTATTCAGATTTTTTGCCCATTTTATAATTGGATTGTTTGCGGGGGGGGGGGGGTTGGCTATTAAATTGTACATGTTCTTTATGTATTTTGTATATTAACCCTTTATCACATACATGATTTGCAAATATTTTTTCCCATTCAGTAGGTTGCCTTTTTATTTGATTGACAGTTTCCTTTGCTGTGTAGAAAGAAGCTTTTTAGTTTGATGTAGTCCCGCTTGTTTATTTTTGCATTTGTTGCCTTTACTTTTGTTGTCAAATAAAAAAAATCATCACTAAGACCAATGTCAAGGAGCTTATTGTCTATGTTTTCTTGTAGAAGTTTTATGGTTTCAGAGCTTGCGTTCAATTACTTAATCAATTTTGAGTTAATTTTTGTGTGTCGTGTAAGATAGTGGTCCAAGTTTCATTCTTTCAAATGTGGCTGTCCAGTTTTCTCAACATAATTTATTGAAGAGACTGTCTTTTCTCCTTTTACATTCTTGGTTCTTTTGTCATAAATTAATTGAACACATATGTGTGGGGTTTTTTCTGGGCTCTCTAATCTGTTCCATTGATCTTTGTGTCAGTTTTACAGCCAATATCACACTGTTTTAATTACTGTAGCTTTGTAATATAGTTTGAAATCAGGGAGCATGATGCTTCCAGCTTTGTTCTTCTTTCTCAAGATTTCTTTGGCTATTTGGGGTCATAATTTCTTAAAGACTCTTAAGCAGGAGAGAGATATGAAAAAAATAACATTTAAGAACAACCATGAGCCAGCCGAGTGGTGCATTGGCTAGGAGTTGGCTTGCAATGCCAGCTCTGAGCAGCAGGGCCCCGGTTCGGATCTCACATGAGGGCCAGTGATGCTGCACCTCTACAGCTAAGATGGTGAACAGCAGCTCAACCTGGAGCTGGGCTGCCTTAAGTTGCCGGCTCCAACATTCAGGGACATAGGTTAACAGATGACCTAATTAATGTCTTCAACATATGCTTTCCTAGATCACCCCTGAGCATGATACTTTGACAGCAGATTGGAGAAAGTACACTTTCTCCTTAGCCACCTGGACTTGGAATTATCACACATCACTTATACTCAGGGTCCTTAGCAAAAATTAGTGCCCCCTCTTAATGCAAGATAAGCTAAGAAATATAATAACTTGCCTGAGCGCCACTTCCTAGCAACAACTCTACAATACAGAAGATGAATCTTTTTACAGTTAGCTGTCTCAGCCACGAATTCCCTTTAAGGTTGAAGAGTATAGACTGGGACCGTGTCTATAAGGTAGCTAGAAGGATTGGTGAATTGGTCCAAAGAGGGATGTTTATTTTTAGCCAGAGGTGGAACAGTTCTTGGTGATGTCCCAGATATAGCCACAGAAGTCCAGCTAAAATGAAGTGGAAAAGAAGGTCAATGGAGGTAAAAACATTAAGAAACTTCTAGAAAATGGTATGGGTTGTTCATGTGGACCTGAAAGTCAGGATAATGGCAAGACTTAGAGTAGACAGGAAGACAATCAGCTAGTTGGTTAGTCTCCAGCGAATGAGAGGACGTAACTGAGAGAGTAAATAACAGCAACATAAAGGGACGGAGAGAGGGGTAGCTGATAGGATCAGCCTCAGAAGGGCAAAGGTAAGATTTAATCAGGAGGTGTTATGATCAGCAAGTGGTACCAGAAAAAAAAAAAAAAAAGATACAGGATTGCCTACCAATGTCTCCCTAAAATAAGAGAATATGGGCTTCTCTTAGGTGGCTGCAAGGGAGCAGTAACCACAAAACGAGAGCCCGTGTCTATTATCAAAAGAGGAAAGAAAAACATTCATTAAAGAAATAAAAAATTGATGATAGCAATTAAATAATATATTACCCCTACATTGAAATCTTGGGAATTTAATCCACTGATTTGTTTATATTTTTTTAGATATTAATCAGCAAAGTGTCAAAGATGTGAATAATCATTTTAATGCAAAATCTATACAAATTTACATGAAAGATCTAATTTTCATTGGCACTCATTGTCATAACATCTTGGACAAGTCATTTTTTTGAGCCTTGGCTATTACATCTATAAAATGTAAATAATTATAACTTACCCACCAAAGTCAGAAATGTGGCCCAGGCATTGCATTGGGTTTTCTTTCACAGCCATCGTCTATAATGCTACATAATTACAGCTAGGAAAAATGAAAGAAATTTTTTCACTTCAGACCCAAACAGTGAAATCTTGTAAACCTTAGAACTCTCAACACAGACACATCATACATTCATATAGTCAACATAAATAATGCTGTTTATAATAAAATATTAACATGCTGACTTTTGATGGAAGAATCCAAACAATCAAAAAGAATATTTTATGTAGAGAGTAACATTATTCATTATCCATGACAATGATTTTCCTTCACTGTCTTTCCCAGAGCTCTGTATTTAAATGTAATCTTACAGAGAAGACAAATGTATAAAACCAATGAGACCAAGACCACTCCTGTGGAAGTGAGAGGTAGAAGCCCAGAATTCATTCTACTTGGGGCAAAATCAGAGCACAGCTCCGTCCTCGAGGGGGCTCCTCAGAGAACAGCTGAAGATAAAAGCACAGATGGAAGAATTGCAGGAAAGGAGTCTTTTCAAGTAACCATTCTTTGAATTGTCATTAAAACTTCCCTAAAATGAAAAATCACTGATCTGCATATAGTCAGACCTTAATCAACTATTCACGATTGGTCTCACTTTTTTCTACCCATCTCAACCAGACATGTTGATGCTGGATCATATATTTTTTTCAGCATTTTTATTACATTCTGTATGGTATTGCCTTAAATGGCATTGCCTAACTATGTCATGTGTAAATCTAATCAGCATTCCCTCACTATCTTATACCATAAGACCTCCAATTTTTTAAGGACAAAGATTATATAGTTGTTGCATTTTTTTTAATTACTAACATCCAACATCCAGTTCTGTATTAAACATTAATATGTATGAGGAAAATATTGGAAGGATTCCAAAGATAGAAATACAGATGAAAATATGTGGAAATTAAAGGACGTGAATCTAACTGGTCAATGAAAAGGCAATGAGAAAATTAATAACCACCTTCAGGTTACAGGAAAAAAATTATTCATTAATAACTTTTTAATTCTTGCATTTTCATGAGCGATTTAAGTCGGGAAAGAGGGAGTAAATTTCTTCTTAATGAGAAGTGACTGGACCCCTAGTGTTACTCAACAGTCCCAAGTCAGCAAACACCCATTTTTCTGATTGGCTCTTCCAAGCATTTGCCAGTCTTCAAAATCTATGCCACTCCATGCTGATAATATCCAAAAAGGAGATTAAAAGTCATAAAGGCAATGAGAGTAGGAATGCAGAGTAGATGTGGCATCAAGAATGAGGAAAAGATAATCGATGTGGCAGCTTCTTAGAAAAGGAAAGGACGGTTGATGCAGAGCTCAGTGAATGGTGCTGCCGTTCAGTAAGACAGAACTTGCAGGAGGAGGCAGAGGGCCAGAGGTAAGGAAGAAGTGGGGGTGAATGGGGAACACGTGTGTTCCTTCCCTGTTGAACATACTGAATCAAGGTGACTGTGGGATATACACTAGAAGTGTCTGGAAGGCAGTCAGGTGTACAGAGAGTGGAAGCTGAGCTGAGGACACAGATTACAGAGTTCTTGGTGTGGTTAATGTCACTGATAAATAGGTGTGGTTGACATTGGCCAGGAAGGGATAGTAAAGGAGGGGTCCTCAACTTGGGGCCCGTGCACCCCTATAGCTTCCGTGATAGTCTTCAGCAGGTTCTTTTAATCCCCTACAAATACAAAATTTTGTGAGTATGCTTATTTTATCTGGATGCAGGGTCTACATCTTACTTCAGAGTCTCAAAAATTCATTACCCAATAATGTTTTGAACCAGAGGTCTAGATTGAGGAATGAAAACATCTAGGAAGCATGCCCTGGAGATTATAATGTTCATACACGAGAAAAGAATCAGGAGCCAAGCTGGACACTGAGAAGGAACTGGCAGCATGAGAGTTGGAGAAGTAGAAAGACGCGAGGTTGGTTCCTAGAGAAGGGAGGGTTTCAAGTATGCGAACACCCCATTCTATCATTCAGGGTACAGCTCAGAGTCAGCTCTCAGCAAGGCCTTCTCTGACCGCTTACCTCAAGCACACACACATGTATATTGTATGTCTTTGCCACTAAAAAGGAAGTTCCCTGGGTCCCCAGTGCCTGGAATACAAAGAACATGATATAATCATTGATTGATTATTTGACCAACTGGTACTAGAGACCATCCGCAATTTTTAAAATTTAATTTTTACCTTTCCATGTTCCAAAAATAGATTAGGCTCAGGTAGTTCATAAACAGTTTGAGTGACTAAATGAACAAGTGAGCAAACAGCCTCCCATTCACTTTCTAACAGTACAAATAACAATATTGACAGCGTGCCATTGTAGAATACAGATAAGAAGGAAGAGGAGAAAACTAAAAAAGTTACCTAAACAATAAAGTAACTGAGAGGATTAGTCTAAAATTTGTACTCTAGTCAGTTTTCTGTTAATAAAGATAATTTTTATTTGTGTGATACTACACCCCTTTATTTCATTCTATAATCTATAATGCTAAACAGGAATAGATGCAGCAGTGGTCAAAAACTGCTATTAATAAAAGCACACCAAACAGGACCATTGAAAAGGTCTTTATTATAAGTCAAATGTTGTGAAACATCATGTCCTAAGGCATTTAGGTTACAATTGCATACTGAGGGGAAAAGTCTGCTTTCAAGCCAGTTTCTGAGTTACAGTAAACATTAAAATCATGAAACAACATAAAAAGTCATTTCCACAATTTTAACATGATGCTACACTCTCATCTTCAATGAAATATATTATTTCTCAAAATTGTAGAAAATTACATTATTGAATTACAGACATGTTTTCTTAGTTTTAACATTTAAGTCATCTTAATACTTGCTGTAAATAAACTGTAAGAGAGCTCTCACCTTAGGCAAAGTATTTCACTTCCCCTCTCAGATATTCTTAACAACACTTGAGTTAGACTTTAAAATACTAAATTCTACCTTCTGAGATGCAGGTATAACAAATACTACACCAATCTGACAATAAGGAAGAGAATTTGTATGTATTATACAGTGCAAATAGAAGATGGTTTCTGCAATCAAATAGCTTGTAAACTGATGCGTTTTTTAAAAGATTGACCCTAAATGAATATGGTGAGAGACAGTATTTTCAAAGCGGCTGCCATGTCCTCATCCGTGTACAGACTCATAAGAACCAAGAGAGGAAAAAGGAAAGTTGACATCTGTGCATAGTTTAATGTTGGTACAGGTACAGGGCCACCTACATAATTTGTAAGGTTCAGTGCAAAATGGAAGTGTGGGATTCCTTTTTTCTTAAAAAGCAGGGGAAAGGTGCCATTAAAGGTGTAGGTATGAAAATACAAAGGTTTTTCTTTCTTCCATGTTCTCTCTCATCTATCTATCTATCTATCTATCTATCTATCTATCTATCTATCTATCTATATCTCTTTACTCTCTCTCCTGACACAGTGTTTTTTTCTTTGCTATTTAATATTGTTCTAAGTAAAGAAGAATTAAAATTTTATATTATTAATCTGAATTTTGCAATCCATCTTTATACTGTATGATGCTGGATTTAAGTGCAAATATTACAACATTGAACTCATATGCAAAATCACCAAAATTATTTGCATTTTGTGACTTGTACATTAATACTTAGCAAAACAGTGAAAATACTGCACAAAACTAAGTTAAAGTTTTTTTTATTTCCCTTCTCAATACAGCACATTCTACCAATACCCTCTGCCTTTGGCCCACTGAAACATAAGGAAGGATTGAAAAGAAAAGAAACTATGAATGACCCTATTTTTCACTCTCCTTCTATGTCATGATTTTCAGGGTAAATGCTTAGCTAGTATAAGGAAGGAACAGGATTAAGAAAGGATACGCCTGGGCTCCTAGGACATTGGTGTTTCTTAGAAGCCTGCAAGTTCCGGTCAGAAAGGAACGTGCACCTTTCAGGCTGTCACCACCGTACTTTCTGTCACAGATGTGACGTGCTTACTTGGTCTTTCTGTCATTTATGCTTAACTTTTCAAATTAGACAATTCCGACGTAAATCCCAAATCACACACTTTTAACTGCACAATTCTGAAACCTCTCTTAAGTAGCATAGGTTGGTGTTGAAAGTTCAGAACTCAACAAGGACAAACTTCCTTACACACTAGACATTCAGTAATTATTGCTTATATCTCTTGCTTCTACACAAAGAAAATCTGTTCAGCTGGTAACCACAGGCTCTTTATACCAATGAAATCACTTCAGTAGTTCATTGAGAGAAGCCATATATTAACTTGGAGCTTCTTTAAGAACTGTGTATGTTTTTTGAATAAAGTAAATTAGTTTATGTAAATTAGTTCAGTAAATATTTCACCAGGGTGCAATATGACATTTGGCAATATTCCTTACTCCTATAACTCTTAAAATCCTTTTACAAGGAATATTCCCAATTACATTTGCTTCACTGCGCTTAAAATGTGATCTAAGAGCAGGTGTTTATCTTAAATATACAACAGGCCCAGGTTTGATTCTCATAATAGAGCTTGGCTTTAGGGCTTTCTAGTAAAACTTTCTAAAATCACTGGGTTTCAAATGTTCTATGTAAAATACAAGATTTTCATATTCCCACCAAGAAAAGACAATGTAAAACTCATCTCTTTTATACATACATATTTCCTCCATTGTTCCCTATGTTACTAATTTAAGAGAACATTTAACACTCATGAATTCCTTCACGGATTTCTAAGACACGTTTTCCCAAAATAAGCAATTAAAAAGATAAAGTAGTTTTTATTTTAGATTACTGATTGATCTTTTAGATCACCTTGATTTCTTTCTGGCCCCTGGCAGAAAGTCCAGTGACAATTTTTAATGACTTTCAAAAATTCACTTTTCTGGAAATTAAGTAAACATCCTTTTTCCCTGCAGTCCTCTTGCATTATTACTATGGCATGTTTTCCAAATTGCAAATTTGAAAAGCCATTGTAGGAGGAACTCTCATTGTTTTTGAGTAGTGATGTACTCATTCTTGGTTTTACCCATTCAAAGGAGCAGGACGTATATCTAAGGCCAAAAATACTTCATTGTTTTTTCATGTCTCAGGTGAGACAATAACTTTCTCACTCATTTGGACAAGGGTTCTCAAAATTGAATGTGTATCAGATCCTGGAAGGCTTGTTAAACAATCAATGTCTGGGCTCCAAGCCCAAGTTTCTGCTTCAGTAGATGGGGAGTTGGTTTCTAACCAGTTCCCAGGCCCACACCATGAGAGCCAGTGATATAGACTGTCCTATAGGTCTAGTAAGAAACAAAAGTTGTTACAAAAAATAACTTCTAAATTACTACTAAAGAAAATTAAAACATTCACCCTTCTGACTAAAATTTATCTTATCATGACCTCACCATATTTTTTAAAAGAAATTTAGTAAGTAATATTGTGAATATCCATTTTTTAAATCATCAAAAATATGTCTAACATTATTGTACTGTACCTATTTTTGCCTTCATATTTGGAAGTTTAAGCACAACTATTTGCTTTATTTTAGCTTGTAGACAGTTTTCCAAAGAACATATGTGTCTTTCATTTCAGAAAAACACAAAATTAAAGACACTGTTACCTTTAAAAAAAACAAAAACCTAAACTAAATTAAACTTGACTTCCCATATGTTTATAGATGTTCCAAAAGTTGCAAAGCAAACTCTGACTACACTTAAAGTTCCATTTTTCTAAAATCGTACATTATTATATGAGTGTGGTTTGCTACCAATTAATTATTTGTATCTCTCCTTAAAACTAAACCATATATATTTTTTTAATTTCCAATTTGCACCATGTACTATTATATCATCATTTATGTGCTAATGTGAGAAATAACATTTAATCAAAAACTCAATTTACCTTAGAGTCTTAAATATACATACAATATTAGAGAATAAATAAGGTTACCTCTTGTAATAAGCTAATGCCCCACATTAGTTTCCTAAATTTTATGGTATAAATTAATGCCCAAAGGAAATACTTTTCATTCATTAGGTACAGATTTAAAGCTGCAAATTATTAAACATGTGTGACTATAAACTTAATTTTTAATTAACTTTGGGCCCTGTATATTTTTATGTTTATTTGAAGCACTTTTGAAAATTAACCACATATGTAAACACTGCCTCTTTCTGCTCAGCTCTCTGAAAGCCAGCTCCTCTGCTGCACATTGACTAGTGCAGATAAAGAGAATTTTGTGAGGACGGGGACCCCATCAGACGAGATCAATGTTCAGGACTTTGGGTTGCTTTTCCTATTGTGTTATTTAATAACCAAGCATGGTCTTCACAACCTCAGAAACTCATCTTAATGACTCTGAGAATACCAATTCTCCCAGCCTTTCAAAAGAATATGAATTACTACTATGATGTGGAGACTTGCAAAATCTAAATTATTTTTTTAATTAAATGTATTGGGGTGACAATGGTTAGTAAAATTACATAGGTTTCAAGTGTACAATTCTGTAATGCATCATCTATATATCTCACTGTGTGTTCACCACCCAGAGTCAGCTCTCCTTCCATCACCATATATTTAACCCCCTTTAACCTTTTCTACCATCCCTCCTCCCCGCTTACGCTCTGGTAACCACTAAACTATTGTCTCCATCCATGAGGTTTTGTTTCATTGTTCATTTGTCTTGTTCCTCTGTTGCTTTCAGTTTTACATCCCACATATGAATGAAGTCATATGGTTCTCAACTTTTTCTGTCTGACTTATTTCCTTAGCATAATAATCTCAAGATCCATCCATGTTGTTACAAATGGCACTATTTCATCTTTTTTTTTTTTTTTTTTTTTTTTTAAAGATTTTTATTGGGGAATTGGGGGGATAGGAACAGTGCTGGGGAATTGGGGGAAGGGGAACAGACAAGTTGCTGTCGTTTTGTTCTTCAATCTAGTTGTGGAGGATGTTGCTTCACTGGCCCAAGTTGGCACCATCATTGCGCTCTTCCCGGGCGAGGCAGATCAGTCGCCCGCTTCTGGACGGCCGCTCACTGCGGCTGCTGGCCGCTCACGCTGGCTGCTGGCCGCTCACACTGGCTGCTGGCTACACACGGTAGCCCATGACAACCCACTGCCACAGGGGCTGCAGCCTACGCCGTCGCCGGCGACTCACGGCAGCCCAGCTCCAGGTTGAGCTGTTGTTCAGCATCTTAGCTGCAGAGGGCAGTGTCACTGGCCCTCATATGTGGGATCCGAACCGGGGCCCTCTGGCATCCCAAGCGAGTCCTTAACCATCGCGCCACTCGGCCGGCCCTATTTCATCTTTTTTTATGGCAGAGTAGTATTCCATTCTTTATATAGAACACATCTTCTATATCCAATCATCTATTGAAGGACACAGTGGTTGTTTCCATGCCTTGGCATAAAGCCTAAATTCTAAATTAACTTATAAAGTTAATTTGGGCAAAATTAACAAAACTGAGTAAATTGCTGGAGTTAAAGAATAGTTACTATTTATCCTAGAGAAAATAAAAGCTGAATCCAATCATGATCATCAAGAATATGCAAGTAAGTAGTTTGCCATTAATTGACTGTTTGACGTAATGACCCAGATTCATGGTCTGTCCAACCCTACTCTTCCTAATCTTTAAATGCATCGCTATTTTCTCAGGCTTCTCTCCTCCAGAAAATCACTAGGTATGAGGTACCAAAATCTAAAGTGTCCCATCAACTGGGTTATAATAGTCTCAGAGACAAGAGGCCCAGCATAGTATTGTAGGTTGGCTCATTTAGGATCCATGTTCAGAGCTTCATCCTCCTCCCATCTGCCCTTTTTTTCTATTTATTGATCTTTAGTACCCAATAGTCTGGTTAGCTTTTGTCAAGCACCTGTTTGATTTATGGTATTTCCAATTTGAATTCTTATGATTCCACTTGGCTTTAGTCCGTAATTTTCCCCTTTATGTCATGATTGAAGCTGCATTTTTTCCTAGTACTTCTTCTCCACCTCCCCTTTACCTTCCCTTTGTTCTAACACTTGCACATGCCCCACAATGTGCCACACAGAAAATTTCTTATCCTCCTATAGCAAATCTGGTAAGATATTTGGTGCTTTTAAATATATGACTGCTTGATTTGTTTACAGATTAGCAAGTTGTGAGAAAACCCAACTTCACATTTCAAAAAGTGAATAGCAACCAATATACACGACAGGAATGAGGAGCTGCCCAAATCTGTCCTCAATAAGTTTGTTTTTACTCCCAGACTCAATTATATGTTGTGTTTGATTAGTCTCTGGAAGATACAATAGCTGAGAAGTTCCCTATAGCTATTTCATAACATGCTAGCATGAGCAATAGCTAGTTACCTGGAACATAATTTAGAAATCCCAAGAACTTAGATTTGGACTCTAGTAATCCTAAAAGAAAATGAAATGAGAAATAAGAGATATATTTTTGTTTTGACAACAAGGATTTCTTATTCCAACACCTTCTCATTTCAATAGCACAGCCTGAAGAGTGTTATCACCAGAAGGAAAGTAATATGACAAAATTGATCTATCTTTACAGAGCAAAATCATAATGCATAATTATACATTATTTTTTAATATTTGCATTCATGACTGTTGTGATAATAGCAGTTACTTTTCATGTTCTTCACAAAGTTCCACATACATCAACTTATAAAGCCTGGCAGTATTCTAACTCAACTTATATTAGTTAATGACCCATTTATTTACCCTCTGTCTTTTCCTTTGCCAATCTTCCCTTTCCTCAGTCCTCTCACTCCTGTCCCCTGCCCCATTCTCCTCTTACCTATAATTGCTAATTCCAAGCATTGCCTAAGTATTTTCAGCCTTGATATTGTTTCCTCTTACACTTACTATCATAGGAAACTTCTGGATTTTGGTAGACTGTGGATCTGCCCACCAATCCTACCATTCTTCATATTTTGAAAATGTATACTACACTACCTTCTAATCATCAAGATAAACACATAATCTAGTCTCAGATAATTATTAGACCTTGTTCCCTGAGACACAATGCTTAATTCAGGGCTAAACATCTAACTTAAAATCAGATACCTGCACCAATGGTTCTTTAAATATACTAGGAGATGTTTCCTTGCTTTGAGGATCATGGGACTGAAAAGATAAAAAGCAGAGGCTAATACCAGCCATTATGTCAATCTCACAGAGAATGTCTTTCTAAGTAATAAAGCAGAGAGAAGGAGAAACAAAAGAGAATGAGAGAGGCGTGGGGAGGAGAAGACAGACAGAAATAGACAGAAATACTGGACGTTAGATTAGTTAGATTTCTGTCAGCGGCACTCCCCTGAGTCCTGACATGCAAAAATGGGAAGAGGATTGTCATAAGAGATGTAGCTTCTGTAATGTCTCCCTTGGAAAAGAGATTATTATATTATGTCTGCGGGTGATTAAAAAGGCAGACTGAGGTTGTCATTAGTGCTGTTGATAAAAATATTTCTGCCCTCCTCCTTCCAGCCACAGGATTGGATTGCCCTTCCCTTACCACCTTGCAGTTAGGACAGTGAAATGTGAGCAGACATGATTGCATCACTTCCAGGTAGAATCTTTAAGAGCCAGTGTGCAATTTGTCATGTTACCTTTTTCCTACCCTGATGATTTTTTTACTTGGCAAAATTAAGTTTGGTAACCTTATGTTGTCCCCACTGGTGTTAATTAAAATTCTATGTAATTAGTGAAACAATGCTTTTGGTTTGACCATCAGATCTAAAAACTGAAGGACTACAAATTTTTATATGTTTACTATCCTATGATTATTTTTAATATAACAAAATGTAACCTGATGGAGCCTTAGAGAAACCTCTTGCACCATTCTCTAGCTGCCCTGTCCAATATGGTAGCCACTGGCCACATGGGGCTACTGAACACTTGAAATGTGGCTAGTCCACATTGAGATGCACTGCATGGGTAAAACACATACTTGATTTCCAAGACAGTAAAAAAGAAAAAAGAAACAACTCAATTTTTATATTTTGGATATATTAAGTTAAATAAAATGTATTATTAAAATTAATTTTACCTGTTTCTTTTTACTTTTTTAATATGGCCACCAGCAAATTTTAAATTGCATATGTGGCCCGCACTATATTTCTTTTAGACATCCCTGTTCTAAAGTCTAAATGTGCTCATGATTAACTATGATTAAGACCGTGTTCTTTCTGGCAATGGTTTGTGTTCACTTGCTTTTGCAGTCACACCAAACCATAATAGCTGACTTACATCTGTTACAGAACAGCCCCATCTCTCTGACTGAGGCCTCTGCTCTTTCTCATCTTTTGCATCACATGGTCATGAGACTACTCCTCTTTTTTCATCTCCTTTTGAATGTTTCAATTCATTGCTCAGAAATTAATATCAACTTTCATATCTAAATTCATCAACCTAATGTCTGACAATTTCCAATAACTGATTACCCCATAGCTCTCCAAATATCATTTATTTGTAATTTCTGGCCTAGACCCATCCAGGTCTGCTATTTGCATGTGCTTATCTTTTGTACTCACTTGTTTTTGAAGTGCAGTGTTGTTTCCATTACTCTCTGTCAATCCACAACCTTCTGTCTTTCAGACTCACTGCACAGGTTTTCTCCCCTAAAAGGTCTCCCATAGTCAACTCCACATAGCTCGCTGTACCAGTTTCCTGTATGTTCTGTCACATCTCCTTTACCACATTATATAATTCATGCATGAATTTTCATGCATGGAGAGATTTCATTCAACTGTATTTTAGGTAATTCATATGTATGCATTCCGTATCCATACTAATTTATAAATTACTTTGAAGCAGAGTATTGTATTTCATAAAATGACAGAGCTGTAATGCGTCTGAAAGATCAAGATCAACTATTTGCTTTACAAGTGAGGCAGCTGAGGACCAGTGCATTTAAGTGACTTATCAGCGATTATATATATAATCAGTGACAAAACCGGGACTGGAACTTCCCATCTTCTACTGGTACTACTGAAACAAGCCACCTTCTACTTTCCTAATGTATTCTTCCTTCCAGCATGTAGGAGATGCCCATGCATAAATCAGGTAGTCAGCTGAGCTGCACAGAGGCATCAGCAGCTAGCTGATTGATAGTGCCTAATGGGGAGGACACTGGCTTATTACACTGGGGCTAAGAGCACTAAATCTCCTGTAGGGTTGGCCCCATGGAGTGAAGAGCAATCTAAATCATAGGCAAGTGAGCAAGCGTGAGAGGCAAAGCTCCTAGCGCAGCATGGGAGCTGAAGTGCAATCTAGACAGCTGAAGAAGCTGAAGTCTAACTTTTTTTTTTTTTTAAGATTTTATTGGGGAATTGGGGGAGTGGAACAGCATTGGGGAATCGGGGGAAGGGGAACAGACAAGTTGCTGTCCTTTTGTTCTTCAGTCTAGTTGTGGAGGACGTCACTTCACTGGCCCATATTGGTATTATCATTGCTCTCTTGCCGGATGAGGCAGATCGGTCGCTGGCCACTGGATGGCCACTCACAGCGGTTCTTGACAGCTCACACTGGCTGCCGGACACTCACGGTAGCTTATGACAGCCCACTGCAGCACGGCCTGCAGCCTACGCCATCAGCGGTGACTCATGGCAGCCCAGCTCCAGGTCAAGCTGCTGCTCACCATCTTAGCTGTAGAGGGCAGTGTCACTGGCCCTCATATGTGGGATCCGAACCAGGGCCCTCTGGCGTCCCAAGCCAGCTGTTAACCAATGCGCCACTCGGCCGGCCCAAACCTAACTATTAATATAGTTAATATATTAATAATACTGAGCATATACAATGGATCTGTGGGGAAAGAAGGAAGTAAGATGTCTGCTTAGAGAACAACAGGTTGCCAGATCGGAAACAGCGAGTTTAGTTTCTAGATCCTATCACTGGCTCAATCACAGACTCTATTGCTCCTTTTATATTGTCAGTCTTAAACTAGGTAGACTCAATCTAGATGGAATGAGCCTGAAACTTGAATGTCTTCAATTGTCATAGTTTGAGGGAACTAAGTAAAGCACAGTTAATAATACTAAGCTCTAGGCATAGTTTGCTCTTAACAAATGCCATAAACTTGTATTTACTTCATGAGGTAGGTAGGTAGGTAGATAGATAGATAGATAGATAGATAGATAGATAGATAGATAGATAGATAGATAGAGTTGTTAAACTTATCCTCATCTTCTTCCCACTATCGCTTTTTCAGAGGATAACGGTTCTGTTATGTTTCTAATACATCTCTCAAAGGCAACACATGAATCCACATGGCACTTGATTTCCCATTTAATGGTTAATTTTCTGCTAAAATGATGTAATGGCTTCTGATCACCTCCACCTAGGGTGAAATTGTTTAGATTTTGTATAAAGTATCTTTTGAAATACCTGTACTTATTCATCGTTTTGTCCCAGTTGCACATTTTGCTTAATATCTTTCCTAAGAAATCATCCCATTTCAGAATTTTTAATTAATGCTAAATCAAGAAAGCTAAAATTGTCTTTTGGGGTGACTTAGAGGTGATGAGTATCTCAAATGCTGCCAGACTGACAGCTGCCAATTAGAAATGGATCCATTTGAGCCCTTAGATGGCACTGATTCTTAATTTAAGAATTGGTTTAATTTATGACTATCTCTACATCATGAAACTCTAAGATTTACCAACCTCTTTCATTGAGATTCTCCCAGGTCTACAATAAAGCAAACATTTAATAAAATGGCTGTTTCTACTGTAGAAAACAATAGTGGCAAGTCAGTTCAGAAGCATGGACAAAAGCCTTAAGTATCATTAGCTAATTTTAAAATATACTGAAGAGGGCCAGCCGAGTGGTGCGATGGTTAAGAGCTGGCATGGGACGCCAGAGGGCCCCAGTTCGGATCCCACATATGAGGGCCAGTGACACTGCCCTCTGCAGCTAAGATGCTGAATGGCAGCTTGGCTTGGAGCTGGGCTGCCATGGGTCACTGGCGACGGCGTAGGCTGCAACCCCTGCTGCAGTGAGTTGCCATGGGCTACCATGTATAGCCAGCAGCCAGCGTGAGCAGCCAGCAGCCAGCGTGAGTGACCAGCAGCCACAGTAAGTGGCCATCCAGAAGCCGGCGACTGATCTGCCTCGCCCAGGAGGAGCACAACGATGGTGCCAACTTGGGCCAGTGAAGCAACGTCCTCCACAACTAGACTGAAGAACAAAAGGACAGCAACTTGTCTGTTTCCCTTCCCCCAATTACCAAGCGCTGTTCCCATCCCCCAATTCCCCAATAAAAATCTTTTAAAAAATAAATGGATAAATAAATAAAATAGAATAGAATATACTGAAGACCATTATAGTGATTTTCAGTATTGGTGGGATGAAAAAAAAACCACAAGATTAGAAACCTGAATCTAGATAGTGCAGACAGGTTCGTAATGCTTGCCTGGTTTGACTCACTACTTTGTTCTTTTCAAACAGAAGGTTTTGTTATTATTCTGAGTGCTTCAATAGGTTTGAGAAAAGGTTCCAAGATAAGAAAAGGTGTTAGTCTCTATTAGCCTGAGTCAACACCACATATTAGAAAGCCCTATGGTGCTCAGCCAAACTGAGGCAATGATACCACAGATTCCCTCTGGCCCATAGTGCACGTTTATAATTGAACAATGTGGGCAGGAAGAGAAGGTTAGCAACATACACCATCTTTTTATTTTTAAAACTCTTAAATGTATGTCTTCAAACTGCAAAGCAAGAAAATGAGAAAACACACTTTAATTCAAATTTTAGGTGAGAAGTATTGTATTTTAATTATCTGGCAAAAATCAACACTTAAACATTGTTCGGGGAAGTCTTTTGCTACAACGCAGTTGTTCTCAACCAGGAACAAGTTTATCCCACTGGGGACACTGGCCAATGTCTGAAGACACTTTTAGTTGTGGAAACTAGGGAATGCTATTGACATCTAGTAGGTAGATGGGTAGGGATGCTGCTAACTATCCTACAGTACAAAGGACAGTACCTCACAGTAAAAACTCCTCTGCCCCAAAATACCAATAGTGCCTGCACAGTGGGTTCTTTCCACCAGTATACCTCTATAAAACTAATATTCCAGATTCGCCATCTTTGCCAAACATTAGAAAGAAGTGGTATCCTGAAAAAACAAATGTCTAAAATTGATCGTTTTGATAAATATCTATTTTAGCAAAATCTAACCTAATCTTAGTGAAATGCAAACTTATTTTGAAGTTTTGTACTGATCATTTGAGATTAAAAGTACATTGAATGTATACATTGCTAAAGAGAGTACTTCCTGGCTACGAGTCCACTAATTGAATATGTCTGGGATACCAGCTCCGGCAAATGTTCAAAACTAACAAAGTAACATCAGAATCAAGGTGCAAACTCTATGTCAACTTTTTACTTTATGCCAGACATTTCACAAAGCAAGTTCCTCAGCGCTACTGTTGAGGACCTTCTTAGGGACTCCCCTTCAGATACTACCCTAGATGCGCCCCACACCATCCTTCCAGGAAATACTATTTCTAAACAAAATGAAAAATCACTAATCATAAAACATTTCAAGTATTATTATAAATAATAAACACTTAATGCACACTTATTAAACATTAAACGAGCATTCAAATTCAGTTCATCATAATTATGACTATCAAAAGAACGGTATCTTCCTTAAATAAAACGACTGATAAACGAATAAGCACTTGTAAAGCGTCCTATCCATCATTTCTCTTTTCATGGTATTCATTACTTCTACAGGAAAAAAAGAAAAGCAGTGTAAATATAACCTTTAAGCCATAATTTAGAAAAGCTGCTTATATGAATGATGTAAGAACATGTAATTTAAATAGATTCTACCTGTAGAGTGGTGAGGAGGCATTAGCCTCACAAGCACATTGCTCATGTCAAGGTGCTACCCTTTTGTCTAGCAATAATTATAAAGTTGTATAATAAGAATGACATAACCTGGTTAAAAGAAAATGTGTTCCATGGAAATGTGCTTTGCATTTGCATGCTCTTTTTCCCACTGATAAAAAATAATCAAAATCATCATCATGTGAATGTCTGCCATTTAGTAATCAACTATTATGCACGAGGCCCTATGCCAGACATTCAGTATGAACGGCGCTGAATGTCTGGATAGATATTTCCCTCCAGAAAGCCAAAGCTCAGCTACGAATCAGCAACACAACACTAAAGTAACAGACTGTGATTCAAACCCAGGAAGTCTTTACTCCACAACGAATGACAGGTCATGGTCTCCACCATAGTAAAACTGATGAGCTAAAGAAAATTTAAGATTTGTTTTTCATTTCTTTGCATTTTTTTCTTCAAACAATATCCTATCATTCAAATGCCTAACCTCAGATCATAAAAGATTGCTGTGATTACACTTTAATTCTTGCCTTATAGTTAATTCCACAAAAGCAATTTTGCCCAGGTTTTTGTTCTGTTCTTTTCCTAGCCCCAAATCATAGAAGGGAAAAAAAAAACATATTTTCTGTTTGTATCTCTAGCTCAATTTCTTTCCAGTAGCGTGACCTTGATCAGTTCAGACGTTTGTCAGTGTTCATACACACCCTGATTTGTAGACGTCCAGGACATAGAAACAAGATGTTTAGCATCAACAAGAGCCTGTATGTTCTCTGTCTGAAACTTTTCCTCACTGGCTGAGCTTTGTGTTTGCGTGTGGTGTGTGTGTGTGTGTGTGTGTGTGTGTGTGTGTGTGTGTGTGTGTGTGTGTGTAAAGAAGCATATTAAGACTTTTAGAGAAGGAGGGAGGGAAGGAGAGCGCCTGAGACAGAAAAAGAGGAAGAAAGAAAAGAAGAAAGAATGGAAAGAGAGAGGGAGAGGAAATAAGAGAGAAGGGAGGGAGGACTGCTTTATAGCTGCTAAGATTGCAGACAGAAATAGCACACAACCACCGTGAGCTTTATGCGACTCAGAAACCAAGACTAAATTGTATTCACTTTTCTTAATCAGTTGCTCAGAAAGAGGGAAATGACATCTGGTCCTGTCCTCTTCTACCTCTTGATTTTTGGAAAATATTGTAAGTATGCTCAGTATTTAATTTTGTATACCTTAACATTTTATGAAATTATCACAAGTACAAATGTTTATGACTTACGTTTATGCTTTCAAGATAAAAAAATGCTTTTTCTGGCAAAACTGTAATCTCATTTCAGAGTTATTCTTCTTAATACATTTCTGGTATTTATATGAAAAACTGGAATATGTTATCAGTGTTGGTAATGAAGCAACACTAGCATGCCAATATAAACCAATGCTTCCTAACAACCAGTTTGTCAAACTGATATTAACAATTATTTTATAAGTAATTTTATAATATTTTATACGTAATTTGATAATATTTCAAGAGGAATAGTCCCTAAAGAGATTGGGTTCTAAGAATATGCCCATTAAAATATCCTGGGAAGTCTTTACATTTGTTCTAGCTTTTATGTAGTTGTAACAGTCCGTTGTCCTAGTCCTTTGTGATTTGATATCATAGGTGTGCCTCCTCAGAGAGAGACACATTTAAAAACTTTTTTAATTAGCAAGGTTTCTCACTGTTCCTTAAAAGAAAAATATGGAAAAGTACAAAGCAATGAAAAAACAGACAAATGAGAAGCCCGAATGGACATTTTACTTTTGCTATCATGACAACTTTTCTTTTCTCTATGTGTGCCATAGGTTATTTTTCATAATTTTTTTTTAATCAAGAGAAATAGTCATTCTGCATTAAACCCTATTTAAATTATATTATGTAAATAGAAATAAAATGTTTTTGCTTCTTGGGTAATAAATGATGAGAAAGTCAAAGCACATCAAGAAAGAAAACTTTCTGAGTACCTTTAATATTTTGGGATCCTGGCAATGAATAAGATTTAACAAATTTAGAATTCACAAGCATGTGTATATTCCTCTATCTCTTATTTTATTTAATTTTTTATTAAATTTATTGGGGTGACATTGGTTAATACATTATATAGGTTTCAAGTGTACAATCCTGTAATACATCATCTATATATTTGCATTGTGTGTTCACCACCCAGAGTCAAATCTTTTAAAAGTTTGCAAAAGTTTGTTTAACGAAGGTATTCTATTGAGGCATGGCTCAGAATAAATTTAAATCCTAAGTCTCCCAATTCTGATGGCATGTGCCACACCAGAGTGATTTTTTTTTTCTTTCTCTCCTTCTCTCCTCCTGACTTCTAGTACACCTCATTTTAATGGTCAAAGAAGGGAGACAGTATCAAAATGAAAAAAAATGATCAGAATCCTAGAGAAACATTCTAGTTCCTAGCTTTCTCCATCTCTAATATTGATTACTGACATTCACATTTTTTAACTAAGAGGGAGATCAAATTGCAAACCCCCCACCCCAAAACTGAATGTTTTTAATTATAATCCAAGTGTTTAAACTGTCAGAGTTTTGAGATTTGCCACCTACCACCTCATAAATCAGTAACATATTCGACCATCTCTTATTCCATTTCAATGAAATGAATATATTAGTTAGCCAATAAATACTTCCAAATAGGCATTGTAATATGAGGAGTTCAAGGGTATGTGTGTAAAGGTGTTCAGGGCAGGTTAGGAAGCAACTTTGTCTAATGTGCTATCTACCAGTCATTTCAGGTTAGAAAACAGGTTCCCTGCTTACATGTTCTTTTTTGTTAATAAAAAATTATTTTCATGAGCAGAAAATAATAGATAATAATGATGATGATGATGATGATGATGATGATGATGTCAAAACCCTCCAACTTTTTAAATTTAAGTTCTTCTGATTTAAAATTTTTTTGATCATGCAACTGTGAGTCCCGGAGAACTCCTAAGTTTTCATCCTTCTATGCCTTCCATAGAGGATGACATAAACATCTCAGACCAAGTTTGACAAGCAAGATTCCTGGCTATGTTGATGTCCACTGAGTGGGTGGATTGGAGGGGCATTTGACAGCTAACCCCGAAATAGCCATCCATACCCATGACTCCCCTTTTAGTTTATCTCATCATTCAGCCTCGCCTAAGAGAGGATTTCCTATGCGTACAGCAGAAGAAGTCAACAGTGACATAAGAGGAAAGTCTTAAATCTCTGCAACTATCCCCTGGCTGTTTGTTGTGTGTTTGTTTGTTTTTGAATCCACTTTCCTGTTGCCTGGGAACAGTTGTCATGGAGACTGCTGACCTAAGGTGCTTAGCAGCACCCTCATGTACTAGCTCTGTGATTTTTGACAATGACTTACCCTCTCTGAGTCTGAGTTTATAACATGGCAGTAAAATGACTTTTACCCTCTCTACTTCCCAGATCCCCGTGTTTGTTTTTTATTACAAAAATTAGCTCCCTGGATCTTCAAAACAACTCTATTATGTAAATGCAATTAAGCACACAAGGAAGGCAGGGCCCAAGGACATTGAGTACCTTGTCAGAAGAACCAAGGTAGTAAATGCCAAGATGTGAATGCTTTCAGTCTATGCTCTTTCTCATAGACCATGAACTCAGTGGAGACAATGCGTATAAAAGGGCCTTGGAAATGTTAAGCCCTTTATAGACTTAAGCAATTATTAGTCACCATTTTAACCCGAAATACTTATTGAATGCCAGTTGCTTTCATAAGCAATAGGACTAAAGGATGACCACGGCCTGATCCCTGGCCTGAAAGGGCAGAGTGGACAAGACAGAAAGTCAGTCTGGGATTACCAAACAACGAGACAAGTGCACACACAGAGAGATGTTAAGATTCAGAAAAGGTTTCCCTTTAACCTTGAGAATTTTTCGTTCTTAAAAAATTCCTCCATCGGTAGTCTAGTTAGCTATCTTGTGCTAAACTTAATTTCTTAGTTTTGAAAATGTACCATGGTTGTGGAAGATTTTACTGTTAAGAGAAGCTGAGTAAAGGGTATATATATAAAGGTCAATAACTTGAATGTTTAGAAAATTAGGCTCAACCTGTATTGACCCCAGGATTTTGCTTAGAAGTCACTTTGTTTTCAGCACCTGGCACAGAGCTATACACACAGGAAGTACCTATAAAGGTGAACTTAATTCCTATGTTAGTTTACCTCTCTTCCTCCTCTTGGATATCTACCTGTTGGATATTTTCTCCCCTCATTGTCTCTACAATACCAGTAGCTTTATTTTTCTGTCTTATGCATAGTGATCCAATACTCTCTCATCTTCAGTTCTGCACCTTCATCCATCGTCCTGATCAGAATGACAAGTGTCCATAACTGAAACCAACAGCGCTTTCCTTCTTTGGAGATAAGCAGGGGCAAATTGTTAATATTTCAAATTTAGGTTTTGTTCTCTGTCACAACAAAGACAAGGGTCGAGGGGAAAAAAGGACAGTGTAAGGCAAGGTCTCCTGCTGCTCGTGTTAGAAATTGATATTATCCTGTTAAAGAGTTATATTGTATAGTAATTTGGATATTTGATATTTTGGCATATAGATTGATTGTGTAATGAAGTACTACCTGATTTAATTAGAGCCACTTTACTTCTTAAATCTTCCACAATAACGAATATGTCTTTTTTAAATTATCAGCGATCTCAAGAAAATGTCTAAGAATTATTCTTGGGGAGAGGGCCTCTTGGGGCTTTTTCACTGGCTGCTTTGGCCTCATGCAGCCCTTGCCTCTGGTCATTGTGCCAGCTGCTCTCTCCACCTCTCTCTCCTCATCCTTCTCCCTCCAGTCCCCCTCCCCTATTGCCACAGAAATTCAAGTTCTCATTCTGCAGTGAAGGCCACAGCTGTCTCCTTAGCCCCTGTCTCTGAACCCAATTCCAGGTCTACCTTTAGTCAGGGGTGCCTGGCTGAACCAAACTGCCACCCATGTGATTAGCTACAAAAGAGAACAACAGATAATCTTCATGTATTCTTTAATGTAAGACTCAGCCTTTTAAAAAAGACACTTGAAACTTGAAATAATTGTTTGTTTTTGTTAGGAGACGGAGTTTGCACTTGAACACAGAGGCCCTGCAATTATATGAGCTATTTCATTGATTAAAATATCTACTTGTGCTAGTGTCTCCTGATAACCTTTCCTCTTGACTCTTATCTAATATATTTAGATAAAGAAAAATAATACAAAGAGGCTTTTTCTGCCTCCAGCCCTCTGAGTCTCAAGTGAATTGCTCTCTAATTAGACAGTTTCTTATGTCCCTCAAGTACTTTTTAAAGTTAAGTGTCATAAAATCAGGCTTTTCTGAGTTCAGAGGAAACACATTTATAGAGTACAATGCCCTTGTCTTTACATAGAGAGAAACTGAGGTCATATAGTTGCATTCCCTTTTGTTTTCAGCTTTGCTATCCTTTAATCACTTTTAAAAGTGGGTCTCCAAATTTCATATGTAGCATAAAAAGGCCAGGAAATATCTCCTTATAATACAAAGAACCTAGACTGAGTTTATGAAAATAAATTGATTACCCACCAAAATCCTTTCCTCAAAAATTGAGACTTCGCCAATATACTAGTGCAGTATAATTATTTTTCACATACCTGCCTGATAGGTGAACATTTTAAATCATCCTCACAACCAAGGAGAGAATGGACAGAGGAGAGAAAGGTTCTGATTATAGTTTTCCCTCCCCCAGTCCATGCTTGTATCAGGCCCAGAGGAACTTCAACAAAGGGGATTTTAAAATTCTCAGAGTAGAATAAGATCCAGTGGGTGTTTTCCCCATCTCCATTCCCTCTCCATCCTCCATGCTCCAGAGCTATTCCGCAGACAACTATACTATCTGTAAAGATGCAGCCTTTTCTGCCCATGCCATGCAGATAACGGATCTGGCCCTCGCAGCCATCTCCCTGAGGTGAGGGGGTTCTTTCCGTGTTGCAGGTTGAAAAATGAGACTGAGTATTGCTATGCAGGTGCCCAAGGAGGCTATAGAGGAAAAAATTTGCCCAGCTTCTCAGGAATAGTTGGTAGTTGCCAGTTGTCTTCTAGTTTCAAGACAGAGGCTTTCTTTTTTCTAGATACCCACTCCCAAATAACTCAGGCACCTAAATAACACAAATACCTAGGTGCTTAACCTTGCCCATAACCTCTCCTTCCCCCTCCGCCGCAAAAGAGAATGCTCTGTCTTCTGTCTTCCTGCTGGTGCTGAGACTGCTGCCAGAAAGAGGAGACAGAGCTGAGACTGCTCCCATTTAATAGAATCACACTGAACTTGCTCTTTTCCCCCCTTCTCCCCACCTTAGCACACACACAACTTCCTGAGATGGAGTAACATGTTTTCCAACTTTGTGAAGATGGAGGAACACTTAGAGAAGCAGCTCAGTGCATCTTCACTGTGTATAAAACTCCCCAAAGGTACTAAGCATCTCATGATTTGGTAGGAAATAAATCCCACACTGGTAGTACATGATCCGTTACCACGCCAGTCTGATTTCTTATTTTTCAGGTGGAATCAGACTGCCTTTGAATTTGGGCTCCAGGTATTGAGATGAAGTTGGTATGTGAAAATTACAAAGCCTCCCTGGTCACTGTCCCACCTCTTTCAAGTTCCGATCCTGCTATGTGCTCCATGTCCCCTCCTTTTCATCTCTTCTACATGTAGTCGGTTTAGTGCCAAGCACAATTTTCTTTCCTTTTCACAGGAGCATATCCTTTCCTGGCCTCCACGTGGCTCAGATATTGATTTCCAGTTCTAATCAAACAATTCTTCTTTCTCCCCCAGCACTTCTTTTTTATCTTAACCGTTCTCTCTATTCCTTGGTCCCATCATACCTCCTGACAAAATCCACACAAGGAGAAACTCTCCTCTCTTAGTCCCAAAATTCAACCAGAATTCTTATTTCTACCCACTTCTCCCTTATATTCCTTCTTCATGAATTAGGACTTCCATAAAGGGGTAGTTGCCTATTAAATATACTCTATGCAGATTACATGTATACACCCATTTTGTGGTTACAGGGATTCATGGACATTTTGGCTAATTTTTGTAGTATTTAGTAAGGTGGTTCCAACATTGGATCCTCAGAGGATAAGGAAGTTATGACCCTGAGTTTTCTGTAGTTGTGGCCATTTAAACACATAAATCTTACTTTACAGAGTTGATATTGAAATTTTATAGATTAAGACATGCAAATATCTTGGATTTTTTTGGATAAATACCTAAGAGTGGAATTGCTGGACCACCGCACTGTATCTCTGAAGCTGATGTTGAGTAATATTGTATATCAACTATAATTATATATACATATAGTCACAGGACGTGGAGTAGAGAGTGGGAATGGAGTCAATGGAATTGTAATAGATAAGTATGATATCGGGGGTGGGAGGGCAGTAGGTGGGGGAGGGGGGTTGCTTCTGTGTGAAGAGTAAAAAAGATAACTATTGCATTGTTCTGTACACCTGAAACTAACAATAAAAAAATTTTTTTAATTAAAAAAAAAAGACTGATGAAGAGGAAAGGGTATAAAAGTATAGTTCTAAGACACCAGTTAGAAAAAGGTTGGCAGAAGTCCAGGTGAGAAACAATGGTCATGTCTGGAAAAGATCATGGGATTAGAAAACAGGGGAATTAAAAATATATTAAAAAGGTAAACATCAATAAAGAATAACATATAACCATGTAAACAATAGCACTATATATCCTGATGCTATGTTACTTAGCACAAAAATATCCCTGATTACATCTTTATTGTAGGTTGCAACATTTATTAAAATAAAGTGAGCCTCATTTTGTGTTCTCAGCCTTGAAGGAAAAAAAAAAAAGACATGCAAATAAACATGAATTGATAAATTTCGAACAAAATTTATAAATGTATGTGCCTAGATCTGCTGAGAGAAATCAGATAAGCTGCCCCAGAAAGCTTTTTTGGAAGCTTTTATCCAAGTCCCATATTGCAAGTATAAATTATGAAAATAACTGATTAAGTTCTCAGATGCAACAGGCACTGGTTTCTGAGATAGAACACAATTCAGGCTGCCTTTATGTTCACTCACAAAACCTCTGATCCTTATCTTTCTCATCCCCTTCCCTCATCTTCCATAGCTCATCTCAGCCTTTTGATATTTTAATAGATTTTTCCCAGAGCAGGCTAGAAATGCTTGACTCATTTTCAATAGTCCACAAGATTTTCCATTTTTGCTTTGTTAGTTGTGTCTGATTTGTCGGGAACTGCAAAACTGCTTCATGGTTTATAAATGTTTCTACTTTCTCACACATTTCAAACTTAGACAAGAAGACGTCATCAGTCAAGCTTTCTGTTAGGTTCTCTTAACCTCCATGTAACCTCTCTCTTTGTGTTAAGACCAAGAGAGGTGGCTGGTTTGGCTAAGTTAAATTTAGATTTTTCCCCCCCTCTCTCTTCTGATTGCATCTTAGCCCCAGTCTTCTGAGCCCCACAGCACAATTTGTGCTCCCTGGAAAGAAGGATTGTCTTTGTTGAAATCCGGTGACTTTTCTCGGTAACGAAGCATTGATCTCTAGATTTGACCTGAAATAATGTGGCAAATCATTTGTCCATCAAATCCATTTCAATGTTAAAAAATCTGTATAAATCTTTTTGGAGTGCTGCTGACAGTTAGGCATTTTTTTTTCAAAGTTTCCATGCTATCGTATATAGCATGTTCAATATTATCCTCATGGTCTATTACCTAGGAGTCATTACCTAGGAGGAGCTACATAAAAAAATTAAACAGATTTATCCCCTTCCCTCTTAAATGGTGTTCACAATCTAAGACAGACAGATGTGAATAGACACAAACTATAATTATTAAATTAAAATGTGAACAGATAGGTCAAGGCTAAACATTTTATCATTAGGATACCCCTTCAACAATTTTTTTCCTCTGGTACAACTGTAATGAATACCTGAATAGATAAATGAAGAAGGGAGAATGAATGTGGTACTGATCAAGAAGAATGGAACACAACAAGGCAGTGTGCTATGGAGGAATCAAAGAAAGGATGGTACTAAATGGTGTTGAATATAAATCAATTGTGTTTGTGGACAGAGAGCAAGCCTTCAGAGATAAAGGAGGAATTTGGTGAAATCACCCAGCAGCCCATGATAAAGAGGCAGGGTCAGGAACAGCTAAGGCGTGTGTCTGTTGGTGATGATGATACTATAACCCTTAGAAAGCCATTCTATGTGACCCAGTGTCAGAATGGGTTCACATTTAAAGAAACTCATCTAGAACGAGGTATTCACCTTTATTCATGCCTCTGAAGAGATTTGAAGAGTAGCCCATCATAAATGATCTACACAAGTCCTATTAAAGTTCCATGCTCTCTCTTCTTCTCTGTCATTCTTCAAGTCACAGGAGACTTTGACTCTTTTCACCCACAAGATTTCTCTCGTTGATCCAAGGTTGTGAACAACCCATCTGCCTCTCATCTCCCCATCACTCAGCCCTCCTCCTAACTGAACACATCCCTCTGCTGCACGGTCTTCCTGGGCCCAATGTTTGTTTTCTATTCTGACTCATTGTTTCAGGAAAATTCACCTCTCAGTTTTTGTCCTTTTTTGTTTTTGGTTTTTTTGTTTTTCCTCAGAAAGCACAAGGTAGGGGAGGAGTTCAGAGGTTAAAAAGGCAATGCCAACATTCTCTGTCAGGAAATGTGAGGGTAGAGGAACATGTTATAAACTATTACACACACACACACTTTAATAGTTTTGCCCCATCATTAATATTAAGTAAATCAAAGCTAAACTAGATATAGCATGTGGCAAACAAACAAACAAACAAACAAACAAACAAATAAATAAATAAATAAATAAATAAAAATTGTATGTTAGGCCACAAATCTCAGATATGCAGAAATGAAATTTTATGTTTCTATGGCTAAACTCAGAACTCATAAACCCTACATAAAATGATAGACATTTAAATTTGCTATTTCAAAGTAGCTTGGTTTAAAAATCCAGCACTTTTTAAAAACAAACTACAATCTGAATCACTTAAGAATTCTTCCCCACTCCACCTTTTCCCCTTCTACCCAGTAGCATCTAGGTTCAGGGGCAGCTTCTGAGCTGTCAAAGTGGAGGGGCACGTAGAGAGACGAGCAGCTATAGGTACATCTATAGCAATTTTGTCAGCTCCTTGTGAGACGTAACTCGTTCCTGCAACTGTTGACATCAGCACCTACTGAAGCATGTAAACACTTCCATGTTCTCCAGCTTCCAGGGCCAGATAATCCAGAGGCTTCTGACCCAAAAGACAGCATCGCTTTATATTGACTGCTCATAGCCAGGCTTCTCCGGAGAGCATAGCAAATCCTTCCTTACCTGTCGGGAATTTGGGGCTGACTCAGACCCTGTCTCTAGCCTGCCCCTCCACCGTAGCTACCCAGCCCCCATCTCAACAGGCAGGGCATATGGCTTCTGCTAGAGACTCGCCCTTTCTTTGGGATGCATATTAGGATTCAAGATAAGAGTCATCTCTGTTTAGGCAACAACAGCCCACCCCCACCCCAAACTTTCTTGGTGATTTCCCCTCCCTGCGTCCCCCTAAGGAGTTTTAGATTCCAAAGGGACAGGATGTTTTAGTCTCACAGTTAGCTCTCACCAAGTTCAGAAAAACTGCTTCGAGGCCATCAGACATGCTTACGCCTGTCGCCTGTCAGACAGGTTGTGGAAAGACTGACTCAGTGCTCTCTGCCCTTCAGTGTTTGGTCTCGATATTTAAAGCTAAGATGGTAGAATTCAAAAAAGAATAATAAATAAAAAGAAAAAAATATTCTCTCTCTCTCTCGAGCATCTGTTTTTTGCAGTTGAAAGACATGACACTTAGGCTTTAGAACTCAGGCAAGAATTTGACTATTCTAGATATGTTCTTTTGTGTTTTCCTTTCCCTAGACAATGAAGTACAAGACATTAAGTTGACATAAGACAGACTAACAGGAAACAAAACAAAATTCATAGTACAGAAGAGCCAAAGACAGGGGTCTGGGGCTTCAAAGGGGAGGAAGACAATTTCAGGATGATGAGAAAAGCAAATGTTTGGTAAACAGATGTTTGCCCTGCCATGCAGGGAAGTCTTTCTGATATGAAAAGTTATCTCTGATAATAGCTGTCTTTCCAGGACAGTCCCCTTTCTAAATTCTTTCAGACAGTTACGGGAGAGACAAAAGCTTTTCCTGAGTCTTCAAGGTTTTAATTGCTTTCAGCTCAAAACAATCCACATGCAAAGGATAACTGTTGCATTGTTTTGTACACCTGAAAATAATAATAATAATAATAATAATAATAATAATAATTAATAATAAAAACAATCCACATGCCCAAGTGGCACACTTTGGGGTGGTGTATGCTGCTCCCCCTCAGATTACTTGGTCAGCAGGAATTATAAGCATGAAGCCACAGTAATTTGAAATAGTAATTGCAATAAAATATCTTAGCAAAATATGAACTTGAGAATTTGCAAGATATCCAATATCAAATATTTAGCTGTATTTCCCAATAATGTTAAGTGGACACAAGTGAATGTACCTGTTTACCCTCACTTTCAAAAAAACTTCTAAAGGAAAATCAGAATTTTCAAAATGTGCATAACGGTGGATAGGGTTATTCACTTTATCAAACAGGTATCTGAATTTGGTATTTCTTAGGTCTCACAAAAACGTGCCCATTATGTTTGGATTCTAACTCAAATATCATGACTCAAAACCCTGTAGTCTTTCTGGTACGATGTCCTCCCACCCTCCCATTCTGTTGCATAAACTGATTCCCCTTGTTTCGCTTACACTTACCTTTTTTGTTGTTTTTGTTTTTAATCCCTTTCGCCTACATTTTACTCTATGCTTTCTTTTCCTATTGTTCTAACCAACACTAATCACAGTGTTATAGACGAAAACATCAAAATATAAAAGTGTTATTCAAATTGTGAAACCTCCCAGATCATTGCATTTATCTATTAACTTTCTTCCACAAATCCTTTCTCGTGGAAGGTAAAAAAGCAATAGAGTTTGTGATAATCTGGCGTGATGCTCTCATCCTACCTGCGTGCTGTGTTATCACAGACACACTCCTCTAGTTGTCCAGGAACCAACACTACTTTTAAATTTATTCTGGGGGAATTGCTGCAAAATTTTAACATATATTAAATGTGCTTTATTCTATGTCCGTAGATACACAAAATGTGCTAGACCACAGTTACCATATCCTGATTATTAACATGAATTATTTATATTGCTTTAGTTGTAGTTAGAGTCTGTTACATTATTGAAATTCTGGTTAAACGACAGACACTTGTAATTGTCATTTAATTAAATTTCATATGAACACTGAAGGGTGATGCATCCTCACCTTTCCAGATGAGAGACTAAGTCTCAGGCTTAGGAATTTGCCAGGATTTGGACGTGCTTAATTCAGGACTTGAACTCAGGTGATGAACAGGTGCATCTGACACCCACGTCTGAGTTCTTTCCCTTCACCATACAAACACCAAAATCATGACACATAATTCTGTATTCTATCTCTCATTTATGGGACATGTAGTCTTATTCCCATTTACAGATGAGCAAAGTAACCAAGCAAATTGAACTCAGTTCAGGTCTACCACTTTTTGCTTCCCCAAGCAGGAGGAGAAGGCACTGCAGGAACAGGTAGAGCAGGAGCAAGGCCACAAAGGCTGGAAGGGGCAGGGCAGGTGAAGGAGGTGATGAGATGGGTGGGGTGGTTTAAGGGCAGGGCTGAAGCAAATGATTGGAGATAAGGTTAGAGAAGGTCATTGAGCTATATCATCATGTCTTTGTAAGCCACACTCCACAATGTACTTGGGACTATAATAAATAAGATATTGGAATGGAGGTTTTCCACAGAATGATATAAAGAGATTTTTTCTTTAGGAAGTAACTCTGGTGAATTACCAAACATGGACTTGAATGTGAGAAACTAAAAGCAGATACTGAAGGAGGTGTGGCCATTGGATTTCAGTCACTAGAGAGGTAGAGGCTATGACCAAGTCAGGTCAGCTGCTGGGGTTTGCATTGTTTTCCTAGGACCTTAATACATTTCCAATATATTTTCTCTCTGACCAGTACCTATAAAATACAGAAAATATGTGTGGAACACAATACAGAGTTTTTGTTTGATACTCCAAATATGATAGGACTGGCTTTTTTGACATTGCACTCATTGACATTCAACTATACCTCTACGTCTCATTCCCTAAAGACTTTGACCTTCTCTGTGCCTGTATTTACCATGCCTCCTATTTCTCTTGTGTTGTTTTCTAACTCGCTGTTTTCTTCAACTGCGTAGGGCTTTTGGATCCAATTTGCAAATAAGACAATTGGTAAAACATACGAGAAAACACTGTTAGCAAAGGCACATGCAATAATGAACAATAAGTGGACAAAGTGTTTATGCACACAGTCATTTAAATCCAATGGAAAGTACTGATTATCTGGAAGTACAATCTGTACTCTTTAATCAATGAGTAACTTTGAAACACGAGGCTGTTACTAAGAAAATATTAGCCAGCAAATTTAAGAGATTTTATTCAGCAACTGTAACTTCCCAACAGTGGAAAAGCAGCACATATATAAATAATTTAAAATATTAGATTCATGGAGCCACGGCCTAATATATATAGGAATATACTTTTACTCCCTCTGTTTTAATACATTTACATTTTAATCAGTAGCACTATCCATGATAAGTTTTATGCACAGGTGTACATTCAATACTTTATTTCTTGGGTTTTCCTTTATGATGGACACAATCAGAGTAAGATGAAATGCTGCTGAAAGTCTAAGGCACAGCATTGATAATGTATCAGCAATACCCTCAACACTGAGCACATTTTTAATCTCCCTAAAAACTGTAGAACCGTGGTCATGTTATCTAGAGAAATAGTTTGCCCAAAACATCTTTATTTTTTTTTAAAGGTTTTATTGGGAAATTGGGGGAGGGGAACAGCACTGAGGAATCAGGGGAAGGGGAACAGACAAGTTGCCGTCCCCCTGTTTCTCATTCTAGCTGTGGAGGACGTCGCTCCACTGGCCCATGGTGGCACCATCACCGTGCTCCTCCCAGGGAGGGCAGACTGGTTGCCGGCCTCTGGACAGCTGCTCACAGTGGCTCTTGGCAGCTTACACCAGCTGTCAGCTGCTCACGGTAGCTTATGGCAACCCACTGCAGCAGGGGCTGCAGCCTACGCCGTCCCCGGCAACTCACAGCAGCCCAGCTCCAGGTCGAGCTGCCATTCACCATTTTAGCTGTAGAGGGCAGTGTCACTGGCCCTTATGTGGGATTCAAACTGGGCCCTGCTGCTCAGAGCTGGCATCCCAAGCCAGCTCCCAACCAACACACCACTCGGCCAGCCCCCCAAAACATCTTTAAAATAAGAATACATTATATCATTCTTGCAGGTAATTATTAACTCAAGTATTGAACTAAAAGAGATTCATGACAGAAAATGGGCTCTTTTTGCAAATACTGTATATATTATATAAAAAAAAACATAGCTAATGACTTCTAATATGACTGGAAATGTTATAACTACAGGTCATAGAAAACTAAAAAATAGTTTCAATACATTTATGAAAAGAAAAGTGAATCACCATGAGCTGGACTAAGTCATACCGTTCCACTGGGTAAATTACTTTCGGTTGTAAATTAAATGCACACTTGGAAGCTGTATTGATTCTTTAAAAATAACACAGTCAGAAAATCATATACATTCTGGAGTTGCAATATTGGTGTGTTAAATAGGTTTTATACTGGTCGGCTGAAAGAATTCCATACATATGAAATGTACAAAGTCCTGTTTATTGTTTCCCCAGAAAAGTAAATCCCATGCCAATTTGTCAATTTATAGAAACCAAACTAATCTAGGAAAATAGATTTTTATTCACTTGATTAATACAGATGTATAGTCTAGATTCCAAAACTAAAATCCAATCTCTTTAGGGGTTTTACCATCATTTGATAAGCTATAGCTGAGGTAAATACAGTATTATTCCACCAGAAGCTTTACTGAAGAACTTAGTCCTGTTTTCAAATATTTATTTTTATCTCTTTTTTCCTTTATTTTTCATTTCCTTTCATCCTTTCCTCCCCTTTCCCTAAGAAAACAACAAGGCTCCTTAGTCTCACTGTTCCATTGACCAATCTGTAGGCCCTAGAGTTGCTATGAATCTGGTAAAGGGCTCATGTCCTTTAAGGAAACAAATCCTTGGTGGCTGACTAAACTAGGATCAGGCCTGGGATGCCTTTGGGGGATGGATATTTATAGAAGTTGGGTCCTAACTAGCCAAAGCCTGGTTCTGGAGAGAATAGCCACATGCTATAACCATTAAGGAGATCTTCACAGCACCACCATTTAAAAATACTATTCTACATGTGTCAGATACATAGACAATTATTCATTCTCCTTTGCTTCAGCTAATTTTTTTTTTTGGCTTCCTACAATATTCATAGCACCAATACAAGCATCAGAAATCAATGATGGACAAAACAAGAAAGATCCCTTTTTCTCATGAGAATTAACATTCTGGTGGCAATGGTCAAGTCATAAAAATATAAACTAATAAATAAAATGTCTCAGATAGTAATAAGTGTTGTGAAGAAGAAGAAGAAGAAGAAGAAGAAGAAGAAGAAGAAGAAGAAGAAGAAGAAGGAGAAGGAGAAGAAGAAGGAGAAGAAGAAGGAGAAGGAGAAGGAGAAGGAGAAGGAGAAGGAGAAGGAGAAGGAGAAGAAGAAGGAGAAGAAGAAGGAGAAGAAGAAGAAGAAAAACAGTGTAATAATTAGCAAGGAATGTGGAGGGACTTTAGATGGAGTGATCCCAAACAGTCTCTCTAAGGGAGAGATATTTAAGCTGAGACCTATATAAAGAAGAATAGCCAGCCATGACCCAGGGGAAGCACAATTCAGGCACCCAGGACGATGGAACTGCTAACTAAAAGACCCTAAAGTGAAACCAAAGTTAGCCCATCAAGAGAACAGTCAATGTTGCTCAAATTCGGTGAGGCAGGAAAACTGGAAAGGAACCAAGTCGACATATAGGAAGGAGAAGCTCATTCAAGTTTAAAGGTGAGGGTAAAAAGTTTGGATTTTATTCTAAGAACAAGGGGATATCAGTAGAAGCTCTGAAAGAGGACATTTCCATGATCTAACTTATATTTGAAAGCTCCCTCTGGCTGCTGTATGGAGAACAGGTTGAAAAGAGGCTAGAATGAAAGCAGGAAGTTCAAGTGACAGAAATGACGGTGGCTGACACTATAGGGAGAGAAACAGAGATGAGAATTGACACATTTGAGACAGTTGTGGAGATAATGTCTCCAGCCCTTGCTGATCACAGGAGGAAGGTGAGGGGCAAAGAGAAACAGAATATTTTATCCATAAAAGATGAGAGCATGCAAGCAGAATTATAAGAGTCAGAGAGCCACTAAAGGAATTTTCTTTTAAAGGCAAAAAGAATATACAGAAAATACCATGGAATCTCTGGCTTCCCTGCTTAAAAATTTGATTCCAGAGAAAGGGTGCTTTCTCTTACCTACCACAGATGAACATCCAACCCATTTACTGGTCTAGTGAGCTGGATACAAATGGGCAGGTCAGCAGGCAGCCACTCAAAATCAGCCGGGGGGCAACTGCGGTAACAGAGTAGGACCAAAGAAGAGAAAATGAATCCTTCCTCAGTGCTTCACCTGGTCACCTGAATTAACAGCCCGTTTCAATCACAGGCTTCACTCTTAATTTGAGATGGCACCTTGGACAGAATAGAAAGATAGGCAATCAGGAACACACACTAAGTACCACAGGTAGCTATGCTCATTAAAACTAAGTCATGAACAGTTTGAGGAAGGGGGTGCTCTGCAAAAGATTAAGAAGAGTGTTAACTAGTTCCTAGTAGGCATTTATAAGAGAAGAAAGGCTTAAGAAATATCTACTTGGTATCAGAGAAGGTCCTAGCAATGAAGTGGACCCCATGTGACTCTTGGCGTCTCAGCCAAGATGCTTCCCATGGTGCTTACAATTTCACGGATTGATGATTGATCAGATGGTACAGATTCTGTTAAATATATTTTTAGCGCAGTTGTTAGTTAATGATAGAAATAACCTGGAAATTAAGACCAATGGACTTAGAAGAGAAATGCACATTTAGTACATGTGGCTACTGGGAAAGCAGTGAGGGACCGTTTCCCATCCATTAGCTTCATCTAATCACACCAAGAAACCTGGGAGGGAGATTTATTAGTCCTTGTGTTCTAGAAGAGGAAACTGAGAAGTTATAGAACATGCCCTGGCACATCTGGGAGCTTCTAAGAATAACCCTCCCTGTCTGATGGCAGCCACACTTAGCTTGTGCTGTGAGTGGCAGTACAGGGGTGAGGAGCAAGGCTTGAGGACTTCTGTTGTCTGAGGATGCGGTAATTCCAAGAACAGGCAAAATCAGGATAGCACACCACTCAGATTTAAATAAGCTGCTTTGATTTTGCCAAATAATAAGTGGTTGTATGGGAAAGCATTAAAATTAAGCCCATGGTAGATATCATTAACAAAATAATAGGCACCATGGGAATTCTACAAAGGAACCACTGGCCACTTAACCTGTAGTCTGCAGACATGCAGTCCGCCAGCCGTCACTGCCCTGACCTGCCCCTTAATGACATTCTCAATCCTGCTTATTGTACCCCCAAAAAGGTAATATCCTCCTCACTATGCATCATGAAACATCTATGTCAGGTCCAATAAAACCTTGTCCAGCTCTCACAGCCTGTAAATGCCTTTGAAATGGTCCTTTGTGTTAAAAAAAAGGGGGGGCAGGGAGAAGGAATCACAGATTCCAAGTCAGAAATACAGATTATATGGAATGACATATCTTAAAAATAATATTTCTGGCATTAAAATTCTTTGTGTCTCACATCCATAATTCTCAGAAAGCTTAAAGCACACACACACACACACACACACACACACACACACACACACACATTACATACGCACACATAGATGGATATGGTGTCTGGGTAATTTCGTATTTGCTCAAAAATTGTGTGGGTATATGCCCAAATACCAGGCAAAGGGGGAGTTAAAATTTCTTCAAATAATAAAACCTCTAAAATCTAGAAACTACAAACTGTTTCAGCTGCAATAAGTTATAAAGTTTAAAATATTTACCAAACTTTTTTTTTAATTTTACTTTGAAAAATTTCAAACCTACAAAAATATTACAAAAGTAATATGATAAACACCTATATGCCTTTCCCCTGGATTCACCCATTGTTAACACTGTCCCACGTTTTCTTTCTCTCTCTCACCAAACATACATACATAGGTACATACATACATACATATTTTTTTCTTGCAGAGTGATTTAAGACTAAGTTGCAAACATTGTAACTCTCCACACCTAAATACTTCAGCCAGCATCTCCTAAGAATTGCATTCTCTAAGCCCCCATACAAGTATTACATTCAGGAAATTTAACATTGATAAAATAAGACTAATCTAAAGTCCATATTCATATTTCATCAATTTGTCCTAATTATGACCTTTATAAGAAAAAAAAAATTTTTTTTCTAAGCCAGGCTCCAGCCCAGAATCACACCTTGCATTCAGCTGCCACCTTTTAGTAGTCTCCTTTAATCTGACTACAATGTCATGCGTTTTGAAGAATGTGGGCAGTTGTTCTGTAGAACATTCCTCAGTTTGGGTTTGTCTGATCCAAGAGTACTCTCTTATGTATACCTAAAAAGTATACCTTTTGCAAACACAAGACTTACAAAAGTTGTCATAGACGTATACCAGCTCTCCTATTAACATCGCTTCATATTTGCATCCATTTTTCTTTAAAATTAAGACTCACAGAACTTCCTGTTTTCACATCTCACTTGTTGTTTTAATTGTTCTTAGCCAATCTTCAAACAAAGGCATCACATGTACTTATCCTAACTTTGTGATGCCGTAACCCTAACCCCACACCTTGTCTTCACCTGTTGGTAATCATTTTCAGGCTCCCTTTACCAGATACACTCATAGTTCTCATGCCCATCCAGGGTGGAGTCTGTATTGCTGTAATATTTTCATCCATCCCCTCTGTATCAGAAATGCATTCCAATGCAACAAAGAGCAAGACCAAACAACAGTGACTTAAACAAATAAGAATTTATTTTTCTCACATAAGCACAGTCCAGAGTAAGTGCTTACTGGCATTGGATCAGTGGTTTGGCCATGCCATAAGGTTCATAGGCTCTTTCTATCTTTCCACTCCACCATCCTTTGTGTACTGGTTATTACATTAAACATTTATCTCCAATTCATAGAAAGATGGCTACTGTAGCGCCAGCCATTAAGCCTGTGTTTAAAGCAGGAAGAAAAGGAAAAGTGGCAGGAAGAGCCAGCTTTCCCCTTTCATCAGGAAAGCAATAGCTTTTCCAGAAATTCCCCTAAGAAGACTTCTATTTCTTAGATCTCATTGGTCAGAATTTGGTCATGTAACCATGCCTCACTGCCAAGGCAGCGGGGACAGTGGGAAACAGAAGTATCATTGATGTTGAGGCCAGTCATCTCATTTTCCAGTACTGAACACACTGTTACCACAAATAAAATGGGGATTCCATTATTAGAGAGAAAGGGGAAAATGGATAATGGGTAGACAACTAAGACTTTCTCTGACCCCTCCTACTCATTGTTTAAATCTACCCATTCCCTACTTCTCAATTCCACTCTATATTTTCTCTCTATTTTACTTCATTTATCTTCCCTCCCTAGGTCTTCCTGTTGAAGAATGAACTTTCAGTTATTTTTATTAACACTTCATCTTTCACCTAGAATCAAATAACATTACAACAGCTGGTATTGTTTCCTCCTTTGACATGTGAGGAAACCTGAAGTCCAGTAAGATGAAGCGACTTGCCCAAATTTGCCCATCGACTTAGAGGCACACCCAAGAATAAAACACAACTCTACTGAATCAGTAATGTAGCATCTGCCACTCAGAATACATAGTACATATTTTTCTATTCAGCTCTGTTTGGTCCCTCTTGCCCATATGTTGAATATTTAAATATAAAGTTCTCCGTGAGGCTTCATCAATTCAGTTGTTTATTTCTGAAAATTTCTCTAAAGAGGAAAAATAATGAGAGAATTGTATTTTCCCCCTCTATTTTTTTTTAAATTTACTCTCTAAATATGAAGGCAGGAGAAGCTAGGGTAATAAACCATTCTCTTCATGGGAAACCATAGCTCCATATGAACCATGGATTTATAAAGCTACCATTTCCAATACACTGTCAAGAAGCCATAGGAAAATGTTTATTTAGAAGCATCATGTTTGTCTTTGACCTTGTGGGGAAATAGCTTTGAATACTCAGGGCAACACAAACATAAAACAACCCCAATGAAGCAGCATCTCATCCTTGCACTGAAAGATTTCAGAAGAGGAACAGATTACCCAGAACATAGGTCAGTTCAAAGGTGTAACTGAGCTTGATTGTGAAAAGGAAGACTGAAGGTAAAAAAGAAGATACAAGGCAGAAATAAAATGATTTTTCAGAGGTCATAGTCAATATCGGGGACTGATAGAGGCACAGTAGTTATAAACACATGTTCTAAAATCAGGCAGACCTGAGTCTGAATCTCAGTTCTACCTCTTACTAGTTCTGCGATCCCCAAGCGATTTTCTCCTCTATGCCTTTTACCTGTAAAATCATGACAATATTAATAATTATTTATTAATTATTTAGTGGAGTTGTTATGAGGATGAAATGCAATAAGGCATGTAAAGTGCTTAGCCTAGTGCCTAAAATAGAGTAAATGCTCCAAACGGTGAAAGAAAAAACTACTAATCAGAGTGAAAGGTTAATGTAATGGATTCTTAGGTGTAAAAAATGAGGTTGTAGCTAGTTGGGATGCTTTGGCTATAAGTCTAAATTATAATCACAGGGAAGCCATTAAAATCATATTACCCAGACGTGAGATGATACAAATTGCAATCACAGCTGAGACAGTAGGACTGGAAACAAGATGCTGAATGGAAGACCTATTAAGAAGAAATACAACTGCTCTTGATTTAGGATCCTTTTTTCTTGGCGGCACTACTAGCACAATAAATAAAACTGACTGCTATCTCATCAGTGAGCAGGAATAAATTATGGTTGGAGAATTCAGAAAAGAGTTTTGTCATAGTTTGAGATGTAGGCTAGAAATGTATAAATAGGAAATTTAGAAATTTTGATTACTCTATGTGTTGAAAAATATGTGCCTTTATTAAATAAAGGCTTACTGAATGCTTATCATGTCTGAATACTAAGCCCTAAGCCATGTTTATAATAACATCTCATCCAACCAAAGATCACTTATCCGAGAACGTCAAAAACTTTGATTCTTGAAAACCCAGACATTCAGGAAAAAAAAAAAGAGAGAAAGTCCTTTTTTAAGCCCTCATTCTTAGCTTATTTGCTCACTCTTTATGCAGACATCTATCACGTCTGAGTATTTGCATTTTTAGTTCTAGCAGATTCAAATAATAAATTAGAAATGGTAATTACAGGACTGAGACTACAGAGGCAGACAAATTAATGATAATTGAAGTGACCAGCTAATGAAGGATTGTGAAGAAAAACTCTTAGAAAACTGACAGAACTCCAAAAGCACAGGGTCTGTGGTCACATTTATAGGACACAAGTCCCCTCAAAAGGCCCTAAAAGCACCATCAACAAGATAGTCCACATTCACAAGGGCTGTTAATATTAATGTTAATATTGTGTTCAATAGATTTCCAAAATTTTAGAAGTAAAGCTAAAAACAAAACTTCAGACACTCCAATGTAGAAACTTCTGACAAGTTTTGCTAAAAAGGGGCAACAAGAAAGAAATGGGGATGTAACTGGTGTGGGAAATGATGTTTTGTTTTGTTTTTTCTTTTGCTTTGTCTTGTTTTTAAGAAGGGAGATGTACCAGTGTGTTTTCAGGTTGTTGGGAACGATCTAGGAAAGAGGTCAAATTGATGATGTTGAGATAAGGGAGAACCACTGGAGTGTGTCCTGGGAGGAAAGATAGGATGGAACCTAGAGTTAAGCTGTAGCACTGGCTTTAGGCAAAAGCAAAGACAGCTCATCCACAAGGGCAAGGAGGCAGAGCACGTGAGGGCGGCCTGTGGGGAGATGCGTAGGGGGACTTGTGGGGTTCCTCTGATGGCCTTGCTCTCATCACTGAAGCAGGAAGATGGGAGGGGAGATGCTGGAGGTTTGAGGAGAGAAGGAATCAAATCATCATCTCAGAGTCTGAGAGAATATATGGCAGAGGGAACAACTGCTGATCAGCATTCAATACCCCCTTAGGTTTGGGTCCTGGATTTGAAATGAATCGTGTGCTTTCCTCCTGCCAAGATTAGCCATACAAGTACAGGCCGGGGAGAAACAGTTATATGTAATGAGATTGTGGTTTTGCCAAAAAAGTATGTCTAAAAAGGGCAAGTTTTAAGTGCTGTGAATCAAAAAAGCCAGATTCATAAATCTCAACTACTCTGTTTAGAGATCTACTTATTTACTCATAGAGATTTACCGAATGCTCCCCAGAGATAGGCCATCACTGAGCATGCAGAGTGAACCCAGAAGCTCCTTCCCAGGGATGCCGGGTGAGCTAGTCCTACACACTTTGCTTAAAGGGTTCCCTTCCTCTAGAAAGGATTTACGTGGTAGCAGCCTAGCAGCCTTTGAGTGGATAAGGTTGGAATTCATCTCAGTGATCTGTCATGGAAAGAACCCATTTAAAATTTATTTTGAGCTCCACAGTGCTTGAATTTAAATCTGCTTTTAAAAATACGCACCCACAGTAAACTCTGCCATTTTTAAAACATGGCTGCAGCTATTCATATTGAAAAATATACACTTTAGACACACGTGAAACAAAAACAGTGAAACTCCTTTTGGGAACTTCGGGGCAAAAAAAATCGTGGAACTTCCTTTACTCCTCTGAAATTAAAATGAACTTGAATGCCCACTTCTTCATATAGCAGAAAACTCAACCTACTTCCAAGTAATCCAATTATTTCTGCTCCTATTTTTTTTCCTTTGATGTTTTTGGTTAATATTTTGCCCGTTGAAGGCTCTCCACCTCCCACGTCTCCTCTTTGCTCCAGGAGTGCTCTAAGTTGGGCCATGCTTTTTGTGTCATCTAGACTTTGGTGGGAGTGGCATGAGCTTTTGGTCCTTTATGTCCACCGCTGGGACATTCACCCAGGAAACCACACCACCCATCCTTAGTTCCTGGCTCTCTGTCCTTGTGGTAGCCATTGCTCCCCGACACTCCTGCTGCTGCATCACGTAGTCAGTCTGCACCTTCCTCCTCCCACTCTTGAGACCTCGTGTGGTCAGCTAGCTCATTCTGGACTACTTCTGTCCCCCGTGGGGAGCCTGGTAAACTTCCAGACATGCTTCCATTCCAGTCCAGGGTTTCGTAAAGTAAGAGAGTAAACAGGAACCCTCGGTCTCTGTCCTTAAACACACACCCTCTCCTTTTCTGTTCTCTTGTGGCTACACCACGTGTTGGGCGTGGAGACGGTCCACTGCGGGTTGTGATTCCTTCTCCCTCGCCCAGGCCATAGTTGACTACTACTTTTTCATCCTCCCTCCAGATTATCTGTTTGATCTGAGCCCAAGGAGATGGAGGTTCCCTCTAGTCTATTTCCTCCTGCCTTCTGGTGGATTCTTGTATCTTTGGGGGGCAGGAAAACTATCCCATCCTATGCTGAATCAGTCAAGGTTCCACCAGAGAAACAGAACCAGTGGGACATATATATATAGAGAGAGAAACATGCATATGGAATAAATCACACACATATAAGAAGTGATTTTTATGTTTATATTTTTTGCATACATATTTATATGTATGTATGTGTATATGTATATGTATATATATATATATGTATATGTAGATAGGTATAGATATGGAGTGATTTATTTCAAAGAACTGGCTTACTTGATTGTGAGGTGTGGATGGGCAACTTTGAAATTCATGACTAGAAACTCTTGGGAAAGAGCTGACACTGTGGTCCTCTTCCTCAGGAAAACCTCACTTTCTGCTCTTAAAGCTTTCAAATGATTGGCTGAAGCCTACCCATACTATTGGGAGTAATCTCCCTTTTCTTAAACTGAACTGACTGTAGATGCTACCAACATTTACAAAACGCCTTTACACTCGACCCCTAGACAGTGCTATAACCTAGCCAAGTTGACACATAAAATGAACCATTGCATATACATTCTCTTCACTCTGTACTTTATTTATACACACTGTGTTCTACATCCTCCAGAGAAATCACCTTTATGAGCTTAGAGAAAAAGAAACATTATCTCCCAAAAAGCTTGGCCCTTGCAATGGAAGTCTGGGCTTTCAATATTGCTTCAGCTAAAAGTTTATAAATTAATTCAGGTAGTAATATATTTCTTGGTTCTAGACTATAATTGCCCTCCCTATGAAGCCATGAATATCATTGAATAAATGAGTGAAAGCTCCTGGGGAAAACAAACCTCAGTTACTGTCTTCAAATGTTATTCTGTCAACTTCTCAGATGCCCATAAATGAGACAAGATATTTTAAAAATCAGATCAAATTCAATAGAAAGAAATGAAAGATATGAACTTACTAAAAAATTAACATATTGTAAAACCCAGCTTTTCAAGGTTTTTGGTTTTTTTCACTTGGTTTTCCTGGGAAGTTATTTCTAATAGGCATGTCCTTATGTTCTCCTAAGCTAATGATATATGGAGAATAATAGTGGAATACAGCATGGACTATTAAGCTGGTAACAATGAGTAGATAGCACTAATGAAAAATCAGTCCATTTCTATGCAATCCAGTTCATCACATATCTTTCATTCTCATTCCTTATACATAAATATTTATTGCCATCTTAAACTCCCATGCTATGAATAATATAAAATATTATTGAATGTCAACTTCAATTGAAAAATTAAATAAGTAAACTACCATGCTAACTAACTAAGCATAGAGCATCTGACCATGATTTGAGACGTGGTCTCTGCCTTCAGAGAGCTGACCGAAGAGACATCCATGGGCAGCAATTACAATACCGTGCAAGAAGGGGGTGGAATGGAGTTAGCACAGGATGCTAATACAACAGAAAAGAGGCATATAATCCAGCATGAGGAGGAAATAGAAGCTTTCAGGAGAAGGTGTTATCTGAATCCTGAAGAAAGCATAGGATATTGGCAGGTAAATAAGAAAACCACCCTGCCCACCCCGCTGGCATTCTCTTGGTAGGAGGCAGCAATATGCATGGCACATTTGGAGATAACAAACAGTCTGTCCTTGGATCAGCTCTGTGTGAGACCTTAAGTCAGACTGAAATTGGGACAGGCAATGAGAAAGGCATAATGCTGGGCACACACAGTGTCCAATTTTATCTGCTGCTAATAATATAACTTATGAGAAAGAACATAATAGAAGATTTTAAAAGAGAAATTGGATTGAGGCAATATAAAGAGATATTGAGTATCTGGATTTTTGTCACGAAAATTGAATTTCTTTGCTATTTTTCAGCAATATGGAGGTATAGACACTTGAATTTTTTTCAAGTTTTTTTGTGTATACAGAGTATGCACATCCCAAAATCTCAAATTTAAAGTCCAAAATGTTCCTTTAAACAATAGCTTCTTTGAAACATCTGCTTATGTTATTCATAGATTCATGGAACCAGTTCAAGCATCCTGAAAAAATTCTATGGCTGATTTCTTTACTTCTGACAGAATATACTTACATTATCTATCCAATTTTTTGAAACCTCCAGAGATTATTTTAGTAACCCAATCAGTGTTCAATAATTCTTGTAGTTAAGAAATTATTCCTTATAACTAACACGAATATCCTCCCTGGCATCAGACGACATAAACTGTAACCTCTTTCTCAAGTTACTTGTCAAGAACAACAACAATCCAAACTTTCAAGAGATACAGCAGCTGCCCAGGTCCCTCTGGTAATGTCTGTCTACTTCTACTATCTCTTGTAATCAATTAGAATCTCTCTACTGATGAATAGCCACTGAAGTAATTAATTGCTTATTGCATGCGTTAGTAGTCTGCCAGCATGGACTGTTTCCCCACTGAATCTGCATCAATGACTTACTCCTGGATTTCTCAACCTGGGCATTTATTGACATTTTAAGACACATAAATCTTTGTTTTGGGGAGCTGTCCTGTGCACTGTGGGATGTTTAGCAGCATCCCTGGACTCATTCTATTAGATGCCAATAGCATCCCCCACGTGTGACAATAAAAATGTCTCCAGACTTTGTCAAATGTCCCCTGGGGCGCAAAATCATCCATGATTGAGAACCACTGGCCTCATCCTACCTTGTTTTGAAAGATCTAAAGAAAACTAAATAGCGTTACAAATCAGGGTTTGTTTTTATCTATAGCTAAGAAAACAAATTTTCACACATTTGAATTATGTCTAAATAGCTTCGGATTATTTTTCATTATTAAAGAAATGCTTTTTAAAAAGTCCAAATTTCCCTAAGGATATAAACTGCAGAATAATATCTCTCCTTTCTCTTAACACTATTGGTCCCACTTTCCAAAGATGACCACTGTTAGCAGTTTCTTATTAATATACCATAACTTTATAAACACAAGTGTTATATATCCTGTATTTTCTATAAATAAGATCAAACTGTATAGACTGTTCAACATACTTTCTGTAACAATAATATACCTTAAATATCTTATACCAATAGATGTAAATCTATCTCACTTTTCAAATTGTTGAACTATATATATAAATATATATATTCATAATTACACCATATAAATTAACAATCCTCTATTACAACTGATATTTTTGTTTTGTTTCTAGATATCTGAAATAGTTATTGATAATCATCACTTAAGATAGAAATTATCTTTAAAAATAAGTGAATTGAATGTAGGAAAAGTTTGTCTGTATATCTTTTTTGGGGGGTGGGTTGTTTTGGTTTTAGTTTGTTTTATTTGGTGTTTTTCTTCCAAACAAGTTATTTTAGCAAACTACCTCTATACTTTTGATGATATGAGTAATTAATTAGCTAAGAAAATAGAAATATTGCATATTTTCCATAGATTGTAAAAAGGATTTCAAATGCTAGAAATAAGTTATATTAATAGAACCCAATGAAAGCCATTTTAATTAAATGTACTTGCCTGCTTTAATTTTTTTTTGTAGTATTAATTTTTACCTTTATTTAAGTTCTGATTTTATCAATTTCATATCAAAGTTATAAACTGTCATTATCTTATTCATGTACTATTTTTTAAATTATTGTTAGTTTCAGGTGTACCGAACAATGCAATAGTTATCCTTTTCACCCTTCACACAGAAACAACCCCCTCCCCCATCTACTGCCCTCCCACCTCCGATATCATGCATATCTATTACAATTCCATTGACTCCATTCCCACATTCTACTCCACGTCCCGTGACTATATGTATATATAATTATAGTTGACATACAATATTATTCAACACCAGCTTCAGAAATACAGTGCGGTGGTCAGGCCTCTATACAGACTATGAAGTAGTCTCCCTAGACTACTACAAGACATGAGTCCATCTGGCCCCTTAAAAAATATTTACAACATTATTGATTATATTCCCCAGACTGCCTTTTCTATCACTGAGGCCATATTGTAGTTACCAATTTGTATTTTCTCATCCCTTCCCCTTCTCCTTCATCCCCAACCCTTCCCAACTAGCAACCCTCAGTTTTTCCTCTGTGTCTCTGAGACTATTTCTGTTTACATTTCTCATTTATTCATTTTTTTAGATTCCACACATAAGTGAGATCATATGGTATTTTTCTTTCTCTGACTGACTTATTTCACTTAGCATAATGTTCTCTAGTTCCATCCATATTGTTGCAAATGGTACGATTTCCTTCTTCTTTATAGCTGAGTAATACTCCATTGTGTAAATGTACCATAGTTTCTTAATCCAGTCGTCTACCGATGGGCATTTCGGTTGTTTCCAAGTCTTAGCTATTGTGAATAGCACTGCAATGAACATAGGGATGCATATATTTTTTTGAATTAATGTCTTGGGTTTTTCTGGATAAATACCTAAGAGGGGAATTGCTGGGTCATAAGGTAGTTCCATTTCCAGTTTTTTGAGATACTTCCATACTGATTTCCATAGCGGCTGCACCAGTCTGCAGTCCCACCCACAGTGCACCAGCGTCCCCTTTTCCCCACAACCTCACCAGCATTTATTGTTTGTTGATTTATTGATGATAGCCATTCTGACCGAAGTGAGGTGGCATGTCATTGTGGTTTTTTTTGTTTTGTTTTGTTTTTTTGGTTTTTTTTTTTTTTTTAGCTGAGCCATCCTGCTACCTGTTGGCAGCTCAGCGGCTGCTCAGCTCGGGCTGGACTCGAACCGCTGTTGCTCAGAGCTCAAACTCTTGAGTGAGCTCTTAACCAACTGAGCCACTCGGCCAGCCCTTCATTGTGGTTTTTATTTGCATTTCCCTAATACTTAGTGAGCTTGAACATTGCTTCATATGCCTGTTGGCCATCTGTATGTCCTCTTTAGAGAAATGTCTCTTCATATCCTCTGTCCATTTTTTAATTGGGTTGTTTGTTTTTTTGGTGTTGAGTTGCATGAGTGTTTTATATATTTTGGATATTAACCCCTTATCAGTTATCTCATTGACAAATATCTTCTCCCATTCTCGCCTACTTTATTTTAAATTTAAGTGAGCAAAACTGCCTTTAGTGCAGTGACTGCATTGATTTCAGAGCAGCAGTGTTAAAATTTTCCATTTTAACATTTAATGTTGTTACAGAATAGGTTTATAATTTCACTGAGTTGATTTTCATGAGTTCCCTAGACACAATTGTAAGTGCTTGTGCATTTCTGTCAAGATCTGTCAACAAGTAAAAGCTAAGTTTTATTCCATTAATGATAAATCACCAGGAGCTTAGCTTCTAAGAAATGTTTATTGAAACACTTAAGATTTTAGTTCTCAGAGAAGGATTCAAGAGTTGGATGTAACCCAGGTCAAAAGACGTCTCCCCCCAAAAATATGATAGCCAGCCACAGCATAATCACCTTACTGTAGGGAAACTGGTGCAGTTTCCTCAAAACCACATTATAAAAATGGTTCACTGTACTTGCTCTCTGGCTCTGGCCCTTACATAACATTGGAACCCAATTAAGTCAAAGAGAAAGTTACAATAGCTGCACAAAGCCTAGATGATTTTTTCCTTCTCTGTGCACTGTAGTTTACACAGACCCCCTAAAATTCATGCACACCACATACACTTTTTTTTTTTTTTTTTAGTCATAGAGGGATGACACTAATTCATTCTTTGGCAGAAAAAAAGAAAGTCTCTGATCTTCACTCGATACTTGTGTCTCATGTGGCAATCAGCATACGTGACTGTTCCTCTGTTTCTCCATCCACTAATCTCAAAAGATTTCTAGGAGAAGGAAGAAATTTAAGTGCTTCATCAAAAATGTTCCTGTTGTTGCTATTGAAACTATTAAGCATTTTTTTCCAAGTTGTTTCAAGTGTGACTTTAATATTTACTTGAGTTCTTAGGCATTGGAGTAATTTTTCAATTAGGGTGAGTTTTTAGAAAATTAAGTGATACATTTCTTAAATTATGAGCGATGTTTGTATGAGATGAGACTATTCCATTTAAAAACTGGCATCACAAAAATTTAATTTCAAAGTACCACTTAAAGCAAGATGCATTTATATCAACGTTAAGTATTAACTTATACCATGCTAATGTTATTGTAGGCAGAAAGAAGGGCTATAGGGAGAGATGGGGAGACAAAGGAGGGAGGAGATGAGGTCATCCTTAAGATAAAGCGCAGCTACCAGGCCTGGCAGGACTAGATTTTAGTGGCTTACACCAGATCCAGGATGCCATCTTACCCTTCAAGTTGAACTTTAGCTAATTGTAATGGATTATAATATTATTAATTAGCATTGCAGTTAGGGAAAATCTCCACCCCCTGTGACGCCATGACGGTTCCAATGAAGCCAAATAAGGACAGAAATCCCTCCTCCAATGGGAAGGAGTTCTCATTGAGGACCCACCTAGGAACGCCTATAATGCCATCCCGAAGTTTTTACTATGTTATGCCTCCAGCTTTAGTGAAATAAATTCCCAAGTCTCATTGTTCTTCGGGGGAGCCGCTCCTCTCCGGGTCTGCCCATTCTCACCATCTTGAGAGTGTACCATCCGTTTAATAAGTCTATCGCTTGCTTGACTTATTCAATGCATCCTTGAATTCTTCCCTGTGATGAATACAAAGAACCCGTGTTCTGGCAACACTAATAGAGCCAAATACCTCATCAGTGTCATGTTGTCACTGTCGTTCAACTGTCCGCAGCATCGCTAGAGCTCTGCTAAGTGCTTTTAATTCGGTCCTGAGTCTATTTTGCTACCCAGTCTCTGTTGAAATTATTAATTTCCTTGCCTCAGTGCCTTATAAATTCCCAGTGCATAAACGTAGTCATATATATTTAATACTTCATTTATCGTGGTCAGAAAGCCTTCAAAAACTTATTCAGAAATGCATCTACTTCTCAGCTACGTATTTTCCCTGTGAAATAAGCCTAGCAACATTTGCACTAAATCTCATTTTCTTACACTTTTCATTCTCATCTATCCATTCCTTATCTGAAAAGAGCTTGCTGCCATTTTAGGACTAAATAAATTTAATTTAAAACGCAGCAAAAAGTGATTCAAATGAAGCCATTTTCTTCCTCCTGTCCTCATCCTTTGGGCTGTAATGCTTGGTTTTGTATTTGCAAGCGCGCGCGCATGCGCGCGCGCACATATATATACACACACACACACACACACACACACAGAACACACACACACACACACAGAACACACACACACACACAGAACACACACACACACACAGAACACACACACACACACAGAACACACACACACACACACACACAGAACACACACACACACACACACAGAACACACACACACACACACAGAACACACACACACACACACACACACACAGAACACACACACACACACACACAGAACACACACACATACACAGAGATTAAAAAGTATTGCTTTCTCCATTATGCTTCACATCCAAAAAGCATTGAACCTTCCTCATTTATAGCCAAAATACACAGAGCCATGTAAACAGAGATTCTCAGTGAAGAGTACCCTACCAAAATAGAGAAATGGATAGAGTAAGGTATACATAGTTTAACATATCATAGTCAATATTTTAATATAAGTTTATGTTTGGAAAACTATTTCTTTCTTAATAGCTACAAAAATAGAGCTGGACCAAGTTATCTTGGTTGGTGGGGAGCCACAAAGCATATATACTATTAAGCAAGGTATATATTCACCTCTGTGAGAAACACCAGAATCTCAGGAAAGGTATAGGAAATACATCTGATCATCAAAACTGGGCATAGATTTTTAAAGTTTGAGAAACCTTGAATTTATATGAATTCTATAACAGGCTACTGGAGATCATGTATAGAAAAATGAGTTTTGGGGGTACAGGAAAGCCATAGACCTGTAAGAGTGCAACTGAAAAAAACTAAGTGATCAGTGGTTTTAAAACTTGTTAATACATTTATAAAATATATTTCTAATATAAATCAATGAGAATAACGAGGTCAAGCTGATGAACACAAAAATTTTATACTAGTGGTTATAAGTGTAATATTATTACAGCTGTAGTAACATTAGTGTCAACAGAATTTATTATTCAGGATTAAGACAAATATTGATGCATGCAGCTCCAACTGTCTCTTGCATCAGGAAGCTGACACCTCCAGACTTCCTCAGAGCAGCCTCCCTCCCATGTCTCTTGGCCAGAACTGTGCCTCTTAGCCACCCAGAAGCAAGGCAACTAGCAAAGAACGTATTTTGCTTTTCCAGTCTCTATAATTGAAGGGCAGCAAGAAAGAAGAGTTTGGGAATTACTACTGAATCATCAAACCAACAATGTCTACCATACCTGGGTTTTAAATTATTGCTAGTTTATTTTACCAACAAATTCAAAAACCTAATTTCCTTAAGTCTTCAACTTTAACTTACAAACCTTATTATTCTATTAATGAATCTTAAAAAAATAAATCACCTTCGCTTTTTACTTTATTGATATTTAATTCAAGCTGAATAAACTGAACTTATTTTAACAGTGAGTTCTATTCAAGACTAAGTTAACTATATTGAGCTACTTTAAACAGCATTTTTTTTTTGAGCTGAGCCATCCTGCCACCTGTTGGCAGCTCAGCAGCTGTTCAGCTCGGGCCAGTAATCGAACCGCTGTTGCTCAGAGCTCACACTCTTGAGCGAGCTCTTAACCAACTGAGCCACTTGGCCGGCCCTAAACAGCATTTTAAATGTAATGATTGATTTTATTTTAAATATTTAAATGCTTGCTTAAAAACTTTAGAAAATCCAATAAAACATATTTTAAGTATAGTAAATGTTCAATTCTCTTAAATATATCAATGCTATTTATTAACTTAGTCAAATTTTCTGAACATAAAATCAGTTTTAAATTCAATTATGTCTATTTCAATTGAAATTAGTAAGTTAATTACCTAATTCTCTCAAACATTTAAATGCCTAAAAACACTTTAAATTCCCCATAAGCACAGGTTATTCCTACATTAAAATACATTACCAATACTGCACATTTTATTAATTTCATTATCTCTATATTTAATTCTAAAGTTTATCATGGTTGAAAATACCCACAGCCATTAAGGGAAGAATTCTACCATCCCAGATGAACAGAGGTTTCATCTCAAACAAGTTGAGGTTACTTTGGGGCCAACAATTTTTTACCAGGACACAGTATGTGGAGTTTCTTATGTCCAGGATGATTCTACCTGAAGCTGTAACAGTAAGGAAGGAACTCCAAGTGCACACCCTTCAGTGGCAGTTAGTCTGAAAACCCACATGCCCAAAGTTTGAGTTAGACCTATGCAGGGGAGGAAAAACTTTTCCTCTGCTCTCTTAGGTTCAGCACCTGGGGCCTGCACATTAAACTGAGAAAAGGCAGATTAACAAGAGAAAAGGTTTATTTGTATGCATCATGACAGGTGCTAAATGGAAATCTAACCTACTAAATGGTTAAAGTTAGGGACTTATATGACTGGCTTAGGGAAGAGAGAGGAGGGAAGAAAAGGCTCCTAGGGGAAATACAAATTGGTTTCTTTAGGAAAGACAACTGGGTTTTGAAGAGAGCAAAAGTAAGATAAGTAAGTTGGTGATAACCTTTGTTTATGCAGATGTAAGTAAAATCTTTCCCTCTTTTTCTTGGCCATGAAATTCCCTCACAGTGGAAATTTATGGTAGGTTTACTCTTGGTCTCTTTCCTGGGAAAAGAACCTTCCCAAAAAGGGAATTTATGGCAGCCTCGTTTCCCAGAAGTAGCTGCTTTTAGTCAGATAAGGGAAGATCCCAGAGGGCTTCCTTCTGCATCTGTTGATTCTCAAATGTCTTCAGCTTAAAATAACCTTCATACCAACTTTGGGGGTCCAAATGGATTCCCACACCTGTTAAACAATGTTTTAAAAAGTGGAAGCAGAAAGAAGAAGAGGAATGGTGGAGGGAGGGGATAAAATTATCATTCTCATACACATATAAAGTTAAAATGTTTCAAAGACTTCATTTAACTTATTTGCTAGTGAGAAAACCAGTAAGGTGTTACAACCAATTCAAAGAAGAATACAACACACATACACACACACACACACACACACACACACACACACACACACACACATACACACATAGATAGGTCAATAGGAATGCTGAAATAAATTTGCGTCATACATGTAAAAATGACCAAGATCTAATCATCAACATATCTCACAATCTGTTTCTGTCACACACAATCTACATTTCTACAGACAAAATCAACTGCATTACTATACACTTTCTACAACTTACAGGATTTTAAATTAGCTCAAAGACAACCTAAGGTAAAGATAACCTGGCCCTGTGAACCTTATCTTTTTTTGCCCATTCAAAGTCTTTCACAGTTTTTCCTGTTGCATTACCTCTTTTATCTGTAACGTCTTTCATTTTATGACCTAATTCGAGTTGGCAGAGTTCTGTGCCCCAAATAAATAGTAGCCAACTTCCTTCGCTAATCTCCTCACTATCGCATTAAATTCTTACTCTTTTCTTATTCTTTCCATCTGACAGGGCCACGATCCTTATAAATATTGTAATGTGTAATGGGCTTTGAGTATCTCCTGATTTTTCTCTGACTCTGCTGCACTGACAACAGTGAACACATACTGAGGACACACGCAGAGAGCAACACAGAAACTTCACGGGATAAGCTACTTCTTCTACACTGACTGATCAGTAAACAATGACACATTCTCACCCCTGCACGCTGCTCCAACTTTAGGTATCAAATACAGTCACTAAATTATGGAGATTCAGTGCTCTGAATTGGGGTCTGTTCTTACCAATTTTGTTATTGGAGTATCCAACTTGCAGCCTCTTTAGGCCCATATGGATGCCAATTCAAATACAAAAAAACTATTTGAAAGTTGACATTTCAACCACTCTTAAAGGATCCTAGCCAATGCAGCCAGTGATCCCTCACATTCAAATAACAATGCCCTTTTGTGGAAGAAATTCTGCCCTATGTGAGAACATGGATGAACTTGAAGACATTATGCTAAATGAAATAAACCAATCACAGCAGGATGATAATTCATGATTCTACTTACATGAGATGTTTAAGTCAAACTCATAAAAACACAGAGTAGAATGGTGGCTGCCAGGGGCTGGAGGCAGGGGGACATGGGGAGTTGCTAATTAACAGGTATAAATAAGTTTCAGTTATACAAAATGACTGTTTCAGAGATCTACTGTACAATGTTGCACCTTTAGTTAACAATACTGTATTGTGCACTTAAAAATTTGTTGAGCGTAGATATCATGTTAAGTGTTCTTAGCACAGTAAATTATAATTTTTTTTATAAAGTGGAAGAACTATAAAAACTCAATAAAATAGAACTTGCTCAGTAAGGTACTCCTGTGAGAACAGCTATTCTCCTGGTTCTTTAATTTTTTTAATCCATCTTTTTAAGTGAGGTAGTAATAACCATGGCAGCTTTGGATCCAGAAAAATAATTAGGGGATTATGGCATTCAAGAAATTTCTCAAGTATTGAAAAAAAGGGGAAAAACTTAACACTCCCCTTGACAAGGATGGAAGAGGCCCTCTGGCCTACACAACATATATATCGTTAAGGCATTGTCACCAATTTCGTGGCATTTAGCCTTTTTTTTTTTTTCAGTTTGGGATGATAGAAAACTTCTGGATGAATAGTAGTGATAGGTGCCCAACAATGTAAATGTACTTAATGTTACTAAAGTGTTCACTCACAATGTGTTAAAATGGCACATTTTATGTTATGTACATTTTACCACAATAAGAAAATCAATTTCAATTGCAATATCCTTTTGTATTCCATCCCATATCCTAATAGTATCACACATAGTGATCCTTTGGAAAAGCTTATGGGGGGAATTCTTTTAGTTGTTCTTTATAAGTCCTGCTGCCTGATAACTATGGCTGTGCATATGTTTAGAAGAAGGCTAAGTCACTCTGCATGAGCATGATCTAAGTGATATGGAGTTTGCAAGAAATCCAAACCCAGAGAAGGTGGCAGCCAGAGAGGCTGGAAAAGGTGAATCCCCACTAGGACCTGAGCCAGTGACTGTGTGAGAAGTATCAACCTAAAGAAGATGGTTAATATATATAGTCACAGGATGTGGAGTATAGTGTGGGGAGTAGATGTATGATATCGGGGGGGGGGGGGGTTGTCACTTGGTGAGGGGTGAAAAGTATAACTATTGCATTGTTTTGTACACCTGAAACTAATTTAAAAAAAGTGTTAGGGGGAAGGAAAAAAAACTATTAACTCAAAAAATAAGTAAATAAATAATAAAAAGGATAGTTAAAATAATGCACATTTAGATACACTCTTACCTCTCACCCCTTTAGAATTTCCAACCATTGAAATATTTAGGTTAGCACAGGACAAAAACAGCACTCAGGGCATTTTGCATAAGTGGGGCTCCCCAGGAAAGAAGTGAAAAGTCAAAGAAGCTGTTAGACTTGAGGGTTTGTCTGCCATTTTAACAAAGGGTGACAAATTGTGGAGAAGTGACTCTACAAAGGAAAAGGGGTTTGGACTTCTAAAGGGGGTACATTGTGGGAAGGTAAATATATGGAAAAACCAATGGAAGAAAAGTGTTATTTTAGTAAGGTTTACTCATCCACATTCCACCTCCAGTGATAAGGGTTGTTCCCCTCCTGGTATGGAAGAAAAGAGGGGGGCACCTTCCCCAAGGAAAATGTATACCCTACTTTTGGCAGATAGGGGAAGGCAGAGACCTCCTCTAATGTTTGCTTTTTCTCAATTGCCTTCAGTTTAAAATAATCCTTACGCCAAAGTGGCATATTTTGGGGTGGCATATTCTGATCCCCTTCAACTTCTCCAAAATCTCCCATAAACCTCACTTACTGGCCCTTACTCTACCACTTCTCTTCCTGAACAATTGTGTCTTGAAGCCATTTGGTGACTCAGGGAAAGGTATGCCTCTGTGCTGGGGATGAGAGAGGAACTGTGGTAGCCCAGAGAGGCATTTTGGAGCCCACTGTGGGGAGGAGGGTGTCCACAGAGAGAGCTGGTACCTGGCACTGTGTCAGATCTGAAACAGGACAAGGAGCATACATGCTCACGGAGGAAAGGTGCCCAGTAGAGGGAGTCAGAGCTGAGTGGGGTTGAGGAGGATATCCATGTGGGAAGAGGATTTGTCAAGATAATAACTATAAGGATAATAAAAAGCTCTTTTCTCGTTGTTAGAGAAGGGATTGACAGATCTGTAAAGGGAGAAAGCTAGACTGAAGCTTGTAGTGGTGGATTGGAATTGGAGACAAAATCATAGTTTGTATCTAGAGATACATACAGAAATAAATGTAGATGTAAGTATGTATATTTATGAATAGCTGTGCATATATTTTCTAGACCGTCCATGGAGAGGGCCTGGGAGCAGTGATCCCCAATATCAATGAGTGTACCTAGAGTCTACACCTTGGCTTCCAGATATCATTCTACTGTAAAAGGAGCCAGAGCTCCTTAGAGAAATGACTGCTTCCAGGGCCATGGCAGAGAAAGAAAAGATGATCCTGAAGCATCTTATTGTGCTAAGAAGCAAGAAAGTACTTAAAGAACAATGGGAAACATCAAAAGGACACCAAAGCTAGGTGACAGGCGCTCCCACTGGTCAAATCTTGGACAATTTGAACATCAAAATAAATTTTCATGGTTATTGAATTGTAATCCATTGAATAAAGTAAGAAACGATGAGTCCATATGACGGAAATAAATAAATGAATAAATTGAGATTTCCTTGAATGAAGGGATTTTTACATAGTTTCAAAATACCCCTCTACAACACACTTATTAATTACGAAGGCTAACTGTATAGTGGCAGGGTTTGAGGGACATTACCTTAATCAAGTGACCAAAGTGATCATCGTCAGCACCAGGACAAATCTTGCACTACCTGACACATTGAAACAAGTGTCTCTTCTGTGAAATTTCTGCCTAAGGGGCATAACCTACATGTAATTATGATGCAATATCAAATAGCCAAAATTCAGGAACAGTCTACAAAATAATTAACATGCAATTTTCAAAAGTGTAAAGATCAGAAAAGATAAGGAAAGACCGAGAAACTATTGCTGATCAAAGGAAATGAAAGAAATGTGACAATTAAATACAAGGAATGGTTGTGAACTAGAGCCTTTTACTATGAAGGATATTTTGGGGGCAATATGTGAAACTCAAATGGGTTCTAAGGTATAAATGGTAGTAAGATATCAATGTTAATTTCCTGATTTTGATGGTGCTAGTGTGGTTATTAAGGTGAATGTCCTTGCTTATAGGAAATACGCACCAAAATTTTAGGGGTGATGGAGCATCAGGTCAGAAACTTACTCTCAAATGGTTCAGGGGGGTGGGGAATCATTGTTTACACTGCATTCACAACTTCTATTTAAGTTTGATATCATCTGAAAATTAAAAAGTTATTTTAAAAATCTCTATTTCAGGTTTAGATTATATCTGTCAAATTATACTATTATGAAAATGTAGGACTAATTTCATAGCAGAATTATTGAAGAGCTATTTCTGCTTCTAAATATAAATTAAAAAGACAGTACATAATATTCATGAAAAATAAGTTACGCTGAGAAGAGTTTTCAGAACAACAACATGAAAACACAGGCAGCTATGACTAGTTAAAATATCTTCAAACAGTGATTGCCTGAAGATTGACAATTTATCAAATAATTTTTCTGATAATCTCATATCAATAAATATATGAAAGTAGTCTCAACGCAGATCAGTTTATTTATATGTACACTTGAGGTCTCTGAAATGTATGATGTTCTACCAGTGATGTCCTGTGGTATACAAATTCTTTGTTTTGACTTTGTCTTGATCAATTTGTTGAAAAAGAAATGATAAATAATTTTAAAACAATTTCATAAGTGGGAATACTATTTTCAACACAGCTCATTATTTCATAGATTTGACTTTCATTCATCAAATTATGTGCTCTAAAACAACTAAGTACAGCCAAAACCTGACATAAATAAATTGCTTCTCTCTGAGAAAAACCGCTTGCCCCATTATTGAAATGACCCACTGTATCTTACAAAGGAAATAGACACTTTTATTCTTTTCATGTTTTGATAATAGAATACAAATACATTTTTACATAACTTCAAACTATTCTGTTTTTATTTCATTATAATTGATAGTTATTCTGGAAAGTTTCAAAGATTTACAAACTTGATAAGAATAATAAGCAACAGAATTATACTTGGAGTCTACAATAATCTTTGAAATTATATAAATCTGAAATTTTAAAATGGCATAGTTAACTTATACCCATGCAAAAACGTGCACGTGGATGTTTATAGCAGCTTTATTCATAATCGCCAAAATTTGGACACAACCAAGATGTCCTTCAGTAGGTGAATGGATAAATAAACTGTGGTGCATCCAGACAATGGAATATTATTCAGCACCAAAAAGAAATGAGCTATTAAACCATGAAAGAAATGGAGGAACCTTAAATGCATGTTAGTAAGTGAAAGAAGTCAATGTGAAAATTGCTGTTTCATTCAATGCTGTATGCCCAGGGCCTCACACTTAGGAACTGTCCAACCTGCTCGCGAGAATGAGCACATGGCCCATGCATTCCTGATATCCTCTATGTCTTCTTCGTCCTCTAGTACCAGACCAGCCTTGAATCTGAGCTAATGCAATAAATTCCTGATTTTTAAAATGATTGGCTGAAAAAAATAAAATTTGAAAGAAAAGAAGGGAATTGAACTAACCTGTAAAGTATTGGCAGGCATTTCATAGAAAAAGAAGGATGGGAACACATACCAGCTGGGATACAGTATGTGAAGAGGCAAAGAGGGAGAATCCTGGCATCTTCTGAGAATGCAGAAAAGAACGTTCTATTACAGTGGAAGTTCTTGGAAAAGAGTTGGTGTCAGGCCAGTAAGCAAGGTGAAGGATGTACATGCTGAGAGAAGAAGACCAAATGGTTACAGGATATTGGGGGGGAAACCATTTTTTGCAATGCTTTCATATTAACCTTTCCTCCCCTCTTTCATCCCAGTTTCTCATGGGAGTGGACAGGATGTCAACTGCTCCCTCGGCTATTTCCCTTGTGGGAATATCACCAAGTGCTTGCCTCAGGTTCTCCACTGTAACGGTGTGGACGACTGTGGGAACCAGGCTGATGAGAGCAACTGTGGTGAGTAAAGCGCCTGTAGTCACAGCAAAAACCAGAGACAAAGGGCTGAAGGCAAAGTCATCAAGACCTCTTGTAACAAAGAGAAATGCAAAGAGAGAAAAGTACATTACAACACAAAATATATGTCACTTAAGGAAATCTCACATTTATTTCATTAGCTTAAAACGTCCCTTCTTTTCTATGTATTAGTATCACAGCCAGTATTTCAGGAAAGTCGTGATTCTGTACATACTAAGTTTCTTAACCTGCACGTCTGCCCAGTTAATATCTTAAGAGACAGAATGGTTTAGACATGGAGAATATGGATTCTGAGCCAGACTTCCTGGTTTGAGCTCCGGTATAAACAGAGCAACCAATTATGTAAACTTAAGAATATTTCTTACCTTCTCTTTGTCTGTTTCCTCATCTTGTCAAAGGGTTCAAAAATTGTAGCTACAGTAAGGGAGTTTGGGAAGATTAAATGTAGAATAATGCAGGCATACAGCAGGCACTATTTAAGTGTTACTGCTGGCTCACGGGAATGTCCAAGAGAGGACTCAACCCCGAGCAGCGACCAGGTTCTTGTCTACACACAAGAAAGGATTCAAGAGCAAGACGGATGCAAGAAAGCACAAGGAGTTTACTGAGATGAAAGTAACATTTGAGAGGGAAGTGCAGGCAAACTCAGAGAATGGGACGCATGGAGGAAGTCCCGATCTGAGGTATTTGTACCTCCCAGAAGCTGAAATTGATGACATCCCATTGATATGGCTCTGCAGTTGCCTCCCAGTAGATGGGAGCCTCTGTTTCCTGCTCTTTCTTCCTTATTTGGCTCCTCCGGAATTGTCTTGGCATCAAATGCATGCTGGGAGCCATAGTAACTGCGATGTAAATGAGATTATAATGACATTCAAATTAGCTAAAGGTCAGGCCCCGTTCAAGGAGATTAGCCCTGCTTGGTGAAAGTTCTTGTTCTTCTCCAGCTGCAAGTGACGGATACAGTGACTTGTTACTTGTGTAATCAGTGAGGTGCCTCACGTTGTATCCTGGAGGGGGTTGTCAATTTCCTAGGCTACCCATCCTGCCTCCTGCTATTGCTCTTTCTTACCTTTTATTTACTGCAGTTATGAAGGAAAATGGGGACCTCCTAAAAAAAAAAAAAAAAAAAAAAAAGACAATAGTCCTGCTTACCTACTATATAATCAGCAGCCATATTTATGACCCTATAAAACCAGTAAGGAGGGCTTCTGGCCAGTTAGAATATCTGTGAAAACTAGGCTTTCAGTTAGAATTTTCTTCAAATGTCGGAAGCCTCAAAAACACAAATTTACAACAACAACGAGAAAACTTGAATTGGCTGGATCTGACTCACTGGAAAAATGAGCTTTGGTTAATAATGTAAAATAATGAGATTTCTCACTCATGGGGAAATAAGGTGCTATTTTTGGAGGACAGCGACATGTACAGCAATTCTAAGTGCTGTATAAATAACTAATAAACTGAAGAGGCCTTACTGTTATCACTCCCTCGAGTATTACAGACTTTGAAAGTCACCACCTTGAAGAAATTAAACTTCAAAACACTGTCTCTAGGTGGTGGCAATAACTCAAGAATAAGCACACTATCTAAAATGGGGGGCTTAAGCTACAATTACCTTTGATTTAAAAGACTATACATATGTGTTCTTTAAATATGTGTGTGTGTATGTGTGTTCTCTTCTTTATATATAGTAACTCGATACTGCACAAGATTTTTTTGAAAACTAAGATAAAAGTGTTCTGCCCTTTGCCAACCACTTCCCGTTCAGCCTGCTAGCAATTCAAGTAGGGAGAGTGACCTGAGAGCCCCCCACCAATTGAAATGTTGACAGGAAAAGGATCCTGGTGGGAGCAGCAAATTCACCTCCAAAAGTAGTTTCTCAGTGAGAAAGTTTGGAAACTCTTGCCTTAGTGCTAGGTTTAAAGAGACCAAGTAACAAACGTTAGCAATCGGTAAAGTAACAATCCTTAACGTGATATGTTTCTCAGGCTTCACCAGCCAGCAAATTCAGATGGAAGCGGTGTGGCATCAGAATGCAGAGATCAGGCTGGGAGGTCTGGGCATAAATTCTGGCTGTGAGGAGCGTAAATATGGCTATTTTCTTTATGGGAAATGGGAATGACAAGAGTATATCTAAGGATTTTAAGAGGATGTAATGAGATAACATATCTAAGATGCTTAGAGGAGTATCTAACATATAATTAGCGCTCAATAAATGTTAGCTGGTGTATCAGTCTGCTGTAACTATATTACAAACTTAGTGACTTAAGATGTAGTAACCATTTATTTAGGAAGCAATTCTGTGGATCAACAACTCAGGCTAGGTTTGTCTAAGATCAGCCATGTTGGACTTTCTCGTGCATCTGAGGTTATCTGTGTGCATCAGCTGTGTTGTCGTGCCTGGGACCTTGCCTGAGACAACCGGGTAACTGGGCTCCGGTCCTCCAGCAAGCTAAGCCAGGCTTGTTGTCATGGTAGAGACGTGACACCCGGGAGTGAAGCAGAAGTCTGCAAGGCCTCTTGAAGCCCAGGCTCAGAAATGGCTGGCACACTAGTACTTCTACCACATCCTTGTCAAAGCAAGTCCCAAGGCCAGACCTGTACTGAGAAGTAAAATCCACCCCTTCTGCTGAGGGGACCCGCAGTCACAATGCGAGGGGCTTGGGTGGAGGGAGGGCAGTGATTGCAGCCACTTTTGCAGATTCTACCCCAGTTGCTATTATAATCGCTTTTCCCACAAACATTAATGTTAATGCTCAGTGACTCTGAGTCTCTACCTGCATGATGCATGACTTTAGGAATTCCTGCCTGGTAAGCAATTTAAATATTTCTGGAAACAACCATGATCTGTGTGTTTACTTATCTTATTGAAACAGTAGCTGATATTTGAAGGAATAATCTTTTTCTACCCTCCCAATTTTGTAGTTATATGTAAACATTGGGGTGTGTGTGTGTGTGTGTGTGTGTGTGTGTGTGTGTGTGTGTGTGTATCCTAGTAATTCTGGGATAGTCAGAAAATGGGTAAGCTTTCTCACATCTCCTGAAAATGTAACTATAGTTTATTTTGAAGGGAGATAAATTATGTAGATTTGTATATTTGGCCCTTAATTATGTTTGTTACTCTGAATCCTGGTGAATATTACTAGAGAGCATATAACACTGGAATGAACATTAAGACCTATTTCTTTATAGTTAGAGTTAAATTCTGATGACAAGCATGGGCTTACCTTTTGTGAAAACAATACTTAATTGGAACAAAAATCAGGTTAGAGGTGAATCTGTCCCTAATGGTTTTCTTTTTTTTTCACACCTCTTTGACTTTCTTCCTCCCAATGTTCTTTCTGCTCTCTGTAGGTTTGTGAGCCATTCTCTCTCTTTCTGTCTCATGGTTTTTGTGTGTCTTCTGGCTTCCATTTTTGGCTCTCTAACTGTCCCCCATCCCTTTTTATACTCTATCAGCTTCCCTTTCTATTTCATACTTGTCTTTTTCTCTATCCTTTTCTCCTTCAAACCAAGTCCACCATTCTTATGACGACGTGTCTATGTAACAAATACTATTTTAAACTGTTCCTGGCCTTCTCATGCTAGAAACATATAGCTCTCTTGAAATTCACCTGAACCAGCAAATCTCCAAATGCAGTTCTGGACCAAGCCCATCAGCATCATTCACAAATTTGTTAGAAATAAAGATTCTCAGGCCCCACCCCAGATCTACTAAATCAGAAACTCTGCCAGTGATAAACTCTTAATGTCATTTTGATGCACAGTAGATTCTGAGAACCTCTGACCCAAGCCCCAGTGAGAAAACCAGGCATGTATGCAAAATGGTAGCCACAGCAGAAATAAATGAGAATCAATTTGTTAATATGGCATGCAAGCATTTTAACTTGCTAACAAACCCCATTATTATCAATTATCTAAAACTTATTTGTCTCTATAAGAAAAACTGACACTTTACTAGTTGTAGTCATCTGAAAACACACAAAAAATGTTGAATTCCAATCAAAACCCCAAAGCTGGCCAGTAAGCATGCTGCTGTGTCCATACAGGGAAAGACCGGAAATTCTCAGGGAGAATGGCACCACTGCCTTTTCAGTCCAGGTAATAAAAATTATGCGATGTAGTTATTTCTTCTTACTTCTTATTGCTTTAATTTTCTTCACCAGCTATGGGGTTTTTCCCTTCAATTTATAGTATTTGGATAATTTAAGCTCCCCAAGCTGTTCAATTTTAAGACATCCATATTTAAAGACTGTTTAATGCTAATTAAATTAAGTCAGAAAGTTTGTTCTTTTTAGAACATGAAAATCTCGGGCTTATTTGAATAAGCAGCATTAAATATATTTGCAATCACATAAAATACACTATCTTAACATGTAAATAAAAGAAAAAAACACAGCTAAATATCACTTTTAGAATGATCATTTATAACTTAATAGTATTTTCAAATGAAATTTATTTTTCTAGTGAATAGGACTTTTTCCTTAATAGACCTTTTAAAATACATCCTAAAATATAGCTTCAAAAACCTTTCCCTTATTGTCTTAAGCTACTTAAATATTGACACCAATAATAATTATTAAAATTGAGAAATAAGTCAAATGGAAATAGTGATAATAAAATTTAGGGGAGCTACCGAAAATGTGATACACCATCAAATAAATTAAATTGACTCCCATATATTGAACTATAATATGAGCTAATTATATTTAGAAAGAACTGTTACTTTTGTATTATCACAGGCATCTTAAACAAGTACTCTTAGTTGGGTGTTAAGTTCCGGGTTTTCTTAGAAAACCCATTTCTCTATAAGAAAACACTTTACTGATTATATAAAAAAAGTTAGTACTAAAAGCATAAGGCATCAAAACTGAGCATTTCTCATGTACACAATGTAAGCAAAATGAATAGATTTAAAGTTTTCAATTGAATTCACAAAAATCCTTTTTTTTCTAAAATGTTTGGGCAATTTATATTTTATATACATACATATGTCAAAATTGATTGCACCATTTTTTATAATAACTTTGATCATTACTGATAAACTTCAATATGGAAATGTACAATTTTCCCCTGAGTTATGTCATTTAATATAATTTCTATATATTTCCATGTTTTTGCCATGTTTAACCAATTTTTCATCTTTACTCAGAACTGTCACAGATGCAGAGTGGAGGCCAAAAAAACGATCTTTAACAGTCATTTTAGCAGTGTTTTGTGAGACAATAACAAACCAAAAAACAGCAACCTTATATTTTTTCAGCTAAAATTCTTAGTTACTTTAGAGAATACATCTAGGTCAATACCAAGGAAACCTAATTACGAAAAAGTAAGGACTCTCATTCAGGAATCATTTATGTCCATTTTAAACTGAGTGCTAACTCAGTAGTAAAAATAAAACACTAACGTAACATCAGATTTTCAGATGGTATATAATGTATTCACTACATTGAAATGTTTAATTTAAAAGGAGCTCTTTGCATTTCCAGATTAAAATTTGCTAGCATTTCTTCTTCTATATTATAAACAGGTGGCTGTACAGAGAGGGCTCCGAGGTATGATTACACAGTCCCAACTTCATCCCCCTGCTAGAGGCAGGTTGAATAATTACACCATGGAGACCCAAATTCTGACACCTCCCCTCTATGGACTTTCTTTGAACATCCCTCCCTAGCTCTGCCCTTTAGCAGCCTTGACTACAGGAAAAGGATGAAGACATTAGTCACGCTGTTTCCATGTTAGTGTTTCCATGATCCATAGGGAAAACGGAAACCGCTTCTAATTCATTTTGGTATAATAGGTTAGTATCCACTAAAAAGTCACGTCTACCCAGAACCGCAGAATGTGACCTTATATGGAATTAGGGTCTTGCAGGTGTAATGAAGTAAAGACTTTCTGGTTTCCCCAAGATTTAGCCCAGGGAGAAGGTGGTGGGGAAGAAGACCTTTCCCTCTCTGGTCCATGTCTCTTGTTCAGCCTAGGAAGAGCAAAGCCCATTTTTCTTTTTTGTTTTTCCAAATCTATTATCAATGCCCAAACCTAGACCTTTGAAAATCACATATTAAGAATTTGACTCCTTTGTTATTGTTGCGGGAACCCAGACAAAGAGACAGGACACCAAGGCGTGGGAAGCAACTTTTACTAATGCCGGCACTGGCTCAGTGGATTCACATCCAGAGGCTGAGCCCCCACTCAGGTGGGATTTGGGGTTATATACCCTGAGGTTTCCGAGTTCCTTATTAGGACATGTGGCCATTGTGCCAGTTCCTGATTGGCTCTCAGGTGAGGTAGGAATTTGAAAAGGTTAAACGCAGAAGTCTTGCTGACCATACAGTTCAGGAATGTCTTTGTCTGAAGCCCGTGCAAAATCCTTGGTGACCACATGGTCTGGGAAGGTCTTTGTCTAGGGCCCATTGCCACATTATCTGCAAACTTCTGCGTCATCCATTCCCCAAAAGCAATGAAAGTGGAAAACTTTGACTGCCTACTATAGGAAAAAGGGCAGAGCGTGCAAGGAATTCCAGAGAACAAAAACTTTGTTAATACCCCAGAATATTTTCCTGTCCCTGGCTTGGCACTTACTAATCTATGAGAATTAGATAAACAGTATTTATTTATACATGTGGTAGTGATGATGTATGTTTTTTAATAGGACTATAAGAATGTTTGAAGTGTATTCAAGGACTCATAATTTTTAATTGGGCTTGCATTTAAAATTCTGGAACACTAAAAATTCCTTCATTTCCTGAATACAGCTTTTTATAAGTGCTGTCAAAATGATAATACCAGGCAATTTGATATAGAAGTCAGCTCTTCTCATTTTAGAATATTCCATCAAAGTCAGTAATTTGTCTTTTTTAAGGTTAAAAACACAGGAGGAAAAGTGACATGGGTCATAAATATGTTTATTAATACACAACCATGCATTATATGTTAAAAAATGATTGGTGTTCTATTTATTATTCTCAAAGTAGCATTGGAAATACCTAGTAGCTGAACCCTTGACTTTTCTATAAACAAAAGCTAGGTTTTTTATCTAAATATGTTTATCTGCTTATCCAACAATGCTTACATGTATTTGGATTAACTCCACAAATACTTTCCATCTCAGGGCACTTCCTACTCAATAAGACACAAAATATAGTTTCTTTAATGGTCCCAATTTTCTTTCTTTCTTTCTTTCTTTCTCTTAATTATGTTGGGGAACAGTGTGTTTTTCCACGACCCATCAGCTCCAAGTCAAGTAGTTGCTTCAATCTTGTTGTGGAGGGCACAGCTCAGTGGCCCTTGTGGGGATCGAACTGGCAACCTTGGTGTTATGAGCACTGCGCTCTAACCAACCGAGCTAACTGGCCACCTCCCCCAATTTTCTTAAAAAATATGCCCAGGATAATGTTACACACCTTAATTTCTTCAAAGAGTTGCCTCCAAAGGTACTGAGAGCCAGAGCCCAAAAAGAGACAAATGCATTATATCCAGCAAACTGCTATTATCATTCCAATTTAAGCACATTCTACACAATTAGTTCGATGAATTCCTCTGCCAGGTCAGGCTGCATCTTCAAGGTTTATTCTAATGGCCCAGGGTCTCTGGGGATTATTACCTTGGGGGGGGGGGACAAACAAAACAACAACAACAACAAAAACATGCAAAAACATGCTTCACTGTGTCCCACGAATGGGTGCTGAAAACTGAGTAAATATCTTAGAATCAAGAATGCTCTGCTTTGCATAAATCCTAACTTTATAGATTAACCCCCTATTCATTCATTCACCAGTAAGTATGGATACTTTGTAACCTGTAGGATTTCAGCCTTCATTTAAATAAAAGAGATCATTTAACACACAGTATCATCACACCCTCTTTGTTCAGGCCTGCTCTCTGACAGATGCCCAAGGCCTTCAACTTTTGGTTATTCAAAATCCAAACATCAAGGGAACCTGGGGGTGGCTCCTGCAAATCTAGGAGCAGAGCCCAGAAATCTGCATTTTTAACAAACACTGCAGGTGAATATCACACCTGTTAAAGTTTTGAAATGATTCACTTCTCAGTGCAAACAATTGTATTACCCAATTCAGAGAACCTAGAAAGTGATTGATTAGTCTAGAGCTGTGGTTTTCAAACTTTAGCAAGCATCAGATCAGCTGGAGGGTTTGTTAAAATGCAGATTGCTGGGCCAGTCTACAGAGTTTCTGATTCAATGCCTCTGGAGGAGGGCCCAAGAATTTGCATTTCTTTGAAGTTCCCAAAGAAAATGCTGCTGGTCTTGCACCTACACTTTGAAAATTACTAATCTACATATACCCTTTCTTGTGCAAATGCAAAAGCAAATACTGGGTGTTTTGGTCTACCTGACTATTAGCAATCAGCAACTTTGCTAAAAAAAAAGAAATATGCTCCTTCTGGTTGACAGGATTTTTCTGTTACTGAAGCTAGCTGTCCACTGCAGTGTAAGAAGAACTTTAGGCTGACTAGGGTGAATCTCCAGTTATTCCAAAACTTATTCCAAGAGTCACCAGGATATTTATGGAAAAAATAGATTCTCCAGGCCCAATACTAATCCAATAAATCAGAATCTCCATCTAGCCACCTGTGGTTTTGATAAGTACCACAGGTTCCCAATTTTTCTTATAGCATAAGAGAGACTGGGTTTTCTTTAAGTGCCTTTGAGAACAGAACCTCATCATTCATCCATTCATTCATTCAATTAGCAAATATTTGTTGAGTTCATGCACCATGCAGAACCAGGTTTTTCTTGACCTATGTCACTAATTTTTATTCACAGCACCATTACATTCATTACATCCATTTTTTTAGCTAAAAATAATCCTGGTTAATAAATATAGTTTTAATATATTTTTAAATATATATAATATATGTATGATTTTATATATAATATATATTATACATATAATATGTATATATGTTATACACTATATATATATACATATATATATATATATATATATATTTTTTTTTTTTTTTTTAATCAACGTTGTTCATACAGCACTACCAAAACGTACTGGAAAGCAAATCCCCTAACAACATTCTCTTAATACAGTGCTTTTTACGCTACCCTATGATGTCTCAAAAAAAAAAAAAATCAAAGAATCAAATTTCACTGAGATCATCAATAAAGTATGAAAAACCATTCTACTCACTGTCCCAATCAATACATCCTTAAAATATAGGATACAGGATTCAAAATACAGAAACACATATACTAAAAGCTGTTTTCTTAAAAATGCTAACTTTCCAACTCTAATTTTGGCTACATTTCCTATGTTATATATCCCTGCCTTCTGGTGGGAGGGAAAAAGTACTTTGGGAAGGCAGAATGGAAGGTAAAAACTAACGACTTAAAAGCTTGTTTGTTGGAAGATGTTGCTGTTTAAGAAGAGATCGCCCCCATGTTATATATGCTGTCACTTGGGGAAGTATAAGCAGATTTGTCCTGTTTCTCTCTGCATTCTGAAATTCCCCACTTCCCTTCTGACATCACCTCTTGTTCTCTTCCTTTCCCTCTTTTTTTTTCCAACTGCTGGGGGTGGCATGAGGTACAATGAGGTAGAAAAGAAGAAAAAAAAAGGGTCAGGTTAAGAAAGACACAGAGGAGAGAAGCAACATAAATAGCTGCCTCATTTGGATTTGTTGGACTAAAATATTGCAATTAAGGCCATAGATAGCGACCCCCTTACAACTGCAGAAGGGCGAGAGTGATGGTGAGGACAAGAGATCAGGAAAGAGCACAAAGCCCATGATTTTAAGGCCCGCACTGTGAATGACAAAAATGTAGCAAATCGAAATAGTTCATAGGTAAAAGTTCAGTGAGGAGAGGGCCTGCTAAAGATCCAGAGTGGGAGAAAATCGACGTCTTCTGGCAGCCACCCAGCCCCCTGCTCCGGTGAATTTCTTAGCAGAGAAGCACAGAAACAGGCCTGGGCTCTAGAAGGCTGCCACCTCAGCTAATTGCCGTTGCTGTTTTCCGAGGCCCAAGCAGATGTGTCAGGGACACAGACGTGAACCTGAGTGTGCACCTCCTCCTCCCACAAGGCGCAACAGGCACTGAAGTCCTTCAGACACTTGCAAGCCCGCTTTTCACCCTTACTCTGTAGCTACACAAAAAACTTATAAAAATAATCAGTGCCTCAACGTACCCAGAGCCAAGTGATTTATCTTACATATTTTATTTATAACATTTATCAATGTATACACATCCATAACATTAATATAAAAACTAATTTTTTTTTTAATTTTGGTAATACCTTAATGATTTGCAATACTTTCATTGATTCCATGAATAACAATAATGATGAATTTAAATTCCAGTTAATAACTACTTCTGTGTGTTATTTAAATAAATAACACATTTATTTAACAAATTTATTTAATTAAATTAAATAACAAATTTATTTATTTAAATAAATGTTTGTATAAGTCGCACAAATCTGATGTAAGAGCATCAATAATGGAAATGAAACAGATAACAGAAAAATAGGTAACAAATAGTAATAGCTAAACATTTAAAGCTGATGTCACAAAAAGTAGGAATTCTACAGGGAGAATATAAACTGATTAAATAATTTATTTGGCCTAGAAAATAAAAATTAAAAGAATGTTATTGTTTGAATTACTTAGTTATTTTAAATAATTCTGTTTCTTAGTAACTCATTTAAACTTCTCAGAATAAGGTTTTTCATCTGTAAATGGAGATGACAATAATGATCACTAGAGCAATTGTGAGGATCAAATAAATTACCCAGTACAATGTGGTAGGTACTTGTTAAATATTCGTTCTCTCAGATGCTAAGTGCTAATATTCAATCTCTCTGTTAAAATGGGGGGGGGGTTCAAATCTTTCACAGAATTCTTCTTTTTCATACCTAAAGACATGAATCAAGTTTTTAAAAATAAAAACTTGCCAAAAAGTCAACAAACTCAGCTAAACCAGGAAAGATAATTTAATGCCATTAAATTCAAAACCTGACAGCCAAGGAAACAAATAGATGATTCTGGAGCCCAGTAGAGCAAAACAGTTTATAAGGATCCTGACCCAGCCTCAGATCCCATATAAGAGAGGCAGGAGAATGCTGACAAGTGTCGCCAACATTCCTGTAGTGAGACCCAAAAATTAACCTATACTTGAAACTCATGGGTTCAGGAAAAACGCACTGCTTTGTTCTCATTCATGAGAGCCCACTTGAGCTTCCCAAATGAACTAAATGTCCAATCATATTTAAACCATATTTTAATCCAACCATTCCATCAGCCTCTGTATCTATCAGGGTTTAATGTAAGAAACAAAACCCACTCTAGGTATGTCAAACAGAAATTAGATAATTACAAAATTTTCAGAAGGGCTAGAAAAGTAGGAGTCGGCAAGATCCCCACTGGTGCCATTAAATCAAAGAGCACACCCCCATCACTGCAATCCAGAGCCCGAGACAGCACTGACCCTGCGGCCCCTTCTACCAACACCACTGCGTCTTAATACCCACCAAGTGGATGACACCAGAAATGCCCTGCCACAGCAATAGCTGCCTCTTAACACAATGTCTGTGTTTTAGACATAGCAGCAGGAAACTGACCTCTACTCCTCTTCCCCAACCAAAATACGCATGAGTGTACCCCAAGCCCTGGCTATAAAGGAGATGTGAAAGGTCATTATAAGCTTTTCAATCTCTGCTACACAGAACACACCAGTAAAGGGGGAGTTGGATGGAAGCTGAGTCAGTCAATCTACAGTAGCCACTCCGGGCTTGTCGCAGCCATGCGATACAATGGCCGTGCCCCCTATCATCTGTCCCTTTGGGGAGTCACATCCATATGCATTTGCCTCTCAGCAACTCAAGTTGTTTTCTTTCTTTTTTAATTTAACTATCATGACTGTCTCTCCATGTTAATACATCTCCAACATCAGTCTTAATACTGAGGAAGATGGAGGAGACCATAATGAATATGGCAAGAACACGGCCATGTTTCAGTACAACTAAAGTACTGTTTCTTAAAGTGTAATCCAAACACTGCTTGCCGAAGAATCACCTAGAGTGCCTGTTAAAAATGGAGACTAGGAGACCCAACTCAGACATACGAAATCAGGATCTCTGGAACTGGGCCCCCAAAATGCACATATGTAACAAGCTCCCAGATAATGTTTATCTCACTAAGTTTGAGGATCGTCCATTTATTTTAAAGTGAGGAATTATTTCCCCCAACAAACCAGAATATTTCTGTTTTCTTGAACTTTTCTGCTCTCTGGTTTTTATTTTAGGAGACAACAATGGATGGTCTTTGCAACTTGACACATATTTGGCCTATAACTACAAAATGACTTTCCCATATTCCTTTGATGCAGAAATATCAGAATGCCGTAAGTAATCAGAGTTGTGGAGTCTCCTTTTCCATGAGTTCATAATAAGACATCACATCTTTAAAAGTTGAATCCAACATATTTGTTTAAAAAAAAATGTTAGTTGTAGTTTTCCTATAGCAAACTCTATCAGACATGGTCTTAATTTGAGTATTTTATGTAAAATTACTCAGGGATCTTAGTGTAAAAGTAATAAATCATGTCAGGTATTGTTGTGAACAAAATTACTGTTAGTCAGTCAGGGTTGCTATTTTATGTTCCCTTTTTACAGCCACTATAAACTCTGATATAATGGAAACTGTGGAAATAGAAGAGCAGAAAAGCTGTTTGGATTTTAATGTTTGTAGAGGAAAAATTTTCTGAGGTCTAAACTATAGAGCTACCAAAAAAAAAAAAAAGCCTTATTAATTATAACCTGCTATGTCTAATGATATACCAAAAACCTCCCAAAACACTGGACAGTGTGTGGGAGGGCAACCTCAAGAATTAACTCTATAATATATTAGATCAGGAATTTTACGTGAATCATTTCTTTTACATAAATTTAGTCTATTCTAATGAAGTGTACAAATGTAAATTTATGCCTTGGAGTTGTAATTTTGATCCTAGCTTTTCAAAACTTTAGTTAAAAAGCAGGGGTTGGGGGGAGGAATCTTTTACTATAATTTTTCCTTTGTGTTCTACCATAAATTGTAAATTATAAATTTTGTTTTAATTTTTAATATTTTTTTGTCTTCAGTACTCAAATGTGATTAAGAAAAACTACTAACAATCCCCAGTTTAAGGGGGTGTACATTCCTCCTGTAAATCTCAGGTTACTCAGCAATTTGTCTCAGCCTCACGCTGTCTCCCAGAATGTGAAGACCAAATTACTTGATCATTGAAAAGCTAAAAGCTTTGGGGAAAGAAAAAAGTTAACAGGTATAATTTAACTGCTAATATAATGAAAAAAAAATTAATGGATTAAGCCATGTTACCTCAAAACATAGCTTTTATTTTCTTTTTTGTTTTATTATATATACTTTTCATTTCTTACATTTTAATTGAATCTTCGTATATCTCACCTTATTCCCAAATGGATTTTAGGCAGTTTAAAATAAAAATATGGCTACTAGCAGACTTAAACCATTAACATAACATAAAAGACAAAAAAAAAATCACTGGTAATTGGGAAAGAGAATGGAGAAGAAAAATAAGGAAATCTCCACTGAGAAAAGTTCAGCAGCTGAACTGCATCCAAAGCTTAGTTCTGCATTTTGTAGTCATAAGGACAAAGAGGGAAGATAATGGGCTACATAACTCTCATAGTGTGGTTTGTAAAGAAAAAACAAACAAATTAGGGGTGGGGTGGAAGATCAGGTCAACAAGAGAAATACATTTTTGCCTGCTCCTGAACTCTGAGAGAAATTTGTCACAAGTATAATTACACAAGAGGGATGCAGCTACACAATAAATGATGTATAAAAAAATACAGAGGTAATGTTTTGATCAGGGCTTAGTAAAGAACAAATATATAATTTTTAATTAGAGTTTTTTAAAGACAATTTGAGGAGGGGTGGTAATAATTAAATATCTTTTTGGAACTTAAAAGCAGTGTGAAAATGGAATAGAAAGTATAGTGTAAAATTTGGGAGTGATACTTGAATTAAGGTTCCTATTGTGCCACTTTATCTAAATCACAGTATTATGAGGATTTATTCGAAATTAAGCCGAGAATGGCTTATAACCATTTTGGCTGAATGAAAGAATGTGAGAAGTTCACATTTATCAAGTCTCTTCTCAAGCACAGTATCACAGAAAATATTCTACCATTAACTAATATATTAATAAAGTTTAAATTTGAGGATTTGGAAAGTACAGAGAGTTGGAAAGAATTATTTATTCAACCAGAATTTCACCATTTGGAGACCACCAGCATTAACTCGCTGGTGAATTACTCATCCTTTTTTATTTTAACGTAGCTGAAATGTCCTGTACAAACCATTTTCTCATATTTTCAATTACCATTTTAGCATAACCTAAAAGCATAATATTATGCTTATATTATTATAAGCATATAATATGTTATTATATGTTATCATAAACCCTTTGAAATATACTATAACATACATAAGTGACATAATTTGCTTAATCATTCTTTTGTTGTTAGATTTGGGTGTTGGTTTTTTTTCACTTTTCCCTATTATAGGTAACCCTTTAATCAGCATGTATGGTTTATCTTAACTCAGCCTCTATACGTAGAAAAAAAACACACTGGAATTCATGCTAATCTCACTGCCTTCCATTTTTACTCTTCTTACTCTCACTCCCAGGACCCTCATCTTCTCAACCCTCACCATCCCTTCCCCACAATAGAAACACACAGTCACATTCAACATGGCTCTTACGTAAAGAGACAGAAACAGTTTTCAAGGTTTATAGCCAAAACGGTTACTTACCACTATAAAACTGTTTAAAAGTTCTTGGCAGAGACTCTGTTTACAAAAAAAAACAAAAAACACACAAAACCTGAGTTATGATCTTGATCTCTCATGATCTTGTAAAGGTGTCTGCAGAGTTATTTGGGAGGAGAGGAAGAACACCTGTCGCCCCATATCTGAGCCAAGGCTGTGGCCAACTGTGCTCATGAGCAGCCATCCCCCAGCTCTATCCCAGGCACCTCTGCTTTGCCATTTAGACACATTTATTTCTACATGCAGAAGGCCCTACTGGAAAAGTCAAAGCTGGAAGTCTGCAAGCAGGACATTCTCATAGAAAGTGTGATTTGTCCTATGATGTCTGAAAATGTTAAATTAGCTATTATCATTTTAAAATAGGCAATTATATGTAAAACATTGTATTTCCGGCATCTTTGAAGAAGTTGGTTGACGTAGCTACACATGTTCCCATCCTAATATAGCAACAGTTAGGAGGAGCTGTTCCACTGGGACACCTGGTCACAGCCTACACCTACTTTGCCTGTTCCCTGTAGACATTTGAGTCTGTAACCTCTGCTACAGTTTAGGGCTCCAAAATAAATGTGGAGGGGAAGCACTCCCCATTACTTCCGGTAATCATCCAGTGCTCATAGATGCAGGAATCAGACTGGATTTATTATGCTGAGTAGTAATCGCATTTTACTGGTTAGCTGTATGAACATATTACTGCACATCTCTCATAGACTTTAGACATATTGGATCACATCTTTAAGACTATCACTACAGCCCCACATGATGGCCAAAAGCATCCATCCCCATCTTCCTCTTTCCAATACTCATTAAAGAATAGACTAGCTATGTGTAAAAAATGTTCACTCTCATAAATGAAGTTTTCGACACCCTTACATCCCCTACATAAGCCAAAAGAAGATCACGTAAAAATCCTTTGAAAAACTCCTGAATTTTCCAGAAAAAAAATCTACCAACACTATAGTTCACTGTTTAGTTCTCCTCCTTCATGCTATTTCAAAATGGCTTAGTACTCCATTAAAGATTTGATTATGCTATCAATAAATATTTTATTCTTAAATAGCAGCTTTAATATGGACATTAAAGCCCATTACAGTTTCATGCACCCACAGACACAGCTTCTCTTCCAAGGTGAGTAAAAGCAGATGACTTCTTTCATTTGCAAAAAAATGGAGAAGAGCAGTCTGTTATTAAAAAAAAATGAAAGAAAAAGAAAAAAAAATGATGGGCTGGTAACCTGTATATTTGCATATCTTAATGTTCTAGCACCATTCTAATGTTAAAAGCAAACTTTGGAACCTTAATTTAAAGCACTGCCCAAATTGCTTAGGTAAGACATGACATACTTTTGTACTAAATAATTTTCATAGCTTTTCATTTCTTTCTTTTCATTACCCTCCTCTTCCTGGTCCCTCACTGTCCTCATTTCTCACTACCTCCTCTTTATTCAGTGGTCGGTTCTGTGCCCATGCAATGTCTTTGCCGAGGCTTAGAGCTTGGCTGTGATGAGACCAAATTACGAGCTGTTCCATCAGTTTCTTCAAATGTGACTGTAATGTAAGTAGAAAAGAATGGCTTTATCCTGACAGCCAGAATAGCACCTGTAAAATTGTATCATAATTAAGGCCTTGTAATTATGAATAATGCATTTTTATTCAAAGATGATGTCATTGTTCCATGGTCAATTATAATGATTACTGATATTTATTTTGCATTTATGAAATGCTAGCCCCTATTTAAATTATTCCATGCATTAACTTATTTAGCCCCTCATAACAATCCTATGAGGTAGTCAGTATCACCGTATTTTATCTAAACTAAAGATGCCATCAATTGTATGTGCTACTAAAGAATAAAAGCTGCCAATGAAACTATTATATAGAGATTTCTTATTTCATAGAGTTTTTACTTGACACATACTGGAAAATCTCTTTTAGACTTTATTGAACATAAGTTTTAATGCATTCATGTATGAATAAAAGAGAAAACAAGTAAAATAAATTGGATAAAATATTTCCAGAGCTTCACACAAAAAATCTAACTCTCTGAGTCACATTTGACTCAGAGATGTTGATGTTGGATTTTTGCTAAGTAACTCAAACTTATATATGTAAAAAAAAATATCCTCATAATAGGTGGTTTGTTGATCCAGTACTAATTTGAATTCAACAAACTTTAGCAACACAAACACACACATTTGGCTGAAACTTTCAAAAGAAATCAGTGGAGAACAGATATTTTAATCCAGTGTTTTTGCTGAGGTTTTTTGTTTTCATCTAGATGTTTTTAGTGTTTTATGGCCCTGACTTTTGAGTATGTGAGGATAAAATAGGAGTAATTCTTAAACTTATAAATGTTGACAAGTCCTGCCTTTTTCAATCCAAACCACATACATAATACAGTAACTCATATGCTTGGCATATATAAGGGATGGAGAATAGCTATGGGGATAGTGGTACCATAAAATTAACAGAATCTGGGGAGTTTTCCCAAATTGATAATGAGCTGATAGCATTAGACACGTTAAGCCATGGAGACTTTTTCAAAGGAGGTAACATTCCCACCTAAACTAAGCATAGCATTCTATCCTATCCTCAACTCACCATAGCTCTTTTTTTATAGTAATTAGTCTTACTAGAATAAAATAATAATCCCTCCCCAAAATCCGAGGTCCTGTGGAGGGTTTCTGTGATTTAAATTCTGACTAGAATTGCTGGATATAAAAATTTATGATGATTTCATTCTATTTTCAAAGAAAAAAAAAATGATTACCCCCACTGCTTGGATCAAATTACTAGAAAACCCTAACCAAAAAAGGCCTTGATACCACCAATATCATTTTTTAGTTTTCCACAAATAAAATTTAGTTTTATTCTTAACTCAGCCAACCTTCATAAAAGAGAAACAGAAGGAGAGAGCTGAAGGGATGGAGGAGGATAAGGCAATGACAAGCTAGAAAGTGCATGTCTCACCTAAAGGCATTCTGATTCAATTTTTTTTAAGTTCTTCCGGTTCAATACATCCATCCATACATATGTGCATATATACATTCATTCATACACACATACATTCATAAAGAGATGTGTGCAGACGTGTGAACCACCCATTTTGAACCCTTGGTGTAAGGAGAATAACTGGGATCGTATCCTCACGAATGATTGACTATGGAAAGGTGAGGTAGAAGGAGGGGTCCAAGACGATCGCAAGGTTTCTATTCTTAGTAACAGTGATCCAGAAATGGGGAGACTGGGGACAGTAAGTGGGGGAGATAAGAACTCCAATTTTAGATTTTTCTTTCAATTTGAGGAGAACAGGTCACTCAGTGGAAATTTCCAACAGACATTTGGAAATGTGAGCGTGAAGCTCAGTTTATGTCTGGAACCTCTATTTTATTTTGTGTTGAAAAATAGCATTCTCTGGCACTTTGGGTTGAGCAGGCTTGATTCAGGTTGTCCATTTCTACTTTCCTCTGCAGAACACTGACTCAGAATCACATCTTGTCCCAGTCTGTGTTCAGTTCCATAGAGAAAAGGGACCCTTGGCTTTCCAGCAAATACATTAGGAGAGGAAATATCAAACTTTGTTGCTGAGCTCATTCATTATTTTGAGTTGGCACTATCAGGGAAATATCAGACATGGACTAAGTCACAAAGAAGTGAAGTATCAAAGAAGCCAATAATGCAAGTAATTTTTGTTGAAGTTGGGGTTTTTTTGAAGCTGTTTCACATGAATGCTACTGTAATAAACAAAAGCGACAGATAAATATGGCTAGGCATGCATTGTTCCAGCTTGCTAAACATTAACGTTGACTGTGTAAGAGCTGACTTTAAGGTCCTGGAATGTAACCATTAAAACTACATACTCTAGTAAGAGCTTTATAAAAACTAGAGCTAGCTTTGACAATAACAATAAAACTAGCAGCTGCTCACACACTTCACTTTGTGAAGAGTAAAACTTGGAATATTAAATTTTAAAATACAAGAACCTGTGATATTAAAAAGTATTTTGGTTTGTCTGAGTAAATGAGAATAATAAATAATATCTACCTCCTTCCATTTCAATGGGGTACTATGAAAATATAGATAATGCTATTTGTGAAAATATTTGGCATTCTTTAGAAAAAAAGAAGCCTATAAATCTTGGGCACAATTAGTAAAAACCCAAATTTCTAAGAAACATTATTTAGGAGACCTTAAATGATCCTTCCTTCCCCGTGGAGTAACCTTCCCACTCAGGTGCAATTAACCTCTCCCTCTGAGGTTTTCTCATAGGATTTCACTTATGCCCCTTTTAAGTATATGAAACGTTCTTCCTTGGACTATAGAGATTGGGGTCCTGATCTTCTCTACCAGAAAAAATGAAATCCCATAAATTCCATGGAAACTTAAAACATGGTTTTTCTATATATTTTCCAATATTCCTAACAGTGTATAACAAGCGCTAAACAATGTTTTTGAATTGAATTTACAAGTAAATACAATAAAAAAGTAAAGCAAGCTGATTGCTTTTTTAGCCCTGGGTATAAGACTGAAGTTACTATCCAAAGAAAAATTTCTGCTTATAGATAAAATATGTTGTCATCCAAATAGAATATAAGCTTGTTAAGAGCAGGGATATTATCTTTTTTCCCCAAAATGCAAAAAGGGGCATCCAAACATGTTTGTTGAGAAAATCAATGAATAAATTTTTGAGAACGACCACACTAAACTTTCATCAATATCCTTAAATCAAACTCAAATATTTAACAATTTATCTTTATACAACATAAACATTTAAACATGATATAAAGCGGAATTGAGGATCTAAGCCAAGTGAGAATTATTAGTAGAAAAAGGATTCTCAATTAGCTAATATAAGAAAGGAAGGAATGTTTGGTAACAACCCGGCAGCTAAGAGTGATTTGAAGAGAGGCTTACTAGTTAGTTAATCAACTTTTGGTATTCATTCATTAAAAAAAAAAAAAAAAAAAAAATCAAGTGATTGATTTGTATAGTCTGGAACAGTGTTTCTTAACCTTTTTTCTTTCAAAATATTGCCCCCCCCCCCCCGCCGCCAAAGCCTTTTTAGACTTTTTTCCTGTTTGTCCCTTCCTGTGAAATTTTAATACTACAGATATACTATATTTCTGTATACTGTTCATTAGTCATTGAAAAAGAGAATTTTCAATCCCTAAGAACCAATTTTCACCACTTTTGAATTATAACACCCTTGTTGAGAATGCATGCTCTTCTAGACACTCGAACATTGCTTCTCAAACTAGATTCCAAAAATGTGTCCTGGGTAGTCTGAGAAATTTTTTTCTTTAAGAAAGATTCATTACTAAGTTTGGGCAACACTGGTCAAAACCAACGTAACAACTAATGTTGTTAGTGCCTGTTGTATTACGCTGTCTTAACCTGAGTTCTTTATGTCAATCAAGTATTTCCAAGTGTTTATCCCACAGCCGTCAAACTCCAGAAAATGCAGTCTATTGATATATATATATGATATATATCATCTTATATGATAGTAATAATAGTAACATCATATAAGAGGTAATCTAGTCCAAATCCATTCCTTCACAGTTAAAAAAAAGAAACTGACATGGAAAGAATATGCATATGTCTAATTTGTGCAAGGGATTCCAGCTGCAAGGGTTGAGAAGTTTTTTTGCTTGTTTTATTTTGTTCCTACAACATCACATTGCTTTTCTTTAAAAAAAAAATTAAAAGTTTAAGTCCATTTCAACACAACCACAAAGAAGTGGACCCGGTCTGTGTTAAGCTGCTTTTCAAATTGTGACTGCAGGGAAAATCTTTCTATGTAATTTATTAAAAATTAAAGGGGGCTCACTTATTGAATAAAGATCGTTCAATTGTTTGTAGCAATGGACAGTTTCCTTCATAACTAATTTCAAAAGGAAGCAAAGATCGTGGAATGTGAGCAATGAAATATTGGGAATATAAAGTTATTTAAGTTCTTGAATGTGTTTTAAATGGAAAACACTTTTTATTGTCACTCAAAAACTGGGATGCTGTCTAATGTTTGGTAAAGAAAAAAGAAAAGAACATAACTAAAAATTATTTCCCCAATTTTATTATTTTTAAATTTTCTTGTCAGAATTACAATGTTGTAACCTAATTTAAGAAAAGAGAATATCTTTAATGATATGAAATCAGTTAGACCTGTTTCAACTGATACTATGAATATGACTATGACATCGTAAAACAAAATATTTCCTGAAAGCTGCTACTAAAGTCAATAGAGTTTATAATTATCCATTTGTTATAGTTTAAAAATAAAGATAAAAAAACTTTAAGAACCAAAATTTGCCTTTATTTCAGGTCACTTCAGTGGAACTTAATAAGAAAACTTCCACCTAATGGCTTTAAGAAGTACCATGATCTTCAGAAACTGTAAGAAAAAATTTAATTCCTGGTATTAAAATTAACTAACACTTTTTTTGCACAGCTGTTTCTGCCCACTTCATTGGAAACCAAACACTATAGTACTGCTTATATCTAATCCCTCTCTGGGGAATTATTTAGCTGTTAGCTGGAGACAACCAAGTAACTTAAAAAAAAAAATAGTTCTAGAAGCCATTCTAGAAAAATCTTAGATGCTCAAAGAAATTAGAAAATGTATGCATGCAGGGACTCCTGCCATACTCTGCCTAAATGAGCATCCTCCTGAGGTTTTACTCTCTGCACTATTCTACAGTGGATCTCTCTTTAACACCCACTTTAGAGAAAGATGCAAAAGCCTTTTAGGAGATCTGCAGTCAAGATTAGATAATGAAGACGTTTCTTCCATGTGTTTACAAACTCAGCCTCCACCTAAGATAGCAAGTTCTTGTGGCTTAAAACCCCCAGCATATTGTTTTGGAGACTTAATTTCATTTTTGCATCTGCCTTGCAGGTTGAGTGTTATTTTAGCCTTAAGTAGTATCTGACATGCTAGCTTCTCTTCCATTTAGGGCGATGTATGTACTCTCAAAATCCATAATGGCCCTAGTCACGAAATCATATTATCATATGCTTGAACTGTTGGGTTTAAGTATTTTGTGCCTGAATTACACTATCTAGAAACCATCTCAGAATTCCTAGTTTCATTTTCATACCAATATTGGTTTCAGTTTGAGTTTTACACTTGAGAAACCTGGTACATAAATATACATCTGTATATTTTTCTTTAAAATAACAGAAATAAAACAGAATCAGAAGAAAAAAATTAATCCACTTCAATGAAATGTTCTCAAAACCCAGATGATCTGCAAAAACTATATTTCATATTTGAAAATAGAAATTCCAATAAAAATGACTTTTTAGAGCTTTATTGTAAATATCTATCAACGAACAGAAAAGAGCTTTTCAAGATTAGGCCCGATACAAAAACTTCAAGATGATATTTCCTGCACTATCATCTGATTTCTAGAATATGAAGAATTTTCTGATCTGTAGCACCACCTTATGTTCGCATGTTGAAAAGGAGTTAGGACTTTAAATATCAAAATTCAAGTTTTCAGAACATAGTAGTTTAGCATTTTTAAACAATGAACATTAAATTAGTTCATGAACAACCAATTTGTTCCAAGTAATAAAAGATCAAATTAGCCTAATTGAAAAAAAATTCTAATTGGTTATTAGAGGTGTGGCTTGGCTCAGCCTCCAGGAAATACAGTCTATTGCTTGCTCATTACAACATTTAAAAACAAATAAATAAATACATGTTAGTCTTTCTATGTATTAGTGAGAAAGATACATGACCTACTGTGTGATTGGGCCAAGGCATGTTCTGTGAAATTGTTAAATGTAGAATAATAACATTCTATAATCAAAGTTAGGTTTTGCATGTTGGAGAAATAGGGAATCTCTTTTAGTCAAAATTCCTACTTAAATGAAAGTTCCTCCTTATTAGCTTCTCCCTTATTGTTTCTAAAATTTATTTAAAAATTATATATAAACTCAGAGCACCCTAAAGGCCAATGGTGACCAGCACGGAGAGCCAGGCTGGGCCCCCTGGTGGTCCTTCTCGCCACCTGGTGCCCATACAAGTAGCAGAGCAAAGCTTCCCTGGGTGGATATGATGCAATTGCTCATGCTCTGACATCTGTTCCCTTCGACCTCCAGCCGTCTCAAGGCCAAACTTCCAGTATGACCTGACTTCACTCTGCAAGCCTGCACTCTTGTCTTGACATTCTTATTGAATTTATACTCTTCAAGTCCTGACTCTGGTTATTTTTCTCTAGTCCTGACTCTGGTTGTTTGTTATCTGTAATCCTTATAAATTTCCTCAAACACTTTTGGGGGCAAGACCTGGGCTGTCAAATTAATAAAATTAAAGTTGATTTGCTTGGCAGATTTGTGATTAATGTAGAATATGTTTGGGGGCCTTAAAGATGTCACATACTTGTACTTTTGCCAGCACTGTGCTGAGCACCACATATGAAGAATTCTAGCAGGAAATGTTAAAAAGCCTGACTGCTGGGCCTGTTTTATCAGTGAGTGCCTTACTGTGCATTCAAGCTTCATTCCTAGAAAATTCAAATATTCAATTTTAGCTGTTACCAGTTCACCTTTATAGCTGGCATTTCTAAATAAAAACTAGCCTAATTATACATGACTTTAATAGCAAAACAAAGTTACATGTTATCTATTTTCACTTAGCTATTTCATTATGTTTCCCTTTTTTTAATTAAAAAAATTTAATTGTGATAAAACACATATGACATAAATACTCCATCTTTACCATTTTTAAGTATACATTCAGAGGCATTAAGCATATACATTGTTGTGTTATCATCACCATCATCCAGCCACAGAACTGTTTTCATCTTGCAAAACTGAAAGTCTGTTTCATTATGTTTTCCTTTTAATAATTATTTTCACAGGTGCCTGCAAAACAATAAGATTAGATCCATATCCATCTATGCTTTCCGAGGACTGTACAATCTTACTAAACTGTAAGTACCAGTGCCGGTTAATTTGTCCATCCACAGTAGTCTGTCAGCCCGACCCACTCCCCTCCATGCCATCTCCTCCTGCCCACAACAATGCCTAGGAAATGCTGAAGGGGCTCATAGCATTGTGGCTAAGAGCACGGGATGCTGAGTCACACAAGCTGCCGAGCCCTGACTTCATCACTCACTTAGCTGTGTGAACTTGAGCGATTTATGTTCCTTTCTAAGCATCGATTCCCTCAACTGTAAATTACAAATTATAAGTACCTACCTTAGTGTTGTTGTAAGGAACAAACGTGATAATCCATGGGAAGAATTAGGCACAATGTGCCTGGCACATATACATTAGCCATGGTTACAGGAAGGATGATTGAATGAACTTAATCAAAATAAGAAAGCCTAGTGATGATTAAAATTTGTGAAGGAGAAAACCAAAGACTTTCCCAGTTATTCTTTATCTACTAATCCTCCTTTCACGAATACATAAGTATATAAAGCACTGTATGGTTAAAAGAGTAAAAGCTTTTTAAAAAATTGTGGTAAATAAACATAACAAAATTCACCATTTTAACCATTTTTAATTGTACAGTTCAGTGGCATTAAGTAAATTTACATTTTTGTGCAGCCATCACCACCATCCATCTCCAGAACTTTTCCACTTTCCTCAACTAAAACTCAGTTCCCATTAAACAATAACTCACCTCTCCCGCAACCCCTACAACCACCATTCTACTTTCTGTCTCTATGAATTTGACTACTCTAGATATCCCATATAGGTCGAATTATATAATATTTGTTCTTCTGTGTCAGGCTTATTTCACATAGCACAATGTCTTCAAGGTTCATCCTTGTTGCAGCATGTGTCAGAATTTCCTCCCTTTATAAAGCTAAATAATGTTTCATTGTATGTATATACCACATTTTGTTTATCCATTCATTCATCAAGAGATATTAGGGCTGTTTCCACCTTTTGGCTATTGTGAATAATGCTGCTGTGAACATGGGTACACACATATCTGTTTGAGTTTTTGCTTTCCATGTTTTTGGATATACACCCAGAAGTGGAATTGCTGGGTCACAGGTAGTTCTATATTTGACTTTTTGAGAAATTCCATACTGTTTTCCACAGCATGTGAACCATTTGACATTCCCACTAGCGATGCACAAGTGTTTCAATTCCTCCACACCTTCATCAACTTGTTCTTTTCTGGGGTTTTGTTGTTGTGTGTTTTTATAATAGTCATCCTAGTGCATGTGAACTGGTATCCCATGGTTAAAAGCAAAGCTTTTAGAATAGGCTTTCTCAAATTTCCATTTCATTGAGTTCTTTATCAAGCAGCTAAACCTAACACCCTCAAAAAAGTTATTGAATGAAAACATCACCAAAAATCACATAAATAAACAACTTGTATTTCCATTTCTGTCCTCTTGCTTTCTTTCCTAACCCAAGAAACTCATTCTAGTCAGACTTCTAGCCTGTAGCATGAGGGTTTGGGATTGAGTTAAGAAGTCTCCTAATCATTTTACTAGCAAAATGAAAGGAGGCCACCCGAGACTCACAGACCTACCAGCTATCACATTAGCCATGTTCTGTTCCTTTCTATCCCGTCCCTTCTCTTTTGTGTCTTAGCAAACTAGCCAAGGTCAAAATTATACTCATTCTCATCAGGCTTCTTACTATCTTTCTCTCCAACACCCCCCGCCCCTCCATAACTGTTCAAAACTTACTACACAGTATCTGCTTGGTTTAAGGTTCTATGGATGTGAAAGGTAGTACAGACCTGGAGAATAAATTTAAGTGTCCTCCATCTCTTTCCATGTTTTTTTGTTTGTTTTGTTTTTGTTTGTTTGTTTGTTTTCATAGAACTGGAATATTGTTTGGGTGCTAAAGACGTCACAGACTTCCAGTTTTTCATACACAATCATTAGATACTTGCTTCTCACTCATCCATAAACATTCATTAGCCCTTATAGTGTGCACGTTCTTCAGCTAAACACCATGGGTTGGGGGGTACAGCAAGATAAGTCAAACATGGTGTCTTCCAGCAACTTAAACCTCACCCTCACTGTTTCAGGTGGAGCACTGTGCTACCACTGGGCAGAGGCAGGCTTCTCACTCTCCAGAAGCTTATCCTCTAGGGAGGGGAAAATACCAACATACACCCAACAATAGAGATCGATTGATAATAGAGGTTACTTAATTAATTCCTAAACCTGTGTTGTTCAGACCAAAACTGCTATTATGATTCACTGAAAGGAGTCAGCATTTCGGGTCCAGAGCAGTGAAGAAAAGCTCTGAAGAGGACCGGGCTTAAACAGATGAGCATAGGGTGCAGGGGTTGATCAAAGGTCTTTTCCCCAGAGATTTCCATTGGCTTTTAAGGGAGCCCCCTGAGGTATTTGGGGGAAGTGGTGAAGCTATTCTCCACCTCTTCCTGGGCCCAGCAGGGGCTCCAGATTTGCAAGGGAGGGAAAGGAGTGGGTCTGTTACAGGGTGTCATCCCTTACTACCCAGAAGCAAAAGTCACACTTGGTAGTGGGAGCGGGAGATTTCTGGTAGGAGAAATTTTACAGAATGTCAACTCTAAGATCTGTCAGAATGGGGAAAAAAGAGAAATAAGTGTGGTCCACGTATCCGTGGAATTGAAGTTTGAACTAACACTTGTATAGGAATCATAGACAGACAGGAAAACGAAGAAGAAAGAAATTGGAGAGAGCAGCATGAACAGAAACATTGTTATAATAAATAATATGTACTGAATGCTTATGATGTGCAATGCTTATGGCATGCATTGCCGCAAATGTTCCTACAACCCAGAGAAGCAGGCACTATTATCTCCATTTTAGAGTTGGGGAAACCGAGCTTTCAGAGGTTAATTGCTTGCTTACAGTCACACTGGAAATAATTAACAAAGCTAGGAATCAAACTGTCTGGCAGCAGATTCAGAGCAGTGAATTGCTACACTAAAGAGATTGAGCTAGAAATGGCAAGAGGAGGTGATCAGTATAATAGAAGAGAGAGTTGGTTCACTCTGTAAAACAGTGAGAAGTAAAGTTGGATCAGTAATGGGGAGGTTGAACTCTTTATCAAGGCTTGCAGTGCCCTTTTTTCCAGAGCAGCTGCCTGCCTGCCTCCCAGGTTTATCTCTTGTCTCTCCTCACACCCTCTTCATGGTGGGGCCACACTGAGTTACCTGGTGATCCCTTAACCCGTTACTCTCTCTTCATACCTCTTGCTTTTGCATAAGGAATTCCTCTGCCTAGAAGAACTCCTACCCGCTCTTTGCTTCGTGAATGACATGTCTTCATCCAAGATTCTCCTCGGTTGTACCTCCTTTCGTAAAGACTACCTGTTTCCCCACTCCTCCATGCTCTGCAGTCCCCACCCAAGCAAAGCCAGGCACTTTCTCCTCGGCAGTGTCAGAGCACCCATACATTATATACGTGCCTCTTTTCCCTGTTGCTGTAATAACCTGTTCACATGCTGTCTCCCCTCTAGACTCAAAGCCCCTCAAAGAAAATGATGATGTACTTCCTAGTGTCGATATACATAGCCATAGAGTAGGAGCTCAAAACAATTTGATGAACAAATAAATAGATGAATGAATAAGTGATTGATTGATGTATTGATTGATTATGGGAGAATTAAAAACTAGACATAAAAACGTAAATGGTGACGAGCTTTTAGAGATCCAGTGGCAGGAAAATGACATGTAAGAAGAGTATATAAGAAAATTTAACATGTGTGATTATTGTTTTTCTTTTCCTTATGTTAAGATATCAAGAAGGTACAAACTCATTGTCGTCATTTCTCTTTTTTCAGGTATCTCAGTTATAACAGAATAACCTTCCTGAAGCCGGGTGTTTTTCAAGATCTCCACAAACTAGAATGGCTGTATGTTTAATTTGTGCAGCATTTTATAGTATTAGCTTTTATATTCTAAAAATATATATAAGTGAGTCAAATTTTTTTTTCTGCTGGCAGGATAATTGAAGATAATCATCTCAGTCGAATTTCCCCACTCACATTTTATGGACTAAATTCTCTTATTCTCTTGTAAGTACTAAAATGAAAGTAAATGTTTTAATTGAAAGAAAAGACATGAATAAAAATTATTGCTTTAAGTTTAACAGCATTAAATGTGAAACTGGTAAAACCCTAAAAAGGCTTTTCAACTAAAAAAAAAATCTCTTAATTCTATTTTATGAGGCTATTTTGTAGTTCTAACAATTTTTATAAGCTCTTCTGTCCTCTACAATGTCAGCCCATCAAAACTGAATACAACCTCACTGTCATATTTTATTAAAATAATCTTAAACACACCATTCCTACCCTATATCAATTTGGTAAAGAAAAATAACATTCATTTAAAATTCACCTTTTTTTCCCACTATGCACTGTTGAAAGACAGACTTTTTTCAGTTACTAACATCACTGCTTCCTCCATATGACAGCTATTATTTGTCAAATTTTACCACTGACAAGCACTTACACATAACAACACTTACAGAAAAAACGTTAAGACAGCTAACTTAGATTTTCAAGGTTTCATAAGAATAATGATAATACCATGTTTGACTTAAAAAAAAACTCAAAAAATGTGACCTTTTAAATTTATTTTCTTTTTCAGAGCACTGATGAATAATGTCCTCACCCGTTTGCCTGATAAACCTTTTTGTCAGCACATGCCAAGGCTGCACTGGCTGTAAGTTGCTGTGTCTTTTCTTAAAGAAGTTAACTAACTTTTCTAGTTCTGCCTAGTTCACTTGGATATTAGATTGTTTTTTAATGATAAGTTATTAATATCATCTCACATTTCCTCAAATTACTTTAGCATGATTTTATTAAACATCCCCATTATCTAAACTAACTCCTCTAAACTTTCACTGGAATAAAACATCTCAAAGCAAACAAACAAACAAAAACTACTTGTAAGCAAGAAGTAGGAAGACAGAGGGGTGTCATGGTGTCTGTATAACAGCTCTCCCTCCCGGCATCGACCTAGTCATCTGTTAATTTGGTACGGAAAGACAAAAGTTCCTAATTTTTACATAATGAGAATATATTTAGAATTTACTTTTTATTTTTTTTAGCTGAGCCATCCTGCCACCTGTTGGCAGCTCAGTGGTACCTCAGCTTGAGCCTGTTCTTTTTGTTTGTTTGTTTGTTTGTTTGTTTGTTTGTTTGTTTGTTTGTTTTTTTAAGCTGAGCCATCCTGCCACCTGTTGGCAGCTCAGTGGTACCTCAGCTCGAGCCTGGAATCAAACCAGCAACCTGTTGCTCAGAGCTCAAACTCTTGAGCGAGCTCTTAACCAAGTGAGCCACTCGGCCAGCCCTAGAATTTATTTTTGAAGTCTGATCCCAATAGAATATGTTCCATGCAATTTGTTACACAGTAGTTTTGTTTGTGGTAATAACTATCACTCTACCTATTCAGAACTCAATTACCCAGTAAATTAGTCTATTTAAAATACAGGTAAAAATGAAGAAATAAATAGCCAAAATAACTATTGAAAAGTTCAATCAATAAACAGTATATGCAGTATTATATGAAAATTTTCTGTTTCACATTTTGTAAGAAATTATGAAAAGTTTTGTTGTTTAATTTCTAAGTTCACAGTAGATTAAAAGTGCCAAAATAAAAGTCAGTGGCAGAAGAGAGGGGAGGTTAGAGTAAAAAACATTGATTTTAGTAAGTGACAACTATCAATCTGAATAAAGCAGAAGTGAGAAACACTATAAAATGCAGATGTAATCATTCAAAACATACTAGTTTGGAACAATTTAGGGGAAGACAAACATCCCCAAATCACTACTTAGTCCAGAGGGCATTTTCATATGACAGTACAGTATCCTCACTGTTGACAAGCTAAAGGCATTCAGGAAAGGGCAAATTTAGTATAATATCCTTTGTTGTAATTAAAGTTTGGTTCAAATGAATACATTAACAGTTATTACATGCTCAGTAATCCAAACAGTAATAAAGCAGAATTGATTAATATTTACATAAGTAAATTAGCAAATAAAAATTCATGCATTGAGACCAGAAACAAATGTGGGAGGTATTATGCATGTATAATAATAAACTTTTCCTTTGCTCATGAAAAGGTAGCCATATATACATTTCCGGTAAAAATAAAAATTATTAAGATTTACAAGTGTTACTAAAGAAGTAAACTTTTTAAATTTCATTACTAAAATTGCCATCTTTAAATTTTATCTATCCAAAACAACTCATTCCATATGCATTCCCAATAAGGACTGTTACCCCAATTTTAATGCTGGTAATATACATTTTACATTATAAGTACTCATTTCTTTTAAAACTAATTACAATATTGTTACCTTGCACATGGACTTCTATTTAGCAAAGCATAAACTAGAAAACCTGATAGATGTGTTGGCAAAAAAATAAATAAATAACTCTGATGTAGTGGAAAAATACATATACAATGAAAAGGCATAAGACAGCCCAGGTAATATGCTTGCAAAAAAAAAATGACAGACAACAAATTAAAACCTTTAATGTAGTTCTTTCAAATCAATTTAAAAAAACTGTAAATGCCTCAATAAAAGTAAGGAAATTTTAAAAAGAAGAAATGTAAGTAATAAACATATGAACAGGTTGGGCAATTGTCAAAGGTTAACTAAAGATCAAGAGAGTAAAGTAAACTTTTATTTTGAGATGAGACTAAGCAAGTTTATATATATAGGCAGAAGAAGCTAATATGAAGAATTTGAAAATATAAAAAACAATGAGGATACATATGGAACAAATTACTGGAAGACATGGAAAAGGATGGAAAAATGAAATGTGATACACAGAGCAATGAAAATGAATGAACTAGCCCTACTTCAATCAACATGGCTCAAATTCAAAAACATAGTATGAATTATAAAGAAAAAGTCACAGAGGATATATACATATCATATATGTAATATATGTTTTATATATATATATAGTAATATATATATTACAATTCCATCCCAACAATATTGTGCTTAGTCTACAGAAAGCCACAAGACAATATTCCTTCCTCTCTATCAGTGAGAAAGAACTGTATAATCTACAAACTCATAATTTTCTCAAGGTTATCAGAGTTCTAAAAAGTGACCCGGAAAGATGGAATATATACACTATTTCACCTTTGGCAGAGCACAGGTTAAAGACTTGGCTGTGATAGAGCAGGTACAAAGAAAACTGCTATAATTTTAATAAACTTGTAAAGGTTATGTGTGGGCTGGTATAACATTTTAGAATAACTGGGAACCCAACACTCAGGGGAGTTAGCTATTCCCAATAGGCTGTTTTCCACTGAACTCCACCAGCTAAGAGAAAAACTGGGAGCAGGTGAGAAAACCAAAGAGAGTCCTCCTTGGTGGCACACAGGAACAAAACCCCACCTTCTTCTCTAGACCTCTCTTTTACAAAACAAAAGTTTTAAGCCACTGGGAGAGGGACAGAAAATCCTCCCGCAGCCAGGGACCAGGCATAGATCCACTGCTTCCAAAGGAGAGGTGGAAGCAAAAGAACTCTGCTCCAGGGGAAAGGGTGAGAAACCTCTCCAGCCCAGGGGCTGCTCTGCTGCAGAGCAGTGGGTGGTGCTCACTCGGGTGCAGCTTCGGGGGCTGGGGCAACAGCAATGCTGAGAAAGCCCCATCCCTAAAAGAACAAGAAAAAAAAATCCATTGTTAAATTATAAAGCAATCCACAGAACAAGACCCAGAGATAACTCAGATGATACAACCACGAAAAAGGGAAATTAAAATACTTATATTAATAATTAAATAATATAGTGGAAAAGGTGGACAATATGCATGAACACATGGCATACGTCAGCAAAGAGATGGAAACTATTAAAAAGAATCAAAGAATTACTTCAACAGCATTAACAGAAGACTGAACACAGCCGAGGAAAGAATCAATGACCTTGAAAATAGGTCAATAGAAAGCTTTCAATTTGAATCAAAAAGAGGAAAGCGAGTAAAGACAGAACAGAGAATTCAAAAGTTGTGGGATAATATAAAATTGACTAACAGATGTATAAATAGTCACAGAAAAAGAAGAGATGGAGGACAGTACAGAGGAAATATCTGAAGAGATAATGGCCAAGAATTTTCCAAAAGTAATATAATACAGCAAACCATAAATCTAAGAACCTCAAAAACACCCAAGCAGAAGTAGGAAAATAAACAAACAAACTAGACAAATTATAGTCCAACTGCTGAAAACCAAAGATAAGGAAAAAACGTAAGGCAACCAGATAGAACAGGGATATTACATACTATAAAAAGAAGATAAGAAATGCAACACTAATTTAAAAAGAAAAAAAATGGAGAGGGGTTAGGTTAATATTGGAAAAAATGGACTTCAGAACAAGGGCCATCTCCAGGGATAGAAAGGGATGTCACATAATGATAAAAGGGTCAGTTCAGCAAGCAGACATAATAATCTTAAATGAGTAAGCAGCTTCAAATCAATAAATTGACAAGCATAGAACTATAAAGAAAAATACCTAGGAGTCAACAGATGTCCTTTAAAACCAACAAATCCACCAATATGTGGCCATTTGACGTTCCTAATGTAAACACTAATAAAAAGCATATAATTGATCAAAACCGTATGGTGGAAGAGAGGTAAGAGAGCAGAAAGGAAGATAATATATACTAATTTCATCATTTCTTATAGTAGGAAATTAATAAGTACTGCTATTCCCTAAGAAAGAGAAAATATAGTGTATTGGGTAAAGTTTTAGTTAGTAAGGTAACCAAGAGTATACAAATCTTTTTAAATATTTAAAGAAAGAAATGTTTAAACAAACCATTTGTTGAATATTTTTTTAACCTATAAAACCACATAATAATGTTTTCAAATAGCAGATTAAGATCAGTATTGGATATATCAATAAACATAAGTGGGCTAAACATACCTATCAAAAAGAAAAAAAGATTTTCAAATTGGCTCACAAAGCAAAGCCTAACTTAATATTATTTACAAAAACATACAACTACAACTAAGTGATTAAGAAATATTAAAACTAAAAAAAAAAAAAAGTCCAAAGTATGCATGTCAATGCAAACAAAAACAAAAACAAAAAAATTAGGCATCATATTTTTTATCGAGTAGAATTCTGGCCAATTTGCATTGAACAACTCTAAGGAGGACATTTAAATGCAATATTGTCTAAGTTTCAATAAAAAATGTTACATTATGAGTTTATATGCACTAAATAAATTCATATAACAACCAAAATAATAAAAAAAATAGACATACATAAGAGATAATCCACCTCTTTCAGTTCATGAAAGATCAAGTAAAACCATAAAAGGATATGGAGAACTAAATAACATAATAAGTTAACTCTAATTGATGTATATCGAACTGCAGTGTCCCTTCTCAATAACAGAACTGGTTTATTTGGGACAACAATGTGCCCAGATAAAATATTATATTCCCAGACTTCCCTGCAACTAGATATAGCCATGTGACTAACGTCTAACCAATGATGTGGAAGAAGTTTAGTGTGGAACTTCTGGGAAATTGCCTTTCAGAGGAAAAGGCAGACCCTTCCTTTCCTTCCTTATCCAGAAAACAAATGGATATGATGGCTGAGCTTTAGCACCCTCTTGGACCATGAAGACATGGACATCTGAACGGTGAATGTGAAAGATCTTGGGTTTCTAACAACTTTGTCAAACTACCATACTAGCCCTGAACCGCCTAACTCTAGATTCTTTTCCTTGAAAAAAAAAATCCTTATGTAGTTATACTGTTGTAGTTGGATCTTTTGTTATGTGTATCTGCACCTAATCCTAATAGATATAAACCTGCGAACAAAGAATGCCCAAAGGACATTCACCAAAATTCACCATATATTTTAGGACATACACATACACAAACCAAACCCAAGAAAACAGATGGAGGGATTAGCCTAAAGCAGGAGAAGGGTCATCTCTTCCTCTGAGACTAGAAGGAGACCAGGTACATTCACAGGTAAGTTTATAGTTGTGGGGTAGAAAGCCAAGGGCTTTTCCCTCCTTGATTACCTTAGTTTTCTCTGTGAAATAGAAGCCAGAAATGTTTAAAAGGTAGGGGAGGAAGTAGCAGTTAAGGAGATTTACAGATTTAGAATTCCAGGAAGCAGGAAAGGAACAGGCAAGACTATTGGTGTTTTTGTTTTTTGTTATTGTTGTTCTTCAGATGGAAGAACCAAATTTTCATTTTCAGCCAGTTCTGCCATGTACTAAGGGAAGAATAAAATGGTTAGGTTCAGAGACTTATAAGCTGGAAAAGCAGTCTAGACAAAAGGTAAGAAGAACTCCCCTTACCAGCTACCTTAGAGCTTGGCGCTAGGAAGCAAGAGGCAGTTTGTATGCCTCAGCTAATGTGCATGTTGCAAACCAGATCCCTGAGTATCAAGGCCTAAAACCTCTAATTTTAGGAAGAATTCCAGAGCAAATTTACAACTCAAGGTTAAAATAAACTGAAAATTAACTAAAACTAACAATTTAATTGAAAGTCCCTAATTTATGCCTCAATGTATGTGTCCTACTTTATTTTTACAAATTAATAAATTAATACTAACTTAAATATTTTTGTTAGCTTAATATAAAAAAAAATACGTAAATAGCTAACATCAACTCACCTAAAGATATTTTGTGAAGTTTAAGACAGCATCCCCCCCTAGTGGAAGATTTTTGGTAACAGCAATAAAATAGGAAAAGGAAATAGTGTCTGTCACTGACAACACACATTATCAGAGGCCAAAAGCCTTGGCCAAAACTAACGACCAAAAAAAGTAGTACTATAACTGCTCAGTTTCCAATTTAGTAGAATAGAAATTTCCCTTTAGAACGGTGATCTAGAATCAAGTTTTAAGATTTTAATACAATATTCCACGTAGTACAGAAACCCTGTCTACAAAATTCTTGAGTTATGGTTTATCACCTCTGTTAAATACCTGCAGTGGTAAGAACCTTATTCTTTGGACACTATAGATTGTGAGCTTAAATTTGAAATGTTTTGTGCCCTTCAACCAGGAAATCTAATTTTGCAATCTGATGCAACATAGAAACACTCTATATCTTCTATGGCCTGACTTCAAATATATGGCTCTTGTTTTGCTCCTCTCTGGTATAAATACACCCTTTTCTTCAATTGGCTTGATTTCTAGACTCCTTACATCCAGATCTTTCTAATATACTTTGATTTGTTGACGTCAGTTTTTTTACTGCAGTGCCCAAAATAAAACTATCACAGATGTAGCATAGCTTAGCAGAACATAGGCACTTCTATTAATACCACCCATATTCCCCTTACAGATTTTATAGTAGCTGTGTCACACTTCAGTTAATATATTTGAGTCACTGTTATTCCTATAGATCTATGTTATATGGTGAACCAGTAATCTAAATGTTGGGATAGACTGAGTAGATTAAGGACCAGCATTTACTTTTGAAAGTATATCCCTAACCTCAGCTAACTCTGCTCTACAAACTTTCACCATAAACCGAATGATAAGATAAAAGAGGTGCAATAAAAGAATACCTTCATGATAACCATGAAAAAGAGACTGATAAAACAAATTTTTTGACAAATGTTGCTGCTCAGATTAGGCTCCTGATGGTGACATAGCATCACATCGGAGGAGAGCTCAAGTAGGGTCTGTATTCAGCTCCCTGAATTCAGAGTTGACATCCAAGGGCAGCCTGTGGGTCTCCCTCTGCACTGGCCCATGTGACAATATAATACAACAAACAAGGGTATTCTCAGTGGGAAAGGCTAGTGAGAATTTTTTCTGGGGAGCGTTTAGGCAAGGGAGGTAGAGGCTAAATATTGTTTTGGCAGTACCAGCTTCTGTAGCAATAATAGGATCTTCTGTAGCAAAATAGGGTCATAGCACTTAGAGAAATGCCATTGGTAACTCTGGACAGATGTTTGATACAGCTTACTGTTAAAGCTCTGTTAATAAAATCAGTATTTACCATAACAGAGGTTTTCAATTTGACTTCTCATTCTCTTCACATTTCTCAGGATGACATATGGGCCCATATGAACATGTGACACAGATGTGACTCAAACAATTTTTACTATTAACACAGAAAAAGAAACATTTAATATATATAAATGTTATTTCAGCCATTATGTAAGTGGCACCATGTAAGATTCAATATAAAATAAACAGTACATTAGAAAAGATTTTATTAGAAAGCAAATAATTCTCAATTTATTTCTGTCTGTGATTAAAATTTAGCTTTACTATCTTTTATTTTTATGTTTCAGGGACTTTGAAGGCAACCATATCCATAATTTAAGAAATATGACTTTTATTTCCTGCAGTAGTTTAACTACTTTGTAAGTACTGTTTTATCGTTTTCAAATACTGTTATATCTCTTTACAAACAAAATGAATCATTTAGGTAAACAGAAGCTAGCATAGACATGCATAGTAATTATGGCAAATGTTCATCCTTGACTTGAAGTTTTTTGAAACTGAAGCACATGGGTGAAATTATGAAAGGGCAAACTAGGGGTAGCCCCATGAATCATCACAATGACACTATTATCTGAGACATGTTTTTCTCAATGTAAGTAATACTCATTTTAATGGAAAGAGATTTACATAGATGACCTAGAATCTGTCTTTTGATCTCAGCCTGTGAAACACTAAGTTAAAGTAATCTATGACGTGTTTGCCCTTTGCAAATCATTAACTGCAAAGATCATGGGAGGAAATTAATTACCATCAAAATGAAAAAAAAAACTGCTGCAGAATGTTTACACCACTGAGTACATATCCTCGTAATCATGGACACAGAATAAACCTTAGAATGTTATTAAGTATAATTTCTCCTTATGCCTCTGGCGACTGTTTTAAATTTACATTGTCTCTTCCATGAAAGTGAAGGATGCTGGGGCTTCCCTCAATATAAAAATACAGCAGCCTCATTTGCAGTTTATTTTTCCAGAACAGTGTTTTTCAAACTCTTTCTGAACTCTTCTGCAGTGCATTCAGCAGTCTTCAGATGCCGGATGCTCTGTGTTCGTCATGCAAAATAGTTCATATTAATGGCCCTAAGAACACCAAATTGCACCTGAAGGATATACACTCAATAGATATTCAAAAAAACTTAGAACCTCTTTTTTTGTTCTACTTGTGCTTGTTTTTGAAGAAATCTCTAAATGAGTGTCCTCTTGTCAGGCACTTGTGCTTTTCTGGTCCAGGGATGCTGGGAGAAGGTAGTAATGGTTTGGAGGCTGGGAGGAAATAAATATTTCAGGATGGGACAAGACCTGTTTCTGAGCATGTCACACAATGTTTAAAGAATTAGAAATCCCTTTTCTATGAGTCAGCCCTTTATGCTAGCTCATATGAGATCAGACAATTAAGTTCGTGAACTCATCCTAGACAAAGTGCTACATCTCTCATTGCTGAATTTCACTACGGTCACCTTTGAAGTACTCCCTTTGGGAATCTATGCACCCACACCAGCACCTAGTCCACCCTTCAAAGCAATTTTGCAACTTTTTTTCTGGAATGGCCATCAGAGCTGTCATCCTGTTACCCTTGATGTCCTGAATGTCATCAAAATGTTTTCCTTTCACTGTGTCCTTTATCTTCCAGGAAAGAAAGAAGTCATTGGGGGGCCAGATCAGATGAGTAGGGAGGTTATTTGTTTACTGGCTAAAAACTTCCTCACAGACAGTGCCGTGTGAGCTGGTGCATTGTCGTGATGCAAGAGCCATGAATTGGTGAAAAGTTCAGGTCATCTAACTTTTTCACACAGCCTTTTCAGCACTTCTAAATAGTAAACTTGGTTAACTGTTTGTCCAGTTGGTACAAATTCATAATGAATAATCCCTTTGATACCAAAATGGTTAGCCATATCATTGCAACAAGTTTGTGAACATAATTGTCAGACCTTGTATGGATGAGAACCCTGCAGAAAGGACCTGTCAAAAGTTACAGTCGGATGCAACATCCTAAACTAGAGACCTAAATTGGTCCATCTTAGATTAGAGTTCCTTAGGCAACTCCACCCTAAATTACATCAACCACCAAATGTATATGAGTGGTAGAAAATCATGTGGGTGTATTTTGTTAGACAGACATGCTACACCAACTGAAAAAGCGACTTTAAAACAGCTACCTGTGCGTATGATATTCAGCCTGCATTCTCAAGAGTTGAGAATTTAGTATTTTCCTTGCAAAGCTCTTCCCTATTTCGTTTTAAAATTTGAATAATACTCCATTTTTATCATCATTAAAAGATTTGGGAAATTTAAGATCAAAATTAGATTGGGTAATTTATCATACCACTTCAAAATATTTTGATGTGAAAAATGTGCTAATTTACCTTTGGTTTTGCAGACTATTAATCTCCTCTCTAACAACTCATTTATCAGTTACCTCAAAAAGCTACAATGTATTTTTCTTTTTACTTTCAGGAGAATGAAAAGAAACAAAATTAATCACATAAAGGAAAATGCTTTTGCATCTCTCCAGAAACTACATGAATTGTAAGTTTGATTAAATATGTATTGACAAAAATTTTCTTTCTACTATTTTAGTACATACTTGTTACACATATATACTTTCATACATTAAGAAATATTTATTATCGCTTTTCCTAGCATGATTTATATACACCTGAAACCACAAAGGAATTCTGATAGCTTATACAAGATGTACATTAAAGAAAAATATAAAATAAATATTTGAAGAAAGTGAGGTAAAGGAAACATAGATGCAGAAAAAGAATAAAGCTAGGGTAAATTTAATAAATAAAATACATCCTACACCACTCTGTTCCACTGTTAGAGGGACAGCAAATTTGTCTTTTAAGTTTTCTAAAGAGTTAGGATTCAGAAACCATAAAATAAAAAGACTTCACTTTTCTGATTCTGAGATCAAAGGATATTCTGAGATCCATAAAGAAATTAGACACCGCCATGGGTAACATCCCAAGGTATAATATTGGAAGAGAGAGATTAATTAAATCAGCTATTTGCAATGTCCCTTTTAAAAAATCAATGACACAATTCCAAAGGGCATTAAAACACTGTGATAAACCAAAGCCTTGTGGTTCAAGCACACAGGAGCTGATTGTCAGAATAAAATATGTGTAGAATAATGGATGAAGTGCATGTCTTTCAGACAATTCTTTTTTTCTTTTTTTTTTTGTATAATTTTTTCGGTTGAGTTTTTGCTAACGTTTGGGCTTGCAACTAATTTGATTTTGTGTTTTCTGGAAAAAATCTAGAGTGTGGACAGATCTAATGTTTTGCCCATTAGCTGGGCAGAACACTAATTTATTAAAATGTTTCCATAAGAATTAAAGAACCTATCTAGGATGTTTTTCTGGACACTTTACCTGCATACTGAGACAGGTGGAAGGGATACATACGCCACAAGCAATAACATTCCCCAGGAAACAATCCTGCATTCTGCTCCAAGACATCAATAAACAAGCTATAGAAACCACAACATTTTTTTCCGTAACCATTAGCCTATAACGTTTTTTGGTATGCAATGCCTCATTCACAAAACATGCAAGAAAATCTCAATACGTAGATATTAGAACCAAGCCTCTGTTGTAACAACTCCTGGTATCTGGCAATTGAACCCTGTCTTCAGCATGTAGGACATTATTTTATTCTCAATAGTAGGGAAAGAATCATGTCAGTGAAACAAAGGCATTATCTAGCCATTAAAATACAAGTTAATCGAGGGATCCATACTTCCCCTCGTTTTATCCTACTTGAAACCACTATCTGAATATAAGATGGCAATTCCTCTAAATCCTAACCCTCATGGTGGCAGTAAAGTGAGTACCAGTAACCATTGATGAACATGGAACACAAAGAGCTTAGTTCATAACCACTACTAATTCAGGTTCAAAGGTAAAAGAAAGAGCAACAAGACCAATAATTAGTCCTGCCTAAAGCCCGCCTAATCCTATATTAAACTCTGACCTGAAAAAAAATCAGATTTACAGGCATGTAAATGGAATGTGTTCTAAGAGGCAATGGTTTTAAATGGATGGGCCTAAATCGAAAATAAGAAGATGTCTCTCCTTTTGAGACAAAGTTGGACTACACTCTGTGCCCCTCTAGGCCTGATCCCATCAACAGAGTTAAGGAAGGCAAATAAATTGGCAGCAATCAGGATTCACTTGTTACAGTAGACTTTAGTTCTAGTGGCAGAAAACCGTTGCCATGTGCTTGAATTAATTTGTGCTTTTAAAGTTAACTACTCTAGGTGATAATGTGTTTCCTGAGCCCATTCAGATATGGATCTCAAGTCCAATTATGACCAACTTTCCTGAGCTGAAACTGAAAAATAAATGATCCTTTTACATGTCACTTAGGATCTGGGCCAACAGTATCCTGTTGCATGATTCATGATGCAAGAACTATATGTTGGAATTTGCTCTATAGCCAAAACCAGCACTCCCACCAGGAACTGTTGGACATGGTATTGGCATTTTAAATATCCTGGTGGACTACTCTAAATCTGTTTTTCACATCGTCTCCCTAACATGATCGATGTTTTCCTTGGCTTCCCGTACAAGGAACTGGAGCTGTGCCGCCACTTTTACCTAAATATGAAGCAGACAGATTCAGTCTATTAATAGTCTCCTAGTTGGGGATAGAAAGAACAGCTAGTCCAACTTTGTTATACACCTGAAACTAATATAACACGGTATGACAACTATACATTAATATATATTTTTGAAAAACAGAATAGCTAGTCCAAAACTAAACTAGATACTGGATAGCCCAAGAAGGATAGGTGTAGCTCTTACACTCAAAGAACTCCCATCCTTCAGAAGAGGAGCACATATGTACAGAAATAGAATGATATATATGATGTATGCACTGTATGTGCTATCGTGGAAGTGTGCACAAGGAGTGTATGGGAGAACCGAGGAGAGAACACCTAATCTCCCTGCTCACAGAGGAGTGACATTTGAGTAGCATTTTGAAGGATGACGAAGAGTTCCCTAGCAGGACAAGAAGGAAAGCTTGTTACAGGCAGAAGGAAGCACCCACGCAAAAACACATGGCGGCTAGAACAGTGAAGTGCTTTCAGGCCGTGGTGAAAGTCATTTTGGCTGAATAGAAAGTGGTAGAAAACTAAGCTGAAAAGTGGCAAGGCATTGTAATATTTAAAGACTTTTTAAGCAGTTTCTATGTTATCATTTAGGCAACAGTGAGTTATTAAACGATTTTAAAAAAGGGATGAAATTTTGGAAAGATTCCTTTGACTGTCAAATCAGATTCATAAGTAATTCACCCACAAATATGTAAATAATGAAGAGCCTCAATGTTCAGGTTACAGTGTGAAAATAAAACGTTTAGAGCAAAGACATTTGTAATATTTATTAGATTATATTACCTATGTATTTTTAGTTTTGAAAACTCAATCTAAAACTATCCTGCCCTTCAAAGTTAAATAATCTAACTTTTGACTTATAAGAACCAATTTACATAGCAAAGCTATCTCTTCTACCTCTCCCTGTGGCAATTAACAGGATTTGGAGATGGACAGGGAAAATGGTTAGACTGTCTCTTAACATCTCTTGATCACAATGGAGCATTCAAGCCTATTGAAACATCATTTTGTTTAGAAGAATCTCAGGCTTTTCTCATGAGAGCTGCCACTGTCAAAGCCACCACAAGTGCAACTATGGTCAAAAATCTTCTTGCAACTAAGCTATAAGGTCACACCATATTAGGCAATCCAACCTCTATACATAATAAGGTAACACACAAAATATCCTGCTCTAGGAGTATGCATGGTCCAGTATGTATCAACTGTGAAAGAAATCTGCTTCTGAAATAGTGTACTTCAATGTTAAAATCATAATAAACCCAAGCAAAAGAGAAGTTAAAGCTCCAAACTGTATTTCTACTCTAGCATGGAAGAAAGGAAGGAAGAGAGGGAGGAAAGGCGGGGGGAGGAAATAAAGGAGGGAGGGAGGGAGGGAGGAAAAGAATGGGCACAATACATATATTAATTGAATGAGAAAATTGTACCTATTAGAACCAGATCAGATACCATCAAGTACTCATATTTGCCTGTGAGGGAGTGATGAAATGGGATAAAATATTTTTATCTTTTCCCATTTGATTCCCTTTTTTAAAACTTTTAGACATCTGTTAATTAATATAACTCATTAATAGCATTGTTAAAGTTGTATAATGCTTTCCTAGTAAATTATAGAACAAATAAATGAAGTCTTAAGAAAATCATACAACATGTTTGCAATTATTTCTCCAGGGATTTAGGAAGTAATAAGATTGAAAATCTTTCACCGCATGTATTTAAGAATCTGAAGGAGCTCTCAAAATTGTAAGACTGATATTAATTTTTCACTTCATTTCTTTATTTTTAAATTTCTTTTATGTTTTAAATTGTAGTAAAATGTATGCAACATAAAATTTACCATTTTAACTCTTTTTAAGTGTACAGTTCAGTGGCATTAAGTACTTTCACATTGTTGTGCAACCATCATCACCTTCTATCTCTAGAACTTTATCTTTCCAAGCTGAAACTTCATACCTACTAAACAGTACTTCCCCATCTCCCCCACACACACTTACATCCACCACTCTATGTTCTGTCTCTCTAAATTTGACCACCCTAGGTACCTCATGTAGGTGGAATCATACAATATTTGTCCTCTTACAGGCTTATTATTTCCTTAGCATAATGTCTTCGAGGTTCATCCGTGCTGTAGCATGTGTCAGAGTTTCTGAATATTGTTATTCTGAACAATAATATTAATTCATTAATTATATTTATTTAATTTTATAATTAATAAATTAATATTATTGTTCAGAATAAAAATCCATTGTGTGCATATATTACATTGTGTTTATCCATTCACCCACTGATGGACACGGGTTGTTTCTACCTTTTAGCTATTGTGAGTAATGCTTCTATGAACATGGGTATAAAAATATCAATTCAAAACCTTGCTTTCAATTCTTTTCAGTAGATAGCCTCAGAAATACAATTGCTGGATCATATAGTAATTCTGTTTTTAATTTTCCAAGGAAACACCATACTGTTTTTCATAGCAGCTGTACCATTTTATATTCCCACTAGCAGTGCACAAAGGTTCCAATTTCTCCACATCTTCAATTATACATTTTATTTTCTATTTTGTTGATAATAGCTGTCCTAATGAATATAAAACAGCATCTCATTATGGTTTTGATTTGCATTTACCTAATGATTAATGACACTGAGCATCTTTTCATGTGTTTATTGGCCATTTGCATACCTTCTTTGCAGAACATTTATTCAAGACTTTTACCCATTTTTTAATTGTTTTTGTTGTTGTTACTATTGAATTGTAGGAGTTCTATATATTTTAGATATTAAATCCTTTTCAGATATGATTTGCAAATAATGTCTCCCATTCTGTAGGTTGCCTTTTCACTCTGTTGATAATATCCTTTGATGCACAGAAGTTTTTAGTTTAGATATATATAGTCCAATTTTTCTGCCTTTTCTTTTGTTGCCTGTGCTTTTGGTGTCATATACAAGAAATCATTGCCTAATCCAAAGTCATGAAGCTTTCCCCCTATATTTTCTCCCAATAGTTTTATAGTTTTAGCTTTTATTTGGGTCTCTGATCCATTTTGAGTTAATTTTGTAAAAGGTGTAAGCTGATGATCTATGTTCATTTTTTTTTTTGCATGTGGATATCTAGTTTTTCCAGCACCATTTGTTGAAAAGACTTCCCTTTTCCCATTGAACATCTTGGCACCCTTGTTGAAATCATTTGCCCATATATACAATAGTTTATTTCTGGACTCTCTCCTAGTCCATTGGTCTATATATCCATCTTTATGCCAGTGATGCGTTTGGATTACTGTACCTTTGTAGTACATTTTGAAATCAGGAAGTGTGAGACCTCCAACTTTGTTCTTCTTTTTAAGATTGTTTTAGCTATTCAAACTCCCTTTGAGATTCCATATGAATTTTAGGATAGATTTTCCTATTTCTGTAATGATATATTGGGATTTTGACTGAGATTGCACTGAATCTGTAGATTATTTTGGGAAGTAATGACATCTTAGCAATATTAAGTCCTCCAATTCATAAGCACAGAATGTCTTTTCATTTATTGGTGTCCTCTTTAATTTCTTTCAGCAACATTTTGTTTTCAAAGTACAAGTGTTTTGCCTTTATTCAATTTATTCCTAAATATTTTATTCTTTTGATGGTATTATAAATGAAATTGTTTTCCTAATTTAGTTTTTGGATTATTCATTGTTAATGTATAGAAATGCATTTGATTTTTGTACATTGCTTTTGTATTGGGGAACTTTGCTGAATTTATTAGTTCTAACAGTTTTATTTTGTGTGCGTATGAAATCTTTAGGTTTTTTTTTCTACACCTTAGATCATGTCATCTGTGAACAGAAATAATTTTACTTCTCCCTTTCCAATTTGGATGTCTTTTATTTCTTTTTCTTGCCTAATTGTCTGGCTATGACTTCCAGTACTATGTTGAATGGAGGTGGCGAAAGCAGAATCCTTGTTTCTGACTTTAGAGAAAAAGCTTTCAGCCTTTCACCACTGAAAGGCTGTGGACTTTCATGTATGGCCTTTATCATGTTAATATAGTTTCCTTCTATTCCTAGATTTGTTTCTTTTATACAACTCATTTTTCATTGTCATTCTCCCTCTCTTTCCTTCTTTCTGTAATCACCATCTCCCAGCATCATCCTCCTCCCCCACCTAACTAATGGTCTAATCTAGAATAAATTTCTTAAAAGAACTTGCCCTGAGAAGCTCTCTTTAATCAGTGATTCTTGTTTCAAGGTGTTGTTTTACAAAAATTCTGAAAGTTTCTACATTTAAATTCAGCTATACTGTCACTCTAATCTACCTTTGTTCCTAGCTATAGCCTTTTAGTTTTCATTTTGTCTCACAAATTGCTACTACAATATGCCACTCTTTGACGTAGGATTTATGTAAAAAATATTAAATGTGATTCTATTAATTCCAATTTTGACCAAATAAGATTATTTTTCTTTTATTTAAAGCACATCTTATCCCATGCAAGGGCTGGCCAAGTGGCTTAGTTGGTTAAGAGCTTGCTTAAGAGTTTAAGCTCTGAGCAACAGGATCACCGGTTCAATTCCCGACCCGAGCTGAGCTGCCGCTGAGCTGCCAACAGGTGGCAGGATGGCTCAGCTGAAAAAAATAAATAATTTTTTTAAAAATAATAAAAATCTTATCCTAGGCAAAATGTGAAGTGGGTGTGGTTTCTCTCTGGGCACCCTACCACTTCTCCGATGGCAGCCATTTCTTGACAACTTCACCTTCATGTTCAAGTTGTCTTAACTCTCTATCACTAGCACAATCATAGACTACTTACTAAGGGCCAGCACTGTCCTAAGTGTTTTTCTTATCTCCATTAAGTCATTTAAATGTCCAATGAACCCTATGAGGGAAGTGCTATTACTGTATATTTTTTGTTGAAGTTTAAAAGTAACCCAAAGTCAACAGATAAATTTTCTCTTTACTCTAGCAGTTTCTAGAAATGACCTATTGCTGCCTTTTTTTTTTATAAAAACAGGAATCTTTCCTATAACCCAATCCAGAAAATTCCAGCAAATCAATTTGATTATCTTATTAAACTCAACTCTCTGTAAGTATACACTTATGCAGATAGTTTTATGATGTAATTGTTATTTATATACTAATAGCTAATAAATTCTATAAAATGAGATTTATAGAATCTTTCAGATGAGAAGCTGTATTTCCAGGGTATTAGTTAAGCTCTACAAAACCATAAAAGATGAGTGCTTGCTGGACTATAAACAAACAGATAAACTATTAGTTTTATTTTACTATTTATAAACTAAAAATTAGATAATGAAGAATCATTTTTTATTTTTTTATAATCACCAGGAGCTTATATTGGATTGTTTGCTTTGATCCTCTGAAGGCACCTATGCCTATTCATTTCTCCATTAGCACTGAGTTTCTAAGAATTTATATAGCCATCTTTATCCCAAAATTGAGTATTATAGATTATAGAAATCATAACTTGTACCACACACAAAAAACATCTGTTAAAGTTTAAGAATTGCCTTAAAAGATAAGCTTCAGTTCATTTATTTTAAGTATTCCCTCAGTAAAATGGCATTTTATTTTTAAAAATTTACTTAAAAATTATTAAGAAAAATTCAAAAAATATAAAACTCCTCTGTCATTATAATATTGTTTTAAAGATAATGATTGTGCATTTATCCCACAAATATTTCTTGAGTAGCTCCAATACACAAAGCTTGTGCCATGATCTATGTGGATCCAAAAAATTCGAATAAGGGAGACATGTGTACAAATATAAGCAAAGAGGAGTTGGGGAAGTACCTAGGGCAGGCTGAATATGAAGTTTTGGTTCAGAGCAAGTGTTAAGTAACAGCATTTAATAAATTGTCTTTCACAGAAACTCATTCTATTATATACCCTGTGTAACATATGTTATTCTGATGATTAATTTGATATTTTTAGCAGCCTAGAAGGAATTGAAATTTCAAATATCCAGCAAAGGATGTTCAGCCCTCTTATGAATCTCTCTCACATGTAAGCAGATGTTTTTCTTGTTCTTTGCCTTGATTTTAATCTTTTATGTTTCCACATGTTTTGTGCTAATACACCCATACCCAATGCATCCAGTCTATTAACATTTCTACTGACTAATTTGCCTAAACAATAGTTAACTCTTGAAGTGTATATTGAGTGGGGTGATATGTAGTTTTCCATGGTGTGGTAGAATCAAATGAGAGCTTTGAATGTCAGAGTGGAGGGAACCCTCTCGGCCTTGTTAACTTCTCCTCAGCTCCGATAACTTTCATGGCTATTAATGTTTGCCTAAGAGCTAGTTATTTGCATAAATGGTATAAGTGCTACCAGGTGAAGAAGTAGGAATTTATAAAAGTAACATAAAATAATTATAAATAAAGAATTTTTGTAAATGGAGGAGGGTAGGGAGAAGTTCTTGGTGAAAACTGCCCGCCATGTCAGGGCATGATTGGAGCAAGTGTGTATAGGTACAACGGCAAACTTTGAAAAATCTTTTATGCCAACAGCATGTCTCATTGTACCATGGATTCCATGATTTAGAAACATTTTCTTTAATTGGATGCAATCTTATAGCAGGTATTAAAATGACTTCTTTGCCTCGGTAGTTAATTCACAATCATTCAGAAAGTGTCATATCACCACCACTCTATAATCTTGCTTACATTTTAAACCCAACACAGGACACTCTGTTTTTATTTTCCATAATTCCTCAGAGGGAATGCTTATAAAAGTTTCCTTGGTTGCCCACAACATAAAACACTCTGACTAAATTAAGCAAAACAGAGTTTATTGGAAGAAAATGGTGTAGCTCACAAAATTCAAGAAACAACTCAAGGAACAGACTTGAATTGGGCAGAAACCATGGCAGATCTAAGGATCAGGCAGCAAGAGTTAAACCACAGGACAGTATACTGCAATTGTCGAGCTTGTATCTTGTGTTGCTGCAATACTTTATACTCTAAAGATCATTTACATTTTTTGCCAGAGTACTTGGCTTTAGAGGCAAATCAGACGAATTTGAATCCTAATTTTCACATTTACTTGAAAATTTCCTAGCAAATAATTTGCCTACCTTGAGAATCTATCTCCTCCTGGTGATACCAATACCTACCTCATGGAGTCGACAGAATTTATTCCTGAAACAGAGAAAATGCTCAATAAACAGTGTTGGTATTGGTGATACCACAATAGTAATTACTGATTATCCAGGTGGTATCTTTATCAACAAGGGAGGTCTCTATTGGTGAAAGAATTCACTCAACAAATATTATTGAACACCTTATTACGTACCAAAATTTAGTGTGAGAGGTAGTCATGCTAGCAAGTAGTCACAGATGACATAACTTCTGTAATAGAGAAGCCACAAAAGCGCACATGAAAAAGCACTTATTTAACTGGCTCTTCCCCTGAGAGTCAACAAGCAAGACCAGTTGCAGCCACAGTAGGAGTGATATAACCAGTGCATTTACGTGGACTAAACACTAAAAACACCGTGAAAGTTTCCTTGCCTGATTCTCTTGATCACATGCTAGCAGGTTATTTACATTCTCAGACATGTCTAACACTTGGGGATTCATTATGTCTATTTGCTGCTCTCGCCCACACATTCTTTTGCAAACTAAATCAAGTTAATGAGACTTAAACTTAAGTTTAAAGCTTCAGAATCCGTCATGTCTTACATTCCTCTGAGTCTCATACTAAGACATTTTCCTTCTGAGAAAATGCAGAAAGTAAATATTAATGGATCATGACACTGGATTTAATTTAGAATCTCATTTTGCCTTCTTTCTGTACCTTAGCTATTTTAAGAAATTCCAGTACTGTGGCTATGCACCGCACGTCCGCAGCTGTAAGCCAAACACTGATGGCATCTCATCTCTAGAGAATCTCTTGGCAAACGTCATTCAGAGAGTGTTCGTCTGGGTTGTGTCTTCAGTGACATGCTTTGGAAACATCTTTGTCATTTGTATGCGACCTTATATCAGGTCTGAGAACAAGCTGCATGCCATGTCAATCATGTCTCTCTGCTGTGAGTATTTCCTGGTTGAAGAGGAATTATAGTTTTGAAATATAGAAAAGCATTGCTATTAGAAAATAAGTGAACAAAGGAGAATTATGAGATTTTTCAGTTTTTCTCCTTTTTGCTTATATGTTGTTTTGACATTCACTACAATGAAAATAAAATTATTCTAGTGACAAGAAAGAAAATAAGTTTTCAAAACAAGAAAACTTAATCAGCTTACATAGATTAATGAAGCTCTCATTCATTAGTTTTTGTCTCATAAAGAAGCTGTCATCCATTAGTTGTCTTCTCTGGAGGCATAGAGTGAAAGCAAACAAATATATAAAATCTTTTACTATGAATAAAACATTTTATAGTCACATTTTTACATAAAAAGCTGTATTTACTTTTTAGTTTGCATGTCCAGTTGATAGATATTCAGTTAACAGATAGTTGGTGTTCTAGTCCCTGAGCTACTAGAATCCTTTCCATTCATAATTTGAAATATTGAAGTAAGAAAATGTTTTTAGGTCATATAAAGTTTTTGAAATGTGATTGCAAGATATTATGTTAAGTGAAGACTACAAAGAAAAATAAGCAAGAAATTAGTCGTCAGGGTGTTTATAGTATAAGAAAAGTGGCCTATAATTTATCCATACTCCTTAAGCAAGTGTCAATCTACATGATGTTCTCCTTTTTGATGGGTGCTGCCCCATGTCTTACCCCCACTCTCATGCAAAGCCTAATGTCTAGTTGGGGTGTTTTTGCCTTGTAAACTACATAAGAAACAGAACTCATATATTGTTTACTACTTGGTATTGTTAGTTACAAAATTATAAGTATGCTCAATTTCCCTGGTAAAAGCTTGAGTATAACTTCAGTGTTTAAGGATTAGGATCAGCCTTATGGTTTATACAGTGATGTGATTTTAGGAACTTTGTGTAGTAGCTTGAGAGCCTAAAATGAGACCGAGAAAAATGGGAAGTGACAATCACAGGGAACAGGTTTGTTTAGGCTAGATCTGAGTAAATAATTTAAGTTGCCCCCCCCAATTGTACTGAATGCAAAGCAATTCATGATTATTCATATCTTCTAAATTATAGGCCTCAAAATTTAGTCATTACTCCATCTCAGCAACTGCTAAATTCATTCCTCTGGGATTTTGGATGATGTCCTTAGCTTGTTAAGCTTGGAGAATTTCAGTGAAAAAAGTGAACCAAATAGTAACATCCCATCTTGGTCCCTAAGCAAATGCTAAATATAATTGTATTTTATTCATTTATTCAACACTACTAGGTGATGGGACTAGAATGGAAAACAAAATAAACAATACTTGCATATCACAGACTTGCATATTAGAGGAAAACAGAGAAATGATTCCATTTTAGCTGTAGAGGGCGCTATAAGAGTGGTTCTCAGGGACAGTTGAAGTCCTTATAAATGAATTCTTAGAATAAAAATTAGCTCTCCCCCAAGATAGAACAAACTTGGCATTAATACAAAAGATATGCTGATTATTGATAATTTTATTATACCTATTTATTTCTCTCAATGTGTGAAATTTACTGATCCTTGTAGGTGCCGACTGCCTAATGGGAATATATTTATTTGTGATTGGAGCCTTTGACCTCAAGTTTCGTGGAGAATACAATAAGCATGCACAGCTGTGGATGGAGAGCATTCATTGTCAGCTTGTGGGATCGTTGGCCATTTTGTCCACAGAAGTGTCAGTATTACTTTTAACGTTTCTGACACTGGAAAAATATATCTGCATTGTGTATCCTTTCAGATGTTTAAGACCTCGAAAGTGCAGAACAATCACAGTTCTGATTCTCATTTGGATTATTGGGTTTATAGTGGCTTTTGTTCCATTGAGCAATAAGGAAATTTTCAAAAACTACTATGGCACCAATGGAGTATGTTTCCCTCTTCATTCAGAAGATACAGAAAGTATTGGAGCCCAGATTTATTCAGTGGCAATTTTTCTTGGTAAGAAATCATGTATTATAAGCTCTTTCATTCAAATGTTACAGTAAATCACAATATGAATCTCGTTATACCTTCTAATATTTACAAATTTTTATTTGAGATCTTTTAATCAGTTTTTCTCAATGACATTGGAGGTAGAGTCTATTAGAATCCCCCATAGGGAATTTTTTTTCTAAATTTCCTCTTTATCATATAAATTCCAACATGATGTACCTTAATAAAAGACGAAACACTAAACACTTTAATTTATGCATCCATCCTAATAATATTAAACAAAGTATATTTTAGCTCTTTGCCTTTACAATATGAACAAACTCAAAATAGCCACCCAAGCCTTTGGCTTGAGAGTAGATATACAAGTGTTTTCTCTTGCAAAAAATTTTTTTACATGTAACTTAAAGAAATTGAGTTATGAAAAAAAAACTAGGAAGATCAATTTAATAGGCCCAGGATATTCATTGAATCACTATAATCTCATTTTAACATGCCATTTTAAAATTAAACATTTCATCATTCCTCGTTACTTCAACAATACTTCAAATTTTTAAAAAATCATGATTTTTGCATGCCTTAGTAATGCCTATGAAGAACAAAAAACACCTTACGGTCTTTGTATCTTCTCCTTAATAATAACAGCTAAGGGTGTGTTGTGTTTTGTTTGTTTTGTAAGAATGTTTATATACATGCATAATAATCTTTGTGTTCTAAATAGGTGTTAACTTGGTGGCATTTATCATCATAGTTTTTTCCTATGGAAGCATGTTTTACAGTGTTCATCAAAGTGCCATAACAGCAACTGAAATACGGAATCAAATTAAAAAAGAGATGGTTCTTGCCAAACGGTTCTTCTTTATTGTATTTACTGATGCATTATGCTGGATACCCATTTTTGTACTGAAATTTCTTTCACTGCTTCAGGTAGAAATACCAGGTACAACTTTTTTTTTCTATAAAGAAATAATACCTTTATATTATATATTACACTTTCTGCAGTGCTCCTCTAAGCAAGAAAATTAAGGTCCTTAAAACTAACTCATTTCAAGAATTATAAGGCAGAGTTATATGTACTTCAGTTTCTGTTCATCGGTAAAATGTTTACTGGGAGTAAGCTGTTCAGTTCTTTCCACAATGCCTAGAAACATAATTACAACTGGAACAAAGGAACAATAACTCAAATAAATTACACTCAATGTGTTGAAATTCTTGTAATCCCATGCTTAAAATGACCAGAAAGGAAAACAGGTCAACATGATTATCAAATAATTATTTTATTTCAGAAGGTAAGAAAATTTTCTTCCCAGAATACATAGCAACTCAAATAACATTACCCGAGTATGAGAGATGATAGAAGAAAACACTCTTGATATTTAAAAAAAATGTGCATCATACTGATCAGGATGCCTATTATCAAAAACACAGAAAATAAGTATTGGTAAGGATGTGGGGAAATTGGAACTCTTGTGCATTGCTGGTAGGAATGTAAAATGGCACAGGTGCCATTGAAAACAGCATGGTGGCTTCTCAAAAAATTAAACAGAATTACCATATGGACCAGCAATTCCACTACGGGTATACACCCAAAAGAACTGAAAGCAGTAAATCAAACAGGCATGCATACAACCATGTTCACAGCAGCATCATTCACGATCGCCAAAACGTGGGAACAACCCAGTGGGATGATTGAATGGATGCACAAAATGTGATCACAAAATGAAATATTATTTGGCCTTATAAAGGGAGGAAATTCTGATACATACTCCAGCATGGATGGACCTTGAAGACATTACGCAAGGTGAAATCAGCCAGTCACACAAGGACAAATATTGTATGATTCCATGTCTAGGAGGTAACTAAAGTAGCCAAATTAATAAAGACAGAAAGTTTGTAATTGGTGTTGTCAGGGGTTGGGAGAAAGATGAGATGGGGAGTTATTGTTTAATAGATACAAGGTTTCAGTTTGGCAAGATGAAAAGGTTCTGGAGATGGATGGTGGTGATGGCTGCACAACAGTGTGAATGTACTTAATGCCACTGAACTGTACACTTAAAAATGGTTAAAATAGTAAATTTATGTTAGTATATTTTACCACAATTTTAAAATGTGCAAAATCCTGTTAACTGTATGTATAGTGCAGTATGTATTCACATTTAAAAAATGTATAAACATACAATTTTAATTTTGTTTTATCCCATGGTTGGCAGTGATAATATCTTACATTTTATAAGCAACAAAGGAAGATAGCATTAATTAAATTGTAATAAAAATCTGCTTATTTAGTAGTTTCATACATATTACAGTGACTTTTTAAGGTTACCAAAGATGTTTTTACTGAAATATCTAGTCAATGTCTAGCTTAAAAATGCATACCTATTTTTAAAACCAAATAAATAACCAAAATGAAATTTATTAAAGATAAACCTATTAATTCCAAGCAATACTATGTGTCTGATCTAGTAATTAAAACATTTGAAAAAGGTATGATTTAATACTAAACAATATTGTTTTTCCTAAAACGGGATCATATTATATGTAATCACTTGGTAGAAGATATTCCTACCTAATGAAATACTTTTGTTGATTTGTTCAATTAAAACTACTTAGCAACAAACCCTGTTTTTTTGTAGCATCAGCACTTCCTTCAAACATTAGCACCCTGGAAAGTCATCCTGGAAAAACATATAGACTTGGTATTTAATTATTGGGCTGTCGGAAAAGTCATGGCATATTTTTTCTATGTTTTTCGTTGCAAAAATTCGTCATGACTTTTCTGACAACCCAATATATGACATAAAGGGAAAAAATAAAGACTCAGAAAAGGGCTGGGGTAGAAACAAGGAAAAGGGGTTTCTATACCTTGCAAACATCCATAAACGGTAAAACTATTTCAATTTTTTTCTTCCAGGTACCATCACCTCTTGGGTAGTGATTTTTATTCTGCCCATCAACAGTGCTTTGAACCCAATTCTCTATACTCTGACCACAAGACCATTCAAAGAAATGATCCATAAATTTTGGTATAACTACAGACAAAGAAGACCTATGGACAGCAAAGGAAGTCAGAAAACATATACTCCATCATCATTCATCTGGGTAGAAATGTGGCCGCTGCAGGAGATGCCACCTAAGTTAATGAAGCCAGCTTTTTTCACAGACCCCTATGATTTGTCACTAATTTCTCAATCAACCAGACTCAATTCCTATTCATAACTGACTTGGAACCCCATTTCTACACAGAGAATACTGTGGAATGCTTCGTGATGGATTTATTAGTATAAAATGAATGCCACAAAATTAATAATTTATAAACAATGGCTAAAATAAATTAGCTCACAAAGACATGAGGTTATTTGAGAAAAATCAAAGTGACTGATGCCCATATAAAAGGAAATAAATTATATTGATAATTTTGATATACTAGCACATATTTTCCTTAGGAAATTAAGAGAAATCTATTTCAGAAAGATTCATTCTTTTTTTTTTTTTTTCATTTTGCATTTATCGAATACCCACTAAATACATGGCACTGCAGTAAAGTCTTGGAAGTAGACGGCATGGAACTTTTCGTTTTTCAATTGTGTTTAACTACAACAGAATATACAAAGTTCATCTGCAGCTCCTAGTTTAAGGTAGAGCTTTGTCTGTCATGCATATCAGCAAACATAAGAATCACAGACACTTTTAAATGAAGATTTAGGGTTAAGAATACTCAACTATAATAGCATCAGAGAAAATGTTTGCAAAATACAGATATTGTTTTAAGAATTCATCTTAATGCTCTTCAAGTCTTCATACAACACAATACATATATTGCTATTAAAAAGATGCTCTGATATAAACTCAAAGCAGCACTTCTCTGTCACTGCCTGCCCAGTTGTCTTTGCGCTTTAAATGAGAACCACCACATGGTATTGGAAAATGAGTAAAAGTATTGCAAAGGGTTGAATCAGAAAGGGAGGATAAGGACAGACATTTCAATCAATGGAATAGAATTTGAGAGTCCAGAAATAAACATTTACAGTCAATTGATTTTCAACAAAGATGCCAAGACAATCATATGAAGGACAATCTTTTCAACAAATGATCCTGGGACAAATGGGTATTCACGTGTAAAAGACCGAAGTTGGACCCCTACCTTACATCATATACAAAAATTAACTCAACATGAATCAACAACCTAAATATAAGACATAAAAGTTGTAGAAGAAAACATATGGGTAAATCTTCAAGACCTTGGATTTGGCAATGGATTCTTAGATATGACAACAAAGCATGAGCAGCAAGAAAAGGAAAAGAATAAATTGGATTTCATCCAAATTAAAAACTTTTGTGCATCAAAGGACATTATCAAAAAAATGAAGACAACCTACAGAATGAAAGAAAATATTTGGAAATCATATATCTGAGGAGGATTTAATAAGCAAAATATTTAAAGAGCTCCTACAACTCAACAAAAAGACAAGCAACTCAATTAAAAAATGGGCAAAGTACTTGATCAGGCATTTCTCCAAAGATATACAAATGGCCAATAAGCACATGAAAAGATGTCTAACATCACTAATCATTAGGAAAATGCAAATTAAAATACAATAATACTTCATACCTACTAAGAGGGCTGTAAGGAAAAAATAGGTAAAACAACGTGTTGACAAGGATGTGTAGATTGAAACCCCTTCCACAATGCTGGCTTTAATGTAAAATGGCGTAGGCACCGTAGAAGTTTGGTGGTTTTTCAAAAACTTATAGAATTACCAAATAATCCAGCAATTTCAGCCCTGGAAATAAACCCAAAAGATTTGAAAATAGGACTCAAAGAGATCCTTGTATGCAAATGCTCACTGCAGCATTATTCACAGTAGCCAGAAGATAGAAACAACCCAAGTACCCATCAACTGATGAACAGATAAATGTGGCACGAGCATACAATGAAATATTCTTTAGCCATGAAAAGGAATGAAGGTCTGACACATGCTACAATGTGATGAATGTGAAATAAGCTAGACACAAAGGACAATACTAGAATAAGCACATCAGGGACAGAAAGTTTACTGTATGTGGGAGGGCTGGGATAGTAATGCCTAAGTAGAGAGTATCGTGGGCAAAAAAAAAAAAAGTTCTGAAATTGATTGTGGTGATAAATAACTATGTGATTATACTAAAAGCCACTGAATTATACACTTTAGATTGGTGAATTTTATGGTATGTGAATTGTATCTCAATAAAGCAGTTAAAAGGAAAAAGAAAGAAGAGCTAGAATGCACACGTTCAGGAACTTCAGGAGGGAAACATCTATATGTACATGTTTTACTCTAAAGACAAAGTAGTTGTCATCAAGCGATGGCTTTACCTTCTGTTTGCCTGGGCCACCAGATAGTAAGATACTAACATTTTAGCTATTCTTCTGGTCTCTGAGCTATAGGAATATTTTTGCTTTCATAATTGGAAACCTTTAAACAGGAATAAAATATCTTCAAGTAGTTTTAAACACACCAAAAATGTTTGAAACATGAAAGTACTGGAATCAAAAACATATTTATTAAATATATAATTGTATAGGTTTCTTTTGAAAATAAATCATCTGAAATTTAATTCCATTAAAAATATGGATTGCTTTGAGTCCTTTCTGTTCTTACTTAGAATGATTCCAATTAGTTTTCTACATGAGGAATATGGTATACTTTCTACAAAAATCGAAAAATAGATTTGGGGGAGATTATCACTTCGTGAGGGGTGTCAATGTCTAATCATTATGTTGTTTTATACACCTGAAACTAATTTAAAAAGTATTCAAAAAAAATCAGAAAATAGAAAGCTATAATTCTGCTTATAATATTCAATTCTCTACTTAGACTATAATTTTTAAAAAGCTTACAAAAATGGAAGTACATTTAAATTATTTTAGGATTATTTATTTTAATGTCTTATTACTAATATTAAATAATAGAATTTTTCCTTAAAAGAATATCTAAAAAATAGTAAAAGTAGTAATCATGAAGACAGGATAAATGTAATCCTATAAAACTTACGATTGTAACCTGTTTGGGTCTTAGAAATGCTGTGAATGTACAAGATATACATCTGAAACTACCTTCTAGCATCTAAAATATTTTCAAATGGTTTTCTGGGAACCATTTCGTTTCCTATCTAATCAGTTCACTCACTCTTCCATTCTGCTACCTCCCCAAAGAGTTAACTTCCATACATACATAGATCTGAAGAAAATACAGCCAAATGCTAACATTTATTAAATCTGCATGGTGAAAATGCATTGGTGTCCTTTAAATCATTCACCTTTCCTGTTATGTTTGAAATATTTCAATAAAAAGTTTTAAATTAATGAACCCAAAGAAATGGAAATAAAATTTGCTTTTTTGCCAACTTGGGCCCGTGAAGCGACATCCTCCACAACTAGATTGAAGAACAAAACGACAGCAACTAGTCTGTTCCCCTTCCCCCAATCCCCCCAGCAATGTTCCCATCCCCCCAATTCCCCAATAAAAAAAATCTTAAAAAAAAAAAAAAATTTGCTTTTAATAAGAGTTTATTTTTGTACATTTAAAAAATTGTACATTTTTAAAAATAACATACAAAAATATTTTTCTAATATCAAAACACGCATCTCTTTGTTACAGGAACATACTATATGTGTTATCTTTAACTTAAAAAAATTAATCAAGAACTATGACCTCAGATGCTAAACAAAATTATTCTTTGCCCATCCGTTTGTCCCCTTTTATAGCCCTACTGTGGAGCTTTAGAATATAGTTCTGTACACCTTCATATCTACAAAGAATTAAGATGCCACATCAAAGATGTCCAGAGTTACATAGTAGAGAATTAATTGGCTTAATCAGCAACATGTGACATAAGCCATCAAAAAAAAAAAAAAGAGAGAAAGCAATATTAGATACCAGACAAGTAAAGTAGAACATTGTTAATGAGCTCAAATAATATAAAAACAATCACATCATTTAAATTCAATGCATTAAGGGCCAGCCTAGTGGCTCAGTTGGTTAAGAGTTGACTTAAGAGCGCGGGCTCTGAGCAACAGGGCTGCCAGTTTGATTCCCACATGGGCCAGTGGCCCTGCGCCCGAGCTGAGCTGTCGCTGAGCTGCCAACAGGTGGCAGGATGGCTCAGCTGGTGTAACAAGATTACCTGTTCGATGGTGGGCTACACCCACCCGCAACTAAGACTGAACTCAGCACCTTGAGCTGAGCTGCCACCAGATGGCTCAGTGGATAGAGCGTGCGCTCTTAACAACAAGGCTGCTGATTCAACTCCTGCATGGGATGGTGTCTACACCCACCTGCAAATAAGATTGAACACAGCACCTTGAGCTTAGAGGCCACGAGCTGCCATCGGGAAGCCAGATGGCGACTAGAGCCCTCCACAAGGAAGACTGAAGAACAACAACTTGGCTGGTTCCCCTCCCCCAATTCCCTAATACTGTTCCCCTCCCCCAATTCCCTAATAAAATCTTTAAAAAAATTTTTTTTTCCAATTCATTAACAAAGTAACTTCTTTAGAATTATTACATTTACAATTTAGAATTATTACTTACAAAACTCTAACAGTAATAGGACAGGGCCATAATACTGATTACTTTAAAGTGAGCAATCAAAGATACAACATCAAATGCAAGAAATATTATGTGTAGAAGCAGTTAATCTTAGAAATAAATAAGGAGAAAATATGCATTCTTTCCAGACATGCTTTCATTTTCTAAAGTAAAAGTTTTTTTTTAAAAAGCCTCATAGGAGGGCAAAAAATATTTATCATATATTTTTAAAAGTTGTCATCAGTTCAAGTTCAAATCCCTATAACAAAAGAGAACGTTTTCCTTCAAGTCAATGAGGTTCTGATTCAAATATTTTTTAGAGAAACAATTGTAACCTTCATGCTAAAAACGGGAAGAAAAAAATTGATTTTAATTGTTAACTCTTTTACTTAGTGACTTTTGTGATACCAGTCTAGGTGCTGGGGGTAGGGAAGTAAATAAGATACAATGATTGGTTCAAGGGAACTTGGCCTAATGGAGCTGGATCTGACATTGCTAACCTTAAAGTTACCTTTCTTAGCCCATAAAATGAAGCTTAACTTTACACTCTGCCATTCATGGTATCTTCCTGCAAGTCAAATAGAATAACGGTCTACCAAGTTTGCTACTGGTAACACTGTGGTATTACATCTACTGATGAAATTAACTTTCATAAAAGACTTTATGAAAGTTTAGAGGGCAGAAATACTGGCCAGCATCAAAAATAACATCAATACTAACAACTGTCACCCCAATAAACTTTAATTAAAAAATAATAACATCAGCATTCTACTTTCACAAAAGTGAAGAAAACCAAGAAAAATTTCATTTTGAGTATACAGAACTACATGTGCAAATGTAAATGAGGAAGTATGAGTTATTACACAGCCAAATCAGTATCAGTTGTCTGTCTTCAAAGAATCATAGCCTTCTTTCAAGAGGTCCCGCCATGTTTTAAGGAAACGTGCATTTTCTGTACATTTGAAGGCAAGCTCTTCCACTTGAGCTGATACTGCAGATGTGGCTTCAAGAAGTTTGGTTAATGAAAATGCTGCCTGAAATTAAAAAAAAAAAAAAGGTCAAGCAATGGAAGTTTATTTTTTAAATCCTCATTTTATAAGGAGTCTAAAAATAGCTTAAAACCTTAAATCCAATGCCCAAGTTATTCTTTGAAAGTAAAAAAAATTCTTCAAACTAAAACACCAGCTCTTTCAGGGTACCTAAGAAATTCCTTAATATGAAGTAAGCGTTGAGGAACTATGCTAGAAAGATATCCATTATGTATGAAACATGACAAGTCAGTTTTATTTTTATTTTTTTAATTGAAAATACACTGGAGTCTCATTTTATTCAACCAGAGGACTTGGACCCCTTGACACTAAGGACCAGAAGTACCTGAAAGGCTTCATCATAAACAACTCTTACTGATATTTGGGTAACAAGGGCACTGTTCACTATTTTTACCTGTGAGCACTTTGAACCATGAAAATGTATAGACCAAAGAACAGCCACTCTGAGCTGACAAATAACAACAACAAAATCAAAACACATGCAGAATGTATCCAACTCTTGGTGCAAAACTCACTTCTTAAATGTTTTCTTCGCCTAGGATATAAAAATAAGTGTTCCTAGATAACCCATCAGAAATCCACTCTCCATTCACTTGAGACCAGTTCTTGCCTCATGCAGCAAAAATAGAAGCAGTATCAGCACTTTGTTCATCTTAAAAAAAAAACACACACACACACAAACAAAAAAAAAACCTAACACTTGTTGAGCCATGACATAATCGGGCACATTCCCGAGTTTCCAATTTGCACAGGAGGGGGTCTATTCCACAAAGCTCTCCCAGGAAGATGACACCGTACACGTCATCACTTGACCCACTCAAGAGTCCTTAAATGCTGTGACACCCCCCCCCCCCCCGCCCTCCGGTGGTGTGTGTATTAGCGTTGCAGGTGAGTGAGCGCGCGCCAGTTTCTGGGACTCCTCGATTCCGCAGAAAGCAACCAGACCAGGCATTGTAGCCATCACAGGCGGGGATGCTGGACTACACGGTTAATGAGACCAACCCCTCCAAACTGGGGGCAGCGCCAGAACAAGCCTGACGCTGGTGGCAACAGCACGGTCGGCTGGCTCTGGGCGGGTGGTCAACGAGCACCGCGAGCTCTCCCGTCCCGCCGAGAGAAACCACAGCCCGATTCTAAGCGCCCACAGGCGGCAAGGGGGAAGGATGAGAGGGCAGGCGGAGCCCGCACTAGTCCGCGCAGTCCAGCGCACAGCGGTTTCGGGTTACAGCCGATGATTGAAACCAGAAGGCGAGGCAAAAAGCAAACAGTGAGGGACGGGGCGGGTAGAGGGCACCCCTAATTCCGCAACACTAAAAACAAAGGCAGAATCCTCGGGGGAGGGTGCCTTCCGTCGCAGGCGTTCCTCCACCCCACTCCCCAGCCAACACCCTCCGGGGAGAGAAGGGGCCGACGCGCCAGGTCGGGCGTGCGGACACCTTGTCCCTCCCTCCCTGGGCCCACCGCAGTCTGTCTTTCCGACCAGCGCCGAGTACGGACGCGGCCCCCGGGACCTGTCGGGCGACACTCACGTCTCCGATCTGCAGCTCGACTTCCTCCAGCAGGTCCACCGTTCGGTCGCTGTTCCTGCTCGGAACTGGCCAGTCCAAACGCACTGGGACGCCGGGGGAAGATGCTGAAGAGGCGTCAGAAGACGAGGGAGAGAAGGGAGGCGGCGACGGCTGAGGAGAAACCTGCACCTCCCCAGGGTCGGCCATGGAGAAGAGCTGGGACGCAGATATCCGAACTTAGCTGCCGAACCGACACCTATGGTCTTTCAACCGCTGGCGCCCAAAGGCCGGAGGCCCCGCCTCTTCCCACCCGAAGTCCCGCCCCGTCTCCTTGTGGATGTCTGTTCAATACCACGAAGGCGGGTCCCTTTTTTCGGGACAACCAATCAGATGCCAGTCAGTCCACTGCGCCTGCGCAAAGCTCCAAGCGTGCTCAGAAAGCACTTCAGCAGACTACAACTCCCAGGATGCCGTACGTGTGGCTCCGCCTTCCACCTCCTTTTGCTGCGTGCGCGTTGTACTATGGGATTTGAGGGTTCCTCCCACCCAACTCCGTCATCTTCGGCACGTTTGGGTGAGATGGAGGTGTAGATCCAATCCGCAAACTGAAGCCGCGGTCCGCGCTGGAACTTGGAGTCCCAGTCCTTTCACTCTTTGGGTACATGACCCGGAAGCTTCTGCTGGTCATTGCGTCATGCGTGGCGCCGGCGCAGAGCGAGAAAGAGGCGGTCACGCCAAAGCGTGAAGCCAGAGCGGTAGGGTGAGCTGGGAGGTAAACTTCAGCAGAAGGTTTGGTGCTTCCTTGCGTGCGATGGCGCCCCCGGAGGCATAGAAGTCCCGCGCCCGGGGCGAGCCACAGGAATTCCCCTTCAGCTGTGTCCGACCGAGAGTCCTGGTCACTGTGAACATGTTGGTGCCGCTAACCAAGCTGTCCTGCCCGGGTGAGAGGGAACTTTGGGGAGGGATAAATGGAGGAAGGTCGAATAGGGAGGGAGAAACGGTGAGGGTCACACCTGGGGGCTGTAGGCACCTGTCTCCTTTCAGTTCTCATTTCGTCGGCTTTCTCAGGCTAAACTGGGTCAAAGGTCATGTTGTCTGCGCCTGGTGGCGGACCCTCGGTTCCTTCCCCTGGGATTGGTTGTCCCAAAGGGAAGAATTGACAACTAGGCTAAAGGTCATGAGCGGAGGAAACTTATCAACACGGTCTCCTGGTGGACTCCTGAGCTGAAACGTCCCAAATCCTGATACTGACACTTCTCCCAAAGCTCAGGTAGTGCCTGTTACAGTGTTAGAAATGGATAAAATAACCTTTGCACGGTTTTTCTCCTTGGTCCTGACCTGAGTTGCGTTTTTGCAGCCATCCTAGTCCATGTTTAAGAATTTGAAGTCTGATCTGTCACATCGTAATTAACATTCATATGCTTCCCAAGTCACCAGATTATATTTGGAGCCAGGAATTTTTCTACATTGTCTAAAATTAACTCTACGGGGCTTATCGTGTTATGGGTGCTCCTAGAGCCATCACGATGACTTGTGAAAATAACCACATTAACTCTCCTTTCACTTAAAAAAAGGTAGAATGATGCAGTTAGATGCTGTTTTGTTTTACTTGAAACAAAGTTTTTAAATTCCAAAAATAGTTCACTACAGGATCTTGAAATCTCTCACAACTGGCTTAATGTTTTATCTAGTTTAAGTTAATTTTTGGTTATGGAATACACAGGTATACATATGGCAGATTTAAGGATGTCATTATGTAAATTTCATTAAAGTAGAATTGTTGTCAAATTTGGCCACCATGTATTAAAGAGGTAGAATTTTGTTTAAAGTTCCTGTTAACTTGTGCATGTATTACTAATATATAGAAATGCATTTTTTTTTTGGACTATCAGATGCCATCTACCCTATTGCCTAAATTTAGTTGAAGTCATTCGTGGGCCAAATGCTAACAAAATTCCACCAAAATTACCATTTCCATTTTACGTAGATGCATAAATCATTGCCATTTTCATTTCTTAGTGTGAATACTACTGGCAAGGAAGAGATAGACAAAGATCATAGACGTAGAGATAGACATAATGTGTTGTCAGTGTGACTTTGATATTGTGACATTATGAGTTCAATGGACTTAGACCTCAATTCTCTACCAAAATTCAGCCAAGGTGCGTAAGTGTTCAAACCTTTAAAGTGAAATATCAGATTTGTTTTCAGAAAAGGGGTAAAGGCCGTTACTTTTTTTTTTTTTAATATATCCCTGGAGGAAATCATGCTACTCAGTTCCAAATAGTCTCAAAAAAATCACTAGCTGTATAAGCAATAGAATAACAGATTTGCCTGATACCAAATCATCAGTTTTCAGAAGCAAATAATAACTTCTATAAACTAACCTACAATGCATCATACAACTTAAAATATTTTAATAAAAATGTAAATATTTAATAGACATTTGTTACTATGGTGAGCCCATATTGATGCATTATTATTAATAATAGTTTACAGTTTATATTAGAGTTCACTTGTGTTGTACAATCTATGTGTTTTGACAAATGTATAAAAACATATATCTACCATTAATTACATTGTCATACAGAATTGTTTCACTGCCCCCAAATTCTTTTGTTTGATTTAGTCATTCCTTCCTCTCTCTTCCTGAACTCTTGGCAAACACTGATCTTTTTACTGTCTCTAGAATTTTGCCTTTTCCAGAAAGTCATATAGTTGGAATCATATAGCATGTAGCCGTCTGAGATTGGCTTCTTTCAATATGCATTTAAGCTTCCTTTTCCTGGCTAATAGCTCGTTTCTTTTTAGTAATAAATAATATCGCATTGTATGGATGCACCGCAGTCTTTTTTCCATTCTTCTGTTAAAGGCCATCTTCCAAGTTTTGACAATTATGAATAAAGCTGCTGTAAACATTCATGTGAAGTTTTTTTAATCCTATATTTTATCATAACATGAACACTTAATTGGAGATAAACCCTCTTGAAATTTTTTTAAGTGTTTACAATATCTTATTGTTGACCATAAGTACAATGTTGTATAGCAGATTTCCAGAGCTTATTCATGTTGTTTGACTGCAGGTTTTTGTGTGGATTAATTTTCCATTCATTTGGGTAAATACCAAATAGTGCAATTGCTGGGTCATATGTTAAGATCATGGTTAGCTTTATAAGAAACTGCCAAACTGTCTTCCAGAGTAACTGTACCATTTTGCATTCCCACCAGCAATAAATGAGTCTCTCTTACTCCATATTCTCATCAGCATTTGGCATTGTCTGTGTTTTGGATTTTGGCCATTCTAATAGGTGTGTGGTAATATCTCTAACTTGCTTTTCCCTAATAACATAAGATCTTCAACATCTTTTCATGTGCTTATTTTCCACCTGTATATCTGTATTTCTTTAGTTAGGCATCTATTCAGATCTTTTGCCCATTTTTTAATTGAGTTTGTTTTTTAATTGAGTTTTATGAGTTATTTGTATATTTTTGGATACCAGCTTTTTGTTTTGTAGATATTTTCTCCCAGTCTAGTTTATCTTTTTATTCCCTCATGTTGGCCTTTTAATGCTTCTGTTTTATAACTCTGACTTGCCTTTTCACAGAGAATGACACTAAAAAAGGACTAACCTGTTTTAAAATACCACGGGTAAATCAGAAATGAGTACAGTAATGAAGGAGAGTATAAAAAGGACTATAAAATTCAGTCAACAAATATTTATACCTATATGTAGGCTAACACTGGGTTTTAGCATACAACAAGGAAAAGAAAAATGCTTTAGGACTATGCTATGTACTGGTGAATACAGACAACTAAGCAATTCATATTATATAATTTTTTTTTCATATAGTTGTTTAAAATTTTTAGTCAAATGATTTTGTGATTTTTGAGATTTTTACCATACTTAGAAAAACCTTTGCAAATCCAGGATTCTAAAAGAAAAATTACCAGTGTTTTCCCCATAATCTTTTGTGTGTGTGTGACTAAATGCTTTTTTAAATAACAGCTTTATTGAGATTTAAGCGACATACTACATATTTTACACCATGTAAAATATACAATTCAATGGTTTTTAGTATATTGACAGAGCTGTGCAACCATCACCACAGTCTACTTTAGAACATTTTCATCACCCGGAAAAGAAACTCCATCCCCATTAGCAGTCACTCCACAACCCCTCCAGCCCTAGGCAACAACTACTCTACTTTCTGTCTCTATAAATTAGTCCGTTCTGGATATTTCATATACATGGAATCATGTAATATATGTGTGTTTTTTGTGGTTGGCTTCTTTCACTTAGGTTGTAGCATATATCAGTACTTTATTTTTATTGCTGAATGATATTCCATTGTATGGATATATCACTTTTCATTGATCAATTCACTAATGGATATTTGGGTTTTCACTTTTTGACTTATGAATATTTCAGCCATGGACATTTACTTGTGTACAAGTTTTTGTGTGGACATGTGTTTTTATCTTAGGTCTATACCTAGGAGTGAGTCATGGAAACTCTTATCTTGAACACTTTGAGGAATTGCTGGACTGTTTTCCAAAGTGTCTGCACTGTTTAACATTCCCACCAGCAGTGTATGCAAGTTCCCATTGCTTCATATGCTCATCATCGCTTGTTATTATTTGCCTTATTGATTTTAGCCATCCTAGTGGTTGTAAAGTGGTATATCATTGTGGTTTTAATTTGCATTTCTCTGATGGTTAATGATGCTGAGCATCTTTTCATGTGCTTATTGCCATTTGTATATCTTCTTTGGAGAAATGTCTGTTGAGCTACTTTGCCTGATTTTATTCGGATTATTTACCTTTTTTATTATTAGAAATGAGTTTTTTATATTTGCTAGATACAATTTTCTTAACAGGTATATGATTTGCAAATATTTTCTCCCATTTCATGGGTTCTCTTTTCACTTCTTGATGGTATCCTTTGAAGCACAAACGGTTTTAATTTTGACAAAGTATAGCTTATCTATTTTCTCTTTTGTTGCTTCTGCTTCTGATGTCATAGCTAAGAAACCATTGTTCCCAGGTCACAAAGATTCATGCTCTTTTTTTTTTTTTTAATTCTATGGTTTTTGCTGTTATATTTAGGTGTTTGGTTCTTTTTGAGTTAACTTTTGTATCACCATAATCTTTATTTTTTAACCTTTTATTTTGAAATAATTTTAGACTTACAAAAAAGTTGCAAATATAGCACAGAGTTGCCATACACCCTTCGCCCAGATTAATTTCTTACATAGCTGTAGTATCATTATCAAAACTAAGAAATTAACATCGATGCAATGGTAGTAACAAACTACAGACTTTAATCAGATTACTTTTTTCTGTTTCAGAATCCAGCCCAAGGCACCACATTGCTTTAGTTATCTTGTCTCCTTAGTCTACTTCAGTGTGACAGTTCCTCTGCCTTTTCTTGTCCCTCATGACCTTGGCACTTTTGGTGTGGACTGGCCAGGCATTTTGTGGAATGTCCCTGAGTTTGTGTGCTGATTTCTCATGATTAGACTGAGGTTATAGATTTGGGGGAAGTGTACCACAGAGGTGAAGAGCCCTTCCCTTCACATCATGTCAGGGGGTGGTGATACCATTACGTCTCATTGCTGGTAATGTGAAACTTGATCACTTGATTAAAGTGTCTGCCATATTTCTCCAGTGTAAAGTTAATATTTTTCCCTTTTCATACTTCACTTGTTGAAAGTTAGCCACTAAGTCCAGCCCACACTCAAAAGCAGGAGACTAATTTGTGGTCATATCACCATATCCTTTATATTTTGACTTTCTCTTTTAAAATCATTGACCAAATGGAATTCATTTTGCTATAAGGAGAAAAGTATGCTTTTTTTTCCCAAATGACTGTCTCCCTATGACTGCACCCTTAATGAATAACCATCTCTTCTCCCTGATTTGAAATGGCATCTTTATCATATACCAAATCCTTGTCATTCCATTTATGAACTCTTTATTCTGTTTATTTGATTATTCTATTCTCTCATAACAGACTTTTAATTATTACAGCCCCAAATATAAGTTTTTATATCTGTCAGGGCTAGTCCCAAGGGAGGCGTTTCTGTCATTTTTTTTATGATGGGAAGTATTATCGAAGAGACTACCAGAGAAGGGAGTCAAAATTGAAGATATGGAGGAAGGGAGGGTATCAGATGGAGGAATGTCCCTAGGTAGATGGGAGGGATAAGCCGCCTCATCCAGGTGAACAGATTAAGTGAGGAGAAAAGGCATCTATTATAACTGGAGAGACTGAGGAAAGGATGAACACAAATACAGATTACATTAGAGGTCATTGCCAAGGAATTGAGAAAGTTGCCACCTAATTGCTTCTGTGTGTCTGTGAGGCTTGATATGCGAGGATATGTGCTCCAGGGAAGGCAGGGAGGAGGCAGAACTGGCAGTTTAAGGACAACAGGTTCAGTGAACATTCTTGCCGATAAATCTTTGCAACCTTCTGTTTACTTCCATAAAATAATATTTCCCAATTTAAAGAAAATATTGCCATATTGGAGAGTCAACTTAATTTAAACAAACTAACCATAAAACTCATTTTGCCCACATTGTGCCAACATTAATTATTAATACTGCCTTTATAGTTCTCAAAAGTATCCAGTTTGGATGGTAAATTATATGGTCACCCTATTTATAACTGAAGCTTGATATGAGCTAAATTGAATAAATTAGTTTATTAGATCCTTCAAAAATATTATAATTTGAAAACATTGCTTTATGAGAAAAGCTAACTGAATTGTTCATTTAGGGAAAAGTACAATCTAGTTCCATTCATATCACAACTAATGGTTTCTACAGCAGTAGATCTAACTGTTCACTTAATGTCTGCAGTTTTGATGTAGTCAGAATATAAACAAGCTTCCAAATATAAGGCATCACACATGGAATCATACTATTTCAAATCAGGAACGTACATTAGAGATCATCTAGTGACACTTTTTTGGATGAGGAAACAAACCAAGGGAGGTTAAGGGATTTGTTTAAGGTCTTGGGGCTAATTAATAGAAAACTAACCAGAAACCAGTTCTGAATCCCAATCCTATATCTTTCTAAAAGTATTTTTTCAGTCTACTCCTGAGGAAAACTAATGGAAAAAATAATAATGTTCATCATTTTTGTGCAGCATATCAGTGCTTTCATGCCTTAAAAATTAAGAAAAACTATATACCTCTGCGTGCTACAAGATGGTCTTCAACTTCCGTTGTACCACGAATTACTACCCACTATACTGTTTATCCCCGGGATAAGGACAAGCGATGGGAAGGTAAATAATAATTTGTGTAAAATTGTCGAGACTTTCTAGATACTTTGTATCATTTTGTAGAGGGAAATATATTTTTCATGAAAGTGTAAAATGATCTAATATAGGTTTATGAAATGTGTTACACACTAACATTTGGAAAAGCAAACATTTGCTAAATTTATAATAACAAATCTCAAAACCAAAAGTTGGTTTATGGAAGCTAAAATAAGATATGCACTGGAACAGAACCTAAGAGAACACCCACTAATACAGTAATATACTTACTATAATTCTCATGCAAAGTAGAGGGGCAATTTCTATAAATAATGCTCTAAAGCATGGTGGAAGTATTTGCAAGCCAGCATGCGATTTTACAGGTCTTCTTCATCTGGACTGTTAACGAATTTTTTAAAACTATTTTTTCCTCCCAGGAGTGAGTATGGAGAGGTTTGCAGAAGAAGCGGATGTAGTAATAGTCGGTGCCGGCCCTGCAGGGCTCTCTGCCGCTGTTCGTCTCAAGCAGCTGGCTGCTCAGCATGAAAAGGACATCCGTGTGTGTCTGGTGGAGAAGGCTGCTCAGATAGGAGCTCACACTCTCTCAGGGGCTTGCCTCGATCCGCATGCTTTTGAAGAACTGTTCCCAGACTGGAAGGAGAAGGGAGTATGAAAAACTGTTTTTTATACAAAGTCTAATCTTTATTCTATCTCTAGTTCCAAATTACTGGAATGCGGGAAACCCTTTTCATGTAATTCTATCTTTTAGAGGATAATTACCTATCTTTTCTTTAATTTAAAAAGGGCAAAAAGAGATTAAATCATATCAAATATAGTTATAATTTTAAGATATTAACTTTTTTTAATGTTTTTTTTTTTTTATCATTTTTTTATAGCTGAGCCATCCTGCCACCTGTTGGCAGCTCAATGGCAGCTCAGCTCAGGCCGGGACTCGAACTGCTGCTGCTCAGAGCTTGCACTCTTGAGCAAGATCTTAACCAACTGAGCCACTCTGCCGGCCCTTTTTAACTCATTTTTATATAATGCCTTCTACATGTATTCATGTACTGGAGATTTATGAGAAGCATTATCTTGAGAAGATCTTTGAATATTTGTACCAAATAGAACACAGTACTTTGATTTTGCAGGTATTTTCTAACTTTTTATATCATTGTTCTTAAGGAAATGTTATACAAATTTCCTGGACATTGTAATATCTAAAGCCAAAGAGGATAATCTAATCTAATTTTGTAAATAAATAAATTAATTTGGCCTCCCATAACCTAAGCAGAAATGGCACTGGTACAAATGCTAGTTTTACTGCTCTCATAATTAGTATGACCTTGGTTCAAATCTTATACTCTATATATCTCAGTTTTTTCTTATGCAAGATGGTTTGTCTCTATCCTACCTTTAAGGTTAAAATATTTATATCAGTGAATATACTTTGTAAAGATAAAAAAAAATGTGGTAAATATTTCTGTATTTTTTCCATTTGAGTAAGTTAAATTCCAAAAATTTTATCTCTAATGTTGTTTCTAAAATACCAAGCTCCATTAAACTAGAAACACTTTAATTATGCCCAGTTAACTTTCCTTTTTCAGTGTATCAGAAATAGGTATTATTGAATGATTATTGACATAATATGAATTCTAATAGAAAGTTTTTCGCATCAAAACCCTATATAGCTAGACAGATACAATCCATCACATACATGATAACAGTACTTAGCCAAAGTACCAAAGGAGAAAATAAAACTTGTCTTATGTTTTCATCAAGCCGCAAGTTACAACTTGGAGCAAGCACCTAGGTTAAACCCCCACAGAGACAGGGAGACAGGAAGCCATCTTCCTTGATGTTCACATTTCAGAAATGTCTTCAAGGTTCCCCAGAAAGACATTCCTGGGATGCAAAACGGCCTGTTTAGGTTTTTAAAAGGTTCCTATACATCTCAAAGAGACAAAGGATTTACAGTCTAAGCTTTCAAAGAAAGTGGTGAAAGAAAAATGAGGAGGGTAGTTCCTTTTACTTTTTGATACAGTTTTATTGTTATTTGTATTTACCCTTACAAATATGAGCTAAAAACTTCCTTTTCTTTTTTTATTTTGTTTCTAGGCTCCACTTAACACTCCTGTAACAGAAGACAGATTTGGAATTTTAACAGAGAAACATAGAATTCCTGTGCCAATTCTTCCAGGTAAGACATGAGAAATAGTCCTAGAATCAGAGAATTCCACAGCTGGAAGGAACTACATTTTATCTGGTGAAACCCCTTCCTTTTACAGACGAGAAAGCTGAGGCCCCGAGATTTGAAGGACGTACCCAAAGTTATACAGCTAGCTTGTGGGAAAGCAGGACGAGCCCTGTGCTTTTGTCTTCCAGTCTAGAAGAGTTGAGATAGCCTTGCAAGCCAACAGGAATTTTTAATGTAATGCTGTAATGTTGTTTTTCATTTAATAATTAGAACTCTAGACCACAATTATAAAAAATAAGTTGAAATTGTGACCATGGGATAATGTGTATATTTATGCAGAAATTATACATTGATGAGAACTTTCAAATTGTGTTTTTGAGATGTTTGATCAATGAAAAGTCGGATTTCTAAATTAAGCATGTATTTGTAGGTCTTCCAATGAATAATCACGGCAATTACATTGTGCGCTTGGGACATTTAGTGAGCTGGATGGGGGAGCAGGCAGAAGCCCTTGGCGTTGAAGTCTACCCTGGTTATGCTGCTGCCGAGGTTTGTGCAGTTTTGTTTTGTTTTTAATACTCATAGGATAGTTTTATTTTTTTGAGTATAAACCAAGAATGGTACAGAGGTTAAAAAATAAATATTTTAGAAAAGCCATGGGATTTTAGAATTGCAAGATTAGAAGGAATGTTTTTTAAAAAATTAAAAATTAGAATCTTAGAAAGATCTGATTCAAAGAAGTACTGTATTTGACTTCCTCATATTGTACCCACATCAAGTGATTGTCGAACTTATGATTGAACCCCATCAGGGAGGAAAAGCCCTCTATCTGATGTTTGGATTGTTGGTAATATGCTCTTTCTTATATTTAATTTATTTACTGTTTTATACTCTATAGGACAAATCTATGCCCCCTTGCAAGGACAACTTTCCAATTATAAGTATGCCTTGCTTTCTCTTCTTCCCCACCTTTACTCTGGTGTTTTTTTCTTCCCCAGGTTAAATATTCTCAGCTCTTTCAGCTTTCACATTACACAGTTTGAGTTCCTTCCGTATTCTCATTGCCCTCCTTGGAATGCAGTCCCTTTTTATTCCCTTTGTAAGGTGGCACCCAGAATGAGTACTTCAAGCTTAGTGTAGAGCAGGGCCATTATGTTCTTCATGCTAGAAACTGTTCTTCCGTTAATTCCCTCAAAATAACTCTTTTGGCAACTGTATCATACTGTTGATTCTCACTAACTATTATTGAAGAAATTATTACAAATAAAATCTCCTGCCAACCCAGAAAAATCACCTCTACAAATTATAAAATAGAGTAAAGACTGTTTTATCGAAGGAGTATTAAACCAAGATTGCAATGCGTGTCTCCGGCAGCCTGCTAGGGAGATTGCCAAGACAGAGAGAAATCTCACCCTTTTATTAGCCAGGCAGAACCAACCCATTATATACACATTGTCTGTATCCAAAGGAAAAATAAAACTTCTTGTATCTTTTGACGAGCAGGAAGTTATAACTTGGACCCAGGCACGTAGCCCAGACTCCCACAGACACTGCATGCCATGCTTGATGTTCACATTGCAAGTATGTCTCCAAGGAGACATCTCCCTAGGAGATGCAGATCTGACAGGAGTTTTATTTAGCTTGTAAAAAAGATTGCCATGTATCTCAGACTTTGTAAAGTTAGAAAATTTTACAGTTAAGTTTTCTGAAGAAAATGCTGAAACAGTCTCAATGGGAAAGGAGAGTTCTCTTATTTTGTTGCCAGAGAAATTCAAGAAAATATTTTATTTGTTTTTACCCCTACAGCGTGTAAGTCAAATAAAAGACACAGGTTCCTGTATTATCATTGCTACTACTGATTTCTTTTTCCCAGCCCATATGTATGCATTGGTTTTTTTGACCCAAATGTGGAGTTTTACATTTCTCCTAGTTAAAATGTCTTGACTGGGACCAGTGTCAAAGTCACACATAGGTGGTTTGTAGAATCCATCATTTTCACTTTTTGATTGTGTGCGCGTGCCTGTGTACACATACACACACACACACACACCCCTTTATAGTTTCTTGTACCTCCCCTGTTTTCCTCATTTTTGTAAAGGTCATTATCAATAGTTTAATGATATGTTTGTCAGTTTTTTGGTGCTCTGGGCCAGACTTCAGTTAACGTTCATAGCTGCATTCTACTGTTGATTCATTTTCAAGGTATCAGGTAAAACATTTATATCTTTTTTTTTCATATCCATTGCTGCTAATCCTCATTTTGCCTTGCCACTACTGTGCTTTCTGTTGTGTGATTCTTCTGTGCATTTTGTATTTTCTTATCCAAATGGCATTTTCCTTCAGAGAGGAAACAGAAACTAAGGAAAGGTTAACATAGTATTACTTCTCATCCTCGGAATTATTCTTTTGACCAGTTTTCCCCCTTCTTTCTTGCTCCAGAAATAAACTTTCATCGCCTTTGGGCTGTCGTCAGCCTCCCTGTTTTGTTGTTTTATTTTCTTTGTTTGGGGATTTTTTTATTTTTTGTATCTTAGGTCATTTGGGACAGAGGCTTTTCTAACACAGTTCTTCTCTTTCCACTCACCGTGTCGTTCATTTGTTATCAGCCCTGATTTCAGGTTCTGTACACTGGTTTTTGATACCTGAGCTCTTCAAAGAGCTTTTGGTTTAATCTTACTGGTTTTTTTGGTGACCTTTCTAAGTCGCTTCCCCATTTTCTTCCTAATCAAGGTTATAGCATTTCTTTCATTTCCAACTATTTGATCTGTGTTCTTTACATCTGAAGCTGATATTGTATAATATTGTATGTCAACTATAAGTGAATATATACATATATACATATACATATACATATATATATATAGTCATGGGATGTGGAGTATAGTGTGGGAGTGGAGTCAAGGGAATTGTAATAGATATGTATGATACTGGGTTAGTGGGGGCGGGGGGTTGTCACTTCAAGGGGTAAAAAGTGTAACTATTGCACTGTGTGGTACAGCTGAAACTAATTTTTAAAAATGTGTATTTCACAATAAAAAAATAATAATTAAAAAAAATTAGTCAAAACTATAAAAAAAAGTATGTTTCTTTGCCTGAACACTTTAAAGTCTATATTTTTATAATCTAGAGCACACGTTCACTTTCTAAAAAAATATAAGGCTGTTTATTGTTTTTTTTCAAGGTAGTTATGAATCCTAAGGTGATAATGAAATGTTTTCATTTTAGGTCCTTTTTCATGAAGATGGTAGCGTAAAAGGAATTGCCACTAACGATGTAGGAATACAAAAGGACGGTGCACCAAAGGTAAATGTTTTGATAGTTGTGTGCTTAACAAACTGACAAAAAAAGAATCAATTTAAACTCAGTAATTTAGTCTTGCTGTATACTGCACATTAAAGTGTATGTTAAAATATAATTATTAATGTGGGATATTTCTCTTATTAAAAATATAGAAGCATCTTTGAAGTAAACATTATTTAGGCAAGTAGATATAACATGTTTACAAATTTTTTAAAAGATAAAAACATGATTCAAAAATATAAAACAAACGTGTGTCATAGGTTTTATTTCATTTGTTAATTAACAAGGGAATCAGTAAGATGTTAAAACTAGTTCAAGGAGAATTCAAAAAGCATAACGTATATGTGGTCATCAGCTGCATTGCCACTTCCACAGTTTTCATTTCTGTGGATGAGAGTCATGTGCATTACTATCAGTAATACTGATCATCTTTGGCTTGATTTTAATGTCTTTTGGTAGATATAAAACTGATTGCCTTCCTCTCATTCAAATATCTTGGGTTTCAGATATTCAGGGTGTTTTCAGGTTTTCAGAACTTGTGTTTTTGAATTTGCAAAAGAAAAACTGTTAGGATATGGATCTCAGTCTATAAGATTCCTTGAAAAGGACACAGAAAAAATACCTTTCTTTCTTACAATAACAACAACAAAGCACAAATTAACATCTTAATACAAATCTGTTCGTGTTTACTTGTTTATTGTCTTAATCTCTCAACTAAATTATAAGCTCCATGAGGGCAGAAGCATAGAGGGTTATTTCAGTGCCTAGCACGGTGCCAAGTAATGTTAGGTCTGTAATAAATATTTGTTAATTCATAGTTTGTCCTTCTCTCTGCCATTCTTGAACAGAATTAGTAATCTAGTCTAGAGTCTCCTCCAGCAAATCTTCCTGCTTCTCGCTACTTTTTTGCTTAGAAAGCAAGTGGTAAAGCTCTCGAGCGTTACCTCCATCATTGTTCCTTCTAGGGGTTTGACTGTCTGGGTCAGAATCATGTGAGGTCTTGAGACTCAGGTAGGGCTATAGTTAGGGCCCAAGAAGCTGTTTTTCAATAAGCCCTCAGGGATTCTGATGCATAGCCAGGTTTACAAACAATGATTGTCTCAACTGCTTCTCATAATGATGAAATAATATTATTTATCTTATATTCTTTTCTATGTTATGGTTATTTTTATACTGTCAAAATTTAATTATAAATTATATTTTATTCTTTAAAAATATTTATATTTAATATAACACCTAAATTGAAGCATGCAGGTTTTTTATTCTGATATTTCATTTTTTGTGTTTTCTCATATTTATTCAAATATACTTTTGTGTTTTATGCTTTGTATCTACAAAAATATTTACATTTTATTTATTGTATTTATATAGATATAAAAACATAGATGAGTACAGTGGAGTTTTAATAATTTGAGCTCCAAAATATCAGTGTTTAAAATAATTATTTTAGTCCCACAGGTTTGGAGTGGGAAGAACCCAGGATTCACTTTGCTCTTTTCCATTCTCTGTTTAACCCGCCATGGTTAAGCTTTCTTTCCTGCCATTTCACTGTAACAGCTCATGTCAGAGTCACAAATACCTCCATCTTGTCACTTCAGTAGTTAATGCTCTGTCTTCTTTACTTGACCTTCTACTAGGCGGTGCAGCCCCTTCTTCCCAGTTGCAGCCCCTTCCTCACTGGCCCTTCACATCACACCACCACTTTGGTTTCCCTTGTGCTCACTGGCTGCTCCTCCTGTGGCCTTGCTTGCTTTTCCTCTTCTTCCTGTCCTCTAAAGCAGTATTGCGGCTCTACGGCCGAGTGTTGAGTCCTCTGTCTACATTTTCTCCATAGTGACCTCATCTAGCCCCATGGTTTTAAATACCTTTTCTGATTCCACAGAAGTCATCTGTCCTGGTTATTCAGTAGCAGTACTCCCATGTCTAATAGGCATCTTATTGTAAAGATTCTGACTTGGACATTTTTAAGTCTCATAGGTTAAATAACTTACCCAAGGTCAAGCAGATGTTAAGTATTCAGGCTGGGATTTGAATATCGGCAGTGTGGCTCCAGGGCCTATCCGTTGAGCACTAAGGGACACATTGCCTCTAAAAGGAAACAGAAATAGGCTAAGTGATATTTTAGTTCATTAAAATTGAATTTTTTAATTTTTTTATTTTTTAAGATTTTTTTTTTTTTATTGGGGAATTGGGGAAGGGGAACATTGTGTTTTGCCAGGACCCATCAGCTCCAGCTCAAGTTGCTGTCCTTCAGTCCCAGCGGTGGCGGGCACAAGCTCAGCTCCAAGTCCAGTCACTTCTTTCAGTTAGTTGTCAGGGGTGTGGAGCACAGCCCACCATCCCATGCAGGAGTCTAACCAGCAACCTTGCCGTTAAGAGCACGTGATCTCACCAGCTGAGCCATCTGGCCGCCTAAAATTGAATTGGTTTTTAATTGGTGCTGGGAAAACTGTATGTCTATCTGGAGGCAAATAGAGTTGGACCTTCATTTAAAAAAAAATTATGATGATTTCTTAAAACAGTAAAAAAATCAGAAAGAAACCTAAATTACAATTACAAGTTAGGGGGAGGATAAGCCATCCTATAGAGATAAGAAATTAAAAACCTATGAGACAGACCTTTTTTTTTTTTTTTTGAAGATTTTTTATTGGGGAATTGGGGGGATGGGAACAGTGCTGGGGAATTGGGGGAAAGGGAACAGACAAGTTGCTGTCCTTTTGTTCCTCAGTCTAGTTGTGGAAGACGTTGCTTCACTGGCCCAAGTTGGCATCATTATTGCGCTCTTCCCGGGCGAGGCAGATCAGTCGCCGGCTTCTGGACTGCCGCTCACTGCGGCTGCTGGCCACTCACGTTGGCTGCTGGCTACACACGGTAGCCCATGGCAACCCACTGCCACAGGGGCTGCAGCCTACGCCGTCGCCAGCGACTCACGGCAGCCCAGCTCCAGGTTGAGCTGTTGTTCAGCATCTTAGCTGTAGAGGGCAGTGTCACTGGCCCTCATATGTGGGATCCGAACTGGGGCCCTCTGGCGTCCCAAGCCAGTTCTTAATCATCGCGTCACTCGGCCGGCCCAGACCTTTTTTAACCATACAAAAAATCACTTCTGGATTTCAAAAGATACTATAAAGTCTGTGGATAAACAGTAGATTGAGGGAAAATTTGACTATAATATCAAAAAGCACTTTAACATTGATAAGGAAAAAAATAGCACAGTAGAAAAATGAGCAAAAGCTAAAAAATTGAAAATTCACAGAACAGCAAATCCAGAGGATCACTAATGATACAGAAAGATTCCTGTATACCTTTTCTTCAGAGTCCACAGCTTAAGTGTCATTTCTTCAGAAAGGCCTTTCCTGTCCACCCATTTCAGAATAGTTCCCTTCTGTTCTCTCTCATAACACCTGTGCTCTTTTTCATAGCACTCATTCACAGTTTGTAATTATATACTCAGGTATTTATTTAATGCTTGCCTCTAGGACAGGCCCGAGGAAAAGGGGCGTGCCTTTTTAAATTCATCTCTGTAGTCCCAGTTCTAATCATAGAACCTAGCACATTGTAGGGGTTCATTTAATATTTCTTGAAACAAAAAGGGATGCTGAAAATAGTCATCAGAGAAATGCAAATTAAAATAGCAGTGAGTTAATACTACACTTACCAAAAATGTAAAAGAATCAGTTATATCTGTCACTAGCTGGACTATAGGGAAAAGTGTCTTCTTACATACTGCTGGTGGGAATATTAATTGCTTCAGGCTTTTTGGAAGACAACCTGGTAATATCTGGTAAAATGAAAATAGGTGTACCCTTTAATCTAACAGTGCCACCCCTGGGAATCTATATTATAGGAATAAAAACAATATTGTAAGGATACACACACGCACGCACACATGCACACATGCAGGTGTATGTTTTATAACCTTGTTTATTGTTGCAAATAAAATGGAAACAGTGAATGGCCATTACCCATTAGCAGGATAGCTGAATAACATATGGTATTTCCACGTGAAATACTACCCAACCAATAAAGAGAAAGGTTTGAGCTATACAGTCACTCGAAAAGATTCCCATGAAGTATTAAGTGAGAAAGGTAAGATGCAGAAAAGTCTGTATTATATGATCCTATGTTTATAAAATAAACCAGGATCCAAAAAGGTTGTAAGTGTATATGTATCTCCATATATGTGTATGAATATATATTTTGATAAAACCATACATACTAGGTTGTTAATATGTCTTATTGGTAGAGAATGGAGACAAGAAAATAAAAAGGTACCGAGTAAAGTTATATGTAGGATGCATGTGCATGTGCGATATACATGTATGCATATATATGACAGGAATAAGCACTGCACAAGAAAAAATAGAAGTTACCAGCAAACATGTGAAAGATGTTCAACCTCTCTAGTAACCAAATATAGTAAATTAATAATGAAGTAATTCTCACCATTTAGACTGAAAATATTTGGCACCAAGGATATTCATCTGAACAAGGCTTATCGTAGTGAATGAAACTGAAACAACCTAAATGTCCAACTGTTGAGAATTGGTTGAAAAATTAGAGGAATCCATTAAAAATGAATGCTTTATTTGGTGTATATTGCCAGAGGCAAATCACTTTATAATATGAAAACAGTTACAAAACCGTTTGTCAGTGTAAATCTATTTTTTGTATAAATGTGTCTGCATACACACATATATGCAAATATGTTGAGTAGAGAAATATCGGGAAAGATGTATTTCATGAGACTTTCCTGATTACTCTATATTTCTTTATTCAGTAACTTTATTGAGTACCTGCCATGTGCCAGACATAAGTGCAAAATATAGAGAACAAAAGAGAGAGGTAAGACTTTCATTGTAGCTTTTTTTCCCTTTGGAAAAAATATATCAGTTTTACAATGTACGTTCAGCAATAGAAAACAAGTAAAACTAAAGTGAAAAAGGAAAGTAGCTAAAGGGTATGTTTAGTATGATCCTGTTTGTGTAGGCTATAAATAGGCTCTGTATAGCTTTTTATTCACGGAAAATTTCTGGCATGACACACAAGAAAGCTATTAATAGTGTTTTGTGCTTCAAATGATGGAACTAGAAAAACCAGGAACAGTGGCGAAATGGCTTTTCATTTTTCACTTTATATTTATTTGTAGAGAATTTTTTAGCATGAGCATGCTTTATTTGCTTTTTAAATTCTTGCAAACTTAACCATTCAATTAAATACTTTTGAAGTAAAAATGGGTAATGTAACAGATATAAGCTGTATTATAAAATTTATATTAGATTCAACTTATTAACAGTACTTAGTTTTATTTCTGATTTAATATCTGCACTCTCTTCTATACCTGAATCATAGTTCAATTTAAAGCTGACCAGATTGTGAATATATTTTAAATTGTCAAATGTTGCAGTTTAACATGTTTTTATTTTTTCAGACAACTTTTGAGAGAGGACTAGAACTACATGCCAAAGTTACAATTTTTGCAGAGGGTTGCCATGGACATTTAGCCAAGCAGCTATATAAGAAGTTTGATTTGAGGGCCAATTGTGAACCCCAAACCTATGGAATTGGACTGAAGGAGGTATTCTGGGGTTTTTTGTAATTTTAATTTCAAAAGATGGAGTGTCAGTTCACTTCTGTTATCATATAATTATAATGTTGATTTAATTTTAGTTATATTTTTTATTAACTTGAAATGTTCATTATGACTGAAAATATTCAGGATATTTTCAAGGGGAGAAAATATTACTAATCAAATTACATTATTATCCAAATTGTATCTGCATGTTGTAATTGTTTTATCAAGTGTTGCTTGAAATAAGCTTTGAGCTTGGAAATGTTTGTAACGTTGATTTCTTTTTCATTATAATGTCGTCTGCCCTAATAGGATTTGACCTGCTATTTATATACTGTTTGCAGGATGACCACATTCTACAAGAATTTTTTATTTGAAATTGTAATATGAAGATAATTTAGTTTATGAAACATACACTCAGTCATAGTATGTTGATGTGTAACCTAAAATTTAGTTTGGTTAAGTCAGTTTATCCAATCTCTAGTCTATTTTTCCAAACCTTAGGCTTGTTAGAGTGTAAAAGTTTCATTATAATCCTTTTGTTTAAATTTATTTTTAGGGTAACGCTCAGAAAGTTTCAAATTCTATAAATAACTAGATTTATTAAATTGTGAATAAGAAATTAATTATTTTGGTAGATTACACATGATATTATCAGATCTTAGGTAATATTTCAGCTGAAAATTGTTTAAAATTTAAAATTTACCATTCTGAAAACAGTATGAACAATTTACTTCAGTTGAAGAGGGGGGAGAGCAGGTGAGAGTAAAATATTATATTGAAGAATAACATGTGTACTTTATTATTATTTTTTTCTTCTTAGCTGAGCCATCTTGCCACCTGTTGGCAGCTCAGCAGCAGCTCAGCTCGGGCCAGGAATCAAACTGGTGACCCTGTTGCTCAGCGCTCACACTCTTGAGCGAGCTCTTAACCAACCGAGCCACTCGGCCAGCCCTTAACATGTGTACTTTAAAGTAACAGATCTTAAGTGTACAGTTAACTAATTTTTTATAAGGCGAAAACACTCGTGTAACCACTACCCAGATCAAGACATAGAGCGTTACCAGCACCCCAGAAGTCTCCCTCATCGCTTCAGTGGTGTTTCCTATAATCTCAGGAAAGTCTTACCAGTTTGAGAATCTAATTAATGTCTTAAAGAGTTCATAACTTTTCTGACCTTTTTCCTTACTTGGTATAATTTTCTTTGATATTTGAAGTACATTTTTTGTGTTCCTCTTGTTACAGTTTTTGATTTGTAATTTTCATGAATAAGACGTAAACTTGGCAAGTTTTATATATTGTGGTGACATAAAAAATTTAAATAATACTTTAGACCTATTTTTTTTTAAGCTATGGATTATTGATGAAAAGAAGTGGAAGCCTGGGAGAGTAGATCATACTGTTGGCTGGCCCTTGGACAGACACACTTACGGAGGCTCTTTCCTCTATCATTTAAATGAAGGTGAACCGCTGGTAGCTCTTGGTTTTGTGGTAAGTTAGATGCCCATTATCGAAAGTTCTACCGTTAGAGTCACTGAATCACCAGTGTTACAAAATGATTGTTTTGAATCCAGAGAATGTAAAATGCTTTTCTAAAACTTACTTTCTAATTTTATCAATATGCAAAGTACTTATGGCTATTATATACATTAGTCTACTAAAACACACATAGCTTTAGTAATAGTAGCTACTACCTGCCAGGCACTGTGCTAGGTGCTTCACTGAGAAGTCTAAGTTTCACTAAAATCCTGTGAAGTAGGTATACCCTTATTTTACTGATGCGAAAACTGAAGTCCAGATAAGTTCAACTTTCCCAAATACACCCATTAAATGACAGGTGAGATTCACACCCGAGCTTGTCTGATTTCAAAGCCCATTTCCATTATGGCATGCTGCCACTGAAAATGAAATCAGCACTGGGTTGAACCTGTAACTTTTTAAAAACATGGGCATTTTCTCCCTGTTGGGTCGCTTACATCTTTGTAGCCAATTACATCATGAACATTATAAGAAATAGAAGAATGATAAAAGAGTTTCTGCACCTTGGAATTGGTGTCAGCTATATAATTCGATGTCACCATTAAACCTGTGAACCATTGTTAAATTTATGCCTTATTGGTGTGTTTTGACACCTAGCCAAGTGTTCAGTGCATCACCTTTGCATAGGTGTTCTAGTGACTTAATCTTTTCAAAGCAAAAGACTTCATTATTAATTTCAGCATTTTGGTAATGCCTTATAAAATGTAACCTCCAATATTTGTCATCATCTTTTTTTCTAAATGTGATTACATCCTGTTTCTTCATTTTTGCCTCAGTAGTCCTGCATATAGCTTATTTATTTCTAGAGTTGGTGTTGATGAATGAATAATAAATAATTAAAACTCCTTTTGTAGAAACATAATGTGAAGCACCTACAAATACTTTTCTAATTTGGACTTTAATTTTCAAAGCACAGTAATTTATTAATATGTTCCACATTTTTAAAGTTTTGCTGATTATAAACACATGGTATCTTTTTGTTTACTCCTTTTCCAAACAGGTTTTAGTTATTTATTTAAATTTGGGTTACGGTATATATTTTTCCATGTACTTTGAGTACCAGAAACTTAAATATTTTCTAAAAAATGTTTGCTCACATTTTAGCTTGATATAATTTGACATAAAAATGTCTAATTGTATAAATATAACAAATTTAAATATGAAAATTTTAAGGTTGGTCTAGACTATCAAAATCCATACCTGAGCCCGTTTAGAGAGTTCCAGAGGTGGAAACACCATCCCAGCATTCAGCCAACACTGGAAGGTGGAAAAAGGATTGCATATGGAGCCAGAGCTCTCAATGAAGGTGGCTTACAGGTAACTCGCCCAACTTTCGTATTCCTTATTTTTGTACTCTAAATTCAACATTGAAAATATAATGTAACAAATTTAAATAAAGAATAGAAAATTATCTCATAGGAGAAAAATTAACTAATTAAACAAAGCACCTAGTGTTTATAAGACTGTCACACCATAGTTAAATAAATCACACCATGAATTTAGTTTTAAGAATATATTGATTTCTAGACTTAAATTCACAGGCTCTTTTTTTTCTCGTTTGTTTTTAACCAGAATATTAAAACTATGTGCTGTAAGATATTTCCTTTTATTCCTGAGCTGGCAGGAAACTCAAAGGCAAACTCAGTTTTCAACAAACGTAATTAATTCATCCAACTACCTAGCGTCACTCATGCCTTTTAGGTGGCCTCTGTTAAGCTTTTACCCTTAACTGTCCAATTTTAGTATATGTTCAAAATAAACCTTATCAGTTACAATTAATGTTTTAAATATGTACTAATGAACAATGAACTAAGACCTAGGTAACTAACTTCTCATATAATAAATGCTGTTAGTACTGTTGTGGAAATAGTATTAAACAGGTAAGATGATCTAAAAAATCAGATCTAAAACTCTTACCAAATGATTTGAAGCAAGTTTCTTAACTTCTCTGGCCTTAAGGGATCATCTGTAAAATAAAGACGATCCCGTCTGTCTCTATAATATTTGAGGAATCTAGAACTATTTTAGAAATTGGGTATCATTTTTTTTCTTAATTTGTTTTAAAGGTAACAAAATAGAAAATTGGGGTGGTGGGAAGTTGATTTAACCTTTAAAGTGAGGTTTTATTTTATTAGTGTAACAATAATTCATAAAGTCAAGTAAAATCATAGCTAAACTATAAATGTAATCACTAGAATCTTAAGTTCATTAGCTCTCAAGGAAGTTGTTTTTGTTTCTAGAGTAGTAATTCATTTGCAACAAATATTTATTAAATTGCGTAACTGTTCAAGTCCATTAAACTCTTTGAAATAATGTGCATAATACCCACTGTCAGTCTAATTCTTCTTTTTTTAATTCATAGTGTAAAGGTTTTGGTGTATTCAATAGTACATACAGGTTCTCACTGAAAAACATCTGCTTATATGCTTCAATATCTCAGATGATTTTTAGATTAGCAGGAAGAGGTGACCACACACACACACACTTTTTACTTAAATGTTCTGATTTAACTTGTCAACTTATTCAGAAACTTATTTCCAGTAAGTTTTGAAGACCATTAAGCAGTAATTGGGAACATTCAATTTTGTTTGTTTTGAGCTAACAAATATTACATGATTTTCCTTTTCTCTCTCTCCCACTCTCCCTCGCGCTCTCTCTCCCTCTTCTTTCTTCATTCCAAAAATTCACCTTTCCTGATGGGTTTCTAATTATTTATAGGGATAGTTTGATGCATGTCCCAGAATACACCATTTTTCAGTGCAACTTTTCCTTGATCCCTAGTTCCTTAACAAAATGCCCAATGCCAGGAACACTGCCCACAGGGTAGGATTCTCCCAGAGCTTATGAACACACCTTTTCTTTGGGCCGTAGATTTTTATTGTTAGGACTTAAGCACCAATTTGGAAGAACTTTTACTGACAGTCCACATCCTGTCTTCTGGTTCTTGAATCAAACTTAGTGTTAGCAAGGCCACAGGGTTATTTGAGAAAAGTGTTGTCTTTATCCAAGTGCCTAACCATTATCTCTGTTCTCAGCTAGTATCATTCCAGAAAGTCCTTTCCCTCACAGGGCTACTCTACGAATCTGATACGATGCTTTTTTATCTAGGTGGTTCTGGCCTTGAGTTTGGTCTGAGAACCAAAGTCGTAAATTCGTTCCCCATGTGAACTGTGAAAGGATGGGACCCTGATCCCTCTCTCAGCTGCATTCCTTCTGCCTCCACCCGCCCCCCCCGCCCCCCCCGCCCCCCCCCCCCCCCCCCCCCCGATTTGTTCCTCACCACCTCTCTCTCCTTCACAGTCAGAATTCTCTAATTGAAGGTAGCTGTGACCATAGATTCTTCACCTGTCTCCTGCAGCCAGTGGCGGTAGTTTTCCTGTTAACCTCCTCTCCTCTGAGGCCCTTTCAGCACCATCAGCCAAACTTTTACCACCCACCACTTTCTCAGCAAAGACTGTGCCTTACTGTAGGAAGTGCTTTGAGAATTAAAAATACAGAAGGAGGAAAGAACAACTCTGCATTGGCTTTCTCTTTCCTTTTCAAACTATAGAGTACATTTTCCCATGTAAACAATCTATAATTTAGTGCTACATTTTATAGGCTTTTATTGGCCAAACCAAAAAATATCACCAGACTTTATTACCTTTTTTTCATCAGAAGTGTATATTGACGCCCAAACAACTTTTAAAATTTGTTTTGGAGATTCAACTTATTCTTAAGTTAATTACTATGTTATTTAGGGTAGTAGGTAATTGTGGTGATGCCATGATTAGAACTTAGGTTTCCATCCGTAGATACCAAAGTAAAATAAAAAGCGCATCTAAAGAGAACATCCTTTGTAAATCATGTGTTACCCAGAATGCATGTAAAAGCCAATCACAGTTTAGAGAATAGCTACCACGTTTACAAAATATCTTTATGACATGACAAGTATAAATAGAAATATTTAAATATGTTAATCCTCTGGTCTTAATCTGTCTCATGTACGTTAGTCATGGGGAGGAGAAGGAAAAAGTCTTAATAGAAAAATAGCAATAGTTCTAATCCTTATTCTTAGGGGAAGGGGAGAAAAACTGCCTTTGCTGTAACCTTTTTCCTTCAGTATATCATTTTCTTGTATTCAGAAATTTTTCTTTCCCCTAGAGCTTTAGACTTTAAGAGGCTATAATTTTAAGTGGTCAGTTTTGCTTGTTTAATTTTTGCTAACAAATGCACTTCCAATGTTTCTTTCCTCAGTCTATACCAAAACTCACCTTTCCTGGTGGTTTGCTAATTGGTTGTAGCCCTGGTTTCATGAATGTTCCCAAGATCAAAGGTACCCACACAGCAATGAAAAGTGGATCTTTGGCAGCAGAATCTATTTTTAATCAACTAACTAGTGAAAATCTCCAATCAAAGACAATAGGTAAGAACTTCCTATTTACATATAGAAAATTAAAACTTCACTTGAGTTTTAAAAAGTTATTTAAAAATATAGTCAGTATATAGATAGAAGATAAAAATAAATACAATGAAAAATTTTGAGGTGTTTTATATGTATATTTCAATTAAAAGACGTATCTGTCCCTTCCCACAAAGCATTCAGATGTATGCTGTGCAAAGCAAACTACATGACCTACTCTCTAATTAGATTTTTACAGCAGTATTCTGTTTTATTCACATCAAAAGTAAGATAGTACCAGTAGTGTCCCACCTACTTGGAAGAGATTTCAAGTTGGACAATACTGCATTACGTTCCATGCGTGTAACATCTACATGCCAAGGTACCTCACAAATACCGAAGAGTCTTCACTCTGAAAACAACAGTTTTGCAAACTGCAGGATCAAGCAGCACCATTGCTTTGTGGGCTTGGCAAGCACAGGCATATATGCGACCCTTCTGCCGCGCTGGAGAGGACCAGCCATCCTCAGTAAACCTTTAGTCCTCAAGACCCGCTAGTGAGTCTCAATGTATCTCAGAGTAAAAGCCAAAGTTCCCTCACCCCTCTGACTTCATCCTTTTTGCTCTCCACTCCAGCTACACAGGCTTCCCCACTGCGTCTTGACCATGCCCAGCACACTCCCTTCTCCTGGTCCTCGCTCTCCCTTGCTCTCTTCACCTGTGCTCAAGCATCACTCTCTCACGGTGGCCTAACCACAGCCGTCCCAATATATTTGTGGCACACACCACTCCCAACAGCCCCTTCCCCCCTCCACCCGGCACTTTCTGTCTGTAGTGTTTTTCACCTTTCAGCACATATAATTTACTTGTCAGCTTCATCTCCTGCCTCTTGGATGGAAAACTCCAGAACAGGGACTGTTCACTGTGAATCCCAAACACCTGGCACGTAGCAGCAACTGGGTAGATAGTTGGTAAACAAGCCATATTCCTTAGAATTGCAGATACCAAGTGTTTCTCCAGTTGGAAGTATGCAACCTGATTATGCCTTCAAATGTCTTCATAGGAGTGGAGGCCTAGGCTGTGGGAGAGGAAGGGGATGAGGCAGAACATACAAAAGAGGGTGCTTCGGGGAGAACAGCACAGGCAAGATGGAGTATAGTTGTTGAATAGTGGGACTTTTTTCTGATTTTCTCACCAAGTATCTTTCCATTTTGGACCACCAGTCATGCTTCCGCCTCATCATATACACATAGTACCCATCACACATAGACATTACTGGAACAGGGAGCTCCCCAAAGACTAGAGGAGGGATTAAAGCCTGGAGGAACGGCAAGTGGGGCCAGAGCAGGAGACAAGGACTGGAAAGCGTGGTCACTGTGTGTCCGCGAAGGTTAGTAAGAACCAGTGTGTCCCATGAAATATTAAATGCACACGCCACGTTTTAGGTATTGTTCTCATTTCCCAGAGCTGCCACACATACTACAAATTGGGTGACCTAAAACAGAAATTGACTGAGTTCTACAAGCTAGTAGTTTAAAAAAGGTGTTGGCAGGACCGTACTGTCTGAAGTCTCTGTGGGGGAATCCTTACTGCCTCTGCCCAGCTTCTGATAACTCCAAGCATTCCTTGGCAGTGGCAGGATAACTGCAGCCTCTGCCTCCATCTTTACCTGACTGTTTTGTCTGTGTCTGTCTCATAAGGACACCACTCACTGGCTTAAGGACCCACTTTACTCCAATGTGACCTCCTATTAACTAACCACATCTGCAAGAACCCTGTTCAGACCCATTCTTAAAACACTGGTGGTGGTTAGGATTTCAAAACATCTTTTTGGAGCAGGGACACCATTCAGCATACAACAGGTAGAAGTGTTTCATTGACCAATTATAAAATGTTTCACTTTTATAGGTATGATAGCATAAACTATCTTAAGTCCCCCTTTCAGGTTCACTGAATTGTAAAACTTAATTTTCTATGCTACCAACATAAAAAAATGAAATGCCTTAAGCCTGTTAACAAAATATGTCAAATGGTTATCTTTTTGGAAAACGCCAACATTTATATGTGAAACATTCTTCAAGTGTGATCTCATATGACCACTTATTTTTTAGAACTACCTAGGATTCACTCATCAGGTATTTCAGTAGCAAAATACCATGCTTGATAAAGTATTTTATACTCCTTGAGACAATTTCACTTAACATTTCATGTTTTTAATAAAAGGACTCCATGTACCTGAATATGAAGACAATTTGAAGAAATCATGGGTGTGGAAAGAGCTGTATAGTGTTAGAAATATAAGACCATCCTGCCATGGAATCCTGGGGCTTTATGGAGGGATGATTTACACAGGAATCTTTTACTGGATACTTAGAGGAATGGAGCCATGGACTCTAAAACATAAAGGTAATTCCAACATATTTGAGAGTATGGATGTTATAATAATCATTAAAAACTCATGAATGGGGGCCGGCTGAGTGGCGCGATGGTTAAGAACTGGCTTGGGACGCCAGAGGGCCCCGGCTTGGATCCCACATATGAGGGCCAGTGACACTGCCCTCCACAGCTAAGATGCTGAACAAGAGCTCAACCTGGAGCTGGGCTGCTGTGAGTTGCCGACGACGGTGTAGGCTTCAGCCCCTGTGGCAGTGGGTTGCCATGGGCTACCGTATGTAGCCAGCAGCCAGCGTGAGTGGCCAGCAGCCGCAGTGAGCGGCCGTCCAGAAGCCGGCGACTGATCTGCCTCGCCCGGGAAGAGCGTAATGATGGTGCCAACTTGGGCCAGTGAAGCAACATCCTCCACAACTAGACTGAAGAACAAAAGGACAGCAACTTGTCTGTTCCCCTTCCCCCAATTCCCCAGCGCTGTTCCCATCCCCCCAATTCCCCAATTAAAAAAACACAAAAAAAAACCAACTCATGAATGGGATCCATTAAGTAGTGGAGAAAGTGAACTTTATTTTTTTCACTTTGTTTTAAAACTTGCTGTTATTACAGAAATGGCAAATTCAGTATCTTTAAGAGAACAGTATTGTTATAAGGGGTAAAGTCTTTATTTCATTGATATGTTTTCATGTTTTTATAAAAGTATTTTTAAAAGTACTTTAAAATTAGTGTTGTATTTTTATTAAAAATCTTCCTGAAAACTTTTGAAGGCTCTGACTCTGATCAGCTCAAGCCAGCCAAGGATTGCACACCTATCGAGTATCCCAAACCTGATGGACAGATCAGTTTTGACCTTTTGTCATCTGTGGCTCTGAGTGGCACTAATCATGAACATGACCAGCCAGCACATTTAACTTTGAAGGATGACAGTATACCTGTAAATAGAAATCTGTCGACATATGATGGGCCCGAGCAGCGCTTCTGCCCTGCAGGTCAGTAATGGGATTTCACCCACCCCTAAAATACAGGTATTTGCTTTAAACATGTTCAAACCATTGAGAAACTTCTTTCCATTGCCTGGAAATTGGAAATGACTCCTACATCCAGCTTCCTTTGGAAAACATTTTTATGTTTCTTAGGCAAACTAGCAATGTTAAAATAGGAATTTTTTTTGTTAAGCCCAATTCAGATGACGTTTCTCAAAAAAAGCTTGTGTGTGTGTCTACCTTCAGACCAAGGTAAGGATTTTGGAACACCAAAGAATAATACTTTACATGTTCATGACTTTTAAAAAAATCACCATGGCTGCTCACACACAAACATACTGTATGTGTGTAGATGCTAACATAGTAGGCTGTAGACACATTGCGCTCAAGGAAATATTCCCAAACTTTAAATTCATCATGATTACTGTAACTTCTAATGCTGAGTTTCCAGCTAGAATTATAAAATAATAACTGGATCTCAGATGATATTAGAATAGTATTCAGGGCCGGCCGAGTGGCACGTTGGTTAAGAACTGGCTTGGGATGCCAGGGACCCCGGTTCGGATCCCACATATGAGGGCCAGTGACACTGCCCTCTACAGCTAAGATGCTGAACAACAGCTCGACCTGGAGCTAGGCTGCTGTGGGTCGCCGGTGATGGTATAGGCTGCAGTCCCTGCTGCAGTGGGTTGCCATAAGCTACCATAAGTAGCCGGCAACCAGCATGAGCAGCCAGCGGCCACCATGAGTGGCCGTCCAGAAGCCGGCGACTGATCTGCCTCGCCCAGGAAGAGCGCAATAATGGTGCCAGCTTGGGCCAGTGAAGCAACATCCTCCTCAACTAGACTGAAGAACAAAACAGCAACTTGTATTCAGATATGTAAAAACAAGTTCATTCTGGGACTAAAATGTAAGCTTTTTGAGGGCAAGGACTCTGTCTTTTGACTGATTTCTTAATAATTTGTCATCACACTGGGTTATAAACTGAGGGTAAGGACTAGACCTCATTTGTTTTCAGTTACAGTGCGTGCGCGCGCACACACGCCTCAAAAACTGCTCAACATTGAGTTCCCGTGTTAGTATGATTCAGCCAAATAGTGCTGTACCTTTTGCTTTTGTCTGTATTTAATTTATGCTAATAGCAATAGCACACGAGATCTTTGTAATGTTCTCTATGGGTAAACATTCAGAAAACCAGCCTTTCAGGTTTCTGTAGGTAGTTTCCAGGTCTTCATTTTGTTTTTTTTTAATTTTAAAGTTAACGTTAGGTATTTCACAATATTACTGATTTCTCCCTACAGGAGTTTATGAATTTGTCCCTTTGGAACAAGGTGATGGATTTCGGTTACAGATAAATGCTCAGAACTGCGTGCATTGTAAAACATGTGATATTAAAGATCCAAGTCAGAATATTAACTGGGTGGTACCCGAAGGTGGTGGAGGACCTGCTTACAATGGAATGTAAAATGCAACTGATTTCATTTGCAGGCAAGTTTGATACCCACCTTCTTTAAAATGTATGGTAAGCTAACTTTAAAATGTTTAGAAGTTAACGAGTGTCAAAATATCTTACATCATGTTACTGATCAGAATGTTCATAAAATAATTACCAGGGAAATAGAAGTTTTATACTATACCTAAAATTGTCCCATAGAAAATTATTTATCTTAAATAAAACTTTATAAATGATGTAGCATCCACTTACCTCTTCTTCAAAAATTCAGTATCAATAGCAAAATACACTATTGGCCTTTAAAGTACATTTGACTTGTCAAATCCAAGATTTAAATATAAACATAAATGTATATTTTAGACTCGAGGTTGGCATCCAGCCCACCACTTATCGTTTTATTGGAACATACCATGCCATCCCCATCGGTTTACATACTGTCTATGGCTACAGCTGCGGGAGTAAGTAGTTGTGAGACTGATGGTCCACAAAGCCTAACATATTGACTCTCTGGCCTCTTAGTTTGCTGACCCAGCACAAACCAACCACAGTTTACAGAGAGCTGCATCAAAGAATTGAGGGAAACAATATTCAAACTTAAGCATTCATCTGTTTATTCAGCAAGATGTGTCTTTAGGAGTTTAAAAATATGTTGGATACCATTATTCTTTGTGAGTAATGCAGAGCGCCACAAAAAAAAAAAATCACCTTCATTGTATTTTATAGCACTTTTATTAAGAGTGAACCAATATCAGAATTCCTAAACTGTAAACAATGGGAAACTTAAGTAGCAAAGGATACACATTAGGGATTATATATAACAGACAAAACCCCTTTAATTTTCTTATTGCCTTTATACAATCAATGTATAATATTTTAGCAAAACCAAATTCCTTATTAAGCAAACATTTTTGCATATGCTGCCTTCTCTTTATCTTTCTGCGCCTTTATCTTTTGTTTGACTTTCAGTAATTCTGTCTGGATAGCTGCAAAATAAATATGTAATGAGTTATTTCTGAAAACATCCAAAAATTAGGTTGACCAACAAACTGATGTTTTAGTATGCGAGTTAATTCCCCCTTGATAAAACTCTTCTTTGTAAAGTAACTGAACCCTATTAACAGAATATTTTACTCTGAAAAAGCAATCACACAAACACAAAAATCATGAAGCATAGGTTTAGAAGACTCAATCGAGAAAATTCTAATTGAATTTATACAGACTTGCCTTCCCCCTCTCCATTAGAGAGGGCTAAGTGCTTCCCTTGTTATACTTGAGCAATTAAGAGACCAAATATATATTTTAATGTGTAGCTCTAGTATCACTATTTGTCACTGGTTTATTTGAAAAATAAGCTTATTTTTTGTCACAGCTTCCCAAAGCTTTCCTAATACATACATCTATTAGATAGAAAACTCATGGCCACATTCAGCTTAAGGAATGGTCCCAAACGCTGAATTCACCATAAATACCCTTAGTGTTGCACTTTCAACTAGAATTAAAGTAACAGTAGGAACCAGATCTCAAATGCTGTGGTAGAACAAATAGTATTCAGATATGTAAACATGAGTGGTCAGGAGAGAGCCTGAAATGGAAGCTCTCTGGAGGCAGGCACCTTGTTCACTGACAGGCATTCTATAGTATCTGCTGAACAAATAAACATCTAAGTGGCAAAGGATACAGTGGTTCATGAGGATAAATTCTAGAAAGACAAAATGAATTTTCGCTACAAAAACTGCCAACTTACCTTTATCTTCTGGTGCTATCTCCTGAGCTTTCTTAAGATCAGCCTTTAATTGGAAAAAAACATTTAAAGAAATATTAGGTATATGATTTATGAAGGTGGTTGTCTATCTTAAAAAAATGAAATTTGTAACAAAATTTTACCAGTGCTTGATCATATTCCTTTAATCCTTGCCATCCTTGAGCTCTGCGATACAGTGCTTTGGTATTTGATGGGTCTATTTCAAGAGCCTACAAAAATTACAAAATTTGTTTTTTATTTAAATAGTAGGTATTAGATATATATGCTAGATTTCAATTCAAATTGAAATCAACCCTTCATAGCTCTGTGATAATGGAGCAGGACCCTGTAGATCTCTCTGCCCACTGGCACAATTTTAAGTTTTCTCAGTAGAGGGCGCTAAATGGACATGAAAGAGAAAGGTTCCAGTGTGCTGCTCTCAGTAGGCTGCTGCATGGAGCTTGGTTAACAGCACATAGCAACTCCCTACAGGTAGTCCCCATGCACTCCAGTGAGTCCCACAAGTATGGTACCCAGTGAACAACTCTGCACCCAGTGAATCACAGCCATCCCCTCTCCAGTGAGGTCTGAGTCAGTCCAGGGCCCTCCAGAGTTGCCTCTTCCTAGGGGATCACAGCCTAGGGGGAGCAGCTACTCCTGTATTTTACATATATATATATATATATATATATATATATATATATATATATACATATCTGCTATTCCCATAACTTTAAATTTTCTTTACTAGCCAATCCCTCATTATTCCAACCCCCTTATTCTCTGTTCAAGTTACTGTATGTTTCTATTTCCTTATTAGGCCCTAACTTCTAAAAGAAAGCCATTTTGAATAAAAACTTGTATACACTCTTTTACTTGAAATCTACAGTATTTTTTTTAGGAGCGTGAATAACTTCTAATAGATCTCTCCTCTGAAATAAATGTTGTAAAAATACTAAACATCTTTTAAAGTTCAATTCTCAGATTTTACTGAAAAGGGTATATTATCTGCCTCACAAAGGTTAAAAAGAGATGCAGAACGAAGACCAATCTTTTCCATCGATAACATTTTCCCTCTGTTGTAGCTTCCTTTCTAAATATAGTCTTATCCCTTAACCCACCTGCCTTACCAAATTAGGATCTCATTTTATTTCTACTTGCTTTGGGCATAGCTGACCAGCTGTGTATATAGCTCAATGTGCAATAAACAAAAATCCCTAAAGGTGGTCTTTCTAAAATACATGGTGTAGTTTGGAAAACTTCAAACAAACTATACAATAGGGAAAAAGTCATAATTGCTCTATTTAAGGAAGGTAATGCTGCCACCTTTCTAGCTTTAATAGTATTTCTGGATGTCTCCATAATGAAAGCCAAATAAAAAGTTCCTTGAGAGTATGAATTTTTCTTTTAATAAAATATCTAAACTGTTAGGTGTTTAACATGTGCCCAACACTGTGCTAAATGCTTTACATATAATCCTTATAACAATCCAATGAAGCAAGTATTATTTCCATATAACATATAAAGAAACTAAGACTCTCTAAAATTAAGAACTTATCCAAGATCACAGTTAGTGAGTGACAGAGGTATAATAAAAAAACCATGTCTGACTGACTCCACAACCCACATTCTTAATCATTCCCAATGCCTAGCACATAATAGGTGTTCAGCATATTAAATAAGTGAACTGATGATACATGTGCTTTGAGGAAAAAAGGGAAAGTATCTTCATAGATTTTAAGCAACATAAGCTAAATATACGAATTGAGAGGAGGAAGTTCATGAAGGTCCAAAATATTTAAAGATAAATTTACTCATAAATTGTTTCATCGAGTCTCATTAGGTTCTATGCAATAAGACATATTAATGTATATAAAACTGCTTTTAAGTTGATAAGTCAATCCAATCCTTTCAAAAAGTTCAACATCAAACAGACTTACCTCCAAACAACTGTCGACTGCTCCCTGCCAATCTGACATCTTCAGTTTACAAGCACCAATATTCAGCATGCAGCTTAAAGCTACAGGTTGCAGCTTTGATCTATCTGCTTTCTCAATAACAGCCTTTGATCCTTCCACATATCTGGAGAACACATTTATAAAAGTAGCAAGTAATGCTAGGTAAGAATTATTACTCTGCTTCAACTATGTCAAAAAGTGTTATGTCATTTGATATAAAAAGCTCATCAAATACTAATATTAATGTTCTTAATGATCACAATCTTTTCATTGAATACTTTTTTCTTTAGGTAATTTATTTTTATTTGTTCCAACTTTTTTCCCAGAGTGTTCAAACAGGCCAATTTAAGAATAATCCCCAAATCTAAAGATAATTATGCACTGTTAAAACTCTATTTTTAAAAACCAGGTTTCTTATGTACTTTTCAATGTAATTACGTTTGGGATCAAGCTTCTCATTGTGAGAGAGGGAATGGGATGGGGAAAGGTGAAGAACCCTACCTACAGTGTTGGTTTTGAATTGTAATTTAATATAATTTCTAGCTCTGTCCAAAAGGGCTCAGAAACAATAAGCATACCTGGCCCCTGGCATTTGTTTTCTAAAGCCTTCCCCCCCACTGAAAAGGATCAGAGCACCCTGAAGAAACTGCTAATACCAGCTCTGGAAACAAGGTTAGTCAAGTATAAGATGAGCCTAGGAAGCAAGCCAAGTGAGCACAGACTAAGTAAGAGGAACATGTCAAAAGGATGTAGAAAAGGGGCTCACAGGAAAAATCTGGAACCCTCTGAGCATCAAAAAGAACGCTAATAGTGTAATAGGTTGATTTTGGGGGGAAAAACACATGTCTATACTGATACTAAAAAAAGAGTAAGAAAAGAGTTTCTTTCAAACAGTAGAATGCCAGCTAGTAACTGTAGAATGAGTGATAAAATTAGAAAAATCACAGTTCTGCAACCATCAACGTATTAACTGATTCAGGCAAGGATCTTCAGTGACGTAAATCCACTGGATAAAAGATCAGAACCTGGATATGCACACAATTTCCCAGTGTCACCTCACAGGAGTACTTACTATTTACAAAGGGGAAAAGGCACTTTTATAACAGACAGACATCTGGCTGACACCACTTTAACCAAGTGCCAAAACTCAAAACAGGCCAAACTGACATGTGCCTTCAATATGTGATTTCACAGGAAATATACATCACCTACTTAAGTTCTCTTGCCAAAATATTTAACCTAAACCTAATCTGGAGGAAGCAATCAAACAAATACAGATGGTATCCTATAAGACAACCTACTTAGACTTTACAAAATGCAGATGACTAAAAAAACTTGTAGAATAGGGACTATTAAAGTTTAGAGGAAACTAGAGACATAAGACCAAATGATAAAACAGACTCTGGAATAAGAAAACGAAACAATTGAGGAAATTTGAGTATGGATTACGTCTTAGATTAATACTACATGAATGCTATTTTGGGAGTGTTTTAATGGTACTGAAGTTATGTAGAAGAATGTCCTCATTTCTTATGAAATACTTGCTAAAATACTTAGGGGTGAAGTACCATGGAATCTAACTTCCTTTCAAAATGATTCTACAAAAACAAATACAGCAAAAGTTAAAAACTAGTGAACGAAGGTTAAGGTACATTGAGTAGTACTGATATACTATTCTTTCAACTTTTCTGTATTCTGAAATTTTTCAAAATGAGCTGGAGGCAACAAAAATGCAATTATCAATACACCTGGTTACTCTGCAAGTAATTTGCCAAAAATACAATAAACTACTTTTGAGTTTCAGTTTATAATTCAACATGCAAGTTCTTAAAAGCAATTTATTGAAAATATTTTATTACCTTAAAACTTTTGTATATTTTTTAATGGCCATCTCCCAGTTCTGGGATTTGAAAAAACTATTTCCAATGTTTTTTAAGTCTTCTGATATTAATAGTATTTTATCTACCTGTAAAAAAAGGATATAAATATGTTGCATTTTAGTAAGTACGGTGGTTTAGTGCTAGGTTCTCTCATTAAGACAGATGGACATAAAAATCTCAAAATTTTAATACTAAATATTTTTAGTAATTTAAAGTTTGATCAGAAAGTACTCACATCTTTTAAATCTATATCTGCATCCTCCGGGAAGTCTGGGTGACTGTCACCAGAACCATCTTTAGGGAATATTCCCCAGTCATCCCCTTCCTTCAATTCTCCGCATTCTGCAATAATGCACAACTGTAAAAATAATCCTAAATTGTAGAAGTGCACTACCATATTAATGATATAAAAAAAAAGGTCTGGGTTTAAAAGCTATACAGCTGCAAGTCATGTGCAACACTGTCGAAGTCCCTTCTGAAATGACAGATTGACGTGAGGAGGCTCATCTATCTGTTCTAATTACAAGAATGGCCTTTATATACAGAGGGGGCCAAAAAAATGTATACACATTTTAGGAAAGGAAAACAACTATTAAAATTGTAATACTCAATATATACCAATAACAAATGAAGAATAGAAGTCATGTGTATACATTTTTTTGGCACCTCCAGTATGTTCCAAGTAATACAATGTCACTATTTTATAAAAGTATTTTATTGATATTCAGCAGCCCAGTGTACACAAAGTAAGTTGAAAATGTTATTCTCTATATAACTTTCTTTACATAGGGCATCGCTTTCAATTTACTACTGTTTCCTTCGTACACTGAGGGACAGCCTATCTCCTGCTGGTACTGGGGGAGTTTCCAGTTCCCACTCACACCCCTGCCAACTGGGTAGGTACTGGTCATTTTGACTGACAGGCACTTAGAACATAAGATCCTTAAGTAATTTACAGAGGATGAGGAAACAGGCCAAGAAAAGTTAAATAAATCAAGACTGAACCACCAATTAAATGGCAGAATCTAGACAGGATTCTTCATTTTCTGTCCTCTTTCTAGTGTGTACTTGTATACACACTGTGACTCAAAAGTTTTTCAAGTACAGGAAGACTGAAATCACCAAACTGAAGTTGAAACAATAAAAATCTCCTTTTAACTGCCCTAATCTTTCCTTTGTAGAAAATAGTTTAAAAGAAAGTGGCAAATCCAGGCTTCTATACCAAAAGTCATCCTAACATTTTTTTTCAGCTTATAATCATCTGATCCTTTTACTTACATTTCTTGAAGACAGCAACTAAGATAATAAATGCATTTCACTATAACTTTACTTACTTTGGCTGGTTTTTCACCTTTCACTTCTACATTTTCCAGAATTCTTGCCACACCCATTCCTTTAATTACTTGGCCAAATACCACATGCTTCTCATCCAAATGAGGAGTTGGAACTGTTGTGATAAAGAACTGAGAACCATTTGTATTGCAGCCCGCATTTGCCATGCTCAGTAAGCCCTCCTTGTCATGCTGTAGAAAAATCATTAAAAGAAAACCAGGTTACAGGTACTAGTCCGAATTGTCCTTTTACTGACCATTCATATAAAACTGTGGTGGACTGTGATAGCATCTAGATCAAACAGTATAGTGTAATTTTACTTTGTATAAATTGCAACCTTTAATTCACAAAATGTGGGGTACTTAACTACTTTTTAAACTTTTAAGGAAAGTTTATAAAACCAAACAAAGTAACAGAAACAAAAGCAGAGGGAAGGGGAGGAAGGTGGTATTCTATATTGGCCATATTAAGAAAATGCTTCTACTTCATCTTTAAGATAAGGTGCTGCACTAAGGAAATCTAATAATTATACTTTGCCCCTTTTTATGATGCATGCTCTTTTTTCTGAGAAGCACTAAACAGTCTTCCCACTTTAATGGGCCTACATTATGATTCTTCCTTTACCCATCAATGCACTGGGAACAGTGATGGGTTATTCAGTTTAGACAGGACATTCAATTAGGTGCTTGCCCAATCTCAAAAGAATCCAAATATTAATGGCTTTCATCCCAGGTGAATCACTTCTTCAGAGATGCCCAAAAAAAACTATTGCATATGTACATACTGAAATCAAATTTCTACCTTGGCATCAATCTGTTCAAAGGTTCTGTGGAACCCAATTTCTTCATCTTTCCACTTTATCCTCAGGCTTTCTAAATGCATTCCTTGTTGGGCCAAGCACTGCAACTCTAACATTAGTCTTCCCACCTAAAATGCTTTTACCCCTCCAATCTGAACCTAATTCAGCTTTCAAGGTCACCAAGTTTGGAGAAGGCAAGAACTATGTGTCCTTTTAATCGGCCTCCTTTCTTCTACTCAACACTATCATCACATAATCTTAGTTTTCATCCGTTTGGTAGCTTCCCTTTTTGCTTTCCAAAAGTTTGGTGCTTTTCCCACAGTATTAAATAGAAATTAACTTTTATTTCTTCAGTCTCCTACTGCCTTTGTCTTTCCTCCTTCACATCCCTCTTTCAAACTGGCATCCATATTTTAGTTTCTGTCTAGCCAAATCTCAGCCACCTTGCAAGGCCCACTGTGCCCAACTTAAGTACCCATTCCTCCTCAATGTCTTATAATTTGGATTATATAAATCATACCTTTCTTCTATAGTATATAAAATCTCACTTCAGCATTTATTTGTGTATTATTCTCCAATTCTGTGTGTTTTAATCTTGTCTTCCTGGTAAGGTTGTCAATTCCTTGTCATCAAGGCCTTTCATTTTTATAAAAACTAAACACCTAGTTGCAGTTAGTTAACACTGCTTGAAAGACTGAATTTTCTTTTCAAGTTTTCCTGATTACCTTGCTCATATTCCTCATTTCCAAAGATACCACTTTACTTTTGTACTTACTTGTCCATTCTTAAAACTTGAATGATGCAATACATCCCGATTACATCTTGGGACAATGAAGGTAAGAAGGCACAGGCAGCACTCCTGTCCTTTAGGAGCTTGGACACTAACCATATCCTCTAGTTTGCAAATCCCCTGACATCCTGGATATTAGCAATGGTTTTGTTGCTCTTCAAATTCAAGCATAAAGATGCACAAGTTACCATCCTTCCAACATGAGAACATTTTTCCTGGAAACAATTTTGCCATATGGTGGCCACACTTAAAAACTTATTGGCATTACTGAAGTATGTAAACCTGGATCATACTAATATAACTATAGTATTTTTGCCAAATAAAATCATTACTGAATGAAATTTGTCCATATCAAAGATGCATATTTACAAATATACCTTTTACAAAAAAAAAAAAAATCTAAGCATTTATTGGTATCAACAAGTATGCACACATAACATCCTATATTATAATAAACATGCATTTTTGTCTACTTTACCTTGTAATAGAAATTTTCATCTTCAAATTTTTCACCATAAATACTTTCTCCACCTGTCCCATTCTGATTTGAGAAGTCTCCACCCTGAATCATAAATTTCTTAATAACTACAAAAAAGGAAAATAGCTATGAGAAACTAAGATACGGATGGCTTCGGCAGTGTTAACTAATGAATATGTGATTACGGATGGCTTCGGCAATGTTAACTAATGAATATGTGATAATAAAGACAACTTTCTAAAACACGACTCCAGTCATGTCACTCTGTCTTTCCGCACCACTTGACTCTTTCAAGACTTTTCACAGAGTCCAAACAGCTTTTACTGCCTGATACCCCACTAACACTCATGGAACTAGTTCAAATGGCACCTCTCCAATAAAGCTCTTCCCCAAAGTTGGATCTCCTAATTTTTCTCCCTCAGTAAAATATATTTTATAACATAAATCACAATGATCTCTTTTTTTCAGCAAACAGTTAAGTACAGCAACTCCTTTTTTCATCCTTGTTACTACGTGCATGGCCGGGCACATGTTAGTCACTCAATAATGTCTTCTGAATAAAAACCAATTACTCCCAGTAGCCTTATTATACCGTAATGGAAGTACTTCAGCAAATATAATCGCTTGGTGTCAGAGTGGAATATTATCCCCATGTTCAGAGATTCTCTATAACTCAAAGGACTGAGCATTTGGTTGTATTACAGTGACATAGTCAGGATACAGCTGGATTAAAAAAAAAAAAAGATACAGGAGAGAGTCTGGAAGAATCCATGTGCTTCCTTATGCTCTTGCCCTCCCATGAAAGGTCACATTCTTCCCCCAGCAAAGAAAATGCAGCAAAATGTGTACAATGTTTCTGCCCAGGAAAGCCCACCAGAGACTCAGCACCCAAGGTTTTTGGAGGTATGATCATGTAAGCACTCTCTGCCTAGCATGTACCAAAATTCCAGACTCCCAAAAGGAAAGCAGGTGTTCGGCATAAATCAGATTATTTGTATTAACAGTCTAGGCATAGTAAACCACCTTGATGATTTAGGGAATGGTTCAAGTGCAGAGTTCCCAGGTTCCAGCCAATGGCTACCCTTGCTAGCAGACCTTTTCAAGGACTGCTATGTTAACTCTTTTCTGCATATACTGTATTAGCATATTTTGGTATTTTACTAAACATGAAAGTAAATCAACAGTTTAAATATCTTAAAACCAGTGTTAATTTCTTAAGTTTTTTAAATGTAATTATTCATATTATAGTTTGTTTATTAAATATTTATTGAGTGCCTATTCAATAACTTCTAGATGCTGAGGACAAAATGAGAAGATACAGTTCCTGAATTCATGGAGCCTACAGTCTGTTGGGGGAAACCATTAAATAATCACTAAATAAAAGTATGATTAAAAAGTGATAAGCAGTGTAAAATGTCATCTTTTAATTATATATCACACCAAATATCTAAGACACTGAATCTTTCAATTGGCTCCAGCCTTCCCAGGCAATCTTGCCCAAGTAGGTCTAACTTTTTTCTCACGAGGCAGTCAAGCTATCCAATGTGTGCTTATGTATCATGGCCGCACCCTTTTCTCTCAATCTGATTACACTGAAGAGTTAAGAGGATTGGTGAAGCTAGTTTAGTCTATTTCTCTATTAATAAACCTTAGTTAGTACCCTCCTATAACTGATTCTATCATACACAGCCCAACCTTGATGAAATTGAGCTATTGCCTCAGATGTCAAAGCGTCCTGTTGGAAACTAACAGTGATTTTTAACCTTCACCCTCATAGTGTTTTCTTCCCAAACTTCTATAAAATAGGATTTGATTATAAGAAGAAACAGATTCAGAAAATTTACACATACTTCGATGAAACGGGCATCCTTTGAAATGGAGAGGTTTCCCAGTGGTGGGTCCAATGCCTTTTTCTCCTGTACACAATGCACGAAAATTTTCTGCAGTTTTGGGTACAATATCTGCAAACAATTCTAAAACAATTCGGCCAACTAAAAGAAAAAACAATGAAATAGTGTCAGTATGCAAAACAACAAAATAAGCAAATGATAAAAGGACAGTTAGTAAAAGTATGGTGACTAAGCTCTCTTTTTTCCAAGTTCTTTGTCATTTTTCTAGTATTCAGATTTAGTCTGGATAATGTTAAGCAACATACATCTAGATGAATTTGAAACGATTATTTTTCCACACCTTACAACAGATCATTGATACAGTAGCCAAAAAATTAGCATATAAGAGCCACCGTGAAGTACAAATGGTTTTAAATTCTGAGTAATTTTTTGGACAGGTACTCAGAAATACCAATCACCAAAAAACCAATAAGAGAACATTAAACATCCTTTAAGTGGTCAGGTGGGCATAGTTTTAAGTATAGCTGTAGCCTTAGTGCTCTGTGGAACCTGCCTGGTGCAGCTGCTTAAGCAAAAGCTGAAAAAGTTCCCTTGCTAGATAACTCCTAAGGCAGGTAAAAATAGACCTGGAACTAGTTTCAAAACGTGTGTGTGTTGGTCTGTCTCTCTCTCCATTCGATCTACGGGGTCTCTGAATCTTGATGTATCCGTTTGTATATACACTGCCTGGCCAGCAATTCTAACGTATTCAGAATAAGAGCAATTCAGTTACAAAGCAATATGCTAATATTCCACAAGCTTTTAGGAGCTTCTGAGCGAGCTGCTAACGTAGCCTAGGCAACCACATTGCTACACCAAACTCATTTTCCCCAATGCCAAAACAGAAAACGTTCACCAATCTGAGTGGACCTCTAAGTTAAGAGAACCAGTAATAAGGAAAAGGCAACAAGCAAAAGTCACTTTAATTTATAAATAACCTAACAATTGCTGATCTAGGTCGCGTGGCAAAAGACATGGCGTGATCGGAGCCCAACTGACGTACATCCCATGGGCTTCCTGACTGGTAAACATAATCTTATTTTATGCCAACCTGATGGTACAAGGTGGCGGGGAGGTGCAACCAAATCAAGAGACTAACCTAAAAGTCGCCACAATCCCTGAAACAGAAATTTCCAGAAACTTCCGCACGATTGATGGCAATGTACAGGGACGTTGGCTCGACCCAACGCTAAATGCCCGGGTTTCTTCCAGCGGTCCAGTCTGAGCAGCCATCCCCTCCGCCCCCCAGAGCATTCCCCCGCCCCGAACCCCACCTTACCCGTGGAGTCCCCCAAATCTGGGGAAGCCCAGCCTCATCGGGGTCATTCCACGAATATCAGACCCTGCTCACCTCGCTCGCCTCCGATGTCCACGTCAAAGAAGACTCGGGGGTTACTGGAGTTCGAGGGCTTAGTTTGGGGTGACGGATGCGACATTTTGACTTGCAGACGCGTTTGGAAGTGGACTCAGCACCTCGTGGCTGCCCAGCAGCTGAATCCCGAACGGCTCTCTCGGCGAAGACCTAATGGCGGCGCTGACGAGCCACTTCCGGCGTAAAGTCCGTGAGCCGCAGCCCGACTTCCGGCACCGCCTCCTCCCCGCGGTTCCCCGCGCTGGATTCCCCATAAGCCAACGGCCGTGAGTTCTGTGCAGGTTTTCCCCCTTTTCTCGTTCACTGAAGTTGCAGCCTCGATTGTTTTCATTCTTTTCGCTTGTGCTTCATCGCTTTTCCTACCGTCGTTGTGTAGAAGGGCTTTGGAGACAGACATCCCATTCCAGCCTCCGGTCTGCCACTAACTGGTATTTGCTTCTCTGAACCTCACGTTGCTTGTCTGGAAAACGGGAATGAAAATGCTTACCTCGGAAGGTCGTTTTAAGGTTTAAAGAAGTAAATCACCTAGCCCTGTGCTTGACACAGCCTGGTGGTAGCTAATCAGTTGTTGCCATGTTGTCACAATTTTATCTTCACATTCACAGTATTAGTGATAGAGGTTAAGCTAAAGGCTCCAGACAGCTGAAGCTGCGAGTCCAGAAGCGAGCACAGTTTTGATTCCTGATGAAACTGCATTATTGTAGTCCACTTTTGCCTTAGGGATTTGTGTAAATATTTAACCTATTTTAAGACTCACCTCTTGAGAGAGCCTGATTTTGAAGAGACGTGGCATGTTCCTTAGCATTTTGTAATATTCTAATTGTTTATTCAGTTATTTAGTTCATCTCTCCTCCCATTAGAATTAAACTCCATGAGGACAAGAATTTTGTTTTTTTAATTGCTCTATCCCAGCACTTAGGTCTGGCACATAGGTGCTCAATAAGTTTTTTTGTGTTTTTTTTTTTAAGATTTTATTGGGGGATTGGGGGAGAGGAACAGACAAGTTGCTGTCCTTTTGTTCTTCCGTCTAGTTGTGGAGGACGTAGCTTCACTGGCCCATGTTGGCACCATCATTGTGCTCTTCCTGAGGCAGATGGGTCGCCAGCCGTTGGAGGGCCGCTCATGGCAGCCCACTGCAGCATACAGCATCTCCTGCGACTCACAGCATCCCAGCTCCAGGTTGAACTGTTGTTCACCGTCTTAGCTGTAGAGGGCACAGCGTCACTGACCCGCATGTGGGATCTGAACCGGGGTCCTGATGCTCAGAGCTGGCTTCTCAAGCCAACTCCTAACCAGTGTCACTCAGCTGGACCTCAATAAGTATTTTTGGATGAATGAATGAGTTATAGAGAATGCTAATAGCCTTGAGACTATATTTATGAGACTGTTAACAAGAAGCTTCATTTCCTTTTGTCTTTTATTTATAAAATTTGAGATTATCGGCTTTTCATGTTTATCCTTTCAAAGTCCAACACATTAAAATTAATGTAAATGTTAATCTCTTATGACTTGATGTCCTTCAATTCTTTGGTGTTTATTTGTTGTAATTCCCTGCAGATCTGGGATAGCTCAGCACATAACTTGTGTGTCGCTTGATAAATATGAGTCAAAATAAATCTTTCTCCAACCCAGTCTCATTTCCAGGCTGCAAACTGGTAACTTACGCTTTGTCTCACAAATATCAAATGATAAATTCATATTAAATTTTATATTCTAATCTACTAGCTTAAAAATCAACCTTTAGGTTATTATTCCAAGAACTGTCACTTTTACACCATAACCTCCTAACCACATTACCATGATGAGTATCATTATTATTAACTAGGCAGCATAGTTAATCACTTCCACTCTTCCATAAGACTTCTGAGTTTCAAATTCAGTCTCTAAAAGACACTAACTTGTGACTTTGGACAAGTTACTTAGCTTTTCTGTGCCTCAGTCTCCTCATCTGTAAATTAGGATACTACACATGTCTTAAGGTTTTTTTGTGTGTGTGTGTTTTTTTCTTTTTCCCACCCCCCCTTAAGATTTTTATAAGGATTAAATGAAGAATTATTTAGGGCCGGCCGAGTGGCGCGTTGGTTAAGAGCTGGCTTGGGATGCCAGCTCTGAGCAGCAGGGCCTCGGTTTTGTTCCCACATATGAGGGCCAGTGACACTGCCCTCTACAGCTAAGATGATAAACAACAGCTCAACCTGGAGCTGGGCTGCTGTGGGTCGCCGGCGATGGGTAGGCTGCAGCCCCTGTTGCAGTGGGTTGCCATAAGCTACCATGTGTAGCCAGCAGCCAGCAGCCACCATCAGCGGCCGTCCAGAGGCCCGCGACTGATCTGCCTCGCCTGGAAAGAGCGCAATGATGGTGCCAGCTTGGGCCAGTGAAGCAACATCCTCCACAACTAGACTGAAGAACAAAAAACAACAGCAACTTGTCCCCCTTCCCCTGATTCCCCAGCGCTGTTCCCCTCCCCCAATTCCCCAATAAAATCTTAAAAAAAAAAAAAGAATTATTTAGATGTTTTAGTATCTGACATGTAGTAGGCACAACATCAGTGTAAGCAATTATTATTCATACATAGCTAATACTTTATTATACTAATTACTACTATCAACATTTCAAAATGAAAGTTAAAACTGGAAAGGTGCATCTGCATTCTCAGAAAATATAACGTGATTCTCCCTGTTATGCAGGTTTCTAGGTGTAAAAGACTAAATGTTATTCTCACTGTGTCTAGATTTTTCACAGTACTGTAACACCTTTATATAAACTGTCATATTCCTAGAACCAACCTGAATAACAGAATCATACCTTTCAAAACCACTCTAGAACTGATCTCTGGTGAAAAGATGAATTCTTCTCCTGGAAGACAACCTATCCCATTGTCAGTCAGCTTACTTAAAACAAGGCTTCTGAGTTCTGAGGTCTTGCCTGTGTGTGAAGAGCAGAGCCAAGTACTGTTTCTTAGGACTCAGGACACAATGTCATCTGGATAGAGGAAGGAATATTTGCTCTGAGAGCCCTGTTGTTATTTTTGTCTGTTCCTTGTAAGTGTGGTGGAATAATACTAACAGATTGCCTCCCACACCCAATATTCTCTTCTCTCAATCTGTTTGCCCATCACTCAACCCCAAAAAGCACCTAGGCATTCTGTGTTCATTGTTTAAGAGAAAGATATGACTGCAAAAAAAGCGAGAGAAAGAAAGGAGGCTCTTCCTGGTTTTGGTGTTGCGAAAGGCTTGGCTGTACAAGAACAAAAAAGACTCCTAGCACAGCAAGAGATTTGGACAAAACATCTTTTGTAAGAGCGTAGCTTTCCAGTGGCAGAAAAAATGAAACGAAAACACGTCAGAATGGAAAAGCAACCTTCAGGCTCTGCCTGCTAAACTTATGACTATCTAAGGATAACTGTAAGTTTTCTGATCTGGAACATTGAACCTATGGGAGACAGCAGAGGCCACCAGGGGACAGTAGAATCTCTTGTCACCAGCAGAAATCATCTTACAGGATGGAAATCGTACAGTGGACTTTGTGCCTGAGGACTCCCAAAATGACAAGATTCTTCTTCTAGGAGCTAGAAGCAATATGACAAAATATATTGATTATCAGTTTAGAATAACACCAGGTAAGAGAGGATGTATGTGTGTTCCTTTTCTGAGCAGTAATCTTAAGATCAATTTGAACTGTTTAGTTGCAAAAGGTGTATTTATCTGATAGAGCAAAGTACAATGATTTGAACCAACAAAACCATTTTTTAAATCCTTAGTATTCCTTCCCTCCAAAGAAAAACATTTACATTGATCTAAATTGGCTCCCTTAAAATAGATTTTATGAGCATCACAAACAAAAATAACTAGCACTCATTGTTCATTGTTATGTGCCAGGCTCTGTGTTAAGTGCTTTATATACTTGATGTTATTTAATCCTCAAAGTAACTGTGACATAGGTAATCTTATTACCCTATTTTACTTATCAGACAAATAAGTGCTAGAGAGATTTGGAAAGTTGCCTGATGAGATTCCAAAGCCATTTCACAATTAGAAAGATAGAACCTGACAATCCACCTTTGAAACTATAAGGTTTAAATATTGTATAAGAAAGCACCATGACATATAGAGGACCCTTGAGCTCCTCATGACATTAACACTGGATTTGTTTTATCCTTACGTAACTTGGCTTTGACCTGGCATCATAAAACAGATTAGGCTTCTATACCTTTTGTAAGCTATTCTGTATCTATAGAATGCGAACCAAGGCAAATAAAACATTTTTACATTGAAAATGAAAATCATAATAAAATTTTCTCCTAGTCACTTTGCACAGAGGTTAGAGAGTTGGTGCCAATCTTTGGCATCTCCATGAATTGCCCTAATATGGGGCAGAGATTGAAGGCAAAAGAAACTAATAGATATGTAAGTAGCACACCCTGGTGACTGACAGGAGGGTTACACTAAGTAAGAGAGAGAGGGTTTTTTAAGCCCAATTGATTGATAGAGACTTCGAGACATGTTGAGGACAAACCAATGTAGAATTTTTAGCATGGTTAGCATTAAAAGATTTGCATTTTAAAAAGACTATTCTGGTTCTAGCATGGAGAACAAAATCAAAGGGAGCCACAATGAATGTGAGGGCGGCTAGCCAGTTACTAGTGGTAACAGATGACTCTAGCTTGTGCTAAAGTGATGATAGTAAAGATGGATAAAAACCAATGAATGAGAAAGGCATATGGAGAGGGTGTATAAAACCAACAGTTCAAGTAGTGGATTGGATATGGGATGTGTCAGAAAGAAGAATGGATGAAGGGTGACACCTGGCTTCCTGGGATACACAGTTGGATGGATGCTGAGGCTATTTAGTGAGGTGGGGAACACGGGAAGAAGATAATATTTCAGTGGAATATCATAAATTTGGTCTTGGACACACTGAGTTTGAGGTACCTATGAGACATTCAAGTAGAAATGTTGAGAAGTTAACTGGATATATAATAGGAGAAGTCTAAGATTGAGATAGACATTTAGGTGTTATTAGTATACACATGATAATTTAATGGGGACAGCAGAGGCCCCCAGGGAACAGTAGAGTCTCTGTCGCCAGCAGAAGGTGTGATTGCTGGGGGAGGAGGGTAGAGGGTGAGTAGAGCAGAGGTTCTAGGACAGAACCTTGAGGAACTGCAATATTTAAAGGCCAAGCAGAGAAGGATGTGTCTGCTAATGGAGGCAGAGAAGAAGAGTAGAAAGTCAAACCGGGAAGAGAACATAGTATCAGGAATCCACAGAAAGAATGTTTCAAGGAGAATGAAAAACAGGTTGACTGTTAAACCTGGGAGGTTAAGTAAAAAGAGGAAACATCCACTGAATTTGTGACATGGAGGTCTTTGGTGACTTTGCTGAGATAATAATAATCAATGGTATTATATCTATAAGGGAATAATTTGGGATAATTAATGTCAAATTCATAGTTTTAGCATTTATTCCCAAAATTAACATTATTTTAATGTCCTTAAACTTATTGAAAATGATAAGCACAATATAGAGTTCCTGTAAACATGTAAATGTCTTTGGAAAAAAGAATTTATTTTCATGGCAAAATCCAGTTCCTTTGGCAGAATGATTTGTAGGAATTAAAAGTAAAAAAACTAACATTACTGAATACCTACTGTGTGCCAGATGCTTTCACATATCTTGTAAGTATCTTCTGTATCCTAATGTCAATGTCAGCTATTCTAGATAAATACTGATAACTGGTGGCAATAGTTTGAAGTTCAAAAATGTGAGTTGGCACATAAAGCTCCTGTTTTCTGTATCACAACCCACCAAAGTTGGTATGTCCAAAACTGAATTCTCATCTCAAGTCCCCACACTCAAATTACACCCTCCTCTTACTTTCTGTATTTTTTTTTAAAGGTATCATGGACTAGAAATATTTAAGATCTCGCTCAGGAGAAAGCATCTGCCACGCAGTAAGTACTCAGTGATGTTCATTGTCACAATTCGTCAATTCTCCTGTGAGGCCTCTCAAATGCACCTCCCTCCTATTCAGGAGCTTTTGTTCTTAAATTAAATAGTCACCAATGGGTCTGCCATCTCTAGTTTTCCCCTAATTTATAAGAAGGACATTAAATACCATGATGGATGGCATTCCTGATAATTCCAAAAACACAGAATGTACTACTCTCCAAGATCTTTTCTTGTATTAACCCTCAAAAATGAACATATCGTTAAGTCATTTTTACAGGTGGCCAGAATAGTGTCTGCCTAGGTGTATAGATTTCTAAAATTCAGATTTGAAGAATGGACATGTTTAGTGAAGCCACAGGGTTTAATGGTTATTATGTTCCTTATGCAATGCCTGCTGATTTTTTACATGTTACCAGCTAAGCTTTTAAGTCTGTATTGTAGCTACATCATTGTTTAGTGACAATGTGAAATGAAGGATTTCTGTGCTATCAATTGAAGATTAATTTAAGTGCCCTGGATACCAGACCAGTGGGCAGTAAAGAAATTTTGTATTTTTGCCTGCAGAATGGAATATCTCACCTCGCTAAGAAGGAAGGTTTCAGACAGGGTTATGACTTTTCTCAAATTGCAACAATGAATCTATTTAAATCCTGGGACTCTGTTGAGAGCCCCAGAAATCTGTACAAAGTTCCAAAAAAGTCAACCTTGGCTATAAAAATGGGAGGGTGGTGCTTTGATCCCATTTCAGAGGAGAAAACTGGCTTAGGCTAAAGAACGTACCCCACGGCCAAATTGTCAGAGCTGTTCTTGCTTTTATTGCAGACCATAAAATATGCCCCCTAGGTCACAAAAAACACTGCTCTATTCGTCTACCTGGATGTTTGGGAACAACTGCCAATAACAGCTGTGTTTTTGTCATTAGTGACGTGAGTTGTTGCTTTTCAGAAAAATTAGCCAACAGATTCAGTTGATTCTTGAACATTCCCTTAAAAGTGATCATTGGACCATGCTGTTTGAAGGAGGCTGGCTGTGTGTCCAGATCATAAAAAAATAACAAATCTTTCAAGCTTAAAAATGGAGAATTTAGATTGCAATGATTGATTACACAATTAAATTGGATTTTGATCTAGGAAAACAGAATTCCTGTGTATTCAGATTCTTGAGACATGCCAGATATGGACTCTATTCATTTTATTTAGTTTTATGTTTAATGAACTCTGTACACATAACAAAGCGATAATATTTGCTGAAGTACTTCCATTAGTAGTATAACATCTCCTGGGAAGAACCGGTCCTTATTCTGCAGACATTACTGAGTACCTAATACATGCCAGGCCTGGCACATAGTTATAAAGGATGAAAAATAGAATTTCTGTTTTTAAGGAGTTCACTGTTTGCTAAAAGAGACAGGTCATTGTGATATATGTATAAATATGGAGGTAGACTCAAGACACTGGGAAAAAAGTGGGGAGATCTGACTTTGGAGGTCTCTAACAATTTTACAGAACAGATACCGTTTGATCCAAGTCTTCTTAAATTCTGGAGACCACTTTTCTAAACTAGAGATTAGCGTATAGAAGAACACATGTTAATGATATATCATGTCTAAGAAATTAAAATGTAAAACCACAGAAAAGGGAGAAGCCATTATTACCAGTCTGGGGGAGAACAAGATGGAATGTGAATTGTAGAGTATCTGATAAGAGTGAGAAACCTTGGGCCGGCCAAGTGGCTCAGTACTTAAGAAGAGTTAGTTTAAGAATGCGAGCTCTGAGCAACAGGGCCGCCAGCTTGATTCCCACATAGGCCCGTGATACTGCGCCCGAGCTGAGCTGCCGCTGAGCAGCCAACAAGGTGGCAGGATCACTCAGCTGGTGAGAGCATGTGCTCCTAACAAGACTGCCTGTTCGATGGTGGGCTATGCCCACCTGCAACTAAGACTGAACTAAGTAAGCACCTTGAGCTGAGCTGCCGCCCAGATGGCTCAGTGGATAGAGCTTGTGCTCTTAACAACAAGGCTGCTGGTTCGACTCCCACATGGGATGGTGGCTACGCCCACCCGCAACTAAGATTGAACACAGCACCTTGAGCTTAGGAGCCACGAGCTGCCAATGGGCAGCCAGATGGCAACTAGTGCTCTCAACAACTAAGATTGAAGAACAACGACTTGGCTGGTCCCCTTCCCCAATTTCCTAACACTGTTCCCCTCCTCCAATTCCCCAATGTTTTAAAAAAAAGAGATACCTAGATGCATAGTTTATTGAGAAAAAATGCTTACACAGCTTGATAGTCTAAATATGTATGTCAAATAGCAAAAGAACTCTCCATTTATTCTCAGTTCATCCAAATTTACTCAAAACTCAGAACTATAAGCAAAGCTCAGCTATACATAAATAAATACTTCTAAAGTATGTTCAATATTTTCATTCCTTCTTCAAAATATAGTCATGTTTGAGAGGAGCTTAAATGACACTTGTTATCTACCAAAAACAATTAATCAAAGACTAACTCATGAGAAATTCTCATGTGTATATGGAAAACTTTTCCTTCTCGTCATGTTGTTTGCATAATTAGATTTTTTTAATTACCAGATATTTTAATACTTTATGAGAAATGTAAATGGTAATGGACCCAGATTGTAGGTCTTCATGGGCCAAAATAAATGACTTTATAATTTATAGTAAGAACAATTTTATTGTTTAAAATTACTTATATGTTATAAAATTTGTAGTAATTAGATTTTTAAATAGCGGATTTAAAAAAATTCTCTGGATATCTTTATTTTAATGAAAAATAATCAGTTATGTTGAAATTTTAAATAAGCGCTAATATATATTGCATGCTTACTAGGTGTCATGAGTGTTCTGTAAACTTTATATGGATTTATTTTGGAAAAATAAGTTACACTTTCACAAAGAATAATACAAAAGCAAAAAGGATTTATAGTAAAAAGTTTCCTGGCCACTTAGGAAATTCTTAGAAAATTTCCACCAGGCAGTTTCAGCTTTAGAGGAAATCAGTGTTGCCATTTTCTTGAGTGGTTTTTTTTTTTAAAGCATTTCTGTGATTATACAAGCAAATATGTATATGTGTTATGTACTCTCCATCCCCGTTTTTTACAGATGTCCTACACTTGGCTTCTTCTGAGTAACAATGTATCTTGGTAACATCCCATTTAATAACATAAATGTTTTCTTGTTCTTTACCACAGCATGGTGTTTGATAGCATGAGTACATCAAACCAGCCCATTATACGTGGAAATTTAGGTTGTTTCCACTCTTTTCTTTCCATGGTGGTACTATAATAAATACCTGCATACAGTTATCATTTTGTTCACTTACAAGTACATCTGTTTGGTAAATTCCAGCTAGGGGAATTGCTAGTTAAAGGTATGTACTCTTGTAATTTTGTAATTTTGGTAGAAATTGCCAAGCTGTTTTATGTGGTGGTTGTACTAACTTACACTGTCTCCACCATACTCTCACCTCCAACTGTATTATTAAACTTTTGATCTTTGCCAATAGAATGGGGGAAAATGCCTTATTTAGGCTTCAAATGGGTTTTCTTATTAATCCCTGTAACAGTAAGTGCTATTGTTATCATTTTATGTATAAGGAAGTTAAAGTTTATAGAAATTAGATGACTTGCTCAAAGTTACTCAGATAAAAGGTGGAAGAATCAAGATTAAACTCCACCCTGTCTGCATTTTGAACAAAACCCCTAACGATTGTGTCATACAGTATTTCCATTAAGGAACACAGCCAAATAACCTTAAAACTGAAATTATATTGGTCATAATTATTTTTGACAATTCAGAACTTAATTCAAAAGGTATAGCAGACTTTGCAGTATCTTAATGTCAGCATTATTAATATAATTTCACTGAACAACAGATGTGTGTCCTAGTTTAAAAAGCATCCTAGTAGATAGTGCCAGGTGAACCAGCTTTAATGGTCTCATATAACATCACCATCTCTGAAAAGTTTCATCCCATCACCAAAGCTTTGGCCCTCGTAATCCATACCCAGTGGCCTGGTTTCACAGCTAATTGAGCTCTGAGGGGTGAACTTACACTAACTGAAATAAAACTTCACTAAGCCTGGAATGCAGAGGTCACAATAACATGCGAAATCTAAAAGATAACATGAGGATTACAAAGGCACTTTTCTTCTCTCTGGTTCAGAAGATTTGTGAATATGAATTTCTGGTCTTCCTCACATGTTGATGGACTAAGTCCGCAAAACAAACAACCAAAAACCATCTGACTGTTCCCTGCCGCCTTTGTCATTATTGGAGAGAATGTGCGTGGGCTGAAGGAACTAACCCTATGAGAATCATGTGCTCACACCATTTCAAGCTACAAGTTGAAGGCATTATGTGTGCATTTTCTGGGTGTGGGCTTTCAGCATGTTACAGGTTCGACTTGTTTGCAGCTCTCAGTGGCATGTTTGAGGCCCCTGCCAGCCAGGAGATGTTTCACAAAAAGAAAACACTGTGACCTCAACCTAAGCTCACACCCATTAAAGTCTGCCCAAGAATCTCCTGGGTGGCACTTCACGTTAATAGAAAAAACATGGAGCATTTGATAAATGGTGTTGGAACAAATGGGTGGCCACCTGGAAAAACGATAAAGTTGGGAGTATGCCTCACATCTTGTACCAAAATGAATTTCAGATGGATAAAAGATTTAAATGTTAAAGAAAAAGGAGGTATGATTTAAAAAAATTTATCTCAGGTGAGAGAAGCCTTATATAGCATGACACAAATAGTCAGAATCCATAAAAGGAAATATCAATGAGTTAATAAGACTTGCAAATTTTAAAAATTCTTTATAGGAAAACCCACCATAAATAAAGTCAGACAAATGCCAAACTGGGAAATTTTTATTCCAACTCATATCACAGACCAAGTACTCATTTCCACAATGAACAAAGAGTTCCTTCAAATAAATAAGAAAAAGACCAACCTCTTTAGAGAAATGGACAAAGGATGTGTACTTACAGTTTTCAGAAATGGAAATACAAATGACCTTAAACTGATGTTCAAACTCCCTCAAAAAAAAAAGACATGCACATTAAAAATACACTGTCAAAAATTCAAGTTATTACTAGCCTCAATTTGCCAGGCTATGGGGGAAAATTGTATATTCATACATTATTGGTGAAAATAATTTGGTAACGTTTTCATTTTTATCAAAAACATGCTTTTGCACTTTGACCTATCAATTCTACTTCTAGGGGAGTGTAGTCTTAAAGATGGGGGTCAGGAAAGGAGTCACTGAAATGGCAAGACCTGAAGGAGGGCAAAGAGTGAGCTGTGCCGATACTGTGGGAAGAACATCTCAGGCAGAACACCAGACACTAAGGTGAGTGGAAAGAGCACAGGCATGTGATAGAAACAGCAAGAGGGCCAGTGTGGCCAGAGTGGAGTAAGTAAGGGGGTGGATATTGGGAGATTATCAGAAAAGTATTGGTGGAGCAGGACCTGGAGGGTCTTATAGGTCATTCTAGGACTTCAGCTTTGACTAGAAGGTAGAATTGGGAAATCCCTGGGGTATTTTGAGCAGAGGACTGACCCGACGTGACCTACATTTTTAAAAGATCACTTTATCTGCTGCGATAAGAACAAAGGAGTGGATCAGAGAGCAGTAAGGAGGCCGTGGTAGGAGTCAAGAGATGCCAATAGACTGACTCAAGGTGACAACTGTAGGGGTGGTGGTAAGTGACCAGGTTATGGTATATTTTGAAGGTAGAATCTATTTGGGGGTATAAATTCTATAGAGTTTATAGATTCTGTTCAGGGTAGGAGAAAGAGTTTAGAATGTTCTAAGATTTTTTTTTTTTTTAACCTGAAAAGCTGGAAAGATGGAGTTGTCATCAATTGAGATATAGAAGTCTAACCGAAGAGCAGTTTGGAAAAATGTGAGGTGTCAAAATTATGGACATGATCAAATTGAGATGCCTGTGAGAGCCTCAAATGGATATACCAAATAGACATTTGGTTATATGAATTTGGATTTCTTGGGAGAAATCCAGGCAGAAGCTATACATTAGGAAGTGAGCAAGTGTAAGATGGTAATCATAAAGTCTGAGAACTGGATCAGATCACCAGTGGAATTAGTGCAGATAAAGAAGAAAACCAAGAAGTTACCCTACAGCACTCCATCATTTAGAGGCAGGAATGATAAAGGAGAACCAGCAGAGGGGACCGAGAAGGTGCAACCAGCAAGGTAAAAGTGAAACCACAAAAGCGTGGTATCCTGGAAGCTCTTAAATAAAGCAAATGCACCAAGAAGGATGAAGCGATGATCAAATACTGCTGATGGATCAAGTGAGAAAGATGCGGGCTGAGGATGGGCCATTCAATTGAGCATTAATGAACTTGACAACACACACACGGTGTGTTCATGACTCAAGTGGATTCAAGAGAGCAGAGAATCAAGCCTCAAGATGTAACTACCAATTTCCAGGAACTATAGGCGAGAGAGGAACATGGTAGACAAAACCGTGAGGATGCAAGCAGCCAGATCCAGAATGCGGGGACGTCTACCAAAAAATCACCTTAGGACAACAACCACCACAACAACATATCAATGGCACGAGAAAAGTGGGGAGGGAAACTGCTAGAGATGAAAAAAGACTTAGGGACATACCACCCAAATACAATGTGTTTAGAGCCTGATTTGAGCAAATCTATTAGAAAAAGATGTTTTAGAGATAATCTAGGAAATTTAAACCCTGATTATGTATTTAGATTTGTTGGATAGAATATTGGTGTTATATTTGTCATTCTTTACAGTCATTATGTTAGAGATAAATCCTGGAGTATTTTCAGGTGAAATGATGTGAAGTCTGGGATTTGCTTTAAAATACTCCAGAAGAGGTAGGGGAAAGGGACTGATGAAATACGATTGACAAAATGTTTACAACTGTTACCTTACGAAGTGATCACCCCCATTTAACAAGTTTGTAATTGTTGAAACTGGGTAATGATATATGGAGGTTCATTATACTGTGTCTCTACTGTTGTGTCTGCTTGAAATTCTTCAAAGTTTTTTACATAATACAAAAGTTTGTTTCAATAAATATATATCTTTTAGGCTTTTTGCTATAAACAGGAACAGAGATGAAGGGATAGCTGGAAGGGAAGGCAGCTTGAAATTGTTTTTTAAATTTTTCAAGGTGGCAAAAATAAAGGCATATTTGTATGTTCTGGGAAAGATGGAGTAGAGAGAGAAAATTTGACAATGCAGAGAAGGGAGAATCATTGGAGCCAAGTCTGAATAAGCAAGAAGGTATGAGACCTAGTGCAAACATGGAATAGAAGTACAGACGGTTTACCCATAGTAATAGGAGGCGGAGCAAGACAAAAGGGGGGCACAGATGTGAGAAGATAGGGAGACGAGGAGATAGGAGCTTGTTGAAGTTCTCTTCTGAAACCTTCAGTTTCCTCAATGAAACAGAATGAAGGGTTATCAGGTAAGAGTGAGGATGGGGGCAAAATGTTGGAGGTGTGAGTGAGAAAGGAGTAGAATAGTATGCCTACGAGGGTGGGAGAGAGTGTATCGGGGAGATAGGGTGTGATTGCCAGGCAGCATTGAAAGGGAGCCTGATCAGCAAGGGTTTTTCTCTGGCACATTCCTTGAATTAGTGCAGGAGAGGTGGAGTTTCTACCAGGGCTGTGGTTTTGCCAGGTGAGAATTAGGAAGTGAGAGAGGACCAAGCAGTTGAGAGCTGTATCATACAAAGTAGAGCTAGATTGCTGTCACAAAGCAACCCAACATTAATCCTATGACTTAAAGCAGATTTTATTTCGATTTTAAGCAACAGGCAGAAGTGACCATTCCAGGCCATTGGGTCTCAGCTTCAAATGGTCAATTTAGGGACCGAAGGGGCTTTCTGTCTTGCTTGTCTTTCAAGAGAAATCCTGAGGCTTTCTTCTCACCTAAATCATAGAAACTGGGTAGCAGGCACATCTATTACCAGTCATCGGAAGGGGGAAAGAAGACGTGAGGGGAAAGCATCGCCCTTGTTTTAAGGGCCTGGCCTGCAGGTGCCACACATTACTTAGGCTTATATCCCATTAGCAAAAATGTAGTCCTATGGCTACAGTTAAATGTAAGGAAGCCGGGGAAATGGAGTATGTATGGTTAACTACGAGCTTGGCTGCAATTCTATCGTTTTGTAAAAAGGAGGATGGAGACTAGTAGACAGTAGATCTCTGTGCAAAGGAGTGATGTAATAGCTGACCAAGGAATTGATGCTGAGGACCCAGGACTGAGAGCATCTGGGGATGAGGCATAACCAAAAGGTGGGAGATCAAGGGACTGTAGATCTCAGCAGAATGAAAGGACTGTTGGAGTCGGGATTCTAGAGGGAGCGGTGGTACCAGTGGGATGCTTGACATTGAGAATGTGAAGGAGTTATTGATACAGATAACATCATGGTCTAGGGTATGATTGCATCGTGAGTGACTGATACAGGGTGAAAGGCAAAAGTGTAGGAAGAAAAGAGGTCAATGACCCACGTCCAGGTTATCTGAAGGCTGACCCAAGTGGATATTGAAATTACTTAGAATTATGATAGGAGTACTGTTGGAGAGAGTGACCACGAGCCAACTGCTAAAATCTTTGAGAAATGCGGGCAAATGACAGGGAAGGATAGGAAGTGGTAAACCTCCTGACATGAGGTTCAAAACTGGGGATTTTTGAGGAGGGGAAGCAGTTTGACAGCAGCCGTGAGGAACCAGGAGAACCCTCTCTCCATCTCCAGGTCCAAATGTCCTGCAGGATGTAGCAGAGATAACGCCACACTAGAGAGAGGGGAAGTGGTCATGTCCTTGGGGAGATTCGGGTTCCAGCTCCAGCAAGACAGTGACTGCGACCTTCCTAGAGCACGTTGAGAATCTGGGGGGGATTCTGCTGCTGACAGACCAGGCGTTCCAGTGAGTAGTGAGCGCAGGGGAGGTATTAGGGGAGTAGAGGAGGGAGTGGTGGGCAAAGGGAAGACGATGAGAGCACAGAGCCTTATGGGGATGGAGTTAATGAGAGGGGGGCGTCCAGGGGACTTGGGAGCCCCCTGGCTTCCTGTGGTGTTGACATTAACAGGGATAAAGGGATAATGTGATTATACTGATGGCTTCAGGGTAGATCATATTGGCAGGGTGAGTGTGGTGGGGGAGGGAGAAGTGCCAGGAATTCTGAGGCCACCTCTTTGCTCCCGCTACTTACTCGCACAGAGGTGGGGGAGGGGTGGTCTGAAATCCGGCACAGAGTAAGAAAAAACAGCTGTCACTTGTAAACGACGTCCCCTCTTGAGGAAGGGCAGGCCTCTGGGTTAAAGCTTCTGATGTTTTTAGTGGCTTCTCCCCAGCCTCACTTGGGGACCACGCAACAGGGAAGACTGTAATACAAGCAGCAAGAAGAGGAGCCCTTTACCCACAGTAGTCTCACTTTGGGGGCAAATTCCTGTCAGCATGAACTCCTGCTCCCTAAGATGTCTGCTTCCACTTTCAGGCCCGAACTCCAGAACAGGAAGGGTCTGTCCTCCGCTGGTTCAGCCTCTCCAGTGCCTCGAAAATGTACCCCTCCCTGCTACACACACAGAGTGCAGAGGCTCCGCAGCGATGTCTGCTGATCCTGTCCCGGCCTACAGGGTGGTAGATAGGGAAAGAAGAGAGGGGAGCTGTCTGCAATGGTGATATTTTTTTCTAGACAACAGATGAGGCCTGAGGGATGAAGTAGGCAAAATGGACAGAGGACTCCGCCCAAAAACCCCTTCACCACCCCTAAGATGAGTAAGTAATTGAGTTTAACTTGTTCCTTGTTTAAAGACCAGTTAAATCTGTGACATTTAGGCAGCAGACGTCCTTTTTAAAGTAAAAGTTTCAATTAGCCTTGATTTTCAATGAAAATAGTGTTTCAGGAACTCTCACAGGAAAACTTTGGCATTTTTCTCAATGCTTGAGGAAATCAGAAGCATATATATATTTATCTCCTCCGGATCTATGAGTGAATCTGCACTGGGAGAATTAGTCTAATATCCAGGTCATAGTTATAAAATTTAAAAAAATCAAACAGCTTGTCAAATCTGCCATAATTTATCATCCATTTCTAAGGAATTATAATTCTTTTGAATCTTTTCCTGGCATATCCCCCAGATTCTTCCTGTTGCATTTCTAGTTTATGAATCAAGCCTTTCATTCATTTATTTATTCTACAAGTATTTCTTTCCCTAGCAACCATAGCTTTATTTTAGGCACTTAGGAGTTATAAGGGCAATCCATTCCTAATCCTGCAAGAGTTTACAGTTTATTGGGGATGGCAAGAGAAAGAAAAGAAAGAAAGAAGGGGGAGGGAGGACGAGGAAAGAAAGAATGCATTTAAAGTGGTCAAAATAGATGTTTTTATCTTACATTTGAAAAGGGACATGTGAAACCCATGAAAAGAAAAGTCTGAAACCTTATTGTGGGAAATGAGAGTTTGCATAAATGGAGAGGCTTGCTAAGTTCCTGGGGTGAGAAAACTCAGGATTGAAACAATATCAAATGTGCCCAAATTAACCTAAATTCAGTGCATTTCAATAAACACCCCAACCCCAAGTTGATCATAAAAACTATCAGGGAAGATAAATATGAGCCCCCCCAAAAAAATTGTTTGAGACCGTAAAAGGGAGGGACTTGCCCTCTAAGAGATATCAAAATACCCTTTAAATGTATAATAATTTTATTTATTTAATTTATTTAAATGTGTGATAATTGACTGAAAAAAGAAACCAGAAGATAATAGAAAGTCTATTAAAAAACAGTTGGACGTTAACGCTAACTTCTAAAAGAGAGTTTTTTACATGCTGGACACCAGTCATATTTGATGATAGAACATATTGTTTTGAAAATATAATTTAGAAGGGAAAAAGTATAATGCATAAGCGTTTAATTGGGGCTGAAGAAAGAGGAAGCACAGGCTTTGTTCAGTAAGCCGTTTGGTAGCCTGAGGGTCGCACCGAAGGTGTCTTCTTAGTAAGTCTTGAAAGAGAAGAAGCCCAGGGGAGGCGAGTAAATTCAGATGGGGCTGAGAGAAGGAGCCGTTGCCAAAAAGGAACAACAGAAATGGGAATTTCCATACATTATTTAGGCCATCATTTCAGAAACTGTTACCTGAAATGTAAACTTGCCCTAAGATGTTGGTTGATAGCCATTCTGTGAAAAACAAATTTTTTGTCAGTGATATTTTTCTTTGAAAACGCATTTAAAAAAGAAATCTATATATGAGAAATTACCATATATATTGATGTGATTGTTTATGCGCTTGTTCTTCTGCGGTGATTTGCCTTATGAGAGTATGGCCTGATAATCAAGAGGACAGATTCTGGTGCCAGATTGATGGGTTCAGATTGCTGCTCAGCTGTTTACTAGCTGTGTGCAGTTACTTAACTTTGCGTATCGGTTTTCTCATCAGTAAAATGGGAATAATATCACTGTCTTTATAGTGGTGTTGCCAGGGTTAAGTGAGATAATAGGAGCAAAATGACCTAGATAAACAAGGCCTGGGACACAGTAAGTGCTATGAATGGACTTGCCATTATTTTTAAGACATGGTCGTGCCAAGCCTGAGAATATCAGAAATGACTGGATGTATGAGTAAGGGACATTTGATATGCAAATTGGTTCATATTCAGCTTAAAGTACTAATAATCGCTATGCTATATATTTGTATTCATTCAACAAGTATTAACTTGTTAGCTACCGGTTTGTGCTGGTCTATCTGATATATCTTTTAAAGTGTTTTATACCATTTTTTTTAAAGAATTTTTTTTTTTTATTGGGGAACAGTGTGTTCCCCATCAACTCCAAGTCAAGTAGTTGTCTTCAATCTAGTTGTGGAAGGTTCAGCTCATTGGCCCATGTGGGAATCGAACCAGCAACCTTGGTGTTATGAGCCTGCACTCTAAATATCTGAGCTAACTGGCCGACCTTGTTTTATACTTTTTATAGTCACTGAAATAAAAAGTAATTTCTCTAACTTCTTAATGCATAAGGTTTATAAAGAAAAACATGAATCAAAATTGAATTTCTTCCAAACATTAATCTGAAATCAGATTTTTGCTGTCCAGTTTAATCAACTCACAACTCATGAACCCCTCTAATGTTTCATAAACACAATTGTTAAAAGGTTGAAAGGTTAAATCGGTGAGAAAGGCAGGCTCGCCCCATAAAATTACTAAAATGTTGAATAAAAGTACAAGACTGTCAAAATACCTGAATTAAATTTTCTAGCTGGACTCTGGCACTGTTTCTATGGCACTCTTAAACCATTAAAGATATTGCTGAATGACCACATACAAGTGTTGTTTTGTTTTGTTTTTAACTGAATAAAATTTAACCATAAGCTTGGTCAGCATCACTGGTAGATGCCAATGAATTCACATTAACTTTTCAAGCCATTATGTTTATATTTGATACACCGTAGTAGTAATGCATGGATGTTCACCTTGGTATAATATACTAAGCAACGGACTGCAAATGTAGGCTGCGCTGTCTAGTCTGTATTATTAAGGAGTTTTCCAAAGTGTTTAACTCACTACAACAATCATTAGCTCTGCTTTTGACCTTAAGTAGTTAATGTAATCTCAGTTATTCTTGGAAGGAAGGGAGGAAGGGAGGCAGACATAAGATAGCAGCTCTTAAACTTTTTTGGGTTTGGGATATCAAAGAGAATCTGAAAATTATTCACTCTCTTCCAAATTAACTGCACATTCTTACACTACTTCGTATTTAATTTCAGGAGATCTGAGTGATGTTTCTCAAAGCATCGTCCATGAGCTATCTGGACCCAAATTTCTTGAGATTCTAGTGAAAAGTGAAGATTCCTGAGTCCCACTGCAGTCTTACCGGATTGCAAACTCACAGGATCAGGCCCAGAAATAAGGCTTTTAACAATGTCCACAGGTGAGGCTATTTGAAGGTAAACTTTATTTTTTATCAAAAGAAAACACACACACACACACACACACACACACACACACACACACACACACACACACATCATTTTAAAAAGTCAAATGGCACTAAAAGGTTTATAATAAAAACCAGCAGTTTTTTACCCCACACTTTCCCACACTCAGTCCTAGCCCTACAGGTGACCAACCTCAACTTCTGTAGCTAGTGTCACTGATATTTGCCTCCATATCTTTAAAAATTATGTGCTTATATTGCTATTTCTTGATTTGCCTATATTAGTCTTGTCTATTGACTTCCTGCCATTGTGAATAAATATTAGAATATTGCTCCCCTATCTCAACTCTACTTCTTCCATCCCCAACATAGCTATATATAATTTTTTGTTAAATCAATAGTCAATGTTACATTATTGAAACTATATAAATATTGTTCACTGAGCCCAGTAGTGCATTGCAACCACACCTCTTTTCCTGTCCAAGCTTTCTTTTTCTCTGAAGTTAATAATTGCCTCATTTTATCGTCTGTTTGGTTTTCCATCTACCTATTGTTAATTTTTCCCAACGTCTCTGCCATATACTTATGAATAATGTGCTCTTTATGCTCTAACATTTGCGTTCTATTTTTCTGAGCTGCCTCCGGAACCTTCTTCCTTCTCCTCTTCTGTGGCCCTGCTGTTTTCTAGAAGTCCTGGGATGTCCCTTTCTGCCCCATTACAGTTTTGTTTTTTTTTGTTTTTTTAATACTATTTTTTTTTTTTTTTTAAGATTTTTATTGGGGAATTGGTGGGATGGGAACAATGCTGGGGAATTGGGGGAAGGGGAACAGACAAGTTGCTGTCGTTTTGTTCTTCAGTCTAGTTGTGGAGGACGTTGCTTCACTGGCCCAAGTTGGCACCATCATTGCGCTCTTCCTGGGCGAGGCACATCAGTCGCCAGCTTCTGGATGGCCGCTCACTGCGGCTGCTGGCTGCTCACGCTGGCTGCTGGCCGCTCACGCTGGCTGCTGGCTACACACGGTAGCCTATGGCAACCCACTGCCACAGGGGCTGCAGCCTAAGCCGTCGCCTGCAACTCACAGCAGCCCAGCTCCAGGTTGAACTGTTGTTCAGCATTTTAGCTGTAGAGGGCAGTGTCACTGGCCCTCATATGTGGGATCCGAACCGGGGCCCTCTGGCGTCCCAAGCCAGTTCTTAACCATCGCGCCACTCAGCCGGCCCCCCATTACAGTTTTCCTTACTGCTTTTCTTTGTAGGATTTTCTCTTCTACATCTTTTGTTTTCTTGTTATAGTCCCCTGTTTTGCTAAAGGACAGCTTCCAACCTTCCTAGAAAGAATGGAGGTATAATGTTTGAGACCTCGTATATCTGAAAACGTGTATATTCTACGTTCCTGGAGTTATAATTTTGTTTGGTAAAGGATTCTAAGCTGAAAATGATTCTCTCGCTGAGCTTTCAAGATAGTGCTCATTGTCTTCTGCCATCAGGAGTGACTGCTGACAACTCTGATGCTCTCTGAGCCCTTTTGCATTTGGGGGGATCCGTTTTTTCCTTCTAAAAGGTTTGAGAATTTTTTTTCTTATTCATGATGTTCTGAAATTTAACAATGATATGTCTTGAAGTGGTGTTATTTTTTTGTTTTTTGGGTTTTTTTTAATTATTGTCCTAGTTGGGCCCTATCCTAGCCTTCAGTTCTAGAAGTTTCACTTGTGTTATTTCTTTCATGATTTGCTCCCCTCTGTGTTCTTTAATCTCCTAAGCCACCAAATGGATTCTCTAATATTCTCACTATTCCTCTTCTATTTTCCATCTTCCCCGACTTTATCCTTCAGGGTTTTTGGGGAATATTTTATTTACATCACCCTGCATTTAATTTTCAGGAGCTCGCTCTTTTTGTGTTTTCCTTTTTATCACTTCTCATTTTTGTTTTGTAGATACAGCTTCTCTAGTGCCTCTAATGATATTAGTCAGTTCTAGGTTCCTGAAGTTCCTTTTTCCTTACGTTGTCTCTGTTCCCTCCACATGCCTTTCACTTCTTGGTATATATTTTTATCTTGTAGGAGGTGTTCTTCACATGTTTAGTGATTCTTGGATTACCCTTCATATTTAAGAATGAGACTCTAAACATTTTAACGTTTTGTTAGAAGTTCCCTGTGTGGGGTACTGACTTGTGAACGCCACGCGTTGATGCTCTAGTATTGAACCAGCCTTTGCCTGGCGTCCCACAGTTGCAAATGCCTGGAGAGCGTTCCCCTGTCACCATTCTCTTTCTCTGGGAGCTGAGTGTTCACTCCATCCCCTTCTCTTAGTCCACTGTCCAGCAGTTGCCGGGCTGGGCAGGGTGAGTGCAGAAAGGAACCTGGGGTCTATTTCACATGTAGACTTTCACCTATTCCTCATATGTTGAGCCTGCACCTGACCTCCCCATCAGCGCTGACCTCCCAATTGTTGAAGCTTTGGAGAGTCTCTGAGGGCTCCATTTTCATTCCTGGGTTTTGAACTCTTCCTTTCTGCTCAATTAGTTACTATTCCTTCATCCATGTTCCGTCTTCCAAACATTTGTCCTTAGCCAGACACTTGTTGAAATCTCTAATCCTCTTTTTGTCTTTGTTTCTCACCCTCTCTTTGTCTTTGTTTCTTGTAGGTTAATGCCTTTTTTACTCCTTTGCTGTCATCTTAGTGGGCTTTGGAGGAGTGAGGGAGCAGGAGCGAGAATTCTCATAGACAAATCACAACGTTAAAAACCAAAGTAATTCTTGTGCAACAAATACTTAGGGTCACTGGCTAGAACACAGTGGTATTGGAATACTGGATGACTACTGACTAAATGTGTGAACTAGATGAATTTATGTAGAATTAATGATTTAAGAACAACAAGCTATGAAGTTTGTTGAACTGTTGACCTAGGGGTTCATTAGACCCCAAAATAAAAATCCATGTCAAAAAAACAAATGAATAAAAAAGAAAAAAAGAAAGGAAGGAAGAAAGGTCACAAACGTATTAACAGTGGCTACTTCTATCTGACCAGGTTGCAGAATGGACACATTATATTCATCTTTGTACTTCTCTGCATTTTCTAAGTTTCACGTGCAGTGAATCATTACTGTTCAAGTATGTATGAGTGCGTGGGAGAGAGTGTTTGTATCTATCCCATTATCTCACCTACGGAGGTGAAATAAAATCCACAGAGTCTGAAAAATATACATTAATTGAACAAGCTTTTATTGCATGACTAGACCAAAGTTACACACCTCAGAGGCATTAATAAATAGGTAAAATATTTCCTGAATCATAACCTGAAAGGAAACAACTTTTAAAAGTTTGGAAGAAGGAAGTGTTTTATGGGCAATTTTTTAAAATGAGAATTAACAGTATCATATCAATATTTTTACATTAATTTATTAAACAAAACCTGTATCCAGTACTTACTGTCTCAGAGAATCCATGCATAGAGTTGGAGATGCAAAAATCTATAATCCTCTGTCACATCCCAGTCTAAGAATCCATAGTCATGGTATAGTGATTTCTTGAAAAACACTCGGAGAAAATATGGCTGCTGGCATTCTATAATTTATAAATTAACACATCTGTGGCAGATTTTCTTGGTTGTTTGTCCAACAGTCATTTGCCCCATTCCCCTCTTCTATGTGTGAGAGCCTCAGTTTTGTTCTGCTGACTACTCCTCCCACAAGCAGCTGAGGGATTAGTCAGAGCCAATCATGGGAGCCACCATATTTTGCTTGCCAGTGATTAAAAGCTTCAGAGCATCTGAGAAAATCAGACACACAAGAAGAGATCACCCCCTCTTTTGTTGGATATTGTTGCTCTGCACATAACTCCAGGAGCTGTGGACTGTCTAGCTACTACCCTGAAGAATCCAAAACATAGAGGAAAGTAGAGCCAGGAGAAACCAAGAGAAATAGAATCAGAGATCTGATATATAATGCTTGGACTCTGTCCTACCTTTGGATTTTTCATTGTATAAGGGAAAATATCCATTTATTAAGCCAATGTGGGTTGGAGCTCTTCTCACTTGCAGCAAAAGGCATCTTAACTTATACATTATGCCTTGTCTCAGGAAGGGAATTTGGTATAAGGGGTTGATGAGAGAAAAAGCAGATGGCACTATTAAATGGCAGGTGATTCAGAAAGACAAAAATTCACACCTAGAGCAGGATTCTTTGCAGAACCAACTGGGTGATGCTCAGGCAAAAGGGTTTAAAGGGTAAGCCAGGAAATCAGGAACAATTTGTTCTTTACAATAGTCAACAGACTATATTTTAATTTTAGTATATTTTATATATTTTAATGTATTTTAATTTTCTACCATGTTTCTGGTATGATTCAATGTCTGAGCCCCACGTAGGATCAGTTTCTTAATGGGGACTTACAACTGGCTCTCAGTGACCTCTTCTTTCTCCCAAAGTAAATAAGTGGGAAGAGCTCAGGACGTCTTCCTTATCTAGCGATTACCACAGAGAATTCTTTTGTGAGGTTCTAGAGTTTACATGCAGTAGGGACTGTGAACTTCATTTATTCATTGACTTATTCATTCAACAAATATACATTTAAGAAGGTACCATGTGCCAGGCATATTAGTCAACAACATAAGACATAGTCCCTGACCTAAAGGAGTATATAGGTCCGGTAGGAGACAAAGGTGTTATATATTTATCTATTGGTTACTTATGAATTGTAAGTGCTTTAAAGGAATAGAAAATGGTGCTATAACAAACACTGGAGGGAGATGAGGTCCTTAATGAAGAATGGAGACTGAAAGAGTCATGCAGTCAATGTATGAGTGGCATTAATTGGAAAACTGAAAGATAAATAGGAGTCAATCAGACAGAGAGTTGTAGGGTGGGGATGAGAGTATTCCTGGCATTGGAGTCTGGTAGAAGAAACGAAAGCACACTAGCGTGGTGGGAGGACAGCAAGGGAGTTGGAGGGTGATATCAGATGAGTTTGGAGAGGGCATGAGCTAATCATATAGAACTTAGTAGGCCATGCTAGGAATTTTGGATTTTACTAAGTACAATGGGAAGCCACTAAAAAGTTTTAATCAAGGAAGTGACACGAAGCAATTTATATTTAGAGATGATTCCAATGGCTGCACATAGGATAGATTGGAGCTAGGGCAAGAAAGTAACCAATTACAACTATTGCAGAGTCCAGGCAGGAGACAACGGTGGCCTGGACTAAGGTGGTAGCAATGGAAAGGAAAATAAATGGATGTGAGACATATGTTGACTGATGAGAGGAAGAAAAGGGTCAAGAATGCTTCCTATGTTTGTTTCTGTTTTAAACAAATGTGTAGAGGGAGGCGTTATTCACCGATTTGAGGAAGATGTCAAGAGAAGCAGGATTTGGAACAAGCAAAGATCAAGAATTCATTGTGGGATGCCTATCAGATATCCAGTTGGACACATCAAATAGATGGCTGGTTATAAAAATGTAGGCATGAGATCAGGTTCAGAGGTAAACGGCTAGGTGTCATCAACATACAGATAACATTTAAAGTCACAGGAATGGATGGGTTTGTCTAGGGATGGGGAGAGTATGGATGAGAAGAGTACAAGAGCGAGGAGAAGAGAGACCCTAAGGAAATTCATATTTTAAAGGCTGGGGAGAGGAAGAACCTCTAGAGGAGTCTGAGGAGTAGCTAGTAAGGTGTTAAAACTAGAAGAGGTCTGCAGTACCAAAGAATGAGGATCTCAAAAAGGAAAAAGCAGTCAATTGTATTGCTTACAAAGACAGAAAAATGTCCCTTGATTTCAACACCATGGAGGTCATTGATTACTGTGGTGAGATGATCAAGTAGGTTGAGTTCTGCTGAAGTATCAGGGAATCAATTTATAATAGATTAACCCTTGTACCATCATAATCCATTGGATCCAATTTTAGATTTTGAGTTTCTTTTCTAAGACGTTCTATGTGTAAGGGTAGATGTTTCATGACTTTTATTCTTTCTTTCCCAAAAAATACATGCACTTTAAAAAACATGTAATAAAACTCATTCTGTCTTGCAATTACCACGTGGGTCCATTGGACCCTTTCATAATTAATGAGAGCTTAGTGGTCCCAGTTTCCCTTAGCCTTAAGCATTTTGCCGTACCATCCTAGGAATTATTTCAACATTACCCAACAACTATTCCCAACTATGTGAGAAAAAAAAAATAATAATAAAACAAAAGAATTCAGAATTGCCTGGAATATTGATTTCAATAGTAAAATAAATCATCACTATTACATCATCCTTCTGTTACCTTATTGCATTTCCCAAAGTACTGCATCATCTTTTAAGAAAGTATAAAAAAATCTGAAGACATTATCTTTGTAGTTTTTTTATTATTAAAGCTTTCATTAATCACTGATGAGAATTCAGAAATTTCATTTTCTTCCCATAATGGCAAAGAAAAAAATTAATACAGGAAAACACTTCAAAAGTATCAGAAAAATCAGAAGATAAATGCAAAAAGACAGACAGAAGTTCCCCAGATATTAATGATGACAGTGAAATTTATCATACAAGTGAAATTGCAGACGATGAGTCATGAGATGATGATATCCTAGATAAATTTTCTCAAACTCAGAAATCAATGATTCAACAATATGTATCTAAAAATAACAAGGAAATATGGCATTCTTAACCAGTTAGCCATTCAATAGGAATGACTTAATGATTCGATATTTTGCAACAAGAATCTGAGCTATCCTAAAAAGATGTGTGCTATATTCTGCCACTTTTTAGGATGTTTTGTATCAAATGTACTTGCTATAATTTGTAAGTCAACAAGGATTAAATGCAATGTATATACACAGCTGATGGGAAGGAAATGGATGAGGTTGAGATGAAAATTTCACTGGATTGCTAATCCCCCCCTCCCCGATTTCTTAGATATAATTGACAAATAACATTGTGTAAGTTTAAGGTGTACAATGTGTTTGAATTGCTAATTCTGGTTGGTGTTTGTAAATCTAAAAATGAAATTGTTTTTTGGCTAAGTAAAGAAGATGGCTTATCCTCTCTTCAACAAAATTATTGACCATCAAAGCTTTCAAAAGTATTGCTTTTTGTTGATTCAAGTGCAAGGAGAAACAAAAAAATGATAATAAGCTAGAACCATTGGAGATGTATGTGAAATCTGGGTCAGTGTTTATAGGAAGATTGTGTTCCTGGTTTATATATTTGATTAATCAATAGGTTTATTCTAAGGACTTGAACTACTAGGGTTATTTTCCTTCAAATGTAGGAAAATATAGAACAAAAAATTGAGTTTGCTATGTTCAAATTTTTAAAAAAATTTATTTTCACTGTGTCTTTATTCTTGCTTCTTGTAAATGATTTGCAAAATGACTTAAACATATGAAACAATAGAGGAGGTCCATTGGTCATGACTGTTTTCCCGGGTATACTGAGGGTTAAACAGGCAGGCCTTATCTCACAAGCCATTGAGGACAGATACCAGGACCCTCTCTTATAGACTGCTTTTAGATAATAGAAATATCATCTCATTGAATCAGGGAAGGTCAGTTTAAGGTAGAGAGATTATAGCTCAATAATGTTATCGAGCACACGGCTTGCTTCCACCTCTCTTGATCAGCCCTGGTTTCATGCTCTGGCTAGTAAGTAGCAAGATAGTTGTAGCATGTAGACATACAACGTCCAAAGGAAAGGGAAAGAAAAAACAACCCAACCCCCACATCTCTTTTTATAGCTCTCTATTAAGAATGAGGAAACTTCCCAGAATCACTCCTCCTCCTCCAGCTCCTTTCCCTCTTGGCTCCTTGGCTAGCATCATCTCACATGCTCATTCCTGAACTAATACCTTGCAAAAGGAGTGGGGTTATGCTTCAATCATTAAGACTAAGATTGGAGAAAAAGTCAGTTTACCCTGAGGGACGTTGGCCTAAGGGAAGGATGGACAGCGGAACAAAACTGGGGTTCTGTTAGGAAGAAGGGGGTAACAGATATTAGGTAGGCTGCAGTGTCCATGGCAGTCTCATTGTAGAAGCAAAACTCCTAAAATAACTGGCAGAACATACACTAATTAATTGGAGGGAGCTGTCACCAGGGCTCAGAATGGAACAGGATAAGTAAATCAGCGCTTTTACAATTCCTCTCCCATCTTAGTGTTATTTTGTCATTTCAAAGAATTCAGGATATTGGTTTATCCCCTCCCCCTCTTGACAGCTGCATACAGAAGCAGCCCGCTGAGTTTTCTAAGACCTAGTGAGTGGGATGAGGTGACGAGACATATGGCATTGGGAGATGAGACACACACACCACCAGTGCTGGAGACTGGGACTCTGACAAGTTTAAGAGATGAGGCAGTAACCAATGGATGACAGGCAAATAAATGTGGTTTTGAAGAGGCCTTGAACCACCAAGAAAAGAAATTATGAGACTGGGATTGAAAAGCTGTCTAGAGCTGTCTCCCAGAACCTTGCTAGTTAGGATTTTTGTACACTTTTAAAATCCCAAATGAGAGGGGTGGCCAGTACCAGGATGAGGAAGGATGTGGTGTTGAGAGGAAGCAAAGGGAGAAAAGGGGGAGAGGGGGGCCATTTGAGTTCCTTTTTCCTCCCCTAACTGAAGTCTGTCCTTAATCATTTCAAATCATTTCTCCCATTACAGTTTCCCAGTCAGGACCAAAATTGAGGAGGATGGCTGGGGCAGGCTGTCTTTTTAAATTGCCTCTTTTGGATGATTCTGCACACTTGGACTGAGCTGGAACTGAAACAGCTCTTGGAGGTGAGGGACAAGCGACACCATGCCAAAATCCTCTCAGTATGCAGTTACAAAGCTGGTAGGCATATCAAAAATATGCAGATTTTAATTTGGAAAATAAAGGACATTTATTTTATTTATATACCGCAAGGATGGGGTCAGGGAGGGTGGTATGTTGCCAGGCCATGATCTGACCAGGGACTGTGTCTTAAGTCACAACACATGGGGCCAATAGCAGCTTTACAGGATACTGACCAATACTGGCAGCCCTATGAGGTAGGTGCTCCCAGTAAGCAGAAACAGCCAAGTTGCAAATCAGGGTTCTGTATGCACTCCATTGTGTAAAAGGATGATTGCTCACCAGCATGAGTACTTAATCCGCTATTTTAACAATAAAAATCTGAAGGAAAAAAGTGAGTTTCAATGTCTATCATCTTTTGTGAAATTTCAGCACATCATCACTCACAGCTAGTTTCCTACCATAGCCAGAAACCTGCACAATAAAAATTGATAATGCAAATTAAAATGGGGCCAGAAGAGATATTTTTGATTACTTGTATCTATGGAATACATTTGTCTCTTCCCAATAGGCCTCCTCTGAACAAGTCTAAGAGAATCCAGGTGGGAAACTGTTCACTGCTCTTGAAGGAGCCAGGAGAGGCAGGGTCAGAATCTTAGAACTTTATCTCTATTACCCATAATCAGAAAAGCTGGCGAACTAACGTTATAAGGCGTAGACTAAGAAGCTGCTTTCGAGCCTAGTCAAGTGTGACCATCACGGGCTGTGTGGACAGTTCTGCACCAAGGTTGAAGTTCTCATAGAGAATGGGTGGGACTGGGAATTAAACTGAACTCAAATATGACTCAGAATAACTCCTCCCTCCCCCAAATCAAATAATATCTGACATTGATAACAGATTATTATGTGCCTTGATTGTTAAGTCTGTACTGGGAACGCGTCCCATTGTTATAAAATAGATTAAGTTTCTAAATCTATGTAGTGAATTCTATGGGTTCACTTTCACGTGCAACTTTTTGTATAACTATGGTGTGGTGGCCTAAGATGCCAAACAGAGCAAAAGATTCGAATAAAAAGTTAAAAAACAAAAAAGGAGAAATCAAATCTAATCTGGTAGAAACACGCCAACACCTTAGGTGGTGTGAGATTCAAACAGTCCAGTGAAACAGCAACCTCGTGTACTAAACCCTTTCCCCCCAACACGCGCTTTCTATAAAGGAGCCCTTGCACCTGCACAAAGCGAGGACTCAAGTTCAGGGGCTTTGTCTCCAAAGAACAAAGATCGGCGCAGCTGCGCTGTCGCTGTTTGGAAAGAACGAGGGCACCTCGGGAACGCCGCGCACCTCGCGGAACTGCGCCCCTCGGGGCAGCCCATCCCGGCCGCTCGACGCCCGCCCCCGCCCCCTCGGGCCCCTTTAAGAGCTTCGTCCTCCCCCGCCCCCCGCGTGCCAGGAGCACGGGGCCGCCCGATCCGGGCCGCGCCTCCCGCCGGGGTTACGTGAGCCCGGGGCGGGCAGCCGCCGGGCCAATGGCCGCCGCTGGGATCGCCGCGCTCCTCCCGCGCCGCCGCCTCCGCCAACGCCGCCGCCGCTGCCGCCGCCGCGGCCGCCGCCGTGGGGCTGCGGGCTCCTCCCGCAGGAGATAACTGTCAGCGCGCGAGGCAGTGGCGGCGGCGGGCCGGCTCCGTCATATGACCGGTCGCCGGCGGCCCCGGCGCCCAGCAGTTCCTCAGCCGCAGCCCGCGCTCCCGCAAGGCTGAGCGGCCGCGCCGCCGCCGCGATGGCCCCGCCGCCGCGGCCGTCGCCCCCGGCTGCGCGCTGAGCCGCCGGCCCCCCGAGCGCCACGGCCGGAGCCGCAGCGGCGGCGGCAGCATCATGGCCCCGACCCTGCTCCAGAAGCTCTTCAACAAAAAGGGCAGCGGCAGCGGCGGCAGCTCCGCGGCGGCGTTTGCCCAGGGCAGGGCTCCCAAGGAAGGACCCGCCTTTAGGTGAGGGGGCGCCGGGGGACGAGTCTGGCGCGGGACCCGAGTTGGCTGCGGTGCCCGCCGGGGAAGGGCAGGGCAGGGCGGGGAAGGAGGGGTGTGGGCCGCCCGGGACGTCGCAGCCCATCGCCGGCACCTGGTCCCGGGGCTTGGCATCGTGGACGCGCCGGATCCGCGTGTGGCCCCAAAACCTCCGTGGCCGGGAAGCTCTCTCCTTTTCTCTCTCCCTTCCTTCCTGTGTCTCCGGACTACTCTGGGTTCCTTCCTCCTTTCCGAGAGTTGCTCCTCGGGGTTCTCGGGCGCGCGCTTCCTTGGCTGTGGCGATGGGGGATTCGCTGGGAATTGGGGTGAACCCCTTCCCGGCAGAGCCGCCTGGGCGCCTCTGCGGGCGCTGCAAAGCTGTAGCTGTCATTTTGAGGGCAGCTCCAACCTATTGTGTACGTGACAGTATTTTGAAGTTGTGAAGGAGCAACAGTCACGAGAAAGGCATCTTCCTTCCTTCTTGCTCCGTGTGACAAGCTCGCGAAGGGATGAATGAAAGTGTGTAATTTCCACAGCGTTGGGAAGGTTGATGCCGCATGATGAGCGCAAAGGTCGAGCAGAATGCTTTTTATGAAATGGCTGAGATTCCAGTTTAACAAAGCTGATGCATGTATTTTAGTAGATCCGACCTCCGAACACACACCCCTGAATAATCCTAGCACTGATGGAGCGTTTAAGATCTGAAATGGTTTATGTCGCTTTCTCGTTTATTTCTCTAGAAGCCCTGTGAGGTCGGGGTTATAATTCCCATTTTACAGATGAGAACACTTAAAGTCAAAGAGTGAGTTAAACAGTTTGCCCAAGATCCACAGCTGTACGTGGTAGAGCCTGCATTTTTACCCAGGCAGTCTGACCACAGAAGCCAGTCTTTAAAATCTCTTTGCTCTGCTTACAAGGGCTGACTTTTAAAAGATGCCTGAAAATGTCCTATACTGCCTTTCAGCACACAGGTTAAATTCACTTATGTTCCTTTAACAGACCCCCCCCCCCCAGCAATAATTTTATTGAGCATCTACTTCCAACTCTTATCACTGCTAGGTGCTTTTTGGCCAAAATGTCTTGCAAAAGCAGTTTATTATTACACAAATATAGACCCAGTATAATAAAGCTTTTAAAAGTTTCAAGTATCACTTTGAATAAATTTTGGATTAAGCTTTATGTCCTAGATTTTGCTTTTCACAAATCCGTTCACTTAAAACACACACAGCCCCTCACTGCATTTATGGGAACATTAAATACCAATATTTTATATTTTCGGGAGGTCTGTGAGTATTTGGTGTTGTTTGGAAGGTGCATTATAAGGACTTTAAACTACCTTAGTTAAATTCTCATATTTCCTTTAGGCTAACTGAATCCTTATAATTTGAGAATTCTATTCCTTTTACTGCTTTGAATAAAAGTGATGCTGTCTGTGTTGTTTCTCAGAATGGTAGAATTACTTCAGACCCAGGGTGTGTAATTTCTTCTCTTCCCTCCCAGTAACCCAGACTTGATCAAGGGAACAAAGCCTGCAGAGAAAAGGGCATGTGTGTTACAGGTGTCTTTGCTTTGGCAGCCATTTGTCACGGGCATTTAAAGCCATTTGAATGCTAGTGGAGGTAGTTGAGTTACATTGTCATTGTTTCCTGTGCTCTCTGCCCAGTTGCCCACCACCATTTCCTCTATCCACAAATTTCATTGAGTGTATTTTGAGCAAAAAAACTGTGGCTATATTTAGGGCCTGGCCGTTTTAGGGAAATTGATTCCCGCGTGGTGGGAACATTTTCAGTATAGTGTTCTGACTTTCCATTGGTGTCTGATGAAGAACACAAAATTGTGCCAAGGACTGTTCTTTGGGGGGGTGTTTTTGTGTTTGTTGACCTGATTAGGATTTTCTGCACGATTTTGAGGTAAATGTTTTTTGGACAGTTGGAGATCTCAGTTGAACATCTTACGTGATGATGGCCTTTCACCGTGAAAAAAGAAGTGGCGCTGTCAGTAAAGACCCAGAAAGATGGGGACAAATCAGCCACTGCACACCAGATCCACAAAGGACACTCAAGCAAGTCCCCTCCTGCTCTCTTCACCTGACTTCACTCTTAGATGCTGTGTAGCCCTCCTGGGAAAAGCCTCCTGGAAAATTGCCCCTTCTTGTCTTACAAAATAATGACCTTGTGTTTTGTCTTATCCAGACTTAGCATGTGATTTTCAGAGAAGCGGGTGCCTCATATAGATGATTAGCTGCCTTTGGGAGCCCACCTTGTCGTTCAGTAGATTTTGAGAAGTTAAGGTAAAATCCTTAGATAAAAAATCTAGAATTCCTAATGTGAATTTGAATTTGTACCCTTCAGTGCATTTACATACAGGATGTAACTTAGAGATCTTGAGAATGAAAGGTATCCTGAAGATTCAGAGATTCAGGTGGAGTCTTTAGGCAGTTTTGTAGCATATGTTGCCATATGTCTTGGGGAAAAATCAAAGTAAAAATAAGATCCAACTTCATGTATATATGTGGTATTTAGTGTGTGTGTGTGTGTGTGTGTGTGTGTGTGTGTATATATATATATAGATAGATAGATAGATAGATAGATAGATAGATGCAGTAAGTCCCCGACTTACGAATATTCGAGTTGCTAACTTTCACAGAAAGGAATGGACCTCGCATTACTAATATTCGTAGATGCGAAAAGTAGCTCACGTGTCTGCCGGACATTGTCACAGTTGTGCTGCTGTGTGCTTACTGTACAGCGCGATAGTGTACAGTAGTGCAGTGCTCAATCAGAGCCCAGGATATTGGAAGCAAGAGGAAAAGCAGTGGTGATGTGGAGGGGACTGGTAGGAAGTATCAAAGGTACATAAGATGCACTTTGTCGGACTTACGAAGGAATCCGACTTCCAAACGTTCTCCCGGAACGGAACTCGTTCTTAAGTCCGGGTCTCTGTGTGTGTGTGTGTGTGTGTGTGTGTGTGTGTGTGTGTGTGTGTGTGTGTGTGTGTGTGAATGAATTTGTTTTAGAGTTTGTGGAAGCCTTTTATATGTCCTTTCTGTGATAAACTTGGACTAGTTATTTTAAACTTTTCTCCATGTCGCTGGAATTTTGCCCTTCATCAGGTTTTGCCCTGGATGTTACTCTGTTCACTCCTGGGCACTTTCTTGTCATTTCCCCGGATTTCTTACTATTCTTTCATTCCTACAGTTTTCACATTCTGTAGCTGATTAGAGAAATTTGTTGTCCAATATAAATAGCTTATATCACAGGTCACTTTGAGATCTTTGTGTTTTCTGACATTCCATCTGAAAAGAGAATCATCACAGTCAAGATTCCTTGTTAAGTGTATTTCTTTTAGGATCTTGATAAAAAGCTCTTTTCATACCTTTCAAGAGAGAGGTTGCTTGGAAAACAGAAAAGGAATCAAAAGAGATTGAATTGTCATGTTTGGGAGAAGTAGTTAGGAACACTGTATGATTATGGTATTCATGAACTGTAGGCTCTATTTAAAATTATAAAATTGCATTGTGGTCTTGAAATTTGAGAGAATTTTCTATTTGATGGTCTTCAGAAAGCTTTCACTTTTAATTAAGTGATACATAAATATATCTTTGAGTAACTCTTTGTTCCAGAAGGATAAATTAGAACAAAAATAGATTATTTGTTTAGTAGCTCAAGTCAGAGGTAGAATTGGGTTCTTAGTTACCTTGGACTTAAAGTCAGCATGTTCATTTATAAATTTTTAAAAGCCAGAATGTACCCAGTGATATGCATGTCTGGTTCAAGTTTGCAGTTTTATTTTAAGGTTTTTTTAAAATTTGTTTTTGTTTTTTAATGTCCTTGGTAAATTAATGGGCTTGTTTCCACCTAAAATGTGTATGCAACAGGAAGGTCAACAAGATCATGGGTTATCACATGTTTTATTCTGGGCCAGTTAGATGAAGTCAGTAAGCATATATGTATATCACCTGGGATACGAGGAGTAAATGAAAGCGTTTCAGCTGCTTGGTAGCTAGCGGTGTAAACAACGAAAGAGTAGACTCCACTCCTCCCCTCCAGTCCTGAATGGCCTAGTTAGTGCTAATCCACATCACTCTGTTAGAACAACTTTAAGTAATCTGTTACCAGGTTAGTATAAATATAATTCAATCCACTTATCATCATTATCAAACAGCACCAAGTGCCCATGTGCTGGTGCTCCAGTTGTACAATTCAAGGTAGGACACCCTTGGTCCTGCCCACTGGAGTTCACAATCTAAAGGAAAACAGATTTTACACTAAGATGAATAAATAGCAAATAACACATTGGAAACTATAACAAGATAATTCAAACTCTGAGAAAGTAAATCTTTACATTAAGTGCAGCATTAAGAACCCACAGGCCTCATCTTTGGTGTGACTAAGGCCAGGGCCGTGACTTACTCTCCCTCACACAGAGGGAACTTACACACAAGTGCTTCCAGCTCCCAGGATCCAAGTGTTTCTAATGAGATTTTCCTGAGGTACGATGGAGAATATTCTGGAAAAAGTACAGTTTCGTTGCACTAGGCTCATATTTTTAATGCCTGTCACATAAGACGCGTGATGCATAAATAGCAGTGTTGATTTCTTTTTACTACTTTCTAAAAGTCTTCCTGGAAGTTTACTTGTCGTTTAGGTTTTATTGGTACACTCATTACATCATATCTCCTTGTCCTGAAACATGCCACACTCCATGGGCAGGTATGAGAGATTTTTGGCAGAGGTACAGAAGGGACCGTTCCGTCTAACCCAGTCTGTTCTGGTAAAAGCACTTGGGAGACAAATTGAGGAGACCATTGATTTAGTGTGGCCTCACACTTCATGTGAGAGCAGACAAGTCCCTTCATTTCTCTGGTCCTCAGTGTAGTCATTTGTAAAGTAATAGGACCTGTGTAATAGGGTTGTGGTGAGGAGGTAAGATGATGTGTTCGGAAATCTTTTGAAAGGAATGAAATGTAATAGAAAATGATTTAAGTACTACCAAGAGCCTTTTAAATCATGGAATTCACTATTATTCATGTTGAGGCTTTACTAAAATTGAACCATTTCTCAGAGACCATTTTCTTTCTATAGATGGGAAACTTGAGACAAAACTGAGGTGACGTGCTTTTATTTACTTATTTTTTTTTACCTTGATGTTGTCAGTGATGAAACAGAGACCCTAAGTTTTCAGAGGAGTGTTAAAGACACTTAGCAGGCAGTGACTCAGACCGGGATGGAGGTGACTGGGAGTTCAGAACTATTCTTAGGAGGCTGGTGTATTTGTATTCAGAATTATTTGCAAGTTTTTCTTATCAAGAATAAAGTCTTAGTTAGCCAAAGGGGAAATTTGTTTAAAAAAAGAAAATGATATAGCTGTACAATGGATGATACTCTGCAGCAGCCGAATCATTATTTTATATGTAGTTTTATATATATATATATATAAATGTATACTTTATATATAAATGTATATGTATATATAAGTATACATATATATACATGTAGCTGAGGTGTGATAAAAAATACGGTGACTATATATGATAACAAATTCAAAATGGATTAAAGATTTAAATGTAAGACCTGAAACTATAAAACTCCTAGAAGAAAACATAGGGAGTAAATTTGCAGACATTACCCTCAGTAATATTTTTACTGATATATCCCCTTGGGCAAAGGAAATAAAAGAAAAAATAAACATATGGGATTACATCAAACTTAAAAGTTTTTTCACAGCAAAGGAAATCATCAATAAAACAAAAAGGCAGCCTACTGAATGGGAGAAGATATTTGCCAACGATATATCTGATAAGGGGTTATATCCAAAATTTATAAAATTCTCATGCAACTCAACATCAAAAAAACAAACAACCCAATTAAAAAATGGGCAGAAGATATGAAGAGGCATTTCTCTAAAGAGGACATACAGATGGCCAACAGGCATATGAAAAAATGTTCAACCTTACTAATCATTAGAGAAATGCAAATAAAAACCACAATAAGATCCCACCTCACTTCGGTCAGAATGGCTATCATCAATAAATCAACAAACAACAAGTGCTGGTGAGGTTGTGAAGAAAAGGGAACCCTGGTGCACTGTTGGTGGGACTGCAATTGGTGCAGCCATTATGGAAATCAGTATGGAGGTATCTCAAAAAACTGGAAATGGAACTACTGTATGACCCAGCAATTCTACTCTTGGGTATCTATCCAGAGAAACCCAAGATGCTAATTAAAAAAATAATAATATATGCACCCCTATGTTTATTGTAGCGCTATTTACAATAGCCAAGACTTGGAAACAACCGAAATGCCCATCAGTAGACGCCTGGATTAAGAAACTGTGGTACATTTACACAATGAAGTATTATTCAGCTATAAAGAAGAATGAAATTTTACCATTTGCAACGATATGGATGGACCTAGAGAACATTATATTAATTGAAATAAGTCAGTCGGAGAAAGACAAATACCATATGACCTCACTTATTTGTGGAATCTGAAAAGCTGAATGAATGAGCAAAGTAAACAGAAATAGTCTCAGAGATATAGAGGAACAACTGATGGCTGTTAGTTGGGAGGGGGTGGGGATGAGGGAGAAGGGGAAGGGATTAGACAGCATAAATAGGTAACTACACTATTGCCACAGGAATATGAAAGACAGTTCGAGGAATATAATTAATAATGTTGTAAATATTTTGTAGGGTGTCAGATGGTCACATGTCTTGTTAGGGAGACCACTTCATGGATGGGGTAGAGGCTTGATCACTGCACTGTACACCTGAAGCTGATGTTGTATAATATTGTATGTTAACTATAAGTGAATATATATAGTCATGGGACATGGAGTATAATGTGGGAGTGGAGTCAAGGAAATTGTAATAGATATGTATGATATGTGGGGGGAGTGGGGCTGCAGATTGGGGGAGGGGGACTGTCACTTTGAGGGGTAAAAAGTATATTGCACTATGTTGTACAGCTGAAAGTAATTTTAAAAAAATGTTTATTTCACAATTAAAAATACGGTGAATGCTGCTGCAGAGTGCCGTCCAACGGAAAGGCAAGGATCTTCAATACAGGAAGTGGCACACTGACGTTAGTGACAGTGTGTGACAAGTTTCAGCTTGTTCGGTGCAGTCAGTTGGGTGTGAGCTACGGTTGGAAGAAGATGTGTTTTAAAGTGTGCCGTAAGTCATGGATCACAAACAATGCATGAAATTCTGTTTCAAACTGCAAAAAAGTGCTAAAGAAACACACAGAATGTTAAAATTAGTTTATGGTGGTGCTGTAGTGACCATGATATGATCTGGCACCCTGTGACTTCTGGCTCTTCCCCAAAGTCAAAATGACCATGAAAGGTAAACCTTTTAAATCGATTTAGGACATTGAGGCAGCCACGACAGCGCAACTAAAGACACTCGTGAAAGAGGATTTCTAGAACTGCTTCAGAAAGTGGCAAGAATGATGAGATAAGTTCAAAGCAAGGGGAAGTATTTTGAGGGGGATTAATGGCAATGTGTCTTTCACTGTAATGAATTTTTTTTTAACTTAAACATTCACCGTATTTTGTGATCATGCCTCATATATACATATATACATGCACATATACATACAGACACATATATGTGTATATATACACACACAGAAATGCATTCTCAATAGAAAAAGTAAAAACGAGATAAAAACGTATGTGAATAATGTTTTAAAAATCAAAGTGTGTAATTGATTATTCATGTGTGAACGAGGTTTAGGAACACTACACCAACATATTAACAGTGGTTGTCAAAGGGCAGGAGAAAGTTTTATTTTACTCTTTTGTGTTTTATTTTTTGTTGGTGTTTTGGATTTTGCGCTAATGAATTTGTGTTACTTTTGTGATTTAAATTATTTCAAATGTTAAATAGCCTTTGAGGTATTTTTACACTGTGAGGGAGGGAGTAAACAACATTTGTGGAGAAACCTTATACAAAAACTAGAATTTTTTCCTCTTTGGTAAAATAACTGGTATTTCCTGTTATTAAAAGTAATATGCTGTGAATTTTAATGTACTTAAAACCAAGTTCATTATAAATCTCAGGAGGCCAATTTAGTTGGTGATGTTGATAATAGTAGGCAATATACATGAGCAAAATTTTTACTTGTCAGGTAGGGTCATGGCTTCTCCTCAGAGCCCTGTGTAGTCTTCACCCAAACAGGTTGGTGATGGAGAAAGATCTAATTACTATGTATTTCAGATGTGTTTAGAAAAAAGCGACACAATCTTTTAGACTTTGGTAAAACTTGGATAAGTTAAGGGGTTTGGGTTAGATGTTTTTAATGCTAGGATATGCGTTACAATTTTAAGTTTTGAAATATGAATTGGCCATTTTACCCATTGTCATTTGACTTCGTAGGGAGTATTGAGGGACGGGTGAGTCATGTGGTCTTTTATTGCACAGAGTATAGATCTAAAGAGAGCACTGGTTTTTGTTGTGGCTTTAGGTTGTGTTTCTCATGGTTTGCTTGTGAGGTCAGTTTAAGGAAGCCACTTTGCTGTTGTTGTTTCCTTGGCAAAGGAAGTTGTAAAAGATTGTCTTTGCAACTCATGAAAGTCTTCAGCTGCCGGTGTGAACTCCTGGTGGGTGAATCTGATTTGAGAACTGGTCCTGTGCTTATTTCTCCAGCCACTGTTTTTCTTGGTGTGGGTGAAAAGGAGCAAATGTTTTATCCTGATTGTACAAGTCCCTTGCCTTGTGTGAATTGTTAGGCTTGCACTATGAGATCATGTCCTTGGCTGTACAAGTCAGTCTTTCCTTTGTGTGTAACGGTCCTGAAATATTAGGTGAGACCCTACTTTCCAAGCGTTCTTCATCTCAGGTTTGTGAAAAATTATTATGTAAAAGAGGAAAAACAGGATGGACTTTTCCCGCTAACCGGGCATGAAATAGTGATTTCCCTCAGCTCCACCCCATCTGTAAATGGAACATCCATGACTCACTTCTCGGGGCCACACAGGCACTTTTGTAACCAGGGCTCGAATGGGAGGGTGGGATGGGGATGGAAGGAGATGGGCTGGCATCCCGCTTGTCTTCAGCCAGAGCCTGTCCAGCTGCCTTCATAATGGACTTCTGAAAAGGACAGTGTGCCTTCTCACACATCATACTGCATATTATTTTTATTGCATTTTCTGTTAGTGCCGAAATAATACAGTATATCAAGTGCAATAAATGCAGCCATTAATGCTGTAATGCTGCAGATAAGTGTTGCATAGCAGAGTGCTCTTTCTCTTTTACATCAGATTTTAGTATTAGCTTGAGTCTGGAGCCCCGGTTAGCATATTCCTCTCCCTTTAATTGTATGCCTTCCATTCCTATATGTATTTGGAATATTTTTCTAGTTATATGTCCCTGAATCTTGCTTAATTTTAATTTGTAGATTGTGCTCTAGAATAAATGCCCAGCATAGTGTTATAAAGAGATACATGTACTGCTTTCTGAAGTTGATTTTATCACCACCTCTAAAACTTTTTAATCATAAATAAGAGCATTTCTGTATTTGATATACTGGATCTTTCAATAAATGATCATCGGTGTGTGATTATCCCCTGATGTCTGATTGAAAATGACCACCAATTCATGCGGGATGTCTAAGTTAGAGTGGTCACTGGGGCAGGGAAAATTCACCCCCCAAAAAGCTGAGGACAGATTGAGAACCTGCGAATCTGGTGAGGCCTTCAGTCTAGTTCCCAGAAAGGGTAGTCGCATGTTGGAAGTTAATAATTTATGCTGCATATGTCGACAACCTTAAGTCTTTTTTTCATAGAAATATTTTTCTAGGAAAATTGATAGTCTACTTATGTGAATGTACCCTAGGTTACATTGTGTATATAGATATCAGCAGAAATTACACATGTACATGAATTTACTTGACAATTTAACACAACTTAAGAAATATAACTAACTTTAGAAGTGTCTGCTTGGGGAGGGGGATTATCACCTTGTGAGGGGTGTAAATGTCTAACTATTACATTGTTTTGTATACCTAAAACTAAAAAAATAAACCAAAAAAAATGAAGTGTCTACTTTTCTTTGATTTAGGTATACTCAAGTTCCTGTGATACTAAATGCAGCATTGCCAAGGTTTAATGGTCAGTTACTTGTTTAAATTTATTTGTGGCCTCTAACCAAAAGGTTTGTGTGTGTGTGTTTTAATATTTTACTCATGAAATATTTTCACAGAATACATTAACATTTACTTTGACAGTTTTACAAACAAAAACCTAGAATTTGCTTACAAATATGTATATACTATATATCAGTTAAACAGAATTGAATGGATTTCTGCATTTCGTTGGATAAATTCTGCTCACTAAACTTTTCATTCAGTTGTCATGGCAACTCTATTCCTTCATAAATTGAGGACCAGTTAGATAATAACCTGCATATTCCTCAAGGGATGAAACAGGTGTGATTTAGGATGTGTTAGGAAGAAGCAACAAAATCAACAGCCTAATCAGTTCTGCCTTTAACAACTATAAATACTTCAGATTGCCAACTCTCTCTCCCTGGGGTACCCAGAAAATTGGACATTTTCTTTTTTCTATCTTAACAGTTGAAAACTTAGGGATGATGAGGAAAATGTGTCTGTTATCATTTAGCTCTTAATTAACCATCCTCGTTTACTCAAGGTCTTTTATAAAATATGATTGAGAAACAGTGAATCTATTTTTGAAATTTGCCAGTTTAAAGCATACATTTGAAAGTAATTGAATGAGGGCCGGCCGAGTGGCTCAGTTGGTTAAGAGCTCGCTCAAGAGTTTGAGCTCTGAGCAACAGCAGTTCGAGTCCAGCCCGAGCTGAGCAGCCACTGAGCTGCCAACAGGTAGCAGGATGGCTCAGCTAAAAAAATAAATAAATAAATAAATAATAAAAAATAAAAATGAAAGTAATTGAATGAAGCAGGGAAATGGACATGTTATGGTTAGAGCAGTGATACCGGAGTTCTAAATCCTAGCCCTGCCTTTGCGTCTGTATGGCTTAATGCAGTACTTGGCAGGAAGTTGCCTACAATAAATACCTGTTGAATGAATGAATGAATGAATGTAAGAATTTTACAAACTGATGATCCTTAAAGATTCTCTGGTATTTCAGAATCTGATCTCTTGAAATATTGATGTTTTATAGTAGGGAACTGCCTTTCTTGATGTTTCTGGCATGCATTGTGACACTTTAAAAAGGGATTCTGTTATAGGCAACTCAATTTCCTTCTTTCTATTAATATTAACGAGTTGTTTTTTCTGGTATCAGATTCAGAGGATAAATACTCTAAAGGGACCTGCCCCCTTAAAAAAAACCCTGAAACTAAAAAAGACACTTAAGTAATATATCTGAGATCCAGCTTTAAAGTCCCACAGCTATTAAATGTGACCTACTGAAAAAGTATTTAACTTAAATATCTGCAAACCTCTGAAATTATTAGCTGTGTGTTGATAAATGTGAAACTCTGTTCTATATACTTTTTATTTATTTATTTATGTATTCATTTATTTTTATTGCCATCATTTCCCTGTTCTATACTTTTTAGATCTATTTGAATTTTTGTGTGGTTTGGTAAAACTGAAATACATTATAGAATGTTAGCCAATTGGTTCTTTCAAATTTAAGATATAGCAAACTTAATTATAAAAACAGTATTGGTATTCTGAACCCTGCAGAGACTCCGTTTGCATGTTACATGATGCAAGTGCTTTAGAAAATAGATGGACTCATATCTCTGCTTTCCATGTATGATTTTTTCCATTCAAAAAACTAAGTTTAAAATTGGTTTATAAATCTGTCATGCTTTTTAAGAAGAGTGTAGCCCAGACGAACACACCATTAATGGTGGCCGACACTGTGTGAGGAAGCGAACCATGAGTAAACATTTCCCCCAAGCATATCAGGCAATGACTGTTTACTTTAGAATGGTACATTGAGTAAGTTAGTTGCTAGGGCAGAAGGAGGTAGCAGGAACTACTATCTCTGCCCAAAGGGGGAAGACGGACCCTTGGTGGCCACTTGGTTCTTTCTAAGTGTGCAGGGCTCCATGGAGACCCTATGAACACCGGTACCAGGTGCCTGTTGTGGAATACTGTACATTGCTTAGTGCCATGTGTTCCTGAGAAATTGTTAACATTAAATTATTATTTTATTTTGCTCAGGATTATTAATTTTTAAATGCACCTGATTAAAAATCAAACAATCTAAAATTATATATATTAAAATATAAGCCTCTTTCTTCACACCCTTAATCTTTCTTCCCAAAGTCTACCATTATACCAGTTTCTTTTATATTCTTCCAGAAATATTCCATGCAAATACAAGAAAAAAAATAATCTGTTTCATTCACACAAAATGGTAGCTGCTCTGCACACTGCTCAGCATTTTGCTAATAGTTACCTAGTATTCCATTGAATAAATGCATGTATAATACTTCATTTAATGCACTGGTTCTCAAGTTTGGCTGGACATTACAGTTACCTGCAGAGATTTAAATGCCCAGACCACTCTCTCAGAGATCCTGATTTAATTGGTCTGGCTTGGGGCCTACCTATCTGTCTTTATGAAACCCTCCCCAGATAATTTTTGTGTACAGCCAATCACACTAATTTTAACCAGTTCCCCATTGATAGGTCTTTAGATTGTTTTCAAGCTTTTTTGTTAGAGTGAAACTCCAGTTCAGAAGACCCTTATGCATAAGATCAAGTACATATCTAGGATAAGGACCCACGATGGAGTTTCTGCCAAATTGCTCCTCAGAGATGCTGCAACTATTTATATTCCTGCCCCCAGCATAGTGGCTGTGGAGTGGAGATGGTTTAAAGTACTCTAACGAAGCAAGACGGCTGGGGTGGTAGTGAAACTCTGTCCCCAACACGCTCCTTTTAGTTTTCCATCACCTGTGTAGTCCATCATCTGTGCTGATAGTTTTAAGCTCTTTTGCAAATTGAGTATGGCAACGTTTTCTGCACATAAAAATGCTCGTACTTTTTTGACCTCAGTGATTTAAATAAAAAAGGTTATCTGTATAAAGTTGTTTTAAAAAAACAACAGGGGCCGGCCAAGTTGTGCGCTGGTTAAGGGTTGGCTTGGGATGCCAATTCTGAGCAGCAGGGCTCCGGTTCGGATCCCACATGACGGCCAGTGATGCTGCGCCCTCTACAGCTAAGATGGTGAACAACAGCTCAACTTGGAGCTGGGATGCAGTGAGTCCCCGGTGAAGACAAAGATGTAGACTGCAGCCCCTGCTGCAGTAGGCTGCCATGAGCTGCCGTGAGCCACCGTGTGTAGCCCCAATGGCCAGGGAGCGACTGCCTCACCCGGGAAGAGCACAATGATCACAATATCAACATGGGCCAGTGAAGCGACATCTTCCACAACTAGACTGAAGAACAAAAGGACAGCAACTTGTCTGTTCCCCTTCCCTGATTCCCTAGCACTGTTCCCCTCCCCCAACTCCCCAATAAAATCTTAAAAAAAAAAAATTGTGTGTATGGAGGTGTTCTTTAGCTATCTATTATCATTATAATGATAAAAATCTAAAAAGAATTCTGACAGTTGTCTAATAACAGGAAAGTGGCTAAATTGTGATCTTAGCTTCACGGGATGTTAAATGATGGTTAAATGATTATGAGTATCGTATTAATATAACCAAATTCTATATTTAATATATTGACATAATTAAATTATGTATAATTTACTATAATTGATATATTAATTACATATAATTATCAACAAATTATAATTAACATAGCTACTTAATATGTTAATATAAATAAAGTTTTGATGTATTAAATAAAAAAACACAAAACCGACTGGCACATACATGATGACTATATTAGCAAAATATGTACACATATGACCAAGGACTACAAAGGAAAATAGAAAAATACAACAGTTGATATGATGCAGTAATGTGCTTCCAGGTGAATATTGTTTAAAAAAATTCCTTTATTATGAAATTTTGTGGGCAAATAATAAAATTAGGAGAAAAATTGTTCTATAATGCAAATAGCCATTTATGGTTTTAAAGCTGTATTTTCATATTGTAAACTTTGTTAATTAGTGAATATATTATAGAATATGTATGTAAATAGTTTCTCTGAAATCTTTTAAGATGTCTGTAAATAGCTACCTTTCAAGAATTTTAAAAGAGACCCCCCTAATATTTGTGGAAAATGAAACTCTTTACCATGTGCTGGGCACTATGCTGAGTTCCTTTTACTTACTCATGTCACTCATGTCTCATAGTTATCCTTTGGGAGTAGATGTTAGCTAATTTGTAAGGTTATAGTAATGTATAGATGAAAAATTGAGGACTGCTGGAGATTACTGAGTGGTTAGTTAGTGACGCTGGGAATGCAAACCCAAATCAGTGAGTTCTTTCCTAATACATGATCTGTAGCCCTTCTCTGCAGATTAATACCCGAGGTACTTAGGAGGTTAAAATTCTGTGGAGTTTATAAGGAAATATGAAATCTAAATATTATTTCTAGGAAGCTTCCTGTTTCATTGTGCAACTAATAGATGTTACGTTTTAAAAAGTAATTGCACATACAAAGCAGCATTTGAGGACCAAGTCTCTAAAGTCAGGTTAGGTGAAAGGAAGGAGTGAGGGCTGTTTAGTCTGGCTGGTCAGGGGAGGCTTTACCCAGGAGATAGACCTGATGGGTAAAATTCAGAGAGGGAAGGAGCAGGAAGACTTTTTACCTGGGTTAATGAATGGACCTGCTCTTTGACGTAAGAGTGCTCCTGTGAGGCAAGATCCATTGCGACCGGATTGTCAGAGCCTTGCAAGTGTTATTAATTTTAAGTTCTAAATCTAGGTGACTCCAAAGAGTAAAAGTGGGGGAGGGGGCTCTTCGATCTATACTTCGAGGGTTAATAGGAAGAGTAGGGATTTTGTTAAGGATTTCTATTCTTGACTTCAAACCTGGCTCCTGCACTTGTGACATAGGGCACATTATCCATTCTGAGTTTTTTCACCTGTAAAATAGGTGTCAAATTGCTTTTCTTGTAAGGTTGTTCTGAAGGAGATAATGTATGTCAGTCATACCTACTGCACAGTGCTTGGCGTCTATTTTGCATTTGATAATAGTGGCTCTTATAACTCTGAGAGCCTTAAATATTATCTGTCTCTCCTTCCAGCTGCTTCCCTATATTAATCCCAGCTCAAGGTTGTAGGGCAATGGCAAATAGCTTGTCTTCATCACAGGGTGGAGTTCCGTCTCTGAAGGCATTGGGGAGCCACTGCAATTTTGAGTGGTGGATTGGTGAAGCAGCTTGCTTAGCGCAGGTACTTTAACTTAATTCTGGGGGCTGGTGCAGTTTTACTAGATATGAGATCAGCGAGCAGAGCCTATGTGTCTTCCATAGTCTTCCTCTCTCCCCCAATCCTAGATCTCTCTTATCTCCAAAGGGAAGAAACAAAAATGATACAAGCCAGAGACATCATGCTCCCACCCTTATGGTTTTGCTCCCAGCCTGTGGCAAAATCCATACTTGGTAAACCTATCAAATCTATCAATACATCTTTATCTCTGTCTCTTTAAAAATAAAGACTTCATTTGTTTAGAGAAGTTATAGGTTTACAATAAAACAGAGGAAGGAAAAGAGATTTCCATTTACCCCTCCCCCCCAACCTCCCTCATTCATTATGAGCATCACTCACCAAAGTGGCACATTTATTACCAAGGACAAACCTACACTGACACATCATACCCAAAGTCCACAATTTACCTTAGAGGTCACTGTTGGTGGCATACATTCTTTGGGTTTGGACAAATGTGTAATGACCTATATCCGTCATTACAATATCATACCAAGTATTTTCACTGTCCTAAAAATCCTCTGTGCTCTGCCAGCTCATCTCTCCACACCCCCAGAATCTCTTATTCTACTTTAGGAGCTCCTTTTTTGCAAGTAGTTTCCCAACAGTTCTGCTTCTTTGGTTATTGGTTAATTTCCCAAATGTTTGTGAAGAGCCAGTTGGGGCTGTCTCCTAAAATTCCATATGTATGCCAAGGAGAGGAGTTTGTGTTTAAAGACTAATACAGTTAATGACAGATTTTTACAAACAAAAGTCGGGGGGGCGGGGGGGGGGGGTGGAGAAAGGCATTTGTCTCAACACAGAAAAAGGGAAACGTTCCAATTGTCCAGTAATCCTGTCTTGCTGAAGTGCTAAGCACGCCCCTAATTCATGGGGTGCTTGTTTAGACAGTGTGCCAAGGAGAGCGCACAGCTCTTTCTTGCTCTGAATGAAGCTGTGAAAAAGCAGCCTCGTTCCAGTAATGGCAAACCCAGTTTGCTTGTCATTGTGTCTTCCTTCTCCCAGCCTTCCTCCCTTCAAATCCAGGTTGTATCGGACTTCACTCTTACAGCTGATGGCTGAGCTGTGCTCCAGCGATTATTGGGTTTTACAGCTCGGATGCTTCAAGTCAATATTGTGTTTAGCACAGTGGCAGCAATGTGAGTTGTTTTGAGATTGCCTTGACCCTGTAGCATGCTATGTAGCTGTTTAAGAGGAAGGTTCTTTTCAGAGTGATTGTCAAAATTAGCACTTGATTGTCAGAATTGTGTGGTCCAATCAGCAGATCATATGGTAGGTAACTTCCCTGGGGTTCAAGTATTGCCAGGATGTGTCAGACCTGTGCTTTCTTCCTTCACGTTACAGACCTTTATCTGCAATGCACTGCACCTTTAGTGCCAGGTATGTTTTATGGGGGAAGGGCACAGTTATCCTCAGGAGAAAATACCAGGGTCTCTCCTCTTTATCAAAACAAATCCCAAAGTATCGATAATCTATCAGTTATCGCCCTTCTGTTTAGAAGACTCCCCATTTCTTCCCAAGCTAGAAATATTGGGATGTGGGACTTTCACCAACTCTGCCCTAAGCATTGGGGCAAGCAGGCTTCATTTTTATTTTTTCTTTTCTTTGCGGGTGACAGTCTCAGTGACAGTTCATCAGATTAGTCCCTGTGCACCCTTTCAGGGGAAGAAGAGGAGGTCATTTGACCTACATGGCTTTAGGCTCTGGGTGGCCTAAAATCCTCACAGCTGGAATGCTCCACCTGGCCCCATCCAGTCCAGAGCCTGGCCCAGTCTAGTGTATTAGGATTTGAGGCGGAGATTTGGCATCAAAGCTTAGCAAGCAATTAAGGGTTTAGATATCTCCCATTGCTTTCTCTGAATGTCGTTTCCTTGGGGTCTTAACTGGTATGCATGGAGGAATGTACATGAGGCATATTTCAGAGGAAAAACTTACACCGGGTGTGAAAGTGAAGGAGAGACGCCTTGTTAACAAAATGAATCAGTAATTTTGAAAAAGTAGTAATATATGAAATAACTTAAAGGGTTTTGAGGCTGAGTAACCTGGGAGAATTATAATTAATGGAAATAACACAGCTATAAGGAGAAATGACTTTAAAAAGGGAATATATATGTTTGCTTTTGCACATCCTGATTTTGAGATGCAGTTGGATGGACATTCCACATAGTGATGTTCAAGAGGCAGTGGTTGTCAGGGGAGATATTAAGCCAGTGTTTGCCAGAGAGCCCAGGAAATCCATATTTTGCTCTTAAGACTTTTTCTTTTTCTATTTTCTTACCCAAAATTACTTTTGTCAAAATTTTCTTTGTTTTTCCAGACTCAGTTCAGATGACACCTCTGATTGCCTTTGCTGAGTGCTCCAAATGGGCATGCCTCCTGAACTCCCAAACTTAGTATTCTTCTTTTTTATGGCACAACATTTCACTAGCTGTTTTCCTAATTATCCAAACACTACCAGGTTATATGTTGAGTACAAGGAACATTATATGTAGGAGGTCGGACAATTAAGTTAGCAAACTGGTTGCAACAATGTTGCTAACCTTTTTTGATATCAGAGGGATTTATTCATTATGAATTTGTACCAACTGGACAAAGAGTTAACCAAGTTTACCATTTGGAAGTGCTGAAAAGGCTGCGTGAAAAAGTTAGATGACCTGAACTTTTCGCCAACCATTCATGGCTCTTGCATCATGACAATGCACCAGCTCACACGGCACTCACTGTCTGTGAGGGAGTTTTCAGCCAGTAAACAAATAACTGTATTGGAACACCCTCCCTACTCACCTGATCTGGCCCCCAGTGACTTCTTTCTTTACCCAAAGATAAAGGAAACATTGAAAGGAAGACATTTTGATGACATTCAGGGCATCAAGGGTAATATGACAACAGTTCTGATGGCCATTCCAGAGAAAGAGTTCCAGAATTGCTCTGAAGGGTGGACTAGGCCCTGGCGTTGGTGCATAGCTTCCCAAGGGGAGCACTTCGAAGGTGACTGTAATGATATTCAGCAATGAGTTATGTAGCACTTTTTCTAGGATGAGTTCGCCAACTTAATTGCCAGACCACCTATGTCTCTATAGTGCATAGTATAGCACTGAGTACATTAAGAGGAGCTAGAAAATGTTCAAATATATTTATTTGAACCTGTTTATTTTCAGCTAGTACCACTACTTAGAGGAATACAAATTATCAGCCATTATATAAAGTTTCTTTAAAATTTTTGCACAAACTTGCCTCCGTACCTTTAAGAACATCTCCCAGTGTTTGTATTTCAGAATTTAACCAATAAGTGTTTTAATCCTGTTCATGCCTCTATGTTTACCCCTTTGTTCTTTCTTTTCAGCTACAGGGTTATATAATTTTTTTTAACCTCAAGAGACTCGTCTCTATAGATCATTTTATTTTTTTCTATACCAGTTCCAGTTTCGATTTCTGAGGTTCACCACCAAGAAATATGTGACTTATTCTATTAAAAATATCCTTTTTTAGAGCTTTGGTCTATCATAAAAATGGCTTGAACACTCTCTTTACCTAAACTGACCAGACCTTTGCCCAAACTGAAACTCGTTTGCCACTTACTTATCTGTTCAAAGAACACTGAAAGATCTTACTGTGTATTCCCTCTAGTTGGGCATTTTCCTGGTAAAAATATTTAGTGCCATTTGTAAATATGGCCCTGTCCCCGGCCAGTCTGTCACTCAGATCAGTTATGAAAATGTTAAGTTCAATCTCCACACCCATCACTGAAAGACCATTCTGTTTTTATTTCTCCTTCAATAGAAATGGTTGTTTATTCCTACTTTTGTTTTCTGGTCCTAATCCAGAACTCTGTCCAAGATAAATATTCTCCTGGCTTCAACGCTGTTTTATCCTCATAAAAACAAGTGACCAGGTATCTGTGTACTAATGCAGTTCATGTAGTAAAAAATGTTTGGCAGACGAGATTCAGATGAATAGAGGAATACTTGTTCTGATTTCTCATGGTCATAGTTTAAAAATACATCCTAAATTTACTAGTAAGTTTGTTAGTACATAAATTATATACTATTATGGCTTCAAGGGACTATCGGAATTTAGTTCCTCCCATTTGAACTTGATGCATATCAGTTTTGAATTAAGTGAACCGACGAGGGCTTGAAAATATTTATTTCACTCATAAATGGTGGCTGTCCTCAAATGGTTTGAGAATTGACAGTGGTTTTTATTCCAGTAGCCACCCTCTGCAACCTTTATGCTGTGAGATTCTCTTTTTTCTAAAAAAGTAGCGACAAATTAATCAGAGTCAAAGGTATTGTGATTTTGATCTCCTGGGGTTTCCTTCTCCTTGTGAGTCTGATTTCCTCTTCTGCTCTAGCTACCTTTCATTTGTCATTTTAATTGACGTAGATGAGGGAATTTCTTAGTGGGCTGAGGATAGGAAACACAAGGGGGAGAGATTATTTTCTGAGTCTTGCTGATGAAGGCCCTAAGGTTTCTTTTAGTCCCCAAGCCTGTGATTTGAATCTTACATCTGAGCCAGAAGCACCTGAGACTCCAGGTGGATGCCGCATCTCCCAGTAGTCTAAGAGGGGAACATCAGGGGTTGGAGGATCTTGTGCTTAGCTGTTGTTGAGAAAGTTAGGAATATTCCCTGCCCCCGCCTTCGCGCCCCCCCCCCCCCCATGAGTGCAGTTAGCCAGAGGCCCTCTTAATTGAATCATATCTTTTCCTTATCAAAGACAAAGAAAGAGTTGTTTAGCTTGTGAAATGTAGTGGTGACAGTTTCAAAGCAGAAACAAGCCATGCTGAAGGTTTAGGTTGCTGAAATTGAGAATTACAAGTTATACAAGCCAGTTTTCCCCCATGGTTTTTTTTTCTATAAATTATGGTGAGAGCTGCATGTTAGTTAAATGTGCTGTTGTGTGCTCAAGACCAGTATTTCAGAGAATGTGTAATTGATAAGGTGGGCTTAGCTGTAATAACTCGCACTTATATGGGTTTTGTTTTCCAAAACAGTTATATTTATGTTACAGACTAGGAAACAGGCTCACTGGCCAAGGTCCTAGAGAGTTTTCCGCATGGGTAGGGCCAGACCTGGGACACAGACCTCTTGATTCCTGCATTGGGCCTCAGCCACATTTTAGTCCAGTGAGATTGGCAAGTTCCCTTGTTTTGCCCTTGTTAAAAGCTATTATGAATTCATAGCTAAAATGCATTTTTTGGTTCTTAAGGATCATAAGTCTGCATTCTTTTGTATGCTGTTGAACTTTTGTGTTCTTTTCATTAGCTTGGTGCCCTTTTCTGACATTGTGGTGGTGCTCAAATGTACATAAAAATGAACTCGAGACTCCTTCACATGGCTCTCCGTGTCTCATTTCTCTTTGCTCTTCCCCTAACACTCCTCGTCCCAGTCAAAGTGGACTTTTCTCGGTTCCTCAAACAATTTTGAGCTTTCCCTATAACGATGTCTTTGGTTGGAACTCGCCCCCTCCCTTCCGCCTTTAACCTCCTGACTCCCACCTAGCAGGGTGGTTAGGCGTGGGCGTGGGCGTGGGCTCGGGCACCAGCTTCAGGTTTCCGATTGGCACCATCGCTTCATGGCTGTGCGACCCACTGAGCTACTCTGTGCTGCTGTCTCCTTGTTTGCATATTGGGAGTAATAGTACCGACCTTCTGGTTTGGTTATGAGATTTCAATGCGTTTGTTCTTGGGGAGTTAACAACAGTGCCTGGTACGTGGTGAGTACTCTGAAAGCGGGAAACCCTTGCTGATAGCGCCTCCACACCCCAGTGGGCTAGATAGCCCCACTCTTTCTCATTCTCACCATTGCACTTAGCACCGTATCCTGCAGGTTTGGCATTGCCTCTGGGTGACTCTGCCACTTCCCTGCAAGGACAAGGATGGCCACGCCATGTCTGTATTGCTCACTTTGCAATAGAGCCCTGGGCACGAATATAGGTACTTGGTAAGTGAATAAATAAATAAGCAAAGGACCCGTCAGCTCTCATTGTAAGCTTAATAATGTCTTTGACCTCAGCTTTCCGTTCCTGTAGTGAAGATCAGCTTCTGTTTGGGGCTTTTGGTGGTGGTGATTTTAGGAGAGGGCGATAGAAAAGATCATCTTCTACTTTAGCCTCGGTTTCTTTGTGGAAGCCTTTGGCATTCTAACATATTAGCGCTTAGTGTAGAAGAGGCTGCACCTGTGGACAAGCCTCCCACGAAAGGCTGGGCTCCGTAGGGTCACCGGTTAATGTTGACCACAATCTGGGTTTAACCTAGTGACTGCCCCGGCCTCCGTGCCCAGCTTTCTAAACACACACAGGATTTCCCGCATCCAGCTTTGTTGGCAATCAGGTGTGCTGTGGCGGTAATGCAGCAGTGGAAGCCACTTGACTTTTTCCCCTTACGTGCTCTATTCTTAGTCAAGAACAAAAACAATGTAAAAGGAAAAGCTTATGCAAGAGGGGAATAATTTCTGGTTGAAAGTAAGGAGAATTTTTTTCTGCTCTAGGAGTGGAGGTGATTTGGCTCAGTCCTGGCAGTTACCCAACAGGTGGGGATGTTCACGGTGGAAATAATGTCTTCATTAAGGAGAAGGGAAGGAGGAAGGGATTTGCTGAGCTGCTGTGATTTCTCTGGTTAAAGCCATTAAAGATTTGGTGGACCAAAGAGGGACACTAGCAATTAATTGCTGTAGAATCTATTGGATTTTCAGGGGGCGGTACTGAAAAGCAAAGACTAACTCAAACTGGGTTTTCACAGCAGTCTAATTTGAAAAACAAGTTCTATTTCTTAAGCTTACTCCTGTCTTCCTACATCTAATCTGCCCTAATAGAATAGTGATAATAAAATTTAGTGGGCACTGAGCATGTATAGGCGCTGTTCTAAGCACTTTCCATATAGAGCCATTGTATAAATGTGCAGTATTTATACTTTGTTTATATAGCCTTTTTTTTCTTTCCAAAGAAAGCAAAGCAGGATGCATAGCAGTTAAGAGTGTGTGTGTATATGGGTGTTGGATTTGAACCATACCTCTTCCTACTAGCTGTGTAATTTTGGGGAAATTACTTTCCATCTCAGATTTCATATCTATACATTAAAATTAGAATTCCTATTAGATGAGATAGTGAGAGCAAAGTGCTGTGCTAGGCTCATAGGAAGTTGCTCAGATGTGTTAGCTAAGTAAGCAGTTAACCATTTGTTATGTTTCCTTCTACTGGGTGTGACCTTTGTGATCCAGGGAAAATTAAGAAAAATTTCAGAGCATTTCTACTATGCCCCTGACTGGGAAGTTAATTTCGTGCATTTATCAGTGCTTCTGACGGTGCTGCCATCGTCTGTCACCGCAGCCCTGGATTACCAGACCTGTGCTGATCTCCAGTCATACCTGTCATTGGTCCTTTATTTCTTTGTGGAGACAGAAAAAATTGGAGCAGTGTGTTTTTCCCGGAAGTGATGGTGCCTCATTGAACCACTCCCTCTGTTTCCCAGAGCAGGAGGTTCATGGTGTTTCAGCCACTTCAGATTACTCTTCTTTAAGCCATACCTTCCTTCAGCAGCTACTCCTCATCCTCTTGGTTTCTGAGCAGTCTCCTGCCATTCCCCCATACCCTCAGAGCCTCTCAAAGAGCAGGGTTGGGTGGCATGTGTGTGCCTGATGTAAAATAGCAGGCTCTTACTACTTGGAAAGCATTTTCTCATAGTTAAGATGTTAAAGGTGTCATTACATTGTAAAGAACAGTTAGTTCATTTATTTATTAGAACAATGGCTACATTATAGGTTAACCTGGTTTTTGTAAGATGGCCAGGTACTCTGACCACCCTTTATAATGTTTCTGACATGTACTCTGAAATCTAAAATAAACGGATGAACTTAGAGGACCCCTTACAATAAATCTTCGTTCAAAAACATCTATTGAGCATCTGAATAGGGTACATCCATCTTCCCTTGAGCAGTTCAGTTCATGAAGGTCTAGTCCATATTGTTTGCCATAATATGTAGAATAGGAGCTAACAGTACACCGAAAGGTAGCACTGAGGAGGACTCACAGAAGAGCTCAGTAAACATTGTTTAAATGACTAAGGTCTCGAAGCTTTCACTTAAGTTTTTACCGTTCCATTTGGAGAGTTAGATACTAAGTATATATATTTAAGGCATTTTCATATTTGAGCTCATACTGTTGTTATTCTTGTTGTCTTTCCATTTTATCTGCAGGTGATTTTCTAAAAATAAAGATCAGTTCATCATAAGTAGAGTTTGTGTACTAGTTTTCTGAAAACCTGACCCAATGGAATGGACAGGGTTGAGGGTGAGAGGTGGATGGAGGAGGAGGCAGCAATAAATGAGAAGGTGGAATTTTCTGATAAGAATTTGTGGTTTCTCTCTAAATACTCTCAGGCAGCATTGCTTCCAGGCCCTTCTATAACGTCAGTTTTAGTTTTAGTGTCCGCAAATACTCCAGGCTTTATATGTTTCTTCCGCGTTGAGAACCCTTAGGAGTTTCCATGTTGGTATGTTTGTGATACTAGGAATTTTACAAGTTACAACCAGCCACTGTTAAAATGCAGGAAATTCTCTTTTGGAATGTCATTATTTTCCATAGGCTTACAGAGTGTAATGCCTCCCTGCCCTGGCTGTCAATATGGACTGCCAGTAAGGACCCTATGTATTTCATTCCCCACACGTTCTCTGCATTGTGTAGAATAAAAAATGAGGGTTCTCTAAATCAGTAATCTTGAGTGCATTACATTCCACAGACAGAAGAGTTAAAAGTAAGTAAAAGGTGGAGGCGATGGGACAGCTGATGGAGCAGTTTCCCTGAGCAGGTGAGAGACAATGAGACCCAGAGATCAGGGTCTGTCTAGTCTTTGTCTTAGACTAGAAGAAGCAGAACTTTTGCCCATAGGAAGCAGAGGTGAATGTGGGTTAACAAACATTTGTTGAGTGTCTTCTATATGCCAAGCGCTGTGCTAGTTTCTGGGAACAAATAGAGGACTAACACATGATTTGCTTTCAGGGGGCTTATAGTTTAATAGAGAAAATGGTCACAGAAAACCGTCAGGTACTAAGTACAGTCAGTCCTCATTATTTGTGGATTCCATGTTTACGAATTAGCTCCTCATTAACATTTGTTTATCACCCTAAGATCAGAGCTTGTGATGCTTTTATGGTCATTCAGACATGGGCAGATGGGCAAAATATTGAAGTCTCTGGATGTGCACGTTCCCTGCTCAGGTCAAACAAGGCAACACTCTGCCTTCTTATATCAGCTCTCATACTGTACACAGTGTCCTTTTCATAGTCTTTGGTGTTGAGGTGGGTGGGGTTTTTTGTTTGTTTGTTTTGCATTTTTGTGCTTTTTGTTGGTGATTTTGCTGTTTAAGAAGGCCCCCAAGTATAGTGCTAAAGTCTAGTATTCCTAAGGCAAGAGTGCTGTGATGTGCCTTATGAAGAAATATGTATTAAGCTTCGTTCAGGCAAGAGTTATAGTGCCGTTGGCTGCAATTTCAATGTTTTGAAGCAGCAGTCAATGTATATATTAAAGTGTCTTTAAACAGAAACACACATAAAACATGGTTAAGTATTCATCAGTTGATGAAAATGTTGTGGCCAGAGACTCGCAGGAACCTACCTCTAGTTCCCCTAAAAGCAATGGTCCGTTATTCACTAATTCAGTTTTCACAGACTTCATGGAACATGAGCACTGTGAAGAATGAGACTCGATGGTCCAGTGGAAATACTGTGCAGCACTCAGCAGCCTGAGCTGGAGAAGGTGAATGGTCAGCTGACCTGAGAGTGAGTGCTGAGGGCTGTTCCAACTGAAGGACTGATGCAGCTGGGAATCGAAGCAGTTACTTTATAGGGCTTGAGAAAGAAGTGAAGCCAGACTGTGTTTGGTACTGGGAGACATGGGAAGACTATGTAAAGTCGGAGGGCAGGCTTGGAGGGACTAAGACAGCTGTAAGGGGAGGAGGTTGTAGTCAAGGTCATACTGGGAAATGGGTGGGGTAGAAAGGAGGGCTGTGAAAGAGGACCCAGCAACACACTGGTTGTTAGATCAACCATTCACAGGAACCCTGGGCTCAAGGGACGATCTACTGATAGATCAAAGGGCCCGGAGAGCTAAAAAAGACCGTTTTATTGCCCACTTGAGTGCAGCTGTGTGCATCTTTCCACAGACTCCAAGAGCCCTGCGACATGATCCAGGTGTAAAAGCGGGTATAGCGGCCTAAAGCAAAATATCAAATGAGTGGTCAAGTGCTTCACTGCACAGAACACAATGTACTTTTTTTGTTGTACAAGCCCCACCCCCTTTGTACCATGGGAAGGACATGGAGGAAGAATCAACACGATTGTTTATTGATTAGATTAGGGCGAGGAGGCGGAGGAGAGGAGTGATTGAATGGTCAAGACTTGCTCAGGAGTGTTGACTAATTGTCATGAGATGCTTTTTCCTCCCCAGAGAGCTAGGTTGATGTTATACTTCCAGAATTTTCTTTGTTATCTCTTTGTGCTCGTAATCCTTCAATTTTCAGTTCCCTAGTCATGTGATTTTCACTGGCATTTGGACTGGTTAATGTGTATACATATGGTTTGGTAAATAGAGGTAATGATTCCTCTCAGTTCTGTTTGCGTGGGGGTGGGGAGTTCGCCAGCTTCCTCTTGAGTCTCCTTAAGGTTTCATTCACACCTCTGGACAGCCTGATTCTAGCCTTCCAAACTTTCCCACTGGCCACTGCATTAGGTTTTCTGTCTTGTCTCATTGGTCGTTGTGATGGGGTTTGGAAATGGATACACCACCACTGTAATTCTTCTTAAGAGTTTTCTAGAGCTGTTCTACCCAGTTTGGAAGCCACTAGCCCCATGTTGCTGGCGAGCACTTGAAATGTGACTAGTCTGAATTGAGGTGTTCTCTAAGTGTAAAATGCACACTGGATTTTAAAGACAATATGAAAAATGAATTAAAATTATATTTTTTATACTGATTACATGTTGAAATAAGGTTTTGTATATGTTCTGTTAATGAAAAATCATTAAAATTGATTTCACCTGTTTTGCATTTGAGTGCTAGAAAATTTAAAATTATATATGTAGCTCATGTCATATTTCTGTTAGATGGTGTTTCATTGCTTCCTTTGAATTGCCAGGGAATGGTTTGAAAATGACTATCAGATGGCACTAAAGACCAGCTTGCTAAGTCCCGTTGTATTTGTCATGCCGTTGAATGGCTAGTGTACCTGAATGGAGCTCTTGTAAACAGAAGTAACACTTATGAATACTACAAATTCTCTCTGCTAAGAAAACTTCTCCCTAAGAAGTATATCCTTTTTCTTTAGAAATCCTCGTGTAATAAATAAATATTCATGACAATTCTGCTGGATGAAATATAACTGAATCCCTTTAAGAATTGATATCAAGGTTAGCATTAGCTTGTGTTTTGGACTAATCAAACACAGTCAGATTTTTAAATATGTAATTAATTTTCAAAGGAGCATTTGAATCTGTGTCACCTTGAGCCAGGGTATAATAAGGTTTTGTTGCCTCAGTGAGTGACTGTTTCCAGGACTTAGGTGAAAAGCTATTTGTGAGATAGCCTTAGTGAATATAATGAGAGAAAAGAGGTTAGTTCTAAGTTAAGAACCAATTACTAAGTGCCTTCTCTCTCTTCACTGTTAGCTTAACTACACAAGTGAAACACTAGAGAAATTAAAGCTGTGATGTCCATGTCCTCAAGAAGTTCATCATCTGGTTTCTAAGTTTGTAAGGGGCATTCTAACGTTCTGATGTATGTCATGAGGCCTGAGGAGAGCGTAACACCTTACACTAGTAGCTAAAGCATTACAATCTGCTAATTATTTACTACAGAAATGCAGGTTCAAGGTTACTGTGAATCAACACCGCTTCCACATGTTTTCTTATATGGGAACTGTGCATGGCGTCCTTCCTGACACCATGACTGTTGCAGTGTGTAAGACACAGGGATTGTGGTTCTACAGCATAGCCGAGGGAAAAAGCTGAACCATGGCTGTTGGGAAGATTCAGAGCTGTAAGAAACATAACAGACAGTGCTTCAAGCCATTGTGTATAGAGAGTCCATTCTGTCTTCCTATTATAGATGTTGAAATAACTTCAGGAAAGGGCCACCGTGGGGGGTTTTTTACAGGTTAGATGGCCCTTGGTTTGGATCCTGAAAGAACTTAAGAGGATTTGACTTGGAGAGAGAGATGAAGGGGATTTTAAGAAGGGAAATTGGTGTGACTGAAGCTACATAGGTGGAAAAGGAATTTATCATTGGAAGAAAGAATGCCATATGTTAATATGAAAGCTAATTATTTCATAGATATGATTTTCTAGCTGTTGCACCAAGTTGTCCTGGAGTTTATTGTTTGTGCAGTGAGTTTATTTTAGAGGGCTTAATTGCCTGGAGCTTCCAGACAATTGGCTGTGTTTTGGTGTGGGGGTTAGGGAGGCGACTGACTTTCTTGGGTAAAATTATCATTTGCCAGATGTGATTGTGGCCAAAGTTATTTATCTTGGCTTCATATTGTGTAAATACAGTACAGTCAACTATGAACTTAGCAACTCACATAGCACAGTGAGTACTTTTGGATGCATGCATATTTTTAAAAAGCCGCATCACATTTGTCTAGACTTGGACAGTTCTTCAAAAGGACTTCCACATGCTCACATTTAACCATTTTAACACTCGTCCAAGATCAGTGGAGTAGCGTCATTATCCATTTATTTGCAGCTGAGGAAACTGAGGTTGAGAGAGACTGAGTGTCTTTCCCCAGAGGCATGTGGCTGGTGAATGACTGGGCCAGAACAGAGAGAGCACTTGCCTTCTAGTCCTGGGTTCTTTTCCCTGTATGACACCCTCTGTCAGCAGAGGCACTGCTGATGGTGACTGCTGTCTGGTTGCCGGTGGCCCCTGAGTTCCTAGTACTCAGCCTTGTCATGCGGGACTGACTCAGGAATGAGCGCCTGCTGACTCAGAGCTGAGTACCCTTTTCTCAGGCTCTCATTTCCAGCTTTCTCTTCTCAGAAATTCATTTCTATCCACTCCCAAGCAGCTTTCTTAGTCTCTGTGTGTAGCTCTTTAACCTCTTAAAGCACTTTAAGAGTCTTTCTTACTTAATTTGCCAGTGATAAACATATTACATGAGAAGCTTTTAATTTTACCTAGATGACAGTTAGTGTCACTATTGGTGCCTGTCAAACCAACACTGAAGGATAACAGGAGAGAAGCGTCATCTGTCGTCACTGACCCCCTCTCTTAACCTAACCTCTACACTAACTTAGTTGAATAACTCTCATAACTTTATTCTGACTGTTCTATTGTGGCAGGCCAGGAATGAATGGGATACTGGTTAGAAGGCTGTTGCAAGAGTCCTGGTAAAATACGGGGCTTGGACTAGGCTGGTAGCAGTGGGAGTGGTCATATAGGCTGCCCTATCTCCATGGGCAGGGGTCAAGAGGGTGGCAGGAGTGCCACATGTTCCAGATAAAATGCCTTCCCCCTTCTCCAGCTTTCATATCACCAGTGGCGAGTGAAGAAAGGATCTTAGTACTCTGAGTACTTCTAGTAAGAGGCTGCCCCACCCCTTCCACCCCCTGAATACTTGACAGCTCCATTGCACCATCACCACATCTGCCTTGAGATGGTTAGCTTACTAATTCCATTTTTCTCTGTATCGTCAGCATCCTGAACAGGGCCTGGCGCATCAAATATCTGAAAGAATGAATGAATGGGATCCTAAGTCTTTAGATAGTGTGTTTTAAAGGCAGGTTTGTAAATTATTCTGCAAAACCAATGAGATATCTTTATAACTTGTAGATAAGTGTCAGATGCTTTTTATTTTGTTTAATCCCATTTGGTGGTTTATTTAATTACAGCACAGATTAATAAGTAACTCCCAGTAGTTCCAAAATTATCCCAATGGCTATAATAGTTACAATAATAATAATTATTGTTTGTGTGATGCTATTTACAGTAATTTGAATTATTTATTCCTCTGTGAGAGAAATAGTTGTATCCCCATGTTATACATGTTAAAAAAATTATAAATGCTTAAGAATGTTTTTAAAACTGTTATACGTGTGAGAGAGAGAAGGAGAGAAAAGGAGTTGCCTTTTGACAACAAAACTCTTCTGCAGGAAGACTCAGAGACCAGCCTCGTGTGGGACTCAGGTGTATAGTTTACCTGAATGGAACAAGGCACATGAGAACGTGCACAGCAGTGAGCAGGCTTAGTGCTGAGGGCCTCAGTGCTCAGCTAAGGGAGAAGAGCTTCCGGTGTGGCCTGGGCAGGTGAGCTGCGGTGTCTGAATTCCGACAGCTTAGGCTGTGACTTAGCCTGTGCAGCTCTGATTTGCACTGAGTAACCCACACTACATCTGTTTCACAGCATCAACGGAAAATTTAACCACATCATAGCTGTACATCCAAATAGAAGGGAGATGGGGATAGCTGAGAGTTCTCCCCTAGGTATTTTTTGAAACATGCTTCTTATGAATTCTACAGCTTGCTAACAATAATGACAGTTTCGATGAGGACAGCGGGAGCATGGAAAACTGGCAATACTGCAGAGCCGTTTTTGGTCAAAAAGGTGTAAGCGTGTGGTACAGGCATTTCTGTAACAGCTCTTCAAAGCCACTTGTGCTTCACTTTGTAGCTGTGTGCCCTGGTCACATGCTCTGTAGAGAATGGGAGAACTGTGAATGAGTCCAGAGATGATGGCCCCAGTCCAGCAGCTCAGCTCCCAACTCCTTAAGCCTATCTGGTCTACTGATGTTATACTTTCGCTAAGGTCCAAATGCCAGTGACAGCCTGGTTTGAAGTCAGAGTTCAACTTTAAAAGTTGTGTAATATTTTGTCGCTAATATGTTTCTAACTTTTGGAAGTCTTGAAAAGAACAATGTGGTTGTTATTAACTGCAGTGCAACTTGGACATGGGTTGTAAAAACCATACATAGGGAAAAAGGATTATAGACTGAGGTTTGATATTGAACCTTAAAAAAAAAGATGAAAATTTTTATTTAAATGGCTGGTTATCTAGCTGATTCCAGAAAGGGTGAATGATTTCACTGAGAAAAAAGATAAGCAGCGCCTCTTCTTATGGGTAGAGAGCTACGCTGTAGAGCCTTACAACCTTGACTTAGAAGGCCTGGCCTGGCCACCTCATTTTCCTTGTTAAAGGTTAGATATGAAATAGCTACAGCCACAGTTTTATTGTAACTCTCATTATCAGGGCCGCTGTTTCATTTATTAGGTTAGGGATCTCCTGGAGTCTCATCTTTCTTTTCCTTATCTCTGTTGTCAGCATGTTGGTACTTGGTTAGATACGCTTCGAATAGCACTTTTCCAATAAAAGTATAATGTGTGTGGCTTAAAATCCCCTCATTGTTGTGTGTATTTATTGCTGCTAGGTACTAAACTAAGTCTCCAAATAAAGGGAAATTGGGAAGTTTTGTTTTTAGTTAGCTATTTTAAAAGAGTACGTAACTGTTGCTATATACTTTTACTGGCTTATATAAATATTAATGATAGCAATTCCGGTGAAGGAAAAACAGCGAGTAGAACTGCACTGGGACAGGGTGAGTGCTTTTCCCTTCCACTGTCTGAAATTGTTTTGACTCTGACAATTTCCTTACAGTAAAGCCCGCAGAATGTTATAGAATAAAGAAATCAAACGATCGTTACTGCTTTGGCTACATGAACTTTAAAACATAGTTTTACCCGTTGTTTGTAAATAATGCATACATATTGTTGAAAAATGGCAAACAGAGAAGAATAAAAGGAAAAGCATTCTTAGTCTCCCTTCTCAGACATGCTGATATTTCTTTCGAGTTCTTTTTCCTACAGTGATTTTTTAAAAAGCACACTTGAATCAAAGTGCATATACAATTTTGTATTCTGTTCTTTTTATTTAACTTTATAACATAAGAATTGTTTTCTGTGTTTCACAGATTTCATGAAGACATGCCACTCATTCATTCATTCTTTCAGTTACTGAGTGCCCTTCCCGTGCTAGGTCCTAAATGCGGTGGTCCTCTTCAAAGCATGGGCGTATGGGAGTGGAACATAATCTGGGTTATAATTAGGAACTATAGATTATCCTGAATTTCCATGTAACTTTGATCTGAATCTAAAAGCTAAATTATCTCCCAGGTAGTTCCTCATTTTAAGTCCATGAAGTTACACGAGTTGATTTTATCGTACATTTCAGCTGGCTTTGTATGGATAAAAAAAACACTCTGCGTAGGAGTTTGTCCCGCAGCTGCAGTGCTGGACTGGGCAGGGTCAGAGAGGAGGGCAGAGCAGACATCCTGTGGGGTGCCACTGTGCCTGGCTCCTGCACAGGGATTGTTTACCAGAGAGTGGGGCAGGCAGCGTTCATGGCAAGGTGTCTTAGTCACCCATGGCACACGTGACTGGGGCCTTGTCCTCACAGAGGACTGAATGATGCGACTCTAAACATTGTAAGTGGTGTGGGGTTCAAGATGTAGGAGAAAGGAATTGACATAATTTATCAGTCAGTGACACCCAACTGTCTGCTCCTTAACCTCTTCCCACACGAGTCCTCAGATGGGCAGGCGCCGATGGGCACCTCCCGGCAGAATAGACTGGGATGAGTGGTGTGGTGAGCTGTGACGTGAGCAGAGCTGCCTGGACGTAAAACTGCCTCTGCCACGACAGGCTACATTATTTGCACTAGTTCCTTAACCTTTCTGTGCTCCAGTCTCCTCTGTTAAAAGAACATGTTAGTGCTACTGACTTCCTGTGATTAAATGAAACATGATTAGAACAATGCCTGGCATGGAGAATAAACCCTTGATAAATCTAGCTAGTAATTATCTACTTTGTATGCCTGAGTTTGTACATATTGCCAAATTTCCTGAGTGCTGAGCTTGTCAGATAAGTTTAGATGGCATTAGGGGCAGGTATGTTATTTTCTGATCACACACTGAACTGGTAGTTAAAGCTGGGACGCTGCTTAGGTATTTGGAGCTATTCATGGCCATGTTTCTGAGAACAGCCGAGTTTTGACAGATTTGATATTAAACCTGGATCTGTTTCCAAAGCCCATTTCCTTAAATCACACTGCTTTGGGAAAGCTTTCTCATTCCTTTACCTTCGCCCATTTGCTCTAGCCTAGCATGAATGCCTTTTTTTTAACTTCGTACTGAACTAAAATATGTTGACAGAAAAGTATACGTATTCTGCTTGCTGCATGTTGACAACACCATCGCCCAGATCAAGAAACAGCAGTTTACCAGCATCCCATAACCTTTTTGTGTCTCCTTCTGGGGACGACGCTTTGAAAACCATTGGTAGGAAGGCTTTGATCAGTTGCTCATGGGTGTATGAAAAAGGCATGATGGAAGAGAGGGGATTACAGTAGCTCCCCCCTTGTGCACGGTCTTGCTTTCCGTGGTTTCAATTATCTGCAGTCAGCAGCGTTCCAAATATATTAAATAAAAAATTCCAGAAATAAACAATATATAAGTTTTAAATTGTGCTGTGTTCTGAGGAGCGTGATAAAAATTCTGCTCCATCCCACCTGGGATGTGAATCATACCTTTGTCCAGCATCTCTATGCTGTGGACGCTCCCCAACTGTTAGGCACTTAGCAGCCTTCTCAGTTATCAGATGAGCTGTCATGGTATCGCCATGCTTGTGTCCAAGTAACTCTTGTTTTACTTAATAATGGCCCCAATGTGCCGGAGGAGTGATGCTGGCAATTCGAATATGCCAAAGAGAAGCCGAGAAGTGCTTCCATTAAGTGAAAAGGTGAAAATTCTCAATTTTATAAGCAAAGAAAAACTCATATGCTGAGGTTGCTAAGATCTACAGTAAGAATGAACCTAATGTGAAATTGTGAAGAAGGAAAAAAATGTGTGCTCGTTTTGCTGTCGCACCTCAAACTGCAAAAGTTACAGCCACAGTGGGTGATAAATGCTTAGTTCAGGTGGAAAAGGCATTAAATTTGTGGATGGAAGACATGACATCATCATGGCTCAATGATCCTCCTGACGTTTCGTCAGGTCAGTAGTGGCCTATCGCCACGTCACAATGCCTGTGTCACTCACGTCACTTCATCTCAGCATGTAGGTGTTGTTATCGTCTCACATCATCACAAGTAGAAGGGTGAGTACAGAGTACAGTAATAAGGTATTTTAAAAGAGACCGCATTCACATAACTTTTATTACACTATATCATTATCGTTTTGTTTTATTTTTAGTTATTATTAATCCCTTACTGTGCCTAATTTATAAATACAACTTTATCATAGGTATGTATGTATAGGAAAAAACATAGCACGTATAGGGTTTGGTACCGCACAGTTTTAGGCATTCACTGGGGATCTTGGCATTTATCCCCTGTGGATGGGGAGACTGCTGTACCCCCAGTAAGAGGAGGGTCCGTTGTGGTGGCAGTAGATCATGACCCGCCACTGTCTCCTTTCCTTTTTTTCCCTCCTTTTTTCTCATTAAGGTAGTGTGAATAGGCAGAGAAGTACTCTTTATAGAAAGATTCATTAGATAAGAACAATTAGACTGTTCTTTTTGGGGAACTATGTTAGGCTTCTGTTTTTCTTCTCTTCAGACCCGTCTCTTTCAGCCTTGGCTTTTGAGTTAATTTTTCCTCACATACAGTGATCATTGTTTTTTGTCACCTGAAGAGCCTGAAGTCAAGTGAATGCAGAATTGCATGAATACTTACTTACCTTGAAATTTTCCTGAGTTTAACTCTCCCAACTCTAAATCAGTCATGGGAATGGAGTTTTTCTCAAATGCCAAATATCTTGGATTGGAGGTGGGTCCCTGGAACGCTGCACCGGAAGGATTTGGAAGGAGTCTGGGCACCACAGGAAACAGTATTCTTTTGATTAGAGAATTTGGCCGTAGGCAAAGGAGACTGGAAATGGTTTCCTGAGTTCAGGTATTTGTCCTGTATGGTGTAAACGATATGCTATTTCTTGACTCGGCAACTTAGCACTCTTCTCTGGGACCACTCAGTACCTGGGCTGTGAGGTTGGAAGCAGCGCAAATGCAGTTTAAAAAGTTGAACCAGTAGTCTGTCTCCTTTTCTTACATACGTGGATTTATACCACTTCCACACTTCTCAGGTCCTCGTTTCCAACACTGGATAAAGTTCACCTGTATTGTGAAGGTATCAGTGGAGGCAGCAACAGGGCCAGTCAACATACTGAACTGCAGGTGCAGTCCACTCAGTGGTTGAGGGAACTTTTCTAAATGTGTAAACACGGCTGAACTGGGTGAAGAAAATAGCTTTGCCATGAGTAGGTTTATAGACAGCGCCTATGATACATTTTTGTTATACTTGTGAGGGAGGGAAAAATTTTCCCACTTTTTTATTTCTAGTTCTTCTGGATGGTCTAATAATCAAATTGACATGAGACAGATTAACAGAAGAAAATAACCAAGTTCATTATGTATGTACATATGAGGGTTCCATGAGACTATGGGACCTGAGGATAAAACAGAGAGTTGAAACTTATGTACCATCTTCAGCTAAGGAGAAAGTGGGGTGAGTGAGTAGAGGTTTGAATTTCAAAGAGAAGGTAGGCAATTCACAGGTAGATTAGAAGCAGCAAACATTTGGTCAACAAATTCTTGCCAGCCACCCAGAAAGAGTAGACGCAGAAGGGAGTCAATAGACTTTGCGAGGTTTCCTCCCCATGTGCCACACTTAGTTCATATTATGTTAAAGTGATAGCTCCCTTCCTTTAAGCAGGGTTTTCTATCTGAATTCCTTTAAGCAGGTAAGGGAGAGGTAAAAGGCTCTTCTTGAATCTTTTAGTTCTTAATAATAACCAGCTTAAAATAACCAGTACCCCAAAAAGGCACATGTTGGGGTAGCAAACTCTGCTCCCCCTCACAGTAAATGAGAGAAAGAGGAAGTGTGTGTGTTTGAGCACAAACACCCTCCTGATCAGAGTCCATGCACAAAGCAGCCCACTGTTTGTGGCAGTAGATTCATATCATAGTTTTAATGTAAATACTCAGTGGCATTAAACCAATCAAAATGTTATCTGTTGGGTATCTGTGTAAGACCTGTATGAGTACAAAGATGAATGTCAAGACCCAGTTTTTATACTCAAAGAATGTATGATCTAGTTAGGATCATAAGACATGTACACTACTCTATTGCAAAACAATTATGTGTTAAGTGTTAAAAGTGTGGCTTTAAAAAACTATAGAGGAATTCAAGAGAGAAAAAAAATCTTCCAGCCTAGGGAGGCTTCATGAGGAAGATGGAATTATGACAGAGGAAGGGAAGTAGTTCTCAAATGTAAGGTTCCCAGGCCGGCAGCAGCAGCACCCTGGGAACTTGTTAGACATGTGAATTCTCAGACTCCACCCAGAAATGCTGAGGCTGAAAGCCTGGGAGTAAGCCCAGCGAGTTGTGTTTATAAGCACGCTAAAGTTTTAGCGTCACCCTGCCAAGGAAATGGTGGCTGAAAGGTGTGCTGACTGAGTTGAGGGAGAAAGTGACTGGCACATAGTGAGGGTTGTTAAAGATGGCCGCCTGAATGGAGAAACACACGGAAGGGGTTCGAGTTTCCTGTGCCACTCGGTTCCTGTTTAAGAGAATTTTCCCCCAGTGCAGTTTGATCCTTATTTCATCCAGCTGTCCTTTGTAACCATGTTGTCATTTTCACTTCCTATTATTCTGGTCATTTAAAATATTTTCATCACCTGGATAGGGGATAAAACTTGGTTTTTATAGTAGTATTGAAAGCCCTTGGAAAATGTAAAAATATCAGAATTATTGAACAGCTTTGTGGCTAACTATTCGATAAATGTATACAGAATACATATTTCAAAAGAGGGTTTCATGCCCTTTCATCAAGTCCTAGAAAAGTATCTTTTAGAGTTTGAAGTTTTGAAACTAAAATTCATTTTTATACATAAAACTGGGATGTGTTCCCCCAGTGTTTCCTCTACATCATTTATAAAATTCAGTTACTTTGTCAGTTTTAAAGCTCCCTCCCCATCAGCACTGAACTGCACTTGCATTTCTCCTATGATTGTAGAAGAGATAAACCCTAGGTGACTTGGAGACACTGACCTAGGGCCTCTTTGGGCCACTGGTTCAGTGCATCTGGTGGTGGCAACAGCTCCACTGCCAGCCATTGCTCGCTGAGCCGCCCTGTGCCCAATACGGAAAAGTCTGAGTGCTTGCATAGTGACCTCCTAGTTTTCTGTTAAAAAGAGAAAGGGATTTTAAAGACAGTTCAGGAGGAAAAAAAGGAGAACCCATGATGCACCGTGGCCATGCACTGAAGCTCTGAGTTTAACATGCGTTCCCCCTTCCTGGGGAAGAATGGACTCATCCTCCTAACCTGGTTCTGCCACGCCACTACCAACTCGACACATGCCTCAGAGAAGTGTAGTCACTGCGGTAGGTCTGTTGTGATCTTTATTTCTCAGAGGAGGATATATTTACAGTCTTTGGGGTTTGTTACAGAGGAACTTTAGGATCACATATGTAATAAAGTCTTAAGGTAGTAATTGAGACCTCTGTTATGCTATGATGAGATTTTTCTCACACTTGTGAGTGAAATAAATGGCTGCCATGTATATAAAGATACGTACACTTTAAACCTTGTGAAACTAAAGACTCAGCCAAGGTTCATCAGATTTTAGGAATCTGTTAAGATTTTCTTCAGCCAAATTCGAGGATGAGGAGGAAGAGGAAAAGGAATTGGGACCAATCCTTTGTAGTTTTTGTATCAAGATTTGACCTGTGTTTTAGGGACCTATGCTTTTTATTTCTCCTAAAAAGAAAAGATATTTTTTCTGTGAACTCACAATACCATGGAAAAATCCTGTTGGTTCTATAACATTATTCTCATTTTACAGATGAAGTATATTAATGTAAGAAGTCAAAATTGAACTGCTTTTGTCCTTGGGTTCTTGTAGTTCAGGGCTTTCTCAGCTTGAATATGCCCAGGAGTCAGGAATTCAGTGTAAGATTTTGAGGGTTTATAGCTTCTCACTTATTCTTATTTTTCTTACTAACACACACACACACACACACACACACACACACACACACACACATTAGTTTAATACATGTGTTTGGTATTAAAGCAAGGATGTGTCCCCACTCCTCCCTCCCCAGGTCATTTCCTATACATTGAACCCTACATTTGTCTGTTGTGGGTAACCATCTCTCTCATTTGCCATGGGCGGAGTTTGCAAGGTTGCAGAGTAAGTCCTGTCAGCTGACACTTGCTCACATGAGGGCCATTAAGAGGGTGGTGTGGCCAATGTCAGAACAACCTTGCAGCTGAAGGCAAGTCGCTGCCTTTGCCCAGAGCCAAAGGAATAGGTCTTGTGACCAGCTGTTTGACTACTGCATAATCGCCCACAGAAGAGCGCAGATGGAGTGAGTCAGGCCAAGCTGCTCAACCTGCTCAGTGCTTTTTGTTTTGCTAACTGGAATACAAACTTAGGAATACAAAGTAGGAAGTGGCATTTGGACTTGTCTGTTTAGAATGGGTTTGCTGAGATGTTTTATAACATGATGGATGCATCTGACTTCCTAAGTCATCGGGGAGCTTAATTTACGTAACAAATGTTCCTTTTTTTCCTTTGAAAAGAAAAAAAAACTTTCAAAAGAGGAAATTCATAGGCTGCTGCTGAATAACTTGTCTCACCTACTGTATAGGGAGTGCAGCGATCATTTGGGGCAGCTGGTCCTTGCAGAATATCCTCAAACAATAGGGGATCTTCAACATTTGCATCCAAGTCCATGTTGATAGTCAGGATAAACCGGAAGACGGTTAAACAGCTCAGGAGATGTGTGGCGGCACAGCGAAGACCACACACCGGCCGGGGGGCCAGCAGGACTCAGCCAGTTCTGTCAGCGATGCTGTTTCTGGTGCTGGGAGGACTTGCAAGACAAGTTTATGCACAAAGCTTCGGAAAGGCGCCGGAGTAGGAAGGGGCACTGATCACACGGAACTCGACAACAGGTTTGGAACTTTAGTTCTGTTTCAAAATCCAGGCGAATTTTTTATTTAATTTAGTGTGTACCAAGCAGATGAAATTGTATTGATCTGAAAATTGTTTTTCGAGAGTACTCTAAGCAGGAGACATGGGGTGGTTGGTGGATGTGCAGACATAAGTCCATTTCTTTGTAGAAAAGGTATGGGCATGGGTATATTTTTGTGACCATTTTTATTCTACCACCCATCTGCTTTCTTCTTAACTTTTCACTACCTCTGGCTGGGGCCAGTTTGCAAGAAATAGTTACATCCTTGTCCTGTGTTGCAGCTTGAACTCTATGCTATTCGCGGTGCAACAGGAAAAAGAGTTGCAGTCCAGAGGTACCACGACAGTTGGTACACAGGCTCAGGATTGGGAGTTCTTGCTTAGTTTGAACGGTGGGCGGGTGGTTGTGCTTTTCTGGTTGGAGGCATGGTGGTGAGGGAGAGCCCAGTCTTTCTCTTCTAGAAAACCCTGTTCTTGGGACAGATGGTATTATGGTGAACTAATTTTAATAATGGAGCTTATCTAAAAAGAATAGCATACTTGCTATCTTCTTTTAGGGTGATTATTTCATTCATTTTGGAAGAATTCATTAATTTTATTAGTAGTAGCTCTTAATTTAAACATTCTTTGTGAAGAATTTTATTGCATGTCAATGAAAAGGAAAAATCCTGAGAATTACATTTCACTCCAAAATCCTTTGTAGATCCATAGTAAGGAGAGCCAAAGGTTAAGCTCTGATTCTTGCAATTAGTATAAAAGTAAGATCCTAAATTCACTTAAATGTTATATTTTTCTTTATAGATGTTTTCTCAAAATTAACATGTCCCATAAATTCCTTATCCCATAAATATATTTCTTGGTTGATTAAAAATAATCAACCAAGGCTATAGTTTCTGTCATATAAAAGTCTTCTTTCTTTAGTAGCAATGGAATAAAATGTCCACTCCAGTATAAGAGCCAGCAGATTGGAGAGTTAGGGAGAAGTGTGGAAATCATTTTATGGGTGTTGGGTCACATGCTTTCCGCTCAATTAAAGAGAGATATTTGTAGAGGAAGAGGTATGAATGAGGTGGTACATTAGAAAAATACATTTGAGTGTCCAGATAAGAATTTCACTTTTATACTATCTGTTTTTATCTGTTTCTTATCAAGAAAGGACAGCTGAGAAAATGGAAAGAGTAATGGATTGACATTCTGTTTGGATCTTGATCCTGGTCCTGATCTAGATCCCGAGCTCTGAGCCTGGTAACCATTAGTTACCAGGCGTTTCTGGGTCTCACGCTCAGCTGTTAAGCTGTGTAGTTGGTTCACATTATTTTAAAACTTTTTTCCTCTTCTAAGATTCTAAGATGTAGCATCAGGCCCTCTGTATCTAATTTTAGACCCCAAATAGGTACTTGGGGGGACAGGTGGCATCCACATAAGAAAATAATATGCAGGGCCAGAGCAATTGTTTTAAAAATTTCTACAGTTTTTGGTATGTACTTTTGCTTCTCACACTCCATGAAATTGCTATTCTTTGGTGGATTTTGATAATCTTTATTTAAACAACACTAAAATTAACAAAGCATGTTCATGTCTACTATTCTTTGCTTATTTTAACTTCTTTAGATTTACATCTCTGATGCTGAGATTTTTTTGTTTTCGAATTCTGTACAGTGATGGCATATACTTGTCAATTAATTGGACTTCATCTCCAGTTGGACCAGTTGTCTCAGTAGACCTCGTGCACTTTCTCTTCCCCTTCCTACAGTCTTGAAAGTGTATTTGTGATTTGCAGGGTTGTTTGGTTTCCTGAATTTCGTTAGGACATGGGCCAGTCTCGAGAGGGCAGAGTGAATTATTGCCAGGAGCTTGCACTGTAAGGATCTGGCCCTAAAGTGCTCGTGAGTTACATGTCCCAAGTCTGGTGGCAGTCGGTTAGGTATGACCTCAGCTCCCTTTTTGCCCTTTGGGTACCTTAGAGCAATAGTTTTAGGTGGTCTTCCTAGCTGAGTGAACTGAGTATATTTTCAGTTCACAGTTGGGAATCCCCATATGTGGAGGACTGACTTAAGTTAGATGAGGATTTTCAACTACACTGGCGGTGGGCCCCGAAATAACCCCTGCATTGTTCAAGGGTCAACTGTAGGGTTTTTTTTGTTTTGTTTTTTTTTCTGTCCTCATAATTTTCCAGTTATTCAAAGGTGACGAGAAACAGTCCACAAATACAGTGGAGTTGTGCTGGACATTTCACAGTTGGCCTCAGTGTACAATGGACACAGTTCAGTGCAGAAAGAAATATTTTAATCCTCCAGCTAGGCTCCATGTGGAATGAAACCTTTCAGTATAGAAGTGTGTCCTCTATATCTTTACTTCACCTTTCCTTAATCTCTAGAAATGACAGATATTGGGGTTCAGCTTATTTCACAAATTTCCAGAACCAACAAAAATCTACAGAATTCGATGAGGCATCTTAAATGGTTTGTCAGTACAAAATGCCTTGCTAAAAATTCAAATCTCATAGCCCTGAAATAGGATGCTGGGTATACGGTGTAGTCTTCAAATAATTGCTTCCAGTCTTCTTTCTTAAAATATCCATAGCAAAGGTGCGAGTAACTTGATTTTTTAAACTTTCCCAGCAAATTAGATAAGCCCACAGGGCTGTTTATATGAGGAATGTGAGAGCAGTTGCCAAGCTTATCTGTGAATCATGGCTTCTCTGATGGCAAGAGAAAACTGAACATACCCTTGTCTTAAAAAGATACCCTCCACACGCTGAAGAGGATCCGAAACGAAGCACTTCAGAGTCAATCGTGCGTTAAGTTTCATATCTTGCTACTTGGAAGAGATTTTCTGGACTGATTAGAATCCTCAGGGTGGAAGGAGCACAAGAATTAATGGATGTAGATATCTGCCGTACCCACAATTTGGATGAGCTAATTCTACTCAAATAGAGCCATAGGATGTGTGTGGCAGTGGCTTTACAAGAAAATAAATACAGAAACCAGGGTTTTTTTCCCCTGCTGAAGCGCTTCACTGAGATAAACTGACCATGATTTTACTACTAATCTTTATTTATAGTACTTGGGGTTACTGACTAGGAAATACAAAAAACGTCACAGATTTAGAGATGTGCTAAGGCAACAGACCAAAGAAAGAATTCTAAAGATTTAGTAAAAGGCTACTAAAAGAAAGTCTAATGCAGGTTGTAGGAGTGGGAAGAGTGTTTCTTACTGTGTTCCTCACTTAGAAACGCTGTGTGGAAAACATCCTGCGTTGATGCTAAGAAAATGTAGCTGTTGGACAGCTTGAATGAAGTGGACAGAGAGTAAAAACAAGCCCTGGTCAGCTGATAGTCCTGCGCTTCATGACAGGCTTCCCAGGGATTCTGTGGATTGCTGGGTGTGACTCCTTCAGAGGCACTGGGTAATTGCTGTCACAGGTTCTGCCCTTCCGGCATTCCTTCCCTTTTCACTGATTTTAGGTGCCATGAGGAATTCTCTTTGACTAGTTAAAAAAGTTTATTTCCACCATTTGATGGTTGGGATTTTGAGATGTAATTTGAGAATGATTGAGTGAATGAAAGAGTGAAGTGGTATCTTAGTATGACTGCAAAGTCACGTCTGATTTAGGTTTAGAAAACATGTTTTCCGTCTGACGCCACCTTTCTGCTTGGAATGGATCAGAGCAGTCTTAGTACAGGAGTTTTGAAGGGAGTGTGAACGCACTTCATAGAAGCTGACAACTGATGTGAACTTTTGTCTGGGTCTTATTTTGATAAGTATGTATGACATAACAGGGGAAAGCCCTCATTATTAGTCACCGTCACTGTGTCCAGAATGACAGTGTTCCACACAGAAGATAAGGTGCCTCTGACTCCGGGATCCAGAGGCCAGCCATTGGGCAGCGTCTAAAGCCCCATTTCCCTCCAGTCCCTGCTCAGCTGTCTGCCCCACTGGAGTACTCACTGAGCTGGTCCCCGGTTCCTGTTCTCCTCTTAAGACTCCTGTGGTGAGTCAGGCTGTGGCTCAGCCTTATCCTTTTATTGTTATAGTAACAAAAGCTGAACAACTGCTAACAATGATGTAGCAAGCCCTGGTGAGAATTGGTGAGAGCAGTAATAACCTGTGACCCGTCTAGGATTGTAATTAAACTCCCAATCAAAACCTACCAAAGGGAATCCAGCCTGTGGGCTAGAGAGATTACCAGGGTTCCTGGCAATTCTCTTCCCTTTTATTGGATCCCAAGTTTATATGGGGTGTTGGGTATCAGGCATCCATTCATCCATTTATCCACATTTATATCTTGAAGGGTTTAATCCTTATCAGTTTAGAAAGGTTTTTATTAAGAAAAAAAAAGAAAAACAAAAAACTCAGGTCTTTACAAGAACAGATGTGAATTAAAATCCTGTCTTTTTTCTTACTGTGCAATTTTCTTTCATTTTTGTTTCTTAGCCCGCCCAAAGGGCAAAAAAGAAAGAACTTAGTAAAGCTAGGTTAGCTTTTCCACTTACTAATTTTTTTTTTAATTCAATTCTCATAAGTAGGAACCTAGACTGTAACAGATACTGCAGAAGCACCCTTGTTTGGGGATCATCTCTATCTTCATGATTTCATGATCTGAGGGGTCATCTCTATCCTGAATTCACTGTGTATCTGGAAATGTTACCCATCTCTCTGTGTTTCTATTTTCTCTAATAATAAAATAATAATAATAATAATAATAATAATAATAAAGTGGTGGATTGGGTCAGTGATCCCTAAATATGTGAGGTGTTTTTTTAAAATGTAGGTTCCCAAGCTTCACTTCAGATCCATTGGACCAAATTCCTGGAAGTAGAACCTGTGATGCTTTGGTGATTAAAAATATAAACAAACACAAAGAGCTTCTGGTGTAATTCTAATAATGAGTCAGGTCTGGGAACTTCCAGATGAGGGGTATCTGAGGTCCCTTATCTAATATTATGATTGCCTGTCTGTGACCAGTAAGACCCAAAGATGTTAGAGAAATGTGAAGACCTTGGGTAATCAAGGGAGTCAGAACCATCTCAGTGGTGTTAAATTCAGTTAAGTAAATTTGAAGATCTAATGGGCTTTATTAAACGATTCGTGAATCAGGCAGCATCCCATCTAGCAACTAGAGAAGAACCCCAAAAGCTATGCAATATGGAAGGCTTTTATAGGCAGAAACTGGGCAGGACCAGAAACTTAATTAGCAGAAGAAAAGAAAGGAGGTTTCGGGCAAGGTAACCTTCCATTGGTTGGGGAGCGTGTCTTGTCGGTAAGACTGATTGCCTCAGCTTCCTTTAGGGAGAGGGTAGAGAGGGCCCATGTGACAAATGACCTCACTGGTACTTGCCAGGGAATTCCAGACTGAACAATTAAGGTTACATTCCTGGAAGAGGTTGAAACTACATTTAGGTCAGGCATTCTAGGTTCAGTGACATCGGCTTTAGCATAAGTGACCCCATGTTGAGCCTGTGTTTTTCTCTTTAACAGTAGTAATCTTTTTCCAGGTGAGGGAGCAAGTGGATATTTGAGAAACTGTATTCTCAACAGAGGGAATAGCAAGTACAGAGATCCTAAGTCAGGAACATGCTTGGTATGCACCTGTAGGGAAGGAAAAATAATTTTCCTTCTACCCTTCTAAATTCTGGTTAGTCAAATAATTCAAATGACACACAGCAGATTAACAGGAGAACATCAAATTTTAATATGTGTGCATGGGGAATTCACATAAGCACAAAAATTCCAGACGTTCAGAGAAAATGAGGTATATATGTCATTCAGAATTGAGGGGAAAGTAAGGCAGTGCACAGGAAGAAGAAATGCAAATATATATCAGCCATCTTGAAACAATGGGACATAGAAAGGACTTTGGTCACATGAGTTTTGCTAGGTTCCTCTCTGTCTATCACACCTAGTTCATACTAAAATATAGTTACTAAGATAATAACTCTGTGCCTGGAGCAGGTCCTCTATCTAAATTCTTTAGGGCAGACAGGGCTGGAAGGCCAAAGGTTTTTCCTGAGCCTTTTGTTTTTAAAAATAACCAGCTTAAAATAATCAATATCTCGGGCCAGCCAAGTGGTGCGTTGGTTAGGAGTTGGCTTGGGACACCAGCTCTGAGCAGCAGTGCCCCAGTTCGGATCCCACATGCTGGCCAGTGGCATTACGCCCTCTACAGCTAAGATGGTGAACAACAGGTCAACCTGGAGCTGGGCTGCCCTGAGTCGCCGGGGAGGCATAGGCTGCAGTGGGGCTGGCTGGCAGCTGGCATGCGCTTTCGTGAGCTGCCTTGAGCCGCCGTGAGCGGCCGTCCAATGGCCAGTGAGCGACTGCCTCACCTGGGAAGAGTGCAATGATCACAATACCAACATGGGCCAGTGAAGCAACGTCCTCCACAACTAGACTGAAGAACAAAAAGACAGCAACTTGTCTCTTCCCCTTCCCTGACTCCTCAACACTGTTTCCTCCCCCAATTCCCCAATAAAATCTTTTTTTTTTAAAGTAATATCTTAAAGAGGCATATATTGGGTGAAAGACTCTGTTCTGTGTTGCCTAAGGACAAAGATGATTTGGATTCAGAGACTAAATAAATGGTCCTTTGTGGGAATCTGAATGGGGCTGAGGTGTGCTGGTAGACTGGCCTATCACACTGATCTGGACGGGTGTGGAGTTTACCTGCCCCCATATAGCTCTCCCATTGACCCTCGATAGATTACAGAAATTCCCGTTATTAGAACCTCATTTCTTTGTATTGAAGCTTTGTTCTCTCTAGGCAGTAACTGATACCTTAGTGTGAACTAAAAGAGAACTTGTTCCTCTGTCGGGAAGAACAAGATCACATGAGTGGGTTGGGTGCGTCCTGCAGAACAGTGTGTGAGGACTGATGGGATGTGGCCTGTAGTTCTGCTGAACAGACACAGACTTCTGATGGCTACATCCGAGCTCTGGTCACATGTCCTTGTATTCATCTTCACAGGGAATTCTCAAGCAGACTATAGCTGACCAAAATGACCTTCAGAGAAAAATCCCATCACAAACTTTAAAACCAGTGCCTATTACTAAAAAGTTGCTGTTTTTTAAAAGTTCCCTTGACAATTGAAATATTTTTTCCTTTTAAATAGACTTTACTTTTTTAGAACACTTTTAGGTCCACAGCAAAAGTGAGCAGAAAATACAGAGCTCCTGTCCACTTTCTGTCCCACACACCCAACAGCATCCCCTGGTGTCAACATCCCACACCAGAGTGGGACATTTGTTACAACTGATGAACCTGCATTGACACACCACTATCACCCAAAACCATAGCTTATATCAGGGTCCACTCTTGGTGGTGTACATTCTGTGGGTTTTGATAAATGTATAGTGACATGTGCCCACCATTATAGCATCATACAGAGCAGTTTCACTGCCTTAAAAGCTCTCTGTGCACTTATTCATCTTTCCCTATCCCCAGGCGACTACTGATTTTTTCACTGTCTCCATAGTTTTGCCTTTTATAGATGTCATTTGGTTGGAATTATGAAGTATGTAGCATTTTCTGATTGGCTTCTTTCACTTAGTAATAATGCATTAAAGTTTCCTACATGTCTTTTCATAGCTTGGTAACATTTCTTTTTGGCACCAAATAACATTCCATTGTCTGGATGTACCACAGTTTATCCATTCACCTACTTCTTGGTTGCTTCCAAGGACATCTCGGTTGCTTCCAAGTTTGGGCAATTATGAATAAAGCTATTGTAAATATCCCTGTGTAGGTCTTTGTGTGGACATATGTTTTACTTTTTTGGGTAAATATCAAGATGTGTGATTTCTGCATCCTAAGGTAAGAGTTTGTTTAGTTTTATAAGAAACCACCAAACTTCCAAAATGGTTGTACCATTTTGCATTCCTATCAGCAACAAATGACAGTTCCTGTCAGTCCACATCCTTGTGAGAATTTGGTTTTTCAGTGTACTAGATTTTTGCCATTCTGTTAGGTGCTTGGTGGTATCTCACTGTTGCTTTAATTTGTATTTCTCTATCGACATATGATGTGGAGCATCTTTTTTATATATTTATTTGCTCTATCATCTATCTTTTTTCTGAGGTGTCTATTCAGATCTTTTTCCCCATATTTTAATTGGGTTGTTATTTTTTTAATGTTGAGTTTTATAAGTTGTTTATATATTTAGATACCAGTCTTTTATGTCTTTTGCAAATATTTTCTCCCAGCCTGTGGCTCTTTTTTCATTCTCTTGATACTGCTGTCTTTCACTAGCAGAAATTTTTAATTTTAATGAAGTCCAGCTTATCAATTCTTTCTTTCATGGCTTGCACCTTTGGTGTTGTCATCACCATGCCCAAGATCATCTAGATTTTTTTTCCTATGGTATCTTCTAGGAGGTTTATAGTTTTGCATTTTACATTTAGGACTGTGATCCATTTTGAGTTAAGTTTTTGTGAGAGATTTAAGGTCTGTGTTGAGATTCTTTTTTTTTTTTCATGTGGATGTCCATTGTTGCAGCACCATTTGTTGACAGACTGTCAGTTGGCTATGTTTATATGAATGGCTCTCGGTTCTTTTCTATTGATCTGTCTATTATTTCAGCAGCACGACACTGTGTTGATTACTGTAACTTTAGAGTACATCTTGAAATTGGATCCTTTGGCTCTCCATAGAAACTTTAGAATCAATGTGTTGGTATCCACAAAATAACTTACTGGGCTTTTGATTGGGGATTGCATTGAATCTATAAATCAAGCTGGAAAGAGCTGAGAGCTTGTGTTGCGTCTTCCTGTCCATGAACATGGGATATCTCCATTTATTCAGTTCTTTTATTTTTTTCATCAGTTTTGTAGTTTTCTTCATATAGATCTTGTATGTATTTTGTTAGATTTATTCCTAGGTATTTTGGGGGAGGTGCTAATAGGAATGGTATTGTTTTTAATTTTAAATTCCACTTGTTAATTGTTGGTATATGAAATATTTAAAAAATATTTGAACAGGTGTATTTTCAGAGCAGGGCTGCATTCATGTCAGGCTAGCTATTTTCCTCTTTTCTTTTTAAATGCCTCCATCATTTTCTTTTATATTGTCACTAAACTAACTTTTAAGATTTTTCTTAAATATTTTTTGTGATTATCAAGATGATACAATTTTATTACAAAACTTTGGAAAATGCAAGGAACTATAAAAACAAAAAACCCAAATTACCTAAAATGCTATCAGACAAATTTTACTACTTTTTTTTTTAATTGGGGAATTGGGGGATGGGAATAGCGCTGGGGAATTAGGGGAAGGGGAACAGACAAGTTGCTGTCGTTTTGTTCTTCAGTCTAGTTGTGGAGGACGTTGCTTCACTGGCCCAAGTTGGCACCATCATTGCACTTCCCGGGCGAGGCAGATCAGTCGCCGGCCTCTGGACGGCCACTCACTGCGGCTGCTGGCCGCTCACGCTGGCTGCTGGCTACACACAGTAGCCCATGGCAACCCACTGCAGCAAGGGACCGAAGCCCACGCCGTCGCCGGTGACTCACGGCAACCCAGCTCCAGGTTGAGCTGTTGTTCAACATCTTAGCTGTAGAGGGTAGTGTCACTAGCCCTCATATGTGGGATCCGAACCGGGGCGCTCTGGTGTCCCAAGCCAGCTCTTAACCAACGCGCCACTCGGTCGGCCCACATTTTACTACTTTTGACACTTTTGTTGATTCCCTTGCAGTCCTTTTTGGTACATGAATGTAAGCTGCATTGTATTAACTGAATCGGGTTATATCTAGCTATATAATCTGCTGTTTCATGTTTTCCCCATGTCATTAAAATGTTTTTGAGAATGATTTTTAATGACTTTGTGTTATTTTCTTAAATGGCTTTGAAAATTAGGGTGTCTCCTACTAATGGATATTCAGATTTCCAGTTACAGTGCAGAGAGCAACCCTATTTCTGTTCAAATTTCTGACATTCTTCTTGGGAGGGAATTTTCCTTGTAGGAAATTTGAAGGAGATCCATTTTTCTTCCCAACAGAATTTGAAAATTGAGAGCTAGAAATTGGTTAAGTAGATGGAAACCAAAACACCTCTATCTGGAAAATGGCTAGCGTGTGTAATCACAAGGGGCTGCCTGATGACCTCAAAATTGGATCAGTTCGCCCACCATGTCATAGCAGCCTAGGACCCACAGGCCTGGTCACAACAGGGTCTCGCCCCTGTAAAACTTGTTGAGGAGTTAGGATCAGATCAGCATGTGTGCTCTGCAGGCAGATAAATGCCCACAAAACAGGGACATTGACCAATCAGAGCTCATGCTTCTTCCCCTGGGAAGGAGCACGTTGGGATGCAAGGCATTCAGGAGTGTTACACTCCCCAGAATTGTGGCTCTGCTTGGAGGAAACCTGAAGCAAAGGCAAGGAGGCCCCCAATTCTCACGTCTTTTATAGGTTAAATCACCTCCTAAAGGATATGATTACGAGGATATTTTTCCTTAACCTTTTGAAAAGTATTTTATCTAGAGGCCTTCAGATATGATATATCCACTTGGTTCAACAAGAAGGTATGTATTTGAAACACATTGCTCCCACCTCTTCATTCTTCCCCATCCCCTTTAGGTAGTCAATGTTATTAGTTTCTTACAAATTCCTTGTATGTTTCTTTAGTGCAGAAGTAAGCAGACAGAAATACATGTTTTTCTTGCTTCCTACACACATGGCGGCATGCTCTACACTTGGCTGTTTGGACTTCCCAGTGTAACCTGGAGAGCTTCTGGGACTTGCTCTCACGCTCACACGCTCTCCAAGAGCTGCTTGGTATTGTGTTGTGTGGATGTAGCATCAGTGATTAATTTGTCCCACCAGTTCCCCCTCCAGCTGTTTCCAGTCATTTGCTCTTAACAAACAAGCTGCAATCACATGTTTGTGTGTTTGTTTTAAATCTGTTTAGTTCCAGAAGTGGGACTAGTAGGTTCAAAGTTAAAACTACTTATAATTCTGATACCTATGATAACTTACCATCCATATGTGGTCATACTGTTTTGCGCCTCTGCCTGTATTTCTCTCGTGTGGGATGTCTAACTTTTGAATCTAGTAGGTATATGATTTTAAATTGCTTCTCTTTGTAAGAGTGAAGTTTAGCATCTTTTCATGTTTAAAGACCGTCTTTATTGTTATTATTTTTTCTGTGAACTACCTGAATCCATTGTCCACTTTTCCATTGGTTTGCAAGCCTTTTCCTTTGATTTCTGGTTGTTCTTTCAGCATTAGGGATATTAATCCTTTTTGATATGAGCTGCTAATTTTTTTGTGTGTGAACTTTTTAAATAGCCTTTGATAAGGTGTTTTTCCCCCCCAATTGGGATCATACTGTACATATAATCCAGTGTTCTGATTTTTCAGTCTTAACATTATATATCACCAGAATTATTTTTACACCTTAGGAGGAAACGCAGAGGGAGGTCCTGGGGTATAGAGGATGTTACCCTCACTGGTTTGGTCCCGGTGTTAACGTGATGGCATAGCAGAGTTGGAAGCGCACAGAATTTGGAGTCAGGAGATATTGGTGTGAGTCCTGACTTTGCCACTTACTGATTATAACCTGGTTAAAGCCTCCTAACTTCTGTGTGAAACAGATTATGTAATATAGCCTCCATAGGACATTTAAGATCAGCTCAGGTGAGTTCTGTAAACGTGTTGGCAAACTATAAACTGTTAGGCACTCTGTGTGTGCTGTGCAGCTCTGATCACCGCCTTCCCCTTTCTGCATCCAAACAGTAGACCTTCTGGAACTGGTGTCTCTAGGCTCATGAGATTATGCAGTAAAAAAAGGGAGAGGGGCAGTTATTTAATATAATGGAAGTCACTTTGCTACAGGACTAGCACAGCAATAACAAGCTCAAAGCCATTAATGGGTCTAATACATGAGAAGAGGGATTACTTGTTTAGAAACTTGGTCCTGTCTTTGGTGAGGCGGGGAATGAAGGACAGGAAAATGCGGTATATACATGCCGGGAAGAAAGCTCAATAAATGCCGTTGTTTACAGCCAAACGACATATTTGAAATTGAATCTGAATTCCTTGAATTCATTAAGGTGGTTTCCCTGTAGGAGTTCACCCACTGCCTCGTGCTTCAGCTACCAAGAAGCCTCTTAAAGCAAACAGTGATTAAGGTTTGTTTTAAGGCAATAAGGGAATCTTTATGCGTTAAAAAAAAAAATAGGGTGTTCCTGTTGTATTCGTGTTTCATTGTTTATTTTTACTTTTCAATTTAAATGTTATATATTTTTAAATGATTTAATTTTAATAAGGGATAGTACAATCATATGGTTATATATTCCAAACATGCAGTCTTAGGGAGTACTTCTAGCACTGTTACTGTGTGCCTGGCTCTGTGTTAAGCACTTCACATACATTTAATCCTCAGAACAATACTTAGGAGGTAGGTACAGTTTTCCAGGCAAGGGTACTAAGGACCAAAGAGTTTGGGTGACTTGCCAAAGTCACACAGCTAGGAAGAGAGCGGAGCAAGGGCTTGCACCCAGGCGGCCTGGCCCCAGAGTCGACTCTTCCTCACTGGTCTGTTTTGACAGAAGTGTATGAAGTGGTGTAGGGAAAGCCTTTCTCTGTGCTCCATAAAGAATATGCAACAGAGTTGGCTTACTCCTCTTCCTCAACAACCCAGCTCTACCCTGGACACAACCTGTCTTACCAATTCATACACTATGTCTTTCTAGAGGTACTTTATGCATATATAATAAAATCCAGAGTTTTCCTTTTTTAAAAAACACATGTGGTAACATTGTAACACGGTGTTTTGTATTTCTTTTTTCCAGTTAAAATTGTGATTACTCCATTGCATGAACACACCATAATTTAAACATCCCATGTTGACAGTTTCCAGTCCTTTGCTATTCCCAGCAGTGCTGCAGTGAATACCTTTGTACATAATCATTTTGGACCTATGTAAGTTGATCCGTAGGATTAATTCCTGCAAGGAGAATTGCTGGGTCAAACAGTCTATGTGTTTGTACCCATCTCTCTCTCTCTCTTTCTCTCTCTTTTTTTTTTGGCCCCACTTCTGCCCCACCGCTTCCCCACATGCTTGCCTATACCCATCTCTTTCAGAGATAATATTTTATAACCAAAATAGGTACACTTTCTATTTATTTTGGCTTTCTCATTTTGCAAACAAAAGACGTTATGGAAATAATCATGCTTTTGACATCTCTAGGAAAATAGAATTATTACTTTATTTGTATGTAATTTAAATGGATCTAGAATTAATATATAAGGCAATGTCTTAAATATTTAGTTTGAAATTAATTCATCTATCCGTTATTAGTATATACCTTACCTGGGTGAAGGGATGCGGAAACTTTACCTTCAGGAGAAGATATGAAATCTTATTGATGCTTATTAGCTTTCTGTGGAGTCATTATACAATTCAGTGATCCTGGAATATAGTGATGAATGTTGACTGTTTGGGTTATGCTCACAACACTATGAGAGAATTAGCTCAGTGAATATTGAATTCATGCATACATGGAGATGAACAACAAAACTCTTTTTTTGTTGATGTTTTTTTAGTAAAGGTAGTTTCTAGTTAAAAAGAATGTCTAGTGCTCTTTTAAGAATTAAAAGAACCATTTTGGAAAGTGTGAGCCATATTTAGAGATTCTGTGGGTTTTTATAGGGGAGAAAGGATAGAAACTTAAGAACAACAAAATCTAGGAACGCTAGCCAGGGTCGCAATCTTGGTTGGCACAGTGACCTGCCCGCTCAGTGTCCCTCTTGCCTCAAAAGAATTGGTACTGTTTCTCTTCACATTTTGTTAGCATCTTTTGAAGGTTCTATCAGTTGGAGATGTGTTTCTATTAAGAAGCATGTTTATCAAAGTACAGACTACATCTGGTTGGGTTAAAGGGATGTCATGCAGTAATGTAGATTAATTCCTTAAGATTGCTTTCCTCTCAGTAGCTGGTTGAGGTCATCTATTCTAAATTATACTGGGCACACTGAATAGATCATTTGGGGTTATAGTGTTAGAGTTGGAAGAATGAGACCTTGAGGAATAATTTTAGCCCCAACCTATCATTTTGTAGAGGAAGAAGCATTGGACCAAGAGGTGAAGGCGTGTGACTAGGATTAGACTGCTGATCCTGCCTAGAACCCAGGCGTCCTGACATTTAGTACTGGGCTCTGCTGTTGTGTCAATGCTGTGGTGGCCCCAGGACAGTGGGACATGGGTGGTGGTGCTGTGAGTGCCACACACAAACTTGGCCAGTTTCAGAGGTTTACCTGACGTGACCTTGACTCCAAAGGAAGGGATTCCATCTTTCCCTCTTCTGTACTTTAGAGTCCTCTGTTCATAGCAGCCGAACCTCAGGCTGCATTGTGACTCAATATTTTGTCATTGTGGCGTGAGCACATTATATAAAGACTTTTGTGGTTTGAGCATGTGACCCTCGCAACCATTTTTAGCATTGTTTCTGTGGAGGAGAAATAAGCTCTTGAGTTACCAACAACCTACTTCCACATAAACTTTGACAGTCATCTTTGTTGGGGATCAGTTAAATTCAGGAAAATGTGGGGGACCTGAATATTACTTATTTCAGTCTCGATCTCAGTAGGCATTTCATTGGTCAACATTCTGTTATCCTACAATTCCAAAACCCTGAAATCTCTAAAAAATATTTTTGGGACTGACCTACACTGATGTGAGGCTGTTTATAGTCCCTATCTAGTCCACTTAGAATAAATATTTATAACTTGAGCTGGTGAGATATTAATTTGTTTGGTTTGGGGGTTTGACTACACCTCAGACCCTGGAGGAGGCATTACATAACATGTGTTATAAGCTTCTTTCTAAAATCTAAAAAAATCCTGAATTCCAAAACATCTGGCCCCAACCAAGGATCTCAGTTAGAGGATTGCGTATCTGAATTTATCTTTGAGTTATGCCTTACAGTTTTAAAAGTACTTTCATACTTATTCTCTGTATTTTCCAACAACCTTGTGAGATAGATCAGGCAGATACATTCTGGGAAAGCTGGGCCCCAGAGTAAGTCCTTTTGAGCCATGTGGGTTGAAAGTGGCAGAGACAGACTTAGAAGCAGCGTTTACCCTGGTGAGCGCTAATCCATGTCTCAAGCATCATGTCCTCCGGGACTTGCATTCACCCTTCACCCCCACTCTGTGGACTTGACCTCTTTATCCTTTAAGTTCCCCATAAGCTGTGTAGACATTTATATCTCAGTACCTATAACAGTATAGTTTACTTATTTATTTGTGGGTTGGCCTTCCCATATCCTATTGTAAGCATTTTGAGATAGGAAGTGGCTCTAGTTAATTCCTATTCCTGGTATCTGTCATGGTCTCTGAGTCAAGCCAGGTGTTAAAAGTGTGTGGAAAGAGTGAATGCAAGAATGTGCTTTTGGGTTCACGTCACAGTGCTCTTTCCATGCCGTGCTGCGGACCATAGGGAGTTATTCTTACATTCCACACGTTTCTTTTACAAAAGGAGTAAAGGATTTACATAACCCCTAAGACAGAAAAAGTTGCAGCCAACATCCAATTTACATTACTTTTGATAAAATAAGAGAGGGATGCATTTAATGGGAATCATTTTTATTTTTGTTTTATTTTATTTTAGTTTGGAATTATTTAGAAATTATATCTTTAGGTTAGCATTATGTATTAAGGCTTCTGATGAGAATTGGAATCCTTAGGCACTTTTTGACTATACTGTTGACGACAGGACAACAATTCAGTGGTGGATTTTTACGTAGTTCCTCTGAAACTAAACTAGGCAATTTGCGCAGCTGAGGCTGTATCAGTACAAAACGGGGAAAGAGGAAAGTCAACTAATTTGCAGATTACTTTTCCTGTAAGCCATCTTCCTAACCTAGCCAAAAAAAAAAAAAGTTTGGTTTTTTTTTCAAATCCATTATTGCCATGTATTCACATTTTTTTTTTCTTGAAATAAGTAGCTTGTTACAGACAGGATGGGAGCTAATGCACATTTGTACGGACCAGGTGAATGCTGATTGCCATCTCAAGCATAACCCTGTCTTTCCCTCCACTCCTAGTCTTCCGTTATTTTCATGTAATAGTTATTAGGGCCTGCTTGTTGTTCTTGAGCCAGCCTTTTGAGAGAGTGTCTATTGGTATTTAGAAACCTTTTTTGAGAAAGATAAGAAGAATAGCAGTGGGAGTTGGCAGAAAAAAGAACATAGAATGGGATTTGAAAGTGGCTGGAAAATACCAACATCTACATAACTATAGTAAGTTTCATAGGAGCAGGAGTTATGCTTTGGTCACTGTTTTATTCCAGTGCCTGGAGGGATGCTGGACACACAGTAGGCATTAAGGAGCTACCTGTTAAATGAACAGTATTTGTCAGTTTTTGTTGTGATCATTATTGTTAGTTTTGTTTTGTTTCATTTACAATTTCTTGGACCATTTAAAGTTCCCTGTCATACCTGACTCTCTAAACCTTCACATTCTTAGATCTTAAGACTGCTCTTTAGACTCTTCATGGGACCTTATTTTTTACTATATGGGTATATTTCCTGTGTGATAGCAAGAGGGAAAACATTTTTGAAGGAACCTTCTTTCATTGATCATGCTTTGACATGGACGTACTTGAGCCTACCTCTAGCCTGATTCCTGTACTAGTGTAAGGGAAGAATCAAACACCAACACTAGAGCTGGTCTTGGAGGACATAGTAAATCACCCTGTAACAAATCATACAGATACTACTCTTCGTCCTTATTAGCCATGACTCCTTAAAATCCTGGGTATGCGAGTCAGGACCACATTTCCACGTGTCCTGAAAATGGTTTTCTCAAACAGGTTTAGTTCCCTCCTAAAACGCAGGTCAGATCATGCCATGCCCTTTCTCAGAAAGTTGGAATGACATACCAGTGCTTGTAGGACAGACATATTCCTTGGCATAGCAGTCAAGATCCTCCACCAGTAGCCCTACAGACTCTTTCCAGCCTTATTTTCTACATAATTCTCCTGCAGTAGACATGTTCCAGCTATGAGAGTCTTTGACCTTGTGTCATTTCACTCCTTGTGTCTGTGCCATGCCCTGGTCTGCAGTAACCCTCTACCCTGTTCATCATCATGTCTTATCCTTGCACTCCTTGATCACCTCATTCGTTCAGATATTGCTTCTTCAGGAACTTTTCCTGTTTCCTTTCTTGCCCTCTTGTTTTCATGTAGTTACCTACATGATTGTCTCTTCTAGATTTTAAATTCCTTGAGAAAAGGGACTTAGCTATTTCTTATTCTTTGTATCCCCGAGTTCCAGCATTCTTTGGTTTTCCTTGGCTTGTAGACGCATAACTCCAATCTCTGTCATCACATAGCCATCTTCCCTCGTGTCTTTGTCCCGTTTTTTTCTTATGAGGACGCCAGTCATTGCATTAGGGCTGATCCTAATCTAGTATGACCTCATCTGAACTTTATTACATCTGCAAAGGCCCTGTTTCCAAACAAGGTTATATTCACAGGTACCAGGAGTTAGGAATTGAACATATCTTTGGGGGGGGGGGGGGGGGGGGTGGCGGCACAATTCAACCGCAATACATGGAGATTTATATATATATATATATATATTTTAAGGTAATTCTGTTTTCTGTACCTAAAATAATTTGAACTATTGCTTGTCACCTTTCAGGTAAGTAATTTAGACTTTGGTCACTTGCATCCTGCTCTGGATGAAATAAGACCTGGTTTCAATTCCAACCACCACATCTTAGCATCAGAGAATTTCAAAGTCTAAAACGGTCCATATAAGTCATTTTGTTTAAATTTTACAGCAAAAATGGTAGACAAATTATCTTACTTTCTTGTGCCTCATGTCATACAGCTGTGACCATAAAGTAGACGACAATACCATGTCCCTTTAATGCCAGGGACAGTGTTCTTTCCTTTCTTTCAACAAAAGCAAAGAAATGAAGTAGTTCTGATTCGAAGAAATGCCTGGAAGAAAGTCGTCAGATACTTTAAGGCAAAAGCTGAAGGCCTGTGTTTCATACCTCTCTGAATCACTCAGAGCTGCCCTGAATAAACCACCAGGAGCCATGGTTGGTGCTTATAGAAGCTCCACAGAATGTCAAGGTGAATGTGAACATGAAAAGAAGAAGATATGTGTCTTGTGATGATGAATACCTCAAGCCCTGTGTGTGGAGGATGGTAGGGGGAAGAACTGGCGGTGTGCTGGGAGAGTGTCCTAGCTTATCTCCTGTCATCTTCCCAGCATGCCCTGCGAATGATGCTTGGGGGCCCTTTCTCTAGACTCTAAGAGCAGCGGGAGGCAGAGCTGAGATTTGATCCCAAGCCTGTCTCATTCTGAAGCGCTCATTTCATCTCCTTGTCCTGTCTGTATTTCTTTACCAAGTGACTCAGCTGTCATTTCCTCTACTAATATTAGTGACGGTGAAATTATAGTTAGGTGTTAAACCACAGACAGCATTTGTATGGAAGGAAGAGAATAGAGTTTTCCTCATATTTTATAAAGTACTTTCAAAGGTATTCGGGTAAAAAATTGGACAGTCTGACATACATACTCTTCCCTTCCCATTTCTTTCTTTCTTTTTTTTTTTTTTTAAAGTTTTTATTGGGGAATTGGGGTGATGGGAACAGTGCTGGGGAATTGGGGGAAGGGGAACAGATAAGTTGCTGTCCTTTTGTTCTTCAGTCTAGTTGTGGAGGACGTTGCTTCACTGGCCCAAGTTGGCACCATCATTGCGCTCTTTGCGGGCGAGGCACATCAGTCGCCAGCTTCTGGACGGCTGCTCACTGCGGCTGCTGGCCGCTCACGCTGGCTGCCGGCTACACACGGCAGCCCATGGCAACCCACTGCCATAGGGGCTGCAGCCTACGCCGTCGCCAGCAACTCACAGCAGCCCAGCTCCAGGTTGAGCTGTTGTTCAGCATCTTAGCTGTGGAGGGCAGTGTCACTGGCCCTCATATGTGGGATCCAAACCTGGGCCCTCTGGCATCCCAAGCCAGTTCTTAACCATCGCGCCACTCGGCCGGCCCCCTTTCCCATTTCTTTTATTTCCATCTTTTTAAAATTGAAAAATAACATGAAACATTTAATATAGGGTTGTCATCATTTTATTAAATTTTAGCTCTTCTAGACAGGTTATCCTCAATTTGATAACTTGAGTCAGTGTTACCCCTCAAAAATAAGGATTGAACAGCTTGCTTTGTAAATTATAATGCTATTTTGGCAAAACGTAATTGATGGGGCAAAATAGATTAAGAAAACAATGAGGCAATTAGACCTTTGTTGATTTTGCACTTTTAATAATTTCAACCTGTGTATTCTGTTTTAATAATTTCAGAGAGTGTTTTTAGTGACCTTGTGTAATTTGAAAATGTAGCGACTTAGGGCACAGTCATCCATATGTTTTGGTTGTGAGTGACAGAAAACTGACTCCAGGAGTAGTGTTCACTCAGCAGCAGCTGGCTTCACTGCAAACAGGAATCTGTCTCATTCCATGGCTTACTTCTGCTTTCCTCCACATTGACTTCATTTTTAGAAATGTTGTTACCCGTAATGGCAAAAAATAGGCACCAGCAACTCCAGGGTTGGCATTTACCAGCCCAGCTGCTAAGTGTGGGGACTGGCTCTCACAACCTAGCGGGGGTCCAGGCCTGGGACATGGACTGCCTTTGGACTGAGTGAGGGCAGAAGAAAAACGATTTCCAAAATAAATCTGCCTTGTTGTTATCAAGATTAGGAGGAAGGTATGCTGGGCCTGGTAACTTGGAACACAGGTTGCTAAAAAGAGAAGGCACAACCAGAAATGCTTTTTGGTGCTGAGACTTAAAGCAAATCTGCTAGCCTGAAAGAACATGTTCAATATTAGCTACCACTGCCTGAGAAAGGAAAGGACCATAATGCACAATTTGTAACTGGGTACCACACACTGTATCAATTAAAAAAACAATCATAACATTGACAGTTCTCTTAAGTAATTATTACCATTTGGGAGCACTTCACTGTGTGTCAGCCTCTGTGTGAAGCACTTTCCGTATTTCATTTAATTCTTGCAGCAGTTTTGCGGGCCGGGCATTAATACTCCCATTATGCTGATGAAGACACAGAAGCTGAGAGTCTGGACTTGAACCCAGATGCGTCTGACTCACTCCAGCTCCACTATCTCTTAGTTTTACAGTTTGCTTTCGTTAGTCTGTCTATGGAATTATCCATCCTCCATCCTTTCAGGACAGCTCCTCTTTCACCATTTTCTAGCAGTTAGCACCCCTTTGCACCCCTTTTGCCTCAGGCACCCATCCAGCCCACCACTAAAGCTTACCAGTTCTGCACCTGCGCATCCCTCCAGTAGGGTCCCCTTCCTCTGCTATCAGTCGGTCTAGCCTTCAGTACAAAGGGCCTGAACTCACAATAAACTGGATTTGGCTTTCCTCTTTCCAGCCTTAATCTGTCCCACAGAGCAGCCAGATAGGACTTTTAAAAAGTATAGACTGGAGCTTATCACCCTGTGTTTACCTGGCCTGCTCACTGCACTTAGGGCGTGATCCTTGTCCTGCCTGCCTCCCAGTCTACCTGTGGAGCTCTTCCTCCCTCTGGCTGTTTTGTTTTTTCCTTTCTCTAACACATCAGTCTTAGATTTTACTGCCCCTCCCTCTTCTATTGTGTTTTCCATTCTCACACTTGATCTCTTTAACTCTTACTTCTTCAAGTTCTGTTTAAATGCCACTTCCTTAAATCCTTAGGGACTTTCCTGCCCCTCTCCCCCACCCATTAAATATGAAAATGTGAGATTCTTATCACATCCTTTACTTCTTGCACATATGATGGTCTGTAGTTATGTATTTGCATATGAGTCATTCCGGACTAAGCTGTGCACTCCATGAGGCCTGCAGGGACCAGGTCTGTTTAGTTAATTAACTGCTGGACCTCAGGTGTCCACCGCAGTGCCTGGCATAGTGGGCGTTCAGATGTGTGCTGAACGGATTAACAGCCTAATAACCGAATACGCCCAAAGCAGTGCATTTTAAATGATTACCCTTTCTATAGTTCTCACATTCTGATTTCATGTATTACTCAGGAGCAAACAAACCTATATGTAGAGCAGTTTCATCCCAGTAGCTTTTGGTTTCCTTAGACATAAGCCATCCTTCCTTTATTTCTGTTTTCGCAATTCAGGTGCTGTTCAGTGATGCAGTTGGTCTTTAAAACTTCTGTATCAGAGCCAGCCATAATAGAGGAAAATACTCGATTTTAGAATACGTAATTCCTCTCCATTTGACCTGAGCACGGGTGGGTGGGAGAGGAAGAGAAAAGGCTCTACTGACTGGCTCCCGGTGGTTCCCTGCCCAATGACACAGAAGCTTGAACACTCCTGGACCTCCAGTGTCCAGTCCGCAGAACCCAGGCATCCAAATTTAGCTCTCTGAGCCCGTCCTTGTGATTCCTGGCTACCATCCTCGCCCCAAGTGGCTTTGGAAGCAGAAGCTAATCTGCAGTGATGCATTATTTAAAGCAGCCTTCCCAACCTTTTGGGACACTGGCGATATTTGTATGGCACATGGGAGGCCAGAGACACGGCAGTCTGCCCCAGGTCTGAAAGGATCTCTATCTGTGCATATGTGGCCTTCCGAAAGGGCACACAGGCCCCTGGCTGGGAAAGCTCTCTCTCCAGCATTATTCCAAGTGTAGCATGGAACCTAACTCCTTTCTCCCTTTTTAATCCACAGTTGGGCATGTTCGGAGTTTGACTTGAATGAGATTCGTCTGATAGTTTACCAGGACTGTGAGAGGAGAGGCCGACAAGTCTTGTTTGATTCCAGAGCTGTTCACAAGATTGAGGAGGCAGCAGCTCAGGTATGAAATCCCAATTTGCTTTCAGCTTGTTTGTTTGCGCTTTTTAGCCACCTGTCTGGCCAATCATTTATTAATCTGTAACCGTCACTTGTATACTCCCCCACCCCAGCTGCATTTGTATTCTTATTAATATGCACAAGTGAAACTGTTAGCGAATAATCATGACACATGCTGCACAGTGTACTGTAAATATCACTAGAGGTGAATTTGTGGGTGAGTTACAATCTAGTAGGATTTTGATGCCAAATATGTGCCAGGTAATGGGAAACCTGAGAACTCTAACAATCATAAAGTGTTAGTTTGAAGGGAAGTTAATAGATGGTTCTGTCTAGTGTGTCTCATAGATGGTATTAAGAGCGCTGGGTTAAACAAAATCAGCTTGCTTTCCCCGCTCCAGGAATTCAGTATGCTAGCATGCATTGTCATCTACACAACTAAGATGAAAGGACAACAACTTGGCTGTTCCCCTTCCCCAATTCCCCAACACTGTTCCCCTTCCCCAATTCCCCAATAAAATAAAATAAATAAATAAAAAGAAAAGAAAAAATGAATGCTTCTGAAACCTGTCTGACCACAGAAGCTTTTCTTTCTCTCCTTTGCTTAGTGGAAGGCAGGGTGGTGGAGGTGTTGTGGGGTGCAGTGGGGGGGGGGGGGTGGATTGCTGGGGAGGGTAAAGTGAGGACATAGCAGCTCCTGATCCCTTGGAGCCAGAATGGGTCCAGTTATGTGTCCGGAGGAGAAGAGGGTCTGGTCCTCCCCGAGCAGCAGGCCAGGATACTTCTGTCACCTTTAGACCTCTCATTCTCTTTGCAGTAGTTATTCAGCTGTCTGCAAATTAAATCAATCCATTTGTATTCATTCTTTTCATGTTCAATAACTTGCTAACTATACTGACTGAATTCTGGCAGTTTACAGAATGTGTAGCTAAGTAAAGAAATCTTCTATATCAGTCTTTGTCTCATCAGGGCTAAGGGGCTGTTTTCCTGCTTTTGATAAGGATTGTTTCTGCAGGAAGGAAGTGTTTGCTTCAAGGCAGTTTAGCTGGGTGGATTCCATAGTGCTTTAAAGTGGAAGTCTGCCAGGTAGCTAATCATTACAGCAGTTGTTGGGCTTGTTGGGTAGGTTGGAGTGTGTGGGGGGGAGTGGGGTGAGGGGACTTGAAATCTCTCAGGTGAGTCACCTGTACGCTTTAATGGTGGATTTGTATCAAAGTTCAGGTGAGCCAGCACTTGACCCTTTGTTTGGTGGACAGGACACGGTTCCCTGATTTCCCACATCATTTCCTCCCCCGAAGGCCGTGCACAGATGGCTTAGTTGCACACCCTCACTCCATCAGCAGGGCTCCTGATGCTGCTAACAGGTGGAGGGAAAAAATCCTCACCGGTTTTCAAACAGCAGCTGGAGTCTTCAGTACATGGGAGCAGTGATGACCCTGGAGTCTGGGATGTAAGTTTCTCGGAAGCACTTGTTTAATCAAAAAGGCCTCCAGGTCCAGGGAGGTTTGTAACGTGCCCAGAGCTACAGAAAGAGTCCAGCTAGGGCTCTCCTCCCGGTGCCAGGTGCTATCTCCAATTATAGACTGCTGAGAATGGTGTACCCCAGCCAGAGGGGCTAACAGTCTGAGAGGCAGGTGTGGGCCTTGTGTCACTTTAGGCCCTCTGAGGAGCTGTGTTTCAGGCTTAAGTGGTGTTAAGTAACAGCTAGAGCTGAAGAGGGTGTTGAGGGAGTGCCAGCTGCTCGGGAATAACCAAGTACAGCTTTGCACGCCATCACTGCTGGGGTGGCTGTTAGGGACCAGCGCAGTTTGTGTTGTCCTTACACTCTTCCCATTTTCAGCCCCCTACCGCCCCGGCAAGCACAAAATGTCATGAGCTTGTATCCAACACATGACTGCAGCCATTTACATTAGACCAACAGTGTGACTGTCACACTGGAGATTAGATAAGCTGCAGTTGCATTCATGGTTTTCCAAGCAAAAGCTGCACCCAAGTAAGACTTGCAATAGCAACAACTTACCATAGAGGGCACAGGATGTTTGTGTATGGAGTAACATAGTTTGGTGTAGGAGGAAGGGGAAAAGTAATAAAGGTGTGCCTTTATGTCATACAAATTAGCAGTGACTCTGTTTAGGGAACATATAGTAGATAATCCTCTATTACCCGTAACCTTTAAAGACTGAATTTCCATCACATGCTGTGTAATTTGCAGTAGCTCCTGTTTCAGTTTTAGCTTCATCTTTCACAAGCTTAACCTCATGGTTTTCTTTCCTGGTACCTTTAAAGGAATCCTGAAGGAGGTGTGTCATTAAACTTACAAGCCCAGTCTTTTCAAATTCATAGTTTTGCTTTCTTAGTTCTGTTTGCTTGGTAAAAGTTTAAATTTAAAGCCATGTCTTTCTCATTGACTTTATATATTATGACTCTATATAGTACTAAAAATCCTCTAGTAATGAAAACAGAAATCAGAGCTCATTGATGGTTTTAAAGTATGAGTTAAAATGTGAATAATAGTTCAAATGTGCATAACAGTTGCATTATTTAAGAAGAGTAAAGTCTTAACACGTAGCCCATTACCCTCTTCCTAGCAACCTTCTTCCACAGTCCCCCTCTTCCCAAATGTTATAGACTCGTGAACCACATTTTTGTCCTCATTAAAAAAAAAAAGAAATAGAAGCTTCTGGTTTTCTACGCGACTTCTATGCGACTTAGGCACAACATAACAGAATGTTTTAACAAAGGAATTCCCAGTGAGGAACGTGTTGAGAAAGCCTGGTGTACTTAGCAATGCTTATCTCGCCTGTCTCTCTTAACCAGAAAACGGAGGATGTCCCTATTAAAACGTCAGCCAAGTGCTGTCAGGGAAGCAGCAGTGGCGGCAGCAGCGGAAGCAGCAGCAGCAGCAGCAGCAGCATATCTTCCCATAGTTCCTCTGGGGGGTCGTTACCACATGCTAAGGAGCAGCTTCCCAAGTACCAGGTAAACCCCCCTTCTGTGTGGGATACCCCAGGGGCTGGAGTCACATACTCTGCTTTCTCCACGGGGAGTAATGCTTGCAGGAAGGCTCTACTCCAGGGATATGAGAAAAGTCTCACAAAATGTGCACTTACATGTTCCACGTCCATGCTAGTCTCACAGTGTGGTTTTTAGCTCTTGATAAAGACATAATCGGACAGAGATAATCCAGTATACTATATACTGAATGAGGGAGAAATATTGCAAATGAGGTAAACCCTCTTGTTTTGCTTCCTTTGTTGTCAGAAGCAGATTAATAAACATGTATTTTTCAGTTTTACTATAAACGTATTTTTCAGTTTTGTTGTAAGGAACTTTAAAGATTCTAGGAATGTATATGGGCATCCTAAGAAAAGAGCACTTGCCAGTAGAAGGAAGAAAGCCTTGTATAGGAGAAGAAATAAGTGGCAAGACCTAACTTGAATGTGAAGGATAGAGGGCTGGTAGCATTTTTTATGCCGCGCGCGCGTGTGTGTGTGTGTGTGTGTGTGTGTGAGTAGAGCATAGGGATTGGTGTTGTTGAGAAATATTGCCTAACTACGAGTAGATATAAGGGAAGACATGTTTCATAAATATTGAATAGCAGAAGGGTATTAATTGACAGAGGATATGTTTTTTTGAACCCATGTAGAATTTTGTCTGTCATGTTGCTGGAAGAGCAAAGACAGGGAAATTACCAGCAGCCATAGGTCTATAGAACTTTGTTAATTTCATGGTCAAATTTTGTGCCATGTGTGTAAGTTTGCCCTTATTTCACAGTGCTCCTGGATCTCAAAGCAGTTTGTGGTTAAAAAAACATAGAGTGAAATTTTCAGCTAGCTGAGAATCACAGTTGGTGTGTGCACCGTGTACCCCATGAAAAGCCAGAATATAAAATGGAGGTGGTGGGTGGAAGTGATTAATAAAGAATGTGAGAGCCGGTTGCTTTCTGTCTGCACGTAGTGGGAGGTTAGTGTGAGCTGTAAGCAGAGAGGAGCCTGGTTGGACAGGGTGATGGATTCATGTTTCTTTCCTGCTCTACCAACATGTATAGATAGGTGTGTGTGTGTTTATGTATGCCTGTGTGTATTTGGAGTTAAAAAAAGATGGAGAAGAAAGTGTTAAGGATGATTCCCATGTTTTTGCTTGGGTGGAAAGCATGTGAGCAGAGACTCTGGCTGGTGGGCTGGGTCACAGAGAGACGGCTGTTTTGTTTTGGTCAACCAATGTGGGGGTGTATTTTTCCTGTCCATCAGTGTGTCACCAGCCCTTAGAACAGGTGTGTAGAATCCTATAGCCAGTGCATCCATTCACATATCATATGTTCATAATATTCATAAGTGAGGATATGTGAATGGATGCATTTGTATATAGGATTCTAAGAGAGGTCTGGGCCTAGAAATAAAGATGTGGGGGGGTTATTTCTATGTAAAGAATCATCAAAATCACAAGAATAGTTGAGAATGCAGACAGTGAGGAGGATGGCCCCCTGAGGAACACCCCTGTTTAAGGGATGATCTGAGAAAGAAGAGCTTCAAAAGGAGTTATGAAGAGCGTCAGGTACCATGAGAGACGTTACAGAAAGCAAACTGGGAAGCGTCCTTTGAATTGGACCGGAAGGCAGAGGTCATCACTGGAGCAGTTTGAATAGAGGCTGCTGCAGCAAGTTAACAAGAAAACGAGAGCGAGGAAAGTGGCAGCAGCATAGGCCACCATTTCGGATGATGAAAGGACTGAGAAAAACGGGTCAGGAACTAGAGGAGTCAAATATTTAAAAAGCATTTGTGCAAAACTTTAGAGGTACCAGACCATCAGTTATCTTTTGGACCCTAACAAAACCCTGCCTCCACCAAATGGCATTTTTGTTCAACACTGCTCATTATGTTGTTGAATAATATTGAACCATTTTTCATATATATATATTTTTTTCTTTCTTTCCGGATGTGTTCTTAGTACCAAGAGAAGAGTTACCCTGTTTTTTTCATAACTTAATCTTTCTATTTAGAGTTTATAAATGGAGATAATGAAAATATTTGTATCTCATAACAATAAAATAACATAAAAATGAACTCTGGTAAAACACTTGGATTCTGTTTAAAGACATTGTGCATAAAGAAGAAGTGGTGAACATTAGTCATAACTGGGGGGAAAGTAGGCAATCACCATTACAGATTAAGATGGTAAAATGATCCATTGTTGCTTTGAGAAATAGTTTTAATTACCCAGTAAACTAAACTAAAGAGAGAGCCCCAGAGGTTAATAAGCATTATTTCCTGGGCCGGCCGAGTGGCGCGTTGGTTAAGAACTGGCTTGGGATGCCAGAGGGCCCTGGTTCAGATCCCACATATGAGGGCCAGTGACACTGCCCTCTACAGCTAAGACGCTGAACAACAGCTCAACCTGGAGCTGGGCTGCTATGAGTCGCCGGTGACAGCGTAGGCTGCAGCCCCTGTGACAGTGGGTTACCATGGGCTACCATGTGTAGCCAGCAGCCAGCGTGAGCGGCTAGCAGCCGCCATGAGCGGCTGTCCAGAAGCTGGGGACTGATCTGCCCCGCCCGGGAAGAGCGCAATGATGGTGCCAACTTGGGCCAGTGGGGCAAACGTCCTCCACAACTAGACTGAGGAACAAAACGACAGCAACTTGTCTGTTCCCCTGCCCCAATTCCCCAGCGCTGTTCCCCTTCCCCAATTCCCCAATAAAATCTTAAAAAAAAAAAAAAAAGTATTATTTCCTGTTGCATTGCACATCATATTGCCCCTCGTGCTAACTCTGATTTCGGTGTCTTTCACGCGTGGTAGTACACGAGACCAGCTTCTGATGTCAACATGCTCGGGGAAATGATGTTCGGCTCAGTGGCAATGAGTTACCAAGGCTCCACTTTAAAGATACACTATATACGGTGAGTTTGGGCTTCTTTTTCTACGAGTTGTGAGAAGTGGACTGGTGGCACTGACTTCTTACTTCAAAAATGCATTTCTCCCTCTTTCTTTTTCCTCCAGTTCTCCTCCACAACTGATGATCAGTAAAGTCTTCTCTGCTAGAATGGGCAGCTTCTGTGGGAGTACAAATAAGTAAGTGTGGGATTTTGCACCCTCCCCCATTTTTTTGGTGGCTATTTCTGGGTACAGTAATTCTGTGAGGGTTATAATTCATTTTGAAATGAGAAGCAGGGTGAGTCCACATTAACAAAGGGATCTTAAAAGTGGCCATTTTCTTACAGAGTGAGCATGAAAAGGCCTTTTGGCTTTTATCAGGTGGCTTTAAAGTCAGATGACTGTTTCTCTCCATCTTATGGGTCTTCATCCATTACCCACTGTATCCTAAGGCCATCACCAAGTTTTCATTCCTTCAAAATGAAAAGTTAAGGGAAAAAAGGAGGGACCGTATGAATGAGTGTATGGTATTTACCAATATTATTTTATTGTCTAAAAAAAAAGTGAAAATGTATTTGTTAGTGCGTTTGTTTATTTATTTCTAAAGTAATGAAGTAGATAGTGGTTTTTTCCAGACTGCTGAGGAACTATATGGCAAGATGGGCTGTCTGTGCTTGCCATCTCTTCAGCTGTCAGTGTAGCCTCTATGATCGGTTGGTACTTAGGCCATGCCATATTTTGGTTTTCACTCTTGAGTTTTTTTCTGACTCTAATTTTATACCTCTGTGGAGACTAAGAATACTGAAGTGTCTAATTTAACTCTCATTCTGGTACATTTGTTCATATATTTTGAACTTTGCAAGCAGCAATATTTCGTATATTTCTTTTTTTGAACAGAATAACAAAACATTTGTTATACTTTAGTAAGTTTGAAAAAAGATTTGTAATAAAAGGGCATTCTTAGGGGTCAAATAAAGGCTGTTATTTTTTATAATCTTGAGAAATTAAACATATATTACATATATTTGTTTGTAGATTTGGATGCCATTATGTAAGTCTGCTTATGCTTCAACAAAAGAATGAGTTTACTGTTTGAGCATTTACCATTGGACTGTCATGACTTAAGCCAGTATGGAAAGTGATGTTTATTTCTTATGAGAGATTCTTTTTTAGACTCTTGATATTACCTGAACATTTATTTATTTATTTATTTATTTATTTTTGAACATTTATTATACTAAACTAACTCCCTGTAATAGAATGTTGAGCTCAGAATTCACTGAAAATCATTTTGGCCTCATTCTGTATTATTATGAAAATCTTGATATTATTTTACTTGGTAATAAATACAATCGATTGATTATTAAAACCTGCTTCCCTCACATTTGTGTTGATGAGTAATTCTAACTTTAGATGTTTTAAACTCAAACTCCTGTAGGAATCATTAATTTCTGTTATATCCTCCTCCTGAAAAAAGTTTCTCATAGATGCTAAGAGTTCATAATAATTTCATTTTCAAGGTTTATGTAAAATTTTCTTTGAAATGAATAGTAACATATTGGGTGTCAGTCACTAAAGCAAAATTTAGAAATGAATGGTAATATCTTAGTTGTCAGTGACTGAATCAAAATTTAGAGAGGTTGGTGTTACATTATGTAATGTAAAACTGTTAGGAATGCATTTAGTTTTACAGGGTGGACCACCTCAAAGAGCTTTCCTTGTATTTTCCTCCAACAAATTCCCCTAAAGTATAATTCCCTTAGGTAGATGTGAGACTTTATTCAGTTATAAAGAAAAGTCTAAGCAACTACTAAGTTGTCTATATTTGAGAGTCGGCTAGAAGACAGCTTTATTCATCTCTTCACATTTTTCTCCTCTCTCTCCCTCCCTTCCCCTGTCTGCTTTAGCTTGCAAGACAGCTTTGAATACATCAACCAAGATCCCAATTTGGGAAAACTGAACACAAATCAGAATAATTTGGGTCCTGGTCGTACCGGAAGTAACCTAGGTAAAATCAGCCCCATGAATGTGTTCTTTCTTCCTGAATACCACCGTTGTGGGTGTGTGTTTTGCTTTATTTGAGTGTGTGTGTGTGTGTGTGTGTGTGTGTGTGTTTGCATTATCTTTAATCCATGTTTATTTTTTGTGTGTCCTTTGTGTGTCGTCCTCTGTGTGTGTCTGCCCCTAGGTCTGTTGCAGGCATGCAGCAGCAAGCTGCTGCAGGGGCTGGCAGAAGGAGGACCTCTCCGGCTCACCCGGAGTGCTTCTTTCTTTGCAGGTTTGTGTGGAATGCTGAGTACAGTGTGACCCACACATGAATTAATAAATCCTGTGCAGGTTCTTAAAAAAATCTTATTGAGTGCCTCTCTAGAAATCCAAGGGGCTCTTGAGATATTAGTTTCAAATGCAGCCAAGTTCATGGTGTTTTGAAAATTCCACCAGCGAACCTCCATTGTAAATGTCTTTGATAATAAATACCCCAGGGTAAGCTGATTTTGGTCTGAAATGAGCCCTTCGTGTTTCTAAGAGGATTATATTTCCTGATTTTCCTGGGCCATTTCTGCTGCTATGACCTTTTCTCTTTGCCATGGTATCTTCTATCCATTTATTCACCTGCATCCTACCCACAGCCCACAGCGTGTCTGCAAAAGCCACTCTAATAAGAGCATGGAAAACATCTCTCTCTCTCTTTCTCTCTCTCTCTTTCTCTCTCTCTCTCTCTCTCTCTCTCTCTCTCTCTCTCTCTCTCTCTCTCTCTCGCATTTAAGTAGTGTAAATACAGCTTCTAGATTCTTTACAGGTATAATCATTTCGGTCTCTCTGGGTAGGTCAAGTCTGAGCTGTAATTGGCCTTGCTGGCTGAGGCTGTTGAATGTCTGTTGGAGTCTGGCCTGATTAACAACTATGGGAACCTTCATTACTAACATTAAAGGCTGTGTTTCTGGCAAATGGGTTTCTGTCCATTGTAGTCTGAAATATACTAAGCACCACAGCTAGCTGACACCCGAATGAAACTGATACTCTCCCACCTGCTTAGAGTGAGGATAATGTGTTTATGCACCCTCTTTAACATTGTGAGAATACACATGATTCAAAAAATAGCTGGCAAGTATAATAATCAGGTAGGGCCATGGGCTTCCGGCTTACTGTAGCAGCATGTCATCCCTCCTCTAGCTCACTAAGTGTACAGTTGAGATGGATCTGAAACATTCCTAGAAGTCTGTAATACTTTAGAGTGTTGTCTCAAATTCATGCCAGGACATGAGTTTTTGAAGTAACTGCAATAGTACTGTGCATGGGTGTGTATGGAAAAGGCATGGAGAGAGAAATATTTGAAAATGAATATAAGTGTTTTCTATCTGCCAAGAGAGTGGGTTATAAACAGAGAAGCATTTTTTAAATTTATGAAATGGTTTTCAAGTATTTCTCTTCACTGAGTTGCCTCTAGTTACTACTGAAACTGATTATAAAGCATTTTGAAAATACAGTGCTATTTAAATACTACTAATAATGAGGAAAATGGCTAAAAGCACCTTCCTGAGAATGTTTGCTCATTCTCCCAATTATACTGCATGACTAGTTGATGATTCGATTTTTAGAGATGAGCATCACTCAGAAAAGTTTACATGCTACAACTAGTAGGATAGTTAAGGCAGATAGTTACTCGATTCTATTTGCTTCTTACTCTCACCATCGTCTTTTTATGTATTTCATTTTGATTTCTACTTAATCTCTATATGAACTTATGCGAATCATCAGTAGCAGTAGCCTATTTGCAACGTACAAATTATTGTAGTCTTTTTTTTCTTTTTTTACATAACTCCTTGTTTGAAAAGCCCAATAACATGGTTTCCCTTTGTCTTTATCTTAGCACACAGCACTCCAGTTGACATGCCAAGCAGAGGACAAAATGAAGACAGGGACAGTGGCATCGCTCGATCAGGTATTTGTACTTCCTTTGAATTGGTTTAGCTCTCGAGTGAACTGTCCATAATGGTGAAGTAATTGGGAGAATATAAGATAGGCCTCAGCTCCTGGCGGGGCTTTTCCTTCTCCATATTCTAAGATAGTGTCATATGTCTGAATCTGTAGAAATCTGATGTACAGTATCTAGGAGTGATTGTGCAACACAGACGGACTAGTTTTTTTTCTAACACCCAAACTCGAATGAGACGAATGCATTTTGAGAAATTTCTTCTAAGAGAGAGGCTTCCTTGAGCCAATTTTACTCTGATAATTTGCTTGCTGAGTACTGAGTATAAAGTCGGAGGCAGGAAAGTGTCCGTGGAAGTCAGTCTGTCCGTGACTGAGGGAGGGCCTGCTGCTGACTTGGTCACCCTTTCTTCTGTCCTAGATCATGCTACTCCAGATTATATCTCAGGTACCCCTTCTCTCCTTAGTTTAAGACTTATACTTTTCTAATCCTGCTTTTAGGATCTCTTGGTTTCTGCTTTAGTACATGATTCTGCCATTGATTTTTGATTTGTGGTCCCTATTTGAGGCAGGTTCTGTGCTGTGAAAGAAAGGTAGTGAACTAAAGACCTGGACTATGAGGACGTGGAGATGAGTGGGGCTTTGTCTGATGAACACATACACACAGCCTCTTTCTTCCATGGAAGACGAGGAGCACCCTGTTGGTGTCCTCAGCGAGACGTGCCACCCTCCCCCAGCAGGCCAGCCAGTCAGGGCTCGGATGTGCTGGGACTCGACCCAGGCTTCGGGGGTCTCTCCTTCTGACCTTCCGCTCATCCCTGTTTCCAGCTCTTTTCTTTAGAAACAGCTTAAAGGAGCCCTTGTGTTCCTTTGTAGTACCAGAGCCTTTCTCCCTACTTGGTACAACTTTGCTCCCAAGTTATTAAATGTAATTTGTTACCAAATCCCTGTTTGGTTTACATATGTCCGTAAGTAAAGTTTGCAGCATTTTATTTATGGTTAAATAATAGTGGAGCCACTTTGGTCTACTTAAACTATTTGGAATTTTTCTGCATGGGAGATTTGTCTCTTCTCCCTTGTTCACTCACTCATTCATTCATTCATTCATATCAATATGGATTCATATATATGTATTTTATATTTTGGGTTATAACCCAGTGCTACTTTATTTAGTTGCTCACATTGTTTCAGCTTTGGCCATGGAAGCCATGGAGCTCTTCCATGTGGCTCCTGTTTCGTTAACATATCCACGTCAGAGAGAGAGAGAGAGAGAGAGAGAGAGAGTGTGTGTGTGTGTGTGTGTGTGTGTGTGTGTGTGTGTGTGTGTGTGTTTGAATACTTCCTTACTTTCTTTTTTTTTTTTTTTTTTTTTTTTTTTTTAGCTGAGCCATCCTGCCACCTGTTGGCGGCTCAGTGGCTGCTCAGCTTGGGCTGACTCGAACCGCTGTTGCTCAGAGCTCAAACTCTTGAGCGAGCTCTTAACCAACTGAGCCACTCAGCCGGCCCTCTTCCTTACTTTCTGAGACTACCAGATGCTCCAGACTTGTTTGTATATTTCCTACCTGCCCCCCTCACCCCACGAATCAGCCATTTCTTGTCCTTTCACTGGAGAATGGTATTAGATTCCAAGGTCTGGATACTATAGTGTCATTTCTTATACCCTCTCAGTTAACAAGCAAAAAAATACGAGCTTATGCTTACTATATGTATACATATACATATAAATATTTGCTATATGTAACATCTGTATATTAAGTTAAACATGAGTTTGTACTGATATCTGCATTATTCATAACCCATTACCACATGGATCATTCTGCCTTCCTCCCCTTGCTTATCTGTAAATTCTCGCTCCAGCCATGAGAAGGGTGACTCTCACTATTCGCCATCCATTTAATTATTTTACATATATAAAATAATTATATATGTGTATCACTTTTCCGAATTGTTACCCTGTACCCATATAGGAAACAACTTCATTAACTAGAGTACAGGGTAATTCTTTTTACCTTTAATCTTACACACATTCACTCTTTTCCAAAGTTACCTACGTTGGCACCGTTTAAGATGGGGGGACTTTTGGGCCAGCCGAGTGGCGCATTGGTTGAGAGCTGGCTTGGGACGCCAGAGGGCCCCGGTTCAGATCCCACATATGAGGGCCAGTGACACTGCCCTCTACAGCTAAGATGCTGAACAACAGCTCAACCTGGAGCTGGGCTGCCATGAGTCACCAGCGACGCGGTAGGTGGGTTGCCATGGGCTACCATGTGTAGCCAGCAGCCGCCGTGAGCGGCCATCCAGAAGCCGGTGACTGATGTGCCTCGCCTGGGAAGAGCGCAATGATGGTGCCAACTTGGGCCAGTGAAGCAATGTCCTCCACAGCTAGACTGAGGAACGAAAGGACAGCAACTTGTCTGTTACCCTTCCCCAATTCCCCAGCGCTGTTCCCATCCCCCAATTCCCCAATAAAAATCTTAAAAAAAAAAAAAGATGGGATTTTTGTAGTTATATATACCAGACCAGTAGGATATCTAAAATCACACCAGTTCATCTTGCAACTGGCTTCATGAGTGCTCCAAGAAATTCTGATTATCACAAGTTAGGGCTGAAGAATAATTTAAGGTTCTTTTTGTTTTTTCATTAGTCCAGTAAAGAAGTAACTGTAGAAAAGCTTTTTGTATGCTTGCTTGTTTTCGAAATCATTGTTTATAGAGAGAAACCTGTTCCAAGATAAAAAAAATTAAAGGAGATTTTGCAATTCTCCATCAAAAGGAAACCTGATGTCCTTTGTCCTCTGCCATCAGTCCCTTTCTAAGCATTCCCTTCTGCAGGCAGCCTTCAAAGGAAGGAATGGATGGAGGAGCTTATTTCACGTTCAGCAGCCAACTTGTTCTGTGCGTAGCATTCTCTGGGACTGAAAAGAGCCACGTGGTTCTGAATTCTTAAAGGGGTTGAAGCATTGTTAGAGAACTAAGTTATTTTGGTGGTTTCCACAGGAAGACCAATTTGATATAGTTGAAATTGAGGGGAGGAGTTACAAAGGTGGCGCTGCTTCCTGACTAGCCAGCCATCAAGCCACATTTATTCATCGAAAAACGATTTTCTAGCCCCCTGTATTGTTAGGCTCTACCAGAATTTGGTGTGTTTTTCAAGAAGAGTAAAGTATAGCACGTGCCCTCAGGAAGAGTTTCATGTAAACCGAGAGTTAAGATCAGCGTGATAAGTGCTACCCCATAAACTACTGTGGGAACAATGAAGAAGAGTAAGGACCTTTGCCTGGGAATCCAGAGCAATGGCCTCGTAGAACAGGTGATAGTTGAGTGACACCTTGTAGGTAGGAAAGAACTGCATCGGAGTTTAGGAAAAGAGCATTTCTGAAAACGGTGTGTGCAAGGGTGTAGCTCCTTGAGTGCACTGGTAGAATGTTGAAACAATGGCAGGACTGGAACATTAATCGGGTCGGCAGTGTGAGGGGATGTCAGAAGGTAAGGCTGGTTAGGAAGACTGATTTTAAATGGCGCCAGTGCCGTGCTAAGGAATTGGATTTTATCTTGTTAGTTGGGCAGCTAAGGGACATAAATTCATTAGCTCTGTATTTTAGATCCATGCAGTGTTTCATAAATTCTCCTCCAAAAAAACCCGGACACATATATTCATTGCTAAAGTAGATTAATGGTGATACTTTCTACTTGACCAAGAGTGAAGGAGCTAGGGGAGGTGGGCAGTAGATTTTTCCCATTAATTTTATTTCAATATAATTTCCCCAAACTTTTGAGGCTTCTCACCCGTGTGTGTGTGTGTGTGTGTGTGTGTGTGTGTGTGTGTGTGTGTGTGTGTGTGTATAAAACAAACATAAAATGATTATCTGACTTAGCTTAAAATTTTGAAAAATAGTCCATTGTTTTTTCCTCTTCCTCTTTTTGGAATAGTGTCTTAGGAAAATATCCAACTTTTTTCCTGAGTTATTCAGTAGCTTTTTGTAATAACAGAGGAAAGAAAATCTTAATTGTGATTTGGTCTTACTCCTCTTCATATGTACTCTAATGCCTCTGTGCATAGTTTTTAACATATATACACATACACAGAATAAGAAATAGAGCGGGGGTGACCGGTTAGCTCAGTTGGTTAGAGCTTAATGCTGATAACAGCAAGGTTGCCGGTTCCATCCCCGCATGGGCTACTGTGAGCTGTGCCTTCCCTAAAAGAGTCAGCTATGCCATTGTAGCATGAAAGCAATGTGTAACCATTGACCATGGCTGTTCCCCAACAAAATTAAACAAACAAACAAACAAAAAAAAGCGGTAAATCGACTTAACTAGTTAGAAAGACGACTTTTTTAATGAAACTTCTTCAGTAAAGAAACAAACTAAATCAGCTCAAAATGTTATTTACGTTGTACTATTAGCAGTTTACTCAAATGTCTTTGCCTTACTCCCTGAATTTTGGGAATGTATTAAAGAACTCAAGTGAGAAATATATATACATTTTAATCAGAATTTAATATTCATACAGTTTTACTCATAACAAATTTGAGAACCATTTTTCTAGTGTCATTGCGGAAGATGAGAGGTAGAAGTAGGAGACAAGATGATGTATTGTTGCTTAACAAAAGATTGCAAGCGACCCAATGTGCATCACTACGGACTGGTTAAATTGCGTACTTCCTGGGAAAGGAATGTCATGTGGCAGTGAAAGGATTGAGGCAGTTGGCAGGTCTCAAAGATGAGATACATATTTTAAGTGAAAAAACAAAGGTGTATCAACAGCGTGTTACAGGGAACTATCATTTATGTCTCAAAGAAAGGTATAGTCGAGCTCTCCCTCTACATATAAAGATAGATAAGTGTACTCATAGGCTGGCTGCGGAAGGGGTACAAGCTGGGACAGGCATGGAGGGAAAATGCATTCTCATGATATCCTCTTTGGAATATTTTGAGCACGTCCTCTGTGCATATATAAACCAAAAAGGTAAATTATTTTTAAGAGGGTCTTTCAGTGGTTGCGATTAGGAAATTTCAAGTAAAGTCTTGGGAAAGAAGAGGGATGAATTCAACTACTAGGAGGCTGTACTGGCAGGTATCCGTGACTGATGGGACATGCGAGATGGGGAGAGGGAGGAACCAAGGGCGATTCTCCCGTGTCTAACTTGAGAAAACAAGTAGAGGATGAAGGCGTTCACCAGTATAGGGAACGCAGCAGGCCAGTCTGGGGAGACAGATGTTGAGATTATTTTTTAGTAGCAGTTTCTGTAAGTTCTCCAGCTATAAGTAGTAAACTGTAATTTAGAAATAGGAACCTGGCCCTAAATAGATGGATTGGAACAGAAGCTAAACATTGGAAATCTTGGGTGCACAAGTGGAGTAAGGTTCAGAGGGTCAGGACTGAGAGCAGAGTCACTGAGCCTTGTGAATCTGTCACCCTAATTCAGGTTTCGATTCTCTTTCTTAAAATATCCAAATCATTAACAAGAACAATGACTTCTTCATTCTCTGTAAAACTGCATTTCCTCTGTTCTTAAACAGTAAAATAAGTAGAAGATCGTTATGAGGTCACCTTCCAATATGTACTTTCAGACATTTTCACTTGAGTGTTTTAAAAGCACCCATCAGGGCAAGAATACACATCATCATAGATGTTAAATAGGACATGTGTTATGGCCACTATGCAGATACGGGATGGACCCCACAGTCAAGACCTGGTTTGGATGTCAAGACTGATAACATTACACATACACCGAAAAGATATGAAGGCATAATGAAACTCTGTTGAGAGCAGTGTAGGCTTCCTGAGCTGTCAGAAGATGACCTGAGAGAAAGGGAAAGGAGACTGATTTGGTTTTTTATGTAGGGCCAAGGTGAGGGGTCCCACCCGTGGTGTGAACTTGCCGCTGGCCACAAGGAGGGAGCACCAAGGCTTTCTCTCAGCTTATCCAGATATGGGGCAGAAAAGGAAGGGTGGTAGGTGATGCTTAAAAGCTATCGACAGTCAAACATCAAAAAACGGAGTCAGACCCTATTACCACATGGGTCACCATTGAACAATCCAAAATGGCATCCCATTTGTACTTGAACCCTTCATTGACTTAACTGATACAGTGCTTTGTAGAGTGGTGTAGGAGTCAAGGAGTGGACTGTTTTGTTTAAAAGGCTGTGGCACTCTGACCTTGCATGTATCCATTTGGCAAATGCTTGAACTACCGCTTATCAGTCTCGATGGTACAACCTGTGCTCCTCAGGGAACACGAGAGAATGCGAGGCCTCTGCGGAGCTACCAGAAGGTCGTCTCCTGCTCACTTCTCTGTCTGTCCTGGGAAGTCGTCATGAGGCAGTTTCTCATCACCTCCTGGGCTCTGATGACCTGTGAAGCTTTCCACCCTGCCCCCCTCAGACTAGAGCTGCAGGATATGAAACTGCTTAGCTGGAGTCTAGAACTGGCTCCCCAGCCACAGGGGCTCCCCCAACTTGTGTTGCAGGCGTCTGACCCCTTTGGTGTCAGTGCTGCCCGTTTTGGTGCGTGGGACAAGGACGACTGGGAGCTGGCACCTGAGGCTTATTCTTCTTTTCCCTGCCTGTGAAAGGAATCAGCTGCCCAAATGTTAACCTGTCTGGCGTCTTGACTGGCCTGACCTTGGGCTTTGCCTTGTCTTGTACATATGTGAGCTTGGCAACCTGTACTGTAGCGCGGGCAGCACTCAGCTTCTCCATTTCTTTAGACTTCTCATATTTCAATATAGAACTTGGGTATTCTCCTGGAATGGATATTTATATTCTTCAGTTTCACAGAGTGGTTGACTTTTTCGCTTTAGCTTTTTCCTTTCTAGACTTGACACCATGATTTCAAAAAACCTTGATTTTTAAAAAATAGACTTTATTTTTTAGAGCAGTTTTAGGTTCACAGCAAAACTGAGTGGAAGATAGGGAAATTTCCCGTATAGCCCCCCGTCACATGCACAACCTCACCCATTATCAGCATCACCCACCAGAATGGTATATTCTGCAGGAATAAATGGATGCTAATTGAAGAGTCCTCCTCAGACAGGAGGGTGGAGATGAAAATGCACAGTTTAAATTGGGAGTTAACCCGGTACAAACTGTTAACAGTAATCTCCTAGTGATGGGATTTTGGCTAATTTTAGTTTTCTTATTAGTGCATAAAACTGCCAAAGTCTTTGCACGCCATATATGTATTCACATTTTTTTCAAATTATAGAAGGATTCTAAAAAGAAAACTGATACTAAAAATATTAAGGAGCATTAGGCATAACACTTTTAAGCCGAAACTGAGCCTATGAATAATTTACCTAAAAGTCTTACATTTTATAACTGAGGCACCAGAGCTAATTGGGGGCGCAACTGGGGCCGCAGTGCGTCCCACTTCAGCTCAGGCAGAAACTCTTCAGTAGCCTGTAGACAGCAGGCCCCGTAGCAAAGGGAGTGTCAATCAGCTGGGCAGCGCCCATGCAGCTCTGCTTTCTATCACGGTGAGTGGGCTGCACAGAGCGCGAGCATTGCACCACGCTGCACCCACAGCCTTTCCCACCACGAGCCGAGCCGCCAGTCTGATGCTCTAAATGTGGATTGAACTGATACCTGAATCTAGCCTTTCCTCCCGAAAATGGCAACAGGTTGGGGTACGAAATCAGGCCTGGTCTTGCATTGGAGAGTTATAACTGTATTGTTTTCTAGAGTACCTGACTTATGATATATACCACAGTACTTTTCCATAAAAATCTGATTAAATAATATTAAAATATTTTTGATGAGGAAATGCTGGGTAGCACTAAGCCAGCACCTTAACTTAATATTTCATTTGTATGCCATAAAAATTATTATTCAGCATTTTATAATAAGGAAAAGAATATTCTCTTTTTTATTATTTTAATTTTTTGCCTTTTCATGTCTCTCTTACAAGCCCTAGGTTCTTTTCATACTTAACTAATCAGAATTAATAACCTTTTAGTACTCCGAAATGTCTTACTTTGCACACATTTTCCTAGAATTATTACAGAGAGTGAAAACTTAGATTTATTGTATGGAGCACTGGGCTAAGCGTTTTACATGTATTGATTTGTTTAATCTTCACAGGAACCTTAGGAAATAGATCGGTTTTTTTCAAACTTTCTTTTGTCTGCAACACATGCTAATGCATTTTATGTCAAGATCCAGTAATGGACCTCTCTGATAAAAGTTTCCTCAATATTAACACTGCACTGTACTCATTTTTGTTTTCTTCTCTTTTTTTAGTGTTGGTTCCTATCCACTAACCAACTCATAACCCACTAGCAGATCGCAGCTCTCATGAAAAATACTGAGGCGTGCTATGTATTGTCCCCATTTTACAGATGAGAAAGTTGACAGGTTGTGTAAACTACGTATGTCACAGGTGGCGAGTGGCAGAGCCGGATTTGCACAAGGAGCTTGGGCTCTTACTTGGTTTACTAAACTGAATTGTACAGCAATATCATTTCCAGAATAAATTGGACCTCAGGGTCACCTCCATCTTGCTTCTGTGATGAGGAGAAAAAAATGTTTATAATACAAATACACCCCCTCAACTGTGTCCTCCACGTGCCAAAAAGAAGTTGAGTTGCTCAGCTGAAGACAGGGAGAGAGACAGGGGACCCTGAAGATGTGGGAATAGGGAACAGGGATCTTCTGGGGGACTTTGAGAACTTGGGGGTGAGGCAGAAATGTTTAATAGGGATTTTTCATTAAGTAATTTTGAGGAAAAGCTCCTTTCAAAATTCTCAGTAAAATTACCCACTCACTGATCCTTGAAATGTGGACTTGATATTGGAGGTTTAAGTCAAGCCCCAAGGTTGAAACCAGGTCAGAGCAGAGGCAGCCTGCTGAGGCCAGCATGTCTGGGTGACAGTTCAGGGAAGAAGTGCCGTGCGTTCAACCTGTTGTGTTCAGGGCAGTGTCCTGGGCAGAAGGCATACAAAGATAATTAGGATCTACCAAACACATTTTCTGTGAATATTGACCTTAGAAAAGCATCTCATAGACCTGTGTTGTGGGAAGAAGCTTGAGTCGTTATACATCTGAGTTTTGTAACCTGGGAAGTTCATTGATATTCTAGTAGACGTGAAGCTCCGTGAGGGCACACGTGTGTGTGTGTGTATGTGTGTGTGTGTGTGTCTGTGTCTGTCTTGTCTGCCACTCACTGTACCCCAGCTGCCTCGCACAACACCTGGTACATCGTAGACACTCAGCATTTGTTTATCGATCATTGGCTAATAGCCGAGTAACTCTTGTAGTATTTAAGAACTCAGGTCAGAGAGTCAGGTTATTTACATTGGCCATGAAAGTGTAATAAAAATGTAACAGTTCAGTTGGAGAAACTTGTTTATCAAGTGACATCCCTGAGCATAGTACACTGTGTTACTGAAGCCAGTTTCCTTTGCCCTGTGATTTGCTTGTGACAATGTTGACCAGTCATCTGTAACACTCGTGTTCTTTTCCACTGGACTGAATGACATTGCAATGTCTAATTCCTTAGCCCTAAGGAAGTAAAAGCAGAAAAAGTCTTGTCTCCTCCTTCCATTCTTTCAAACCAGTAGACATCCACCAAGCAGCTGTGATTTGAAAGAAACCCTGTGCCCACCTGAGAGGGACCAGTCCCTCCCTGCCTGTTAGAGAAGCTCGGGCTGGCATGTCAGCTCACACTTACACACGCCCAAGTGCAGGCATCTAATAGCATGTAGCAGGAGGAAGCAGAGAGGCTTGGAAGCAAATAAGTAATCCAAGCAGAAAACATTAATTTAAGACTAGAGGTTGCTGTTTCATAGCTAAGGGAGTGGCAGAGGGGCTGGGAGGAAGAAGGGATAAATACTGTGTATTTGGAGATGGGCAGCAGGAGAGAGGATATTATGTGGATCAACCACTTATTTGCCTAAGTTTCACCTCAAAATATAGAGCGACAAAGTAGTCAAGAGGAGGCAACGTGTGTAAGTTTGGCATTGTTACCAGGTAGCAATACACCGTTGTATTATGCGGGCCATTGTGCCAGATATCTGCACACTCTTGAGTGAATAACAATTATTTTGCATTATAATACGGGGCCTGATAATTGATACACTTGCTATGTCTGTAGTCCCTGTTTCTTTTCATTTGTTTTCCTATTTCAAGAATGTTTTCTTTGCTATACAGAAGTCCTAGTAAGAGAGCAGTTACAGTCTCCCCCTGCTGGATGGGACTGGTAGGACCTGAAAATTCAGGCTCCTTGGCTCGAGGATTCATTTACCTCAACTTTCAACTTTTAAATCTTCTTCCCCACAGCCTCACTGAGCAGCCTTTTGATCACTCCTTTCCCATCTCCAAGCTCCTCTACATCTTCTTCCAGCAGCTACCAGCGCCGCTGGCTGCGAAGTCAGACCACCAGTTTGGAGAACGGCATCATTCCCAGGAGGTGAGCTGCACGTTTCCTCTCGCTGAGAAGGGCTCTGGTGTCAGCAGCACCCCGAGATGGGCAGGACTGTGCTCAGCTGTTGTCAGGGGGAAAGGAAGCTGAAGCATTTTGATCAGCTTCAGTTCAGCCTGAGAGTTCACAGGTTAGAAGTTTCCTGGAAAGGTTAAATAAAAACTAAAAAAAAACAAACCTGGTTTGGAAGACACTGGGAAACATTCAGATAGTTGTGCCATGAGTGAGGTAAATTTGGCGATACTTTAAAGTGAGTGGTAAGCTCTCTCTTAACCGGCACCTTCCAGATGTGGCTCTCATGAGTTAGAAGGGTGGAGTAAAGCTTTCCTTGGCTTACAGTGACACCAGTGTGGTTGTGTAAATATAGGAACTCAAGGATTGTGACATACTCTCTTTGTAAAACTTAAATTCTTAAACAAAATAGTCATGAATCAGATTATAAATGAGATGGCAGCGAGGTATTTTCTACCTTTATTTCAGTTGGTTTTTAGATCTAAAGTTCAGTTGTGTGTAAAATGTACATTTTGGCGTCATGATGATGTTAACATCAGTAGCTTTCAACCATTTGTTTCTACAACGCAAAAAGCTTTAAGAGAATTAAGATAGGTTATACCTATAAAAATTCACATGTAAATTGGTTGATTTAGTAAATTGACTAGTAATCACCATGTGTAGGGATCTGTGAAGGTATAAAGATGATTCAGCTACCTGCCTGCAATTAAGTAGTTTCCAGGTATATACCATAAGTAGCGGTATAAAATGTTCAATGATCAGTGCTGTAGAGAGGCACCAAGTGCCTTGGGACCCAGAGAAGGGAGAGCACTCTTTCTGGTGGTCCTCGGGGGAATCGGAAAGCTATTCACGGAAGAGATGGTAGTGAAAGGACGCGCTGAGGAGCAAGAGATCAAGGTGTGTGTGTAGCACATCAGGCTGCTGGCCTGCCTTCTCCCATGCTCTCACAGCCCTGGGAGCAAACAAAAGAAAAACGATAGCTGCGTCACTGAGGAACCGTCTTTTGGTTGGTGGACCTGAAGCGGAACGGTTAAGAGCTTGGGATTTGGTGTGGCAACAAGTCCTAGCTGTGCCACTCACTAGGTGAATGTAAGAAAAGTTAACCTGGATTCTAAGTGTCACTTCCTCATCTGCAGTATAATTGTACCAGCTTCACAGCATTGTTGAGAGAGTTAAATGAGATAACAGCAAGTCAAGTCAGACCAGGATGGGATACAGTACATAAAAAATATAGGCCAGAATGATTTCTGTACTGTTATTATCCTATTGCAGCTATCAGGAGAAGGTGTTCTGTCATCCTCACTGTCATTACAGGGTCTTCTGTGATTGGAAGAAATAGATGGGCCTTACAAGCCTTCCCCATTAGGTATCTTCCCTTTACTAAAACTGCTTTTCCATCCCTTCAGGTTTGAATCCAAAGTTGAATATCATTCCTCAACCCAGTCCTTCGAAATCCTTCAAAAACTCTAATCTGAATTGAGAACTGGCATTGGGAACTAATGAATTGCTAGTGAACATACACCTAAAATAAGTATCTTATGCTCAAAAATAAAAATTCAGGGCCCCTTGTTCAAAAAGCAGGAAAAAGTGCTATTAAAGGGTACTAAGTATAAAATGTAAAGTTTTTCCTTTAAAAATACTCGAGTGGCACGTTGGTTAAGAGCTGGCTTGGGACACCAGAGGGCCCCGGTTCGGATCCCATATATGAGGGCCAGTGACACTGACCTCTACAGCTAAGATGCTGAACAACAGCTCAACCTGGAGCTGGGCTGCCGTGAGTCGCTGGCGACAGCGTAGGCTGCAGCCCCTGCTGCAGTGGGTTGCCATGGGCTACGGTGTATAGCCAGCAGCCAGCGTGAGTGGCCAGCAGCCGCCGTGAGCGGCCAGAAGCCGGCGACTGATCTGCCTCTCCCGGGAAGAGCGCAATGATGGTGCCAACTTGGGCCAGTGAAGCAACGTCCTCCACAACTAGACTGAAGAACAAAAGGACAGCAACTTGTCTGTTCCCCTACCCCCAATTCCCCAATAAAAATCTTAAAAAAACAACAACAACAACAAAAGCTTTACTTACAAAATGTGATAGGAATAATAGTGACATGTGACCAATAACAAATTTATAAATTGCAAAAAGTAATACTTTGGTGTCATAATTTTATTTAATATAATAATAATGTGATACCTTGATTCATCATAAGATTTTTCTGGGTTTTCTGCAGATTCATCAAAATTTATACATCAATCGATATAACTGAAAGTGGCATTACTAGCTCCTGAAAATTGCAAGATGGCAAATATTTTTTTTTTTAAGATTTTTATTGGGGAATTGGGGAAGGGGAACAGCCAAGTTGTTGTCCTTCAATCTTACTTGTGGAGGGCGAAGCAAGCTCAGCTCCAAGTCCAGTTGCCATCTGGCTGCCCATCGGCAGCTCGTGGCCGCTCAGCTCAAGGTGCCATGTTCAATCTTAGTTGCTGGTGGGCATTTATAGCAAATATTTTTGATAATTTTTTTTATTTTGAGAAAGAGCTTTCTGCTGATGCAACCATTACTGAGGCTTTGTAGGTTAAGACAACATTGAGGTACATTTCTAATAAACTTTAAAAATGTAAATCTTCGTGTATCTAGATGATTCTTGTAGAACAGTTTTTCTAGAAAGATTTAATTCATCACATAAATCCATTTTGTGTAAGTCTGAATTTAATTTTAGATGTAAATTTATACAAAGTTATTTTAATGTTTCCTGACATTTCTTGTAACTTATGGAGCTCTTACAAGAAACTGGAAATGTCTTCATGAGTTGATTTACGATGTTGCTGCAGTTTTCTAAACCAGAGATTATAAAGTCTTTGAAGAATTTCAGTAACTCCCTGATTTGCTTTATTGCAGTGTCCACTGTAGGCTCTCACTTTGTGATTACTTACCGTCCTGGGGCTCAGGTCAGAGAGTTAAATATTTGTGCAGATTCCACAGGGATGGACTCTGATGATGGATGGACAAGCTGTCCTCCTACCATGGGTCACGGCCCTGCCTAAGCCCTTCCTCTCTCCCAGTCCATGACCACTGCTGCTTCTGCTACTGCCACTGTCACAGCCACCAGTCTGGGCCCAGGTCCCAGCCTTGCTGCCCTGGGCCTTGTGACAACCCTGATGTGGGTGTGTACCTGACTGCCAGGCCAGCTGTTCAGTGTCTGGGCTGTGTGCCCTCGAGCCTGCCCCACTGTGCACTCTGCTGCCTGGTATCTTTACTGCTCACACACACATGCTTCACTGTCCCATCAGACTTCACTTACGCATTCAAAGATAAAATTAGTAAGAATTCAAGGTAGTAACCGCAGAGCATTAAACCAAACCTGGGATCCTTCTGAGAGCGGGGCTCTGTGTGAGCTGGCCCTGGTTTCTGTACTGTTCAATCCTGAGAATGGAAGTGCAGAGGACATTTTGAATTGATCCCTGTGCCTGTGAAGCCCCTTCATTTAAAGGATGTTGCAGTTGATCGCTCCCTTTTGGCAGGAGTGTGCGTGAGAAAATTGCTAGACAGGAGAACAGCAGGTACCAAAAATATGATTTCCTCTGGCTTTGAGAGAAAATTCTCAGAGGTCAAAAACTTTCTTCCTAAGAGTTGAAGGTAGTCAGGGAAGATATTCACCATCCTTAACCGAATTTTATTTGCAATGTTATGTTCCACACTGACCCCCATACCACAAGGCCCCCTGCTGTGCCAGGCAGTAACCTTTGGTTCCTGGATGGGGAGTCAGGCTCGGGCACTTAGCAGCTGGTACGGAAGTACTGCCTGTAGTGGGAGAGAAGCTGCAGAGATTTCATCCCATAATGAGGCCATTGAAACCCTAAGGAGCAAGGGCTAGGGTCTCAGAAAAGCTTTCGAACGGAATTATTAAATTGAACCAACCATATAAAGTTGCCAATGGATTGTTCTCTGACCTCAGAAATGGCGATTTCATATATTTCATTGTTTTCATAGATTCCACATAAGTTCAAAGCTGACATACGCAGTTAGACTAAGCAGTCCTGATATCTAGTATTGGTCATTGAGATGTACTGAAATAATAATTTCAGTAAATAATCGTTATTTATGATCTTGAAGTATTCATAAATGTCTATTCATCAGTGTCAACAAAATTCTACTTGATTTTTTATAAGGAGAAAAATTAAGTGGGTGGGCGGTCTTCTCTCGACTTGAAGGCCTGTTAGCTGACATGTTTGCTCCCCTCCTCCCCCTCTGTGCTCCAGCTGGCACGATGCATCTGATGGCGAACACCAGCAGACGGATGGTTCATAGGGACCGAGTCCCTGGTCACTTCCAGGGGCCAAGAAATGAGCCTAGACTACGAGAGAGAAACCCTGAGTTCTAATCCAGTGTTGTCACTAGGATGTTTTCTGTTCCTGAAGCAAGTTGATTAATCATTCTGACTCAGTTTCTACATTTGCAAAACGGTCTATGGTACCTTACCTGTAGGTGACTTAAGGGTAAAGATAAGATGGAGTATTTGGGTTTATACCTGACGTTTTTGAAACCTCTAAAACCTTTCATTGTGGAATAATTTTAAAAGTATGATTACAGTACCACATGCCCCGATTTATTCCAGTTTGCATGGTTGACCCAAGATAACAGAATGGAGCTCAGTTTTAGAATTCAGTAGAGAGATATAATGAAGTAAGAGCTATCTACACTATTATAGCCATGGAAGTTTTTCAGAAATTCAGTAGGTGGCACTCTCTGCTATGTCAAAGTGGAGTTGGTTGTTGCTTAGAAGGGTAGAGAGGAAGATGATGCATAGGGCTCAGTGTTTATTGCAGTCTGATTTCAAATTAAAGACTGCATTGGCCAAAGATAAGTGGACCTATATGGTCATTTTACTTACGGAAAAGAAGGGAAAGAGGAGATAACAAGAAAGGGTTGCAGGACAAGTATTGGTATCAGATAAGCTCAGAATTTCCTGTACAGAATGGAAATAAATGAACCGGTGCAGGAAAACAAAGTTATAGTACAGGTACTTTGGAAAAGAGGAGGGAGCACTATATGAAATGAAGTAAAATTCTAAGAGAGCCTCAAGAATTTTTTTCTGATGAGCAGATGATTAGGATCTAGGAATCTCTCAGAGAAAACAGTTGATGGTTATTAATGCATAGCATTGACAACACCACCTGGAGACCTCGTCCTTCCAGTGGCGTGTCTGTTAGTGAGAGCCTCTTAGTGATGTATCAACCACACCTACATCTCCGGGATCTTGCTTGAAGTCGAGAGAAACAATAACACATGTCTCTGAGGTTAGAACAAGAGCTCTGTCTCCTTTCCTTCAAAAATTAAATAGCTCTCCTGACCATTAAATTTTAATGTATGTCAATAGGTTTTTAAAATGTGGATGTGTTTCAACTCACAGGCACGTGATAGACGGTGAGGAGAGCACTAAATAAAGCATTGAAGACCAAGCTAGGAGGCTAATTGCCTCAAGTTCTGCCATGTGTAAGTGATTGTCATGTTGTAATTTGTAGTACAGAAAATGGAGGAAGTCGTAGCTTCCCGTGTTTGGCGGAGATAACGAGATTAAATGGTGGAGTTCATGAGAAAGCGAAAGCTTATTGCATAACTCTCATGTGCCAGGCTAGGCACTTTCATTTGCAGTGTTATGTCCTCTGCTTTGATTTCTTTGTAGAAGAAAAACAGGTCTTTAATTTTCACTCTTGCTGTTGGTAGCTATGTGGTTAACTTATGCTGGTTTTTCAGAATAGTTAAATAAGAGACATGGTCGGGCCATATTTGTGAGGCAAACCTCTTAAAACAAGTTGATATGTATTCAGAATTTCTTGGTGTCATGATTCGCTTATCGTAGAAGTAGCCTCTTGAAAGAATCTTAAGTGTTTTGAGGATTTAACTAATACCAGAAGAGGTGGGTCTTTCTGCTTGGAGGCTGTCCCAGAGAGCTTCGTCAGCCGCAGGGCTTAATCTGAGCATTTACAGGAATCGCTTCATCTAATGGAAATAGCCTTGGGAAAGTGAGCCTCAGCTACCAGTAAGCATCCAGAATGCCCTTGGTTAAGCGGATACCACACAGCCTCCTTTCTCTTCCTGCATTATCATCTATTGGTGTCTGTCAACCAGAACAGATGTTTCACACCCCTTCCTAAATACCACCAATCTGCAAAATAGCCCAAGGGAAAGGGACAAAGAGTCTAGCAAGGGGACATTTGACATTACTTTCAGTTTTCATTTGTTTCTTTTCAGGTTAGGATAATACTGTGTGACAAGCTGATATTTTTGTTTTTCATGACAGAATTACAGAGGAGAAAGAACTAGAAGTAGAGAAACTCTTCTTAGCTAAGACTCCGAGTGTTTTGGATTGGCTGCGTGTCGTGGCGCCCCCCCCCCCCCCCCCGATTAATTTATCTTCCGTGTGATGCACTGATGCAGCTCTCAAAACTCACTTTTCCTCCAGGTCAACTGATGAGACATTCAGCTTGGCTGAAGAAACCTGCAGTTCTAACCCTGCCCTAGTCCGGAGAAAGAAAATAGCCATAAGCATCATCTTCTCCCTGTGCGAGAAAGAGGAAGCCCAGAGGGATTTCCAGGACTTCTTTTTTTCCCATTTCCCTCTGTTTGAGTCGCACATGAACAGACTGAAGAGTGCAATTGAAAAGGTAATCCAGTGTCACGTAGCGATGTGATTGTGGGGCTTTAAAGATGGTCGAATCTCTCTGTCTAGGCATCAGATCACGTTCCCAGAGAGCATAAGCCATCTGCAGCTGGAGGAAGGCTGGGGGGGGGGGGGGGGGGGGCTTGGACACACCGATACCAGACACCAGATCCTACATTGCTCAGGAAGGGGACTGACTGCTTCCTGATGACGTCAGTCATTCCTAACTTGCATGTTTTTGTTCTTTTTTTTTTTTTCTTTTACTTACCTTGCATGTTTTGATTATAATATTGTCTCTTACTAATAAAGCCCAGTAGATAATTATACAGCAGTTTCTTCTCAGAGAGTAATTTGGCTCGTTTCTCTTCGATGAAGGCCATGATCTCCTGTAGGAAGATAGCAGAATCAAATCACCGCGTCCAGTTTTATGTCAGCCGTCTGATGGAAGCTCTGGGAGAATTCAGGTACATTCACAGCGTTTGTCAGATCCAACAGGAGAAATTTATGAGCAGCAGTAGCAGTGGCAGCCATGGATCAAGGGACACATAGTGACCATGAGTTGGAAGAATTACGGGGCTGGCAGTTTTACTTTAGCAGCCCCTTCCTTCAAGATGGAAACTAAAACCAAAGAAGCAAAAAACTTAAGTCACCCAGTACTAAGTAATCCTCACTACTTACCTGACAGATGGTCCTTGACGTGATTGTTTTTAGCAGGGTGAATGGAGAAAACTAATATTCAGATATCTGTTCATTGTTTCATGTCATCCTCACAAAAGCTCTGAGAGTAAGCACTATTACCCCAGGATGCTTGTCCAGAGCCTGTAGATGGAGAGAGTATGTCTGTCAGAGAGAGATGTTCCCGTTTGCCAGGACAGTCCTGGTTTATGCTCAGCATCCTCCGTAAGTGTCCTGGCCTGGACCTTATATGCTCACCCTAGTGTGCCTTCATTGTTAGTTTCTAGTTGATGATCTTTGTATTCTGGACTCCGGTTTTCTAGAGTCCTTGCCCCAAACGTCTGGGCAACCTGCTTTGGGTAGCAGGTGGGATTCTCTTTCACTGCTGAGCTGGGATTGTCGCATCATTTTAAAGCCAGTTTCTCAGAGGTCAGGAATCCGAAGGTACAGAACCAGAAAGCCTCACTCACTGTGTACGTAGGGAGATCTTGTTCTCACTTCAGCAGCCCGCCCTCCAGATATGGTGACAAAGTGTTAGCGTTCGGAGACCTTAGGTTTCGCCAGTGGACCCCAGTTCCATGTGGCCATCCTTGTCATTGCTACCTAACTCAGCAAATGCTCTACTTTTCAATAAGGTGGAATTCCACTATGTCTCAATTATTTCGTGCACACAGCTGGAAAATCAAGTCAGAATATGTCCATCTGTCTTCAGTTGGGAAGAGTAGATGCGTTTTAAATTCAGAAATACCAGTGGAGAGCCTAAGCTCTGTTTGTGTGCTCTTTGGAAAAACACTTGTGAGCCGTAGAGCTTGGAGGGGAGCCCATGGCACCAGGCGTCGGGAGAGCTGCGTTCTCACCCTGACCTTGTAATTCAGTATTTCTATGCCTTATGCAAGTAACACAGCTGCTCTAGGCTTCGTCTTCTTAATCGGTAAAGTGATAGAATGGGACTAGTCCATTTCTCTAATAGCTTGCAATTTTACGAATTTGATTCTGTTAGTCCCTATAAAAACTCAGTACATACATAATGTAGTGAAGAAGAGCCATTTATGTACTTTTTTCACCAAAAATGAATTAGGGTGCTTTGAATAAATAATGACTGACTAGAAATTAGGAGAATTGTGTTGCCCCTTCACATTTTTAATATAGCATGTACTTTATTTCTTCCTTTATTTATTTACCATAACAGTGGGCATAAATTCTGACAGAAAGCATTGTGAAAATTGTTTTAGAAATGAATATTTTATATCAAGCGTTGGTATACCTTTTCTGTAAAAGGGTCTTGGTCATAGCTACTCGATTTTACCATTGTGAAAAAGCAGCCACAGATAATACGTAAGCAACTGAGCGTAGCTGTATGCCAATAAAGTTTTACAGAAAAGGTGGCAGTCAGGTTTGGCCTGTGGGTCATAGTTTTCTGGCCCCTGTTTTATATTCTGCCTTGAATTCCTTGAGTTCAACTATATCCAGATTATTATCGTCTTAAACCTTTATGTAAAGATTATCCAAAATAATGTTTGTGACAGTTTCGTGCATCCCTTCTCTTTTCCGTAGAGGGACTATCTGGAACTTATATTCTGTTCCGAGGATAGCGGAACCCGTGTGGCTTACCATGATGTCCAGCACTTTGGAAAAAACCCAGCTCTGCCAGCGCTTTCTCAAGGAGTTTACTCTTCTGATAGAACAGATCAACAAAAACCAGTAAGTTATCACTCTCCGGAGCTTTGTATGCAAACTCCGCGGCCAGTGTATGTTCTGTCTACGTCCTGCCTCTTCCTGTGTTAACTTACCTGGTTGTATTTTCTTCCATTTCTCTCAGGTTTTTTGCTGCCTTACTGACTGCAGTGCTAACCTACCACCTGGCCTGGGTACCGACGGTCATGCCTGTTGATCACCCGCCCATTCGAGCCTTCTCAGAGAAACGCACCTCTCAGTCAGTGAACACGCTGGCCAAAACACATCCGTATAACCCGCTCTGGGCACAGCTGGGTTAGTACCTGCTCTGATTGGTCTGAGACTGTATGGGATGGAATAGGAAAAGGCTAGAATTTTTAGGTGATCTTAACTATCCAACCCGGTAATGCAGGGAAAAGGAGACTGGCGCACAGATTCTCACTGTAAGGCCGCCACCACCTCCCTCTCCTGTCCCCTGCTTTGTTCTCCTTTTAACTCTGTGTAGGTAAGTGGTGTTCTCCTGCCCCACGCAGCAGTTCACCCTGGAGCAGGGTCTCCTAGCGTCGGCATTCAGATCAGACCATTCTTGGTTGGGTGGGGGTGGGGGAGCTGTCTTGTGTGTTGTAGGATGTTTAGCAGCATCACTGGCCTCTGTTCACAAGCTGCCAGTGAGAACCCCCCTCCGAAGTTGTGACAATCAAAAATTTCTCCAGACACTGCTGAGTGTCCACTGGGGAACAAGACACCTTCTGGCTGAGAGCCAGTGCCCTAGAAGATGGACTGGACAGGAGAAAAATAAGCCAGAAAAGAAAGCCACACGCTATCATTTCACCACCCTTTTAATTTTAGCCTAAGTCAGAAACCTTATCTTTCCCAACACTGCTTCCTTGCAGTTAGCTGGTGGCCTGTATTTCCTCAAAGCTTCCTCCTGCAGCGTGGCACAGGACACCAGTGCTCTTGCAGTGCTGAGGACAGAGTTGGGACTGAGACAGCAGTTTTGCATATTTGGGTTCATGTGGAGGAGAGGTATACCCTAGGACCTCTCACTCATCAAACTTTTGAAGTGACAAACTGGAATTTGCACCCTCGCTCTGTCCCAGACCCTGTGTTAAACGCCAGGGATATGGAGTTGAATAACACGTGCTCTGTTGCTTCAGAAAGCTGGTTGCCTAATGGAGGAGGCAGATTAGTGTTCAGATGTCAGGATGCCCTGATTCCTCCTTTGACGGGGGTGCAAAAAGGATGCGAGAGAGACTGTATGGTGTAGGCTAAGCGCATGGGCGCCAGAGCCAGATGGCCTAGATCAAACCCAGTCTCCATGGACACGTGACTTAGCCTCTGTGCCTCAGTTTCCTCGTCTGTGTAATGGGGTGAAAATAGTTCAGGTTGCAGTGGGAATTAAATCAGTTATACATGATGCACCTTTGTTTCAGATGCTGTTAGTGAGAATATTAATATTGGAGGGGCACTGAGAGATGGATTGAGGGGCATGGAGGGGCTTTCCAAGGAAGGCATACTTGAGGCAGTGTTAAAACGGCGCTTTCCAGAAAAAGAATTACAGACTGGGTAAAGCACGCACTCTAATCTTAGAAAATGGCATGTTATGATAACAATAATGAAAGCCGTCACTGTGAGCCAAGCCCTGTTTTAAGTGCTTTTCACATGTTATTAATTAGGTTCTCTTTCCAAAGCCTCTTACAATTGCCCTCATTTTACAGATAATAAAGATGCCTTGCCCCGTGCCCAGGGCCATGAGATGTGTAAGGAAGGGAATACCTTTCTCACTGTTAGGGAGACAATAGGTACATGTTAAATGAATTAATAAAGAATTTAGGGATGTTAAAGTGGATTCAATCCAATCCCATCAGTACTGAGCTCAGGAAAGAAGCAGCGTGCCTGCGTTCTTGTTCTTGTTATGGAACAATAGTCTCAAGGAAAGGTAGATCAATTAGGTGGTGAAGGTAAGGGGGCTGGATATTAAGGAAACATGGTGTCTCACACTGTCGCGTCACCCACTTAAAAACAATGCTAATTGAGCACTGTGCATTTAATTAGATAAATGTATTTATAATTAGACATGCTTCTCATTGGAAATTGAACAAATTGAGAGCCCTTAATTCCCTGTGTTCAGCATAACAAGGCAGAGTCCCTTCCTGTGGATTCACAGTCCCTTTTCAAAGGAGATCGGGTGTTATTGAGTCTCCCATCCTCCTCTCCCCCAAGCAATTCAGCAGTGTCTGCTGTTGACAGGAGCGGTGTGAGGAGGGGATGAGGCCTGGTAGAGTCGTATAACTTTGTAAGGCCAAGTGTAAGCGATCGTAGAGTTTCCATTATTACAAGAAATTGAAGGGCTTCAATAATTTGACAGGGGAAGATGCTTATTTCCAATTACTCTTATGTTTCCATTAACTATTTACCAGGTCTCAGTAAACAGGAAAATATAAAGTGCTAGGAATATATATACTGTGATGCAGATGTAATTTTAATCCAGTTTCCTAACTAATAGGAGAGATTCTATCCTGAATTATTTTAAAGGCACATCTGAGAGCTTGCCAGGACAGGTACCACTCCTGCCTGGTTTCTCAGCATCCAGAGAAAGGAGAGAAGCTGGAAGCAGCAAGCCCTTTCACGCTCTCCCCGGCCTGCTTTCAGGAGTTCAGCCATCTCCACCTCTGCCTGACACATGCTGTCTACATGCAGGTTTTCCCAAGTGTGGATAACCACACGAGTGGGTTACAGAAGCCATGTTTCCTGGGTCAAAAGAGGCATTTAAAAGGTACAATACGTTAGACAATACCAGAGTAACACATACATGTTGTGTAAAATGTTTGTTTCAAAGGGAGTGTGAGGCTGCAGTCTAAAAATTATTTCTTTCTTGGGATGGGTATGTGAAGTTTGAAAGCCACCATCTTCCGCCACTGATTGAAGGAGATCCATGTGGGTTTCTTTTTGACGCTAATGACCTCAAGGATTTGTGGAAATGAGAAGTAGCTTTTCTCCTCAAAAAAACAAACAAACAAACAAACAAAAACCATTTAGGATCATTGGTTTAAATGAACATAAGTAAAAGAGTCTGAAATGTCTTCATTTTATTTATTCCAAAAGTTTAAATGATATTTTTCAGAACGCAATGGAATTAGACTACAAATCAATAAAGTAGATGATAAGGAGAAAATTCCCACCTGTTGAGAAATTAAACCCCAATTTAGATAACCCACAAGCTAAACAATACTTCACAAGAGACATTACAACTAGTTTGAATTAATGATGATAAAGATACAGTAAATTACAATGTGTAGGATCAGGACAGCACTGTGTGAAGAGGCCTTCATAGCATATACATACTTAGTAGAATGGAATCAATGAATAGTGGTCCTTTAAGATGCTGAGTATCCCTCCTTGCCTCCTTTTTAATTTTCTCTCAGTTTCTCCCTCTGTCTGCCTTTGTTTCTCCATCTCCATAGCCCCCACCTCTCTCACTCTCTTACTTTACCATCCCTCTTTACAATGATCCTGAATTCTCTCAGCTTCTTGCCACATTCTCTAGCCCCTTTTCTTTTTTTTTAGCTGAGCCATCCTGCCACCTGTTGGCAGCTCAGCGGCTGCTCAGCTCAGGCTGGGACTCGAACCACTGTTGCTCAGAGCTCAAACCTTTGAGCGAGCTCTTAATCAACTGAGCCACTCGGCCAGCCCGCCCGCCCCCTTTTCCTCTTTCTAGTTTCTGTTCAATCTTTTCACTGTTTCCCCAATATCTTCTTTCTTTCATGCTTCCTGTTTTCCTCTCTGCTTTCCTCACCTTTCCTCCCCTCTTTGTGCTTCTCCCTGGTTCTCTACCATTTTGCACCTCCCATCTTTAAAGCTTGTATTTTAAATTGTGGTTTAAAAAAAGCACGAGACACAACATTCATCACCTTAACCATTTTTCAGTGTTCAGTAAAGTCTGTTCACATTGTTGTGCAACCCGCTTTCACTTTGTAAAATTATACTCCTGAGAACAAAAGAATCTACTCTAAAATTAGTAACTTCATCAATCTGGGACTCAAAAATTTGCCTTCAAGTTCAAGTTCCAGTAAATCTTTACGATTACAGGTCTCTTATTTTAATGATGCATTATTTTATGAAGTTTGACCCTAAAGGCATTGTTTCCACACACACTGCTCATTACTCTATAGAGTTTAAACTATTATAGATTGTATTTTAATTGCCTCCCTTTGTATTACTTTTTTCCATTTATGCCTTAGTTATTAAAATGTACAATACCAAAATGCATTGCTAAAAAATAACACTGTCATTCCGAGTGGCCCTTTCTTCTTTGGTTACTTCATGCTAGATTTCAGAAATGTAATGCTTATTTTTATTAACATTGAGACTGATTTAACAAAAGTGTCCCATGAATTCCTGACATGACTGTGACACCCTGCAGCAATGGGTAGATGTAATCACAGGGAAGTCACAGTAATAAGTTCTTATTCAAGAAAGTTTTCTCAAACAGAACTACTTGTCCTAGCATCAGACTACAATTCTGAGTTTCTCGGATGATTTCGTAGTTGCAAAGCCTCAGAGATAAAGCCCTATTAGCTTGTAATCTAGTCTTTTTTTATAGAGAGGAGTGTTTGATATCATGTCTGTCCTGCACTTGAAACCTTCTTGGATGCCTCACACTGGGGAGCACTCTCCAGAGGAGGTACTCTGTGATGGTTCCATAACTTTTTCCTTAGTCCTAATCTGCCAATTTCATTAGTTTTATCTACTACACGCCCTTATTAATGCCTTCCCTCCTCTCTCTAGTTGCATTCCTCAGATAGGTTCTAACTTCCTGAGTCCTTATTTACAACTATTACCATGTGTCTCTTCTAGTTAGTATCTTTTCAAGTTTTGATTTATTCCAACATTTTGTTTATTTCCGTAATGGTTTTTGACTCGGGGTTGGTTGTAAATGTGAAAAATCCATGTAAAACACTTAACGCTGTGCCTGCACAATCTATAAATGTTGGCTTTTTGTTGTAATTGTCATTATTATCATCAAAGTATCAAATACGTAACTTATCAAATGTAATAGATCATCAAATGCAATAATTCTAATGGGCACTTGACCAATACTTTTCGTGGAAAGCTTGTACTGCTGGGTTTGCTGGCACATTTGCCCTTCTTCCACCTTTAAGCCGAACGATCGTGGTTCATCAGCCAGTTTTTAATCAGCTTATCAGGCTATAACTTATGTGACATTTTTTCCAGTAGAATTTTCATGTAAAGTAATAGAAATACTCAAGTAATAGGACTATTCAGATTCATTCATATTCAGAATCATATTCATGACTAAGTGATTTTCTTCTTGTTAATTAAATTGGCTCTACTTGGTGTGTGTGTGTGTGTGTGTGTGTGTGTGTGTGTGTGTGTGTGTGTGTGTGATTCTGAGCAGGCCATTTCATTAAGTATTTTGAACTGATTCACTATACTTTGGTTCAGAGATCCCTGAATTTGGATTTCACCCCAAGGCCTAATGTCAAAGGGTTCTTCTAAAAAACTCTCATCGTTCTAGTTTCCGAGATAAATTTTTTTGTTTGATTGGATCACATATTCAGGGCTCTGGTTTTAGCTTTCCTTGCGGGGAGGGAGCAGTTGGCCGGCCAGTGAGTTTCGTGGGAAGACCTCACAAGCACAGTCCCCAGTGTGTACACCAGCGCTGTCCCCTGCTCCGAGAACAGCAGGCCAAAGCCTGGCCAGGCCTTTCCAGGCAAACTCCACTATAGAGGCAAAACTAAAACACAGCCATTCCCAGGAATTACCACTTTGAAGAAGCGATTCTAGTTTGGGAGTAGAAGTCATCTGTTTTTCTCTTGTAAAGGCTGACATTCCAAGACATGCTCACCCCAGATGGCTTCGTCTTTGTTTCCGCTTTGCTCTGTAGGTGACCTCTACGGCGCCATCGGCTCCCCCGTGAGGCTGACGCGCACCGTGGTTGTGGGAAAGCAGAAGGATTTGGTCCAGCGCATACTTTATGTCCTGACCTACTTTCTCCGTTGCTCCGAGCTGCAAGAGAACCAGCTGACCTGGAGCGGGAGCCACGGAGAAGGCGACCAGGTGCTAAACGGGGGCAGCATCACGACGGCCTTGGAGCGGGGAGAGGTGGAGGAGTCGGAGTACGTGGTGGTCACCATGAGAAGTGAGCCTGCTCTCCTCCCCCCAGGGCTGCCCCCGACAGCAACAGCTGTGGAAAGGAGCCCTGCGCCCGAGGCGCTGGCTGGGACCTGGGAGGGTGCCGATGTTAGAGACCCATGTTCCAAACCTGACCAAGAGGGAAACAAGACCTCTGTGGCCTGCAGCCTGGGATACCAGGAGCCAGCACTGGACAGCTCGTGGAAATCTCAGGACACATTTTGTGGGGAGGAAGAAAATAAAACAGAGCTGCCACAAGATGGCTGTTCCAGGCTCACCAGCTGTGAACGTTTGGGGGCAGGACTGGAGATGAGCGAGGAGCCGAAAGGGGAGATGCCTACGAAGCCACCAGACCGGTCCGCAGCCTGGCCTTGCCCTGACAGACATTCCCAGGAGAAGCCTCCCTTAGAGAAGGTCACTTTCCAGATTGGAAGCTCCGCGTCTCCAGAGTCTGACTTTGAAAGCCGCACCCAAAAAATGGAGGAGCAGCTAACAGCCTGTAGACAGTATCGAGAGTTGGGCAGTTGTCCCTTGGTTGAGCCCAGGGTGGCCGCTGACATGGCTCAGGACCAGCAGGTTTCTAGGTGTTCCTTCCTACCTGGCTTCCAAAAGAATGTCTGCCATCCTCAGAACCAATCATCCGAGGGGGATGAAGGTGAATTTGACAGGAGTCACGCTGAGGACAGAGGCCTCAGAACCCAGGGTGCAGCAGATGCTGCCGGACAGCTCCACCAACCCCCTGACTTGCTCGGACCTGATGCCCATGCGGCAGGGACTGGACAGAGAACGGTGGAGAAAACTGGAGGTTCGCATTCAAAGGCTGAGGAAGGACCTCCACTGGAACCTGCCCCCGGCAGGTGTGTGCGGCAGGCGTCTGGTGTGTCGGTCTCCGCAGATGTCCCCTGTGGGGATGCCGCCGGGAAGGACGACTTCAGGATTGAAGGAGACATTCCCAGAAATGAAAGTTCTGACAGCGCCCTTGGGGACAGTGATGATGAAGCGTGTGCTTCAGCATCGCTGAATCCAGGTCACTGCAGTGACCTGCCTGACGGGTCCTTGGAAGTGGAGCTGCCTCTGCCAAGGTAACACTGGCCAGCCGGGAGGCAGAGGGAACTAACCCGACCTCACAGCCATGACAGGTCAGCTCCTGCTGGCTGTTTTACACACAATGTGTTTTTTTTTCTTAAGTATTAGAAGTGTTATCAAACCAATACAAACGGTTTGCAGCCTGCCCTTTCTCCAAGGACGACTGCTGGCTGAGTGCATCTGAGCAAGAAGGCGACTGGGGACTTCGCCACTTTCGTGGCGTTTGTGGGGAAGCTGCGGGGGGTCATAGAGGGAGGGGTGGGAGCAGGGAGTTTAATTTTTTTGTCATCTGGATGGACGCTCCATTGGCTGGCACAGATGCCCCGCTTCGGAGGCGGTGGATGATGCTGGTTGGGCAGTTTCTCTCCTGCCGGTCGGTCGGAGCAGCAGGAGGTGGCTGGGAGACAGCCCCTTCCTTAGCACTCCGTCAGGCCGACTTTTTGGCCTGTGATGGCTGGAAGCAGTAATCAGAGACTCCTTCTGTCCTGTTGCCCTGTCGTGGGCACCGCCCTGTGCATATGTGCCAGCTCCTAAAGCCAGAGTTCTGGCCAGCGCCCCCCAGTGGGCTTGCTCTCTCTTCCCTCTGTTGACACAGATGCCCGGTCGATGTTCCACATGAGGTGCGAACTCGTAACCAGCCATTAAAATACTGGTTTTTTTTCCTTCCCTTCCATTTAAAACAACAACTCAACGACTCCTTCTCTTCCAGCTCCTTCCCTTTTCCCACACCAGTGATCTGCTTATCAGAGCCTTGGTGAAACGGACCACCCAGGATCTATTTTTCTTACCTGTGTCGTTGGGGTTTGTGTTCCAAGTGTGACACAAAAAGGGAGTCCTTTTTTTTTTTTTTTTTTTTTAGCTGAGCCATCCTGCCACCTGCTGGCAGCTCAGTGGCAACTCACCTCAGGCCGGGAATCGAACCGGCGACCCTGTTGCTCAGAGCTCTCACGCTTGAGTGAGTTCTTAACTAACTGAGCCACTCGGCTGGCCAGGGAGTCCATTTCTAAGTGTGTATCCTAATGGATCGATACTGTTTTAGGTCTCAGAGCATCAGCAACCCGAATGTGAGAAACTTTGGCCGCTCCCTCCTGGCGGGTTACTGCCCCACGTACATGCCTGACCTGGTGCTCCACGGGACCAGCAGTGACGAGAGGCTGAAGCAGTGTCTGCTGGCTGATCTGGTCCACACGGTCCGGGTGAGTAATCCCAGTTTGGAGCCTCCGGCTGCCCGCAGTGTGTCACCAGGGCCCTGGCCGGCAACAGGTGTTTAGACTGAAGAGAGTGTGGTAAAGGGCTTGTTCACAGAGATGTGGACGGGGTTGCAGGAACCAACAAGGGCTGGTGAAGCACCGGGATCAGCAGCGCTGGAAGCTGCGAGCACTGGGCGTGAAGGCGTGAGGGGAGCAAGCAGTGACAGCAGAGCTGTGGGCAGCCGGAGCGGGAAGAGGGCGCCTGGCTGCCGGGTCACTGAGGAGGCTGGGGGGCCGGCGCCCTGACACCTCTGTCCTCCAGCCACTGGGCCCCGCTGGAAGCCAGAGAGCAAGGTCATAGCTGATGCGCAGACAGCCCTGCAGCCCCCAGAGGTCAACCTCCTGGGGCCCGCGCGGGACAGAGAAGGGCCACGAGTGGATCTGGGGGCGCGTAAGCCAGGCGACTGAATAAATAGCACAGATGGGGACACTTATATGCTGTCATGGGGAGGACTGAAGAGATGTCACATGTGGTTTGCTTTTTATCTGATCCCTACAAGTTCCTAAAAGTAATTTATTTTAACTGATTTGTCATTAAGTTTACTTTGATGGCTGCATGAGGATGACTGTATAAAGATTAATAAGTCTTACTGGAAAATTGCCTTATGGCTGCCGTTAAGTGCTTTCCTGCTATCTGCAGCGTGACAGGAACTGAGCAGTTAAGGCAACTGTGTCAATCTGATGGGCCTGTTTTTAATTGAGCTGCTATTGGGCAGATGTGCAAAAATAGACGTTTTGCTTTGGAAACGTATTGCATCTTGTGCAATAGGGCAAGTCTTCACTGCATTTTGTTATCTACCTCCTCACCCAACAGGTGTTTTTCTGGGAGGTGGAACAGGCACTGCATGTTATCTTTGGCCTTGAGCATCTCCTCTGTGAAGACTAAACATACATCAGACTCAGGCTAAACAGGCTGCAGATCTGTCTGAAATGGGAAGAAAAGCTCAGTAGTGATGCAGCTGGCCCATCGCCCCCTGGACGGGGAGGGAGGCGAGCCCAGGGGAGGTGCTCTGGAGCTGGAAGGCCGGCCCAGTGGCCGCGTCAGCCCGTAACATACCTCTCCCCGCCCTGCTTGGTGGTCGGACACCAGCCCTCACCTGGGCTTTCCTGGAATGAAGCTGTGAAGGTGCTCTTGTCTCTCTAAGGAATGTCATAACATTTTATTTTCGTAGTTGTAATGAACGCTGCGTACTTGTTTATCATTTCGGAGGCCTATCCATCAGTGACCTTAGAGTAAGAACAATGCCCTGGCTGTATGATACTATCTTTCTAGGTTATCTGAAACCATGTATGAAGCCTCCGTGACTTTAGAGACTCACATATGTCTGTAGCCATCTGTCGCTTTACGACAGGAAATCAGACCTCCTTTCCTTTTCTGTCAGCACCTTATGTTTATATCCATATATGCAAAACCTGTGGGGGTTTTCTCTCTGCTCTGCTGGCCGTTGGATTTGTGAGACCATTGGTGCTGCTCATGGAACTCTCTTCCGCGAAGCCCCGCGTTCTGCTTCAGACAGAGGTGCCAAGAGATCGCGTGTGAACGGACGGGGTTGTCTTCAGTGTCATCAGTCTTACCAACTTGGGAGTGCTGCCTGAATGGCCCAGACACGCTCACTGACCACTGTGGAAATGTCATCGATTGACTGATAACTCTCCTTGAACTTATCTGCAAACCATTCGTGACATTTTTAATATTTTCCATAGGCTGACAAATTCCAATTTTTGTGTGTTAGGTTTTCATGGTGACCATCTAGCTCTGTAATTCTTATATTTGAAAAAACAAAATGATGTTTCCTCTACTTATACCCTTAAAGATTTTCATATATCACTTCCCTTTCCTTTCAAAAGTAGTTGTTTTCACACTGTAGCTTTTCTCTTTAGACTATGCAGTCACCCTGAGATCGAAAGTTATTAAGCATAATAACTTATATTGTGTCAAATTGTGGGTACATCCAAGTGCAGCCGTGCATGGGTGTTAATAGGAAATTACGAAGAGTTCATAAAAATATCTTCAGAAGTTTAATACATTTAGAATGTATCCAATTAACATTAGTGGATTTCTAATTTCACTTGGCACATTCATCATAGTGAATTTTGCTTTTGAAGTAGTGTTCCATTTCAGCTGCCTCTCAGACTGGGACTCTGGTCTATGGCAGTGTTTAAATTAAAAAAAAAAAAAATGCCATTTACAAATATTTGTTGAAAAATAAATTAGGAGGGTTTTTTGTTTTTTTTATCATTACATTGAATGTACTGCTCCATAAAGCCTATGGATTGAGTAGGCTGCCAAAGAAAGAAGCAAAGAGCCAGGAACAAGTAGATGGCCAGAGTTAGAGCAGAAATACTAGCTTTTTGAGGAAGAGAAGATGTGGATGAATTGCTTCATCATAACTTGCTTTCAAAAACCTATTTTGGGGATGTTAATACTTTCCAGTGTTCATGCTTGACTTCCTTCTGCTTTGCTATTCCTAATTGTTTTTAGAGAAGGATTTTTAATAACTTTAAAAGCAATTGATTTAAGCTATTGATCCATTTTCTAGATTGTAAAGTGTGTCTTACGTAAATGCGCACATTTATAACCACAGTGGATCTGTTTGTGGGGCTTCTTTCCTTACTGAGGGATTGTATTCTAGAGCTTCCATACGAAGGATTTCTCTTCATACATTTCCTTGTTCTAGTCTCTTATGAAAGAAACATATATTAACTTCATTTCGTGTATTTCCATTTTTATTACTAGCTTTCACATGTTAAGATGTGGTCTTTAAATGTTTAAACATGTGTTCTTGTTTAATGCCTATACTCCCTCTTTTCTGTCATTTGAACTGTTTCTCTGCCTCCTAACATATAGATGACACAGCTGCCTTAAATTAGGCTAAAGTAATATTTAGTTTCATTTTTTTCCTGCCACATCTAAATGTGCATTCTTTCCTCTGTTTTCCTTCTGACTTGAAATGGTAAAGTGAGAGAGAGAGAGAGCCAGCTTAGCTTCACTGTGTACCTGTGACCTCAAGTGCTTTTTCGCTCTTATTTTTTCTCCTGTGTGTTTGCTTGTGAATACTGCTGACTGGGCAGTTCAGGGGTGTTAAATTATGGGGCAGCGGAGGGTGGTGGAGGAGCACTGACTTGGCATCGACAGCTTGGGTGCAGGTCTCATTATTACCACTCATTCACTGATACTCAAGTAAATCAACTGGCATCGCTAAGCCTCAGAAAAATGTACTTAGAGGAGCAGATGAAATATAACCCAGCAGTTAAGAGTTTGGCCCCTGAAGACAGACAAACCTGAGTTTGAATCATGGCTCACTCCTTAGTGCTTTGTGGCCTTGGGCAAGTTGCTCTGATTTTCTGAGCCTCAGTTTCGTCTTGTATAAAACGAACAGCATTTATAGGTCTGGTTTGAAGATTCTGTGAGATAATGCATATCTAGTGTTTAGCACAGTGCCTGGCACATTGTAAAATGTCCAACAAATGTTAGCTATTAAAATAATATATGTTAAAGGGCTTTGTAAATGAGTTTCCCAGGAAACTCCTGTTGGAGATGGCAGAACAGGGCCCATGTACATGTCTGTGCAGGGCTGAAATCGCCCACTTTCCCTTTGCCTGCAGTATTTATTACAAGGAGCAGGCCAGGCGGTTCTAACTCTGCAGGGTAGGGTCATCAGGACCAAAATTAACATCACTTTGTAATGCTTTTTTTAAAAACCGTGTTCCAGGGCTTCAGGCATTGTACAAAATAATTTATAAAATGAAGTAACAGTTGGACATGCAGCCTCTTTCATTTAATTTTAAGAGTAGCAGCAGATTGACTCCAGAAATACCATGTGGAAATCAGTAGCCCAGATAAGGAGCTTTGCTGAAAGCCTGGCTGTGATATATGCTCATGAATGCCTAATTAAGCCAAGCAGTGTGATCAACCAGGAAGGCTACAAAAGAACAGTAAGGCACATGAAGCAATAAATCATTGCTTAAGTAACACAGAGAACATTAAGTGCCTCAAGTCAACGACAACCTTAAAATCAATAGAGTTGCGAAAGAAACCTCTGTGTAGGACAAACCTGCTCTCTTAGAACACCTCTTGCTGCTTTCATTTTCCGGTGTAGGGTAACGAGCGGGACCATGCTGTGGGCTTACATCACTGGCTCTGTTGAGTGAAATCTTTGGGGGGGGGGGTGCGCGTGCGTGCGTATACATACATGTATTCATGGACGTGTGTAAGCATGTATACTGGGTTATGATGGTATTTCTTATTGTGGATTGTGATTTTTAAATATTTGAAAAAGATATTGATCTCTGGGCGCGGCCGACTCCATTCTGAAATCTTTTAGATTCTGTCCCCTTCTCACTGTGACTGTGATCTTATTTAAGTTCCCCTTAACCTTCCCAACTAGTAATGCCTGTGTACAGTTTTTCCCCTCACAGTCATCTTGCATAGTGCCACAAGAGGGCTTTTTCTAAAACACAGATACAGTCGTTTATTCTTCTCCTCTAATAGTTTACCTTTTTTTCAGAGAGAGTATAATATAAACTCCTTGAGTGGAATTATCCCTTTTATGTCCTACACACACACACACACACACACACACCCAGACCCAGGTCTCCTTTTTGGCACTGTTTGCCACTCGTTTCTCGTCCACCTTTCTTTGCACCTTTTCCCTGGAGCACAGTTGCGCGCTGAGGACTGTTGAACAAACTTCTCTTCATTCCGTAAGACCCGTTCCAGTGTTGCCTGTCCTTTGAAACCATCCCAGGCACCCCCAAGCAGAACTCAGCTGCTCTCACCTCCAGCTCCTTAGCATGTTGCCCTGTACCTTTGTTCTCTTTCTGTTTTCCTTGTCATCCTCGCACTAGGTCCGCCACCACCTGGAAGCAGAGAGGGGGACTTGCTTTGTCTCACACCCCCAGCGCCTCTGCTGGCACCTGGCACATACAAAGTGCTCAGCGATGTTAGCTGACTAGTCCCCATAGAACGAGTGTTTGTTACTAGGGATAAAACTATGATGATTAGTGTGTCTTCTGAGGTAAAGAGAAATGGCTGATTGTCTTTCTTTAAAAAATAAAGGGAAAGAGTGAAGTGTTTTAGACATGATGCCTGTGGCCCTTTGTGTTCATTTTCTTTACTTAAAGGAGAATAGAAAGCTTATTAGAGGTCTCTCAGGCTTCGTTTCTCTTGCATTTTGTAAATATTAGATACATGGCTAATTCTGATGTTTTCCCAATTTTTTTTCCACTGTGTACAAAATATTTGGACATCTATGCCATTCTCTACAAAAAAGCTACCAACCTTCTCAAATTTTATTTTGGAGTCATGCACATCCTCACGTAACTTTATTCTGATGACCCTTTTTTACCTTGAGCACCTTTCTTCAACTTTAAACTCTTTCTTTCCTCAGCAAGTGACCACCTGATGGTTAAGCCATCCCCAAGGTTGCACCCCGTGTCCCCAAGGCCACAGGCTGAACTTGGGTGTCAGACCAGTGAGCCTGGTGATCACAGCCACAGGCACAGACACACACGGGTCAGATGTCTCCATTGCGCCCCCAGCTCCTCAGAACACCTCGCTGGACTTTCCCTCTTCCCCCTCAGCCCCCAGGTCCCTGTGTCCTCTGCTGTCTTTGGGCTTCCCAGAGTCCCCACCTTGATGTATCTACCAGGATCCCTCAGCAATGTCTTATAGTCCAAAATGAGTAGTTTTTTTTTCTTCTTCTCCACTTTATTACAACTCTTAAGCTTGTAGTGACTGACTTTGAACCCGTTTCCAATAGAAAAAAACTTATGATAAACAAATGCTTACAGTTTTGGTAAGATCCATAAATGCTCTCTGGTAGTTTATATGTTAATAGGCTGCTCGATAAACTAGAAATTTCTAATGGTGGCATTTCAGGTGGTTGGGCCAACTTGTTTGGCCAACGGTGGGGCAGGGAGGCTGGAGATGGCTTGTGGGCAGGAGGAGGGGCAGTTGTGCCTTGGAGATTTATTTATCTATTAGAAAATACTGACTGAGTACCTTGTATGTGCTAGGGATTGTGTTTACAGCCACAGTGAAGGTATGCGGTGGGAAGATTCCAGCTGTAGGGAGGCAGATGGTATGCCTCTCCTCTAAAATTGTAAAAATTATGGATAAAATACTACCATCCCACCTAAGCCCCTTGCTCTAATGCTTGTGCATGAAAAAAACATGGGAAACCTTTTGGTGCCAGAAACAAATAGAAATCAAAGCCAGAGCAGTAAGTTTGAGCTAATGCAACTGTGGCCCTCTGGCATTTCAGTCTGGACACAGGTCCTAGGAATTAGGTGCTGAGTTTCTAAGATCCGCTCAGGATGAGAGATGTGGTGTTGCATACACATCAGGCCTGGGACCTGGAAGTGATCCCCTTACCTAAAGCCTCGGGCTTCAAAGAGTTATCCCTCCATGAATAAAGGAACCAGAAAACTCTAGCCTGAAACAGTGAAGCAGCAAAAAACAAGTTGGAAACTTGAGTGGAGAAAAATGAAGTCACACGTGAGAAGTCAAAATCCCAGGCCTGCGCTATGACTACGTTTGGGGTCCAGATTTATTCTACCCGAGTGACTTAGGGATCCCCACCGGAGAAATAAATGTGAAAACCAGAATCATCAAACCTCTAGGATTCGGGCAGAAGGAAGCACACTGGACACATTCACAACCACACGCTTGTGAGACCCATACGGCTTCTTTCCCTCTTCTCCACCTTATTACAATTACAACTCTTAAGCCTTTAGTGACTGATATTGACTCTGTTTCCAAGAGACACATATAGCACATAAAACAAACAGCTCCTACAAGAGGGTCTCATGTTCAGAAATACAAACCATGTATGAGGAAACTATGATAAGGGAGAGTGAGCAAATACAGGCTGGAGAATTAACACTCCTAGAACAATTGGAAATAACGAGTAAGTAACTGTTTAACATGGTTACAGTGATAAAAAGAAGGATTTGGAACATTAGAAAAAAGATGGGATGATGTGATAAATGGTCGTTTAGATTTGTAAAAGAACTAAAAAGAGCTTCTGAAATTGAAAAATGTAGTAATTAAAACTAAAACTCATGGGACAGGCTAAAGAGTAGAGCAGATTAAATACAGCTAGAGAGAATTAGAGTTTGTGAAACAGCCAGATTTGAAACTATCTGAATGTAGCTCGGAGACAAAAATACATGAAAAAATATGGAAAAGCAAATAAGAGACATGGAGGCTAGAATGAGAAGATATTAAACTTACCAGCATTATTTCATATAGAATGATTAGCAAACTGACGCTCAAATGATGCCAAAGAGTTATTTTGGAGAAAAAAGATACAGGGAGGTGCATCCAATTAATTACCTGAATCCTAAATCACCTGCTCGCTTTGCATTGGAAAGGGGCTGCCCAGTGGCTCATCCCTCATCGTAACATCCGCGATAACTCAAGTGCAGATGGTAGAGCTGCTTCTGAGGACAGAAGTCTCTCTGCACCCCCATTGTGTATAACCCACCAGCGAGTTGGTCATCTGTGAGGACTGACAGAGGGTCACTTTAGAGGGTGCATTGGGCAATGCCAGCGGCGTAAGGATGGAGAAGTCTCAACAAAGTTGTAATAGAGGCACCTGCGTTTTCTCCTATTGACATTAAGTTGAGACCATCACTCACACGTCTTGTGATCTTAATTTTTCCAAGGGATTTCCACCATGACAAGGTTAGGATTTCAAAGGAGAGGGCTTGGCACACTCATCCAGCTAAAAGTTGGAAACGCTTGAATGAGTTCTTAGATTCTGTTTTTGACTTTCCAGGATACTAATAAGCACTTATATGTTTTGTCCTCAGTGTTCCCATTTGTAGAGCAGGACTGTGTTCCTGGCCACCCCACCGGAAAAAGGGCATGCTGAACAGAAGGGTAGTTACAGGAGGTATATACACATATGTATGTGAAAATGGTATTTTCCTACTCTTAACTTCAAAATAAGTAATCACGTGAAATGTTATACTGGAAAATAAGCATATTAATAATTGTGTGGATGACTTAATAGAATTGGATTGAAAACAAGAATGAAATCTGAATAGAGACTCGTTCAATGGAGCCAAGCACGTATTAGATATTTAGCATATGCCTAGCATTTCGTTGTGGTCACTTCCGAGGCTAAAGAAGAAAAATAAAATGTGCTTTCTCTCCTTGAATTACTTATGAAATCACTGGGTAGACAAACGGATGTGAAATCAACAAGTTAAGACAGTGTGATTAAACACCAAAATTGTATTGGAATATTTAGATGATGGTGGGGCAGACAGTCTAGACTCAGCCTGAGGTAAGAGGCAGGGTCCCCATGCCTGGGGAAGGGGGTTCTTTGAGAGCCCTGGGAGGCGAATGTGTATAGATGAAGTTGGGCCCAGACTGAAGAGTTTTAAGTATGGAAAAACAAACGTTTGGATTTAAGTGCTTGGGTGATATGTGCTGGAGTAGGTTTTTGAGTTGGTGAGTGCAATGGTAACGTGGTATTTTAGGAAGTTGGAGGGTTTGGTGGACATGATTAATACAGACGGGGGTGGTGTAAGAAAACAAGTGGAACGTACCCAGTAAGTGTTAGGCACTGTGCTTCGTGGTTCGTACATATTTACCTCACAGAAAGCCTCTGTGAATTAGACCTCATGGAAACTGTGAATTAAGTACTGTCACATTATACAGACATAGAAACTGAGGCCCAGATTAACGAGTTGCTCAAGTGCCACAGCTAGTAAGCGACAGAGGTAGTATTCACACCCAACCGTTCTGACGTCAGAGCCTTTGCCATTTGTTGTCTTATCATTGCCCTTTGTTGAAATATCAGAGCCACAGCTTTTCTGATAATCCAAACATTGTAGACATTTCTTGTTCTTAGTTTAAGTTAAGCAGAGGTCATGTACGTATATGTCAAAGCAGCATATTTTATGTACTCAGATCTGATCTAGAACCTTGAAACTGGAATGACCTAGGCATCTAACACTCCCAGGAAACAGACTCACAGATCCTTAGGCTAGGAATTAACTACTTATTTTCTTGATTCCAAGCAAGATATAATAGCCAAAGAATACTTGAGAAACCTTTAAAGATCTATCGTATAAATATTTTCATTTGTTAATTTGTCTTGAGAAATCTTTACAGGAAAGTAGTTTGGATAAATTAGATATTGACAAGGTAGAGCTAAATAAATGACACCTCTAACTCTCACAGAGTAGAGCAAAGCGGACGGCGATAATGGCAGGTTGCCACTACCCCGTTCCTCCGATGGAGATTCCCATCCAGCCCAACACTTGCCTGCAGCTTTTTATTGACCTCCAGTGCTGTTTCCTCCTCCAGGCTCTGTCGGAAGTTACTGAGTTGCCCAATTAAGTTTCTGAGGGAGGCGTGGAAACCACTGCAGCCACCTGGAAGAGGTGGCAGGAAGGCTGTAGGGGCCGTTGAGGGCTGGTAGCTCTGAGGTGCTACCTGGGTTGTGGACGGGTGCTCAGTGGGCTGTGGGCACGCAGAGGGCAATGATAAGGCTGCGCTTTGGGAAGTCTCAGATTAAGGAGGAAGTAGAAACATACTGCAGGCTCATTCTGATAAGAGAATTCAGCAAACTTTGTGGGCAAGAAACCTGCTTTAAAATTGATTCTCTTCAGCTTGAGAGAGAAAAGGAAAACTGACATATGTGTCTATAAGGTTTGTGAAGTTTTCAACCAGCTGAACAAGCATTTTAAGTCAAAGTGACTGTTTGTAATGTTAACATTTCCTTCAGATTTTCGTTCAAAACTCAAACATCAGAGGTCCTGTTTAATCTGAGACAATAATGGTTGGGAGGAGAATTTGTAAAAGAGTAAATACATGCTGTGGGCTTATTTGTTTATCTAATGATATTTAATCAAAGTAACAAAGCCCTTTTTTGTTAAAGGGGTGGGTATTTAGTATTAGGAAGGGAGCTCTTACTAAGTAACCTTACTTGCCAAGCTAATAGCCAATTATACTGTGATCCCTTAAGATCCTAGGAGACCAGGCTCTTGATTCATGTGTCAACTTCCGGATGCAGCCGAGCCTCACCTGCCTAGTTCTGCTTTTCTTGCCCCCATGCCCACACTCTTAAGACAAGCAGAAGGATGGATCAGGCATGTGATAGGTGTTTCGATCATTCCGTCTTATGTTTTATAGCATTTCTTAAAGTACTTAATTTTTCAAAAGTACTACTCTGTGTATGTTATTGCTGGTGTGTGTGTGTGTGTGTGTACATACGTGTGTGTGGTATGTGTGTGTATACACCCTGGTGTGCATGTGAACTCGATAAAACTGTGAGCCTAAAAAATCTCCCTGACAGATTTCACCAGTAATTGCTTCTACAGTTAAGATATGGCTAATAAGAAAAAGTTAGTATTAAAACACATGCTATAATTCAGTGTTTCCTTTGTTTATTGTGAGTTTCTATATGCCTCAAAAGTAGAGCGTTTCCTAAGAGGAATTTTAAATTGAAGACCAGGGCATAAGGGTGTATGTGGGTGTGTGTTTCTGTGATAAGTCCAGACATGGCCTCCTGGATCTTAGAGTTCTTTAAACTCTAAAAGCTTAGAGACTGACTAATAAGTGTTTTAATGCAGTTGTGTTTCCTTTGGAAAGATATATATCAGAAATCTCCAGAGCTGCCAGAACTTAAGCTTCAACTCTCTGACCCCATGTAAGTTTAGACCAGGTTAGGGATGGGCAACCTGTCACCCAGTAACTGAAGTAGTTGCTGATGATATTTTTATGTCTCTCCAGCATTCATTTTGTTTTCCTTGACTATTTCCATTTCCCGTTATTTCCATCTGCCTTTAAAAAGTGTTTCCTTTTAGGGCCGGCCAAGTGGCTCAGTTGGTTAATAGCTTGCTCAAGAGTGTGAGCTCTGAGCAACGGGGTCGCCGGTTCAATTCCCGGCCTGAGCTAAGCTGCCACTGAGCTGACAACAGGGGACAGGGTGGCTCAGATAAAAAAAAAGTGGTGTTTTTTTTTTTTCCAGTAAATAAGTGAGCAGCTACTAAAGAGTGTAGTGAAATGGAGGCAGTTGGGCTGCCCCGTGGACATATTCAGAAAATTGTGTGTTAGGTATTTGGTAGCCCAAGAATGTGGAATTGTTCGAGTTTTGTTTCTTTTTTCTTTTTTTTTTTTTAAAGGTACTCTTTTGAGAATGTCAGCAGGTTCTTTTCTGTTCCTGGAGCCTGCGTCCATGAAAGTCAGCAATACCTGCTGTGTTGGGGAATGCATCAGCTGTCATTGGGATGTGCTTAACCTGTTTCATTTTAATTTAGGAACATTTTTCAAATGCCAGGTCCTGTGCTGGAGGCTAAGTGTACGGGGAGAAAAGGTTCAGCGCCTCATTTAGGGAGTGGGCTCCCAAATCCCTGTCAGGTTGTCTCAGCCCTTGGACCCATTTGTCTTTAATCTTTCCTCAGGTTTCTACCTTAGAACCTGCCTCTTTGCTCCAGTGATTTAAAAATGACTTGTGCTCATTTTCACATTTTTTTTTTACATTCCCATGCCCATTTACTTCCTCCTTTTAAAATAATTGCACCAACTTATCTGTCCCGTTTTTTGATCATGTCTGAATCTACAACCTTCTGAAGTAACTCGTGCTTGGAGAATCTTCCATCCATCACCTCCCCAGGGAGCCTCATAGCTCTTATTCCAGCAGTTTATTGCTTAAAACGACTCTCTGCATTGGTGGTGGTGGTGGCACCGTGTGATTTATGGTCCATGTGCTTTCCTTGGATTGACACACACTTCCCTTCCCTACCACTGTGGTGGGGAAATCAGTTAGGAAATTGAGTTGAATTGGAAACTGAGCCCAAATTATCTACTCCAAATAATTAATTTGGAAAAAGAAAGCTGGATTCCACACCAACCATTCTCAGACTTGCATCGTCTTGCTCACAGGGAGGAGTGGGGAAGGGGCACCTAATTGGCCTAGCTTGGGTCATGTTATCGCCGCAGCTTGATAGAGGGAGGTGATTGGCCTATATTCAGCTCGTTGTCTGTCTGTGGGCATGTGGTCAGTGGTGACTATATACTCTCGGACTCTAAGTCCCTTGAAGGAAAGGTTCCTAGTATGGATCTATCCTATGCTGTATCCAGCACGTCTGAACCTCTGATCATGCAAAGCATTGAAGGGGCTTGAGTTCAAATTTCAAATCTTTTTATTTCTGTATTTCCATTTCCTTTGTTCATAAGGATCAGGTATATTGATGGCGAGTCATCGTCGTCTTGCTAGGAATTAATCACACACTGACTGAGAAAGAGCTTGCAGGAATTTGTGAAGGGGAGTCACTGAGGCCCTGATTTAGCTTAATATTTTGGAGAGTGTGTGTGTATATGTGTGTGTCAGAAGCGTGTAGGGGTGATAGAGAAGAAAACTGCAATAAATATTAAACCTTTAGAAACAATTTTTAAAAAATCATAGGACTGAGGGGCCAAAAAGCTTTGGATGAGCGTGTGTGAGATAACCTTTGTACTGTTTGGTTAACGAGTCTAGAAAATGAGAACCAGCCTTTGGAAACTGGGCTTTGTTATTTCAAGAATCTGCTTTGTCAAGTTCTTTATTTCTCATCTTTAACGTTATTTGAACATTGGCTTAGATAAATGTTGGCCCATTAGACTTTGCCTAATTTGCTGTTCTTTTCAATGAGGAAGATATTCTAAACCCTGAAAGTTCCCTCTTGGAAAAAATGTTGTTCCCAACTGAGTTTTCATTCATCCCATCACTCGGTCATTTCTTTCCCATCTGTGGGAAAGAATACAAAGCTGGATCGACTTCGAAGCCTCGGGCTTCTTTATTAACCAGGAAGCCAAATAAACTGTTAAAATTAAAGTATAACAGCGTACATCTTAGGTTCTATTGTAGTCTTCCCATTACTAGCATTAAGTCTTAAAAATCTCAGGTAGTCATATGAGGCAAGGCTGTGTATCTGTTTGTGTTCTTTATCTCAAGCAGCAGAAACTAACTCTCGTTAGCTGAAGCAGAAATAACTTTATTGGAAGGATATTAGGGATTCATAGAATTCATAAGGCCAAAGAACTAGGCTTGGGATAGACAGGAAACGAGGAAACTGAAAGTCAAGGAACCAAGAACCACCTGAAGGTATTTGTAGTAGTTGCTGCCTGGGCAGGAAAATGGTGGCGTCAACCATTCTCAGCTTCCTGTCCGCCAGCTCATAGAAAAATGGCAGGGAAGGAGCATCTAATTGGCCTAACTTGGGTCATGTTACCACACCTTGATAGAGGGAGGGTGGGGCCCTCCTGGTCTTATCCAAGAAAGGTCATTCTCCAAAAGGAAATTAGGATCAACTTATTGGAAGTTATGCTAAGCAGCCAAAAGCAACAGATGGCCACCACAGGTAGTGGAAGGGATTGAATGACAGAAAAAGGCCAGTATTAGTTTTCCTTTGGTAAATAAAGGTTGGAAAAATGTGTGCATGTACATTGGCTATGAGGTGTGCCTGTTTCTGTCCCTCTGTATACCCACCCACGTCTACCCCCTTCTTCTCTTGCTTTGAATTTGGGCCCTAGAAGGGTAGTCCTGTCGTGATGTTGATTTGTGCACATGTGAGATACTAAATATATATGTCAGAGGTGCTGGTGGTGAAGCAGTTACACTTTGATCAGTTTCGAGAAATTTAATTTTTTTTTATTTTATTTTTTTTTTTTTAGCTGAGCCATCCTGCCACCTGTTGGCAGCTCAGTGGCTGCTCAGCTCGGGCCGGGACTCGAACCGCTGTTGCTCAGAGCTCACACTCTTGAGCGAGCTCTTAACCAACTGAGCCACTCAGCCGGCCCTCGAGAAATTTAATTTTTTAAGGCCCTGTTCCTTCACTACTGCAGTGTTTAGCATTTGCTCCGTGGCACTGTTTACTAGTTAACCTGCTCCCTTCCTAACTGTTCAATACTTGAGAATTTTGTGTTTTAAGTATGTTCATCAGTAGCCATACTTTCACCTTTTGGACTCTAGAAAAATAAATTCATACCCCAGTCTGATTTTAGTTGGTTGTTGAAGTTGATTTATGTATGTAGCACACAGTTACTAAATAAATATTGCTTAATCATTAGAGCTATAACTTTAGGGAATATAAAGTTACCCTGCTTGACCCTGTTATTGGAGAAAAGGCAGTAGACTCCTACACCTTTTTCTGGTATTCTCCATTTTAAAAGGAGAGTGAAGTCTTTTCAAAGGAAATGAATTTTAATATCCTGGTAGGGAGGGCACCTATCTTTTCACTTATCTCTGAATATTTAACAACATTTATAGCAGACCTTCTGTGTATAAGAAAAAAAACAATGATTAAATGCAGTTTTTATCAAATTAACTTCTAAATGATGATTTAATGACACTCGTATTTTAGTCCCTGTAAAGCTCTAAATTTCTGTAGATCTTACCGTCAACTTCTGAACTGTTCATCTAACGCTAACCAGAAACATACTGTATGTGTCGAGTGTTATTGGAGGTGGTGTGAAAAGTTGACCCAGTGTGTTTCTTTTCCAGCATCCGGTGCTTGACGAGCCCATAGCTGAAGCTGTCTGTATTATCGCAGACACCGATAAGTGGAGTGTGCAGGTGGCCACCAGTCAGAGGAAAGTGATGGACAACATGAAGCTAGGCCAGGAAGTCTTGGTGTCTAGTCAGGTGTCCAGTTTACTTCAGTCCATTCTACAGCTTTACAAGCTTCACCTCCCTGCTGATTTTGTAAGTATTTGTTCTCCTTTCACCAAAGAAATATAGTTTAAAAAACCTTTTTAATAATACTTTGATTATAAAAATCACAAGTTCACATGGACTATTTTTATAATAGTATAATGGGACATTAACGTAAGTAATAATAGAATATTCAACATAAAACCAGCAAATGCAATAAATTTCAGTAACAATAGCCTTTCCATGAAACAAATAACACCCAGTGACACAAATCTTTCTGAACAAGGTATTTGTTAAAGGAAGTAAGGCATGGGAGTGGAAGTCAAGCCTAAAAGGAAACTTTAAATCCCCCTTTGGAGAACTCATGAGTTCTCCTTTTGTTAGATCCATATCAAACAAGCCAGTTGGTGAAGGGATTATAGATCCTTTTGTTCAGGGACTACCCTCAAACAGTCGTTAAAGATAAAATAGAATATTGTTTGTGCAAAGCCTTGAAATTTTGAAGCACCATACCCATAGAACATGCTATCAGTGACTCCTTGTTAAATGGGGTTTTAAAAATCACTTTCATGACATTGTATTAACTATAAACAGCAGAGCCTATAAACACCTAGAAAATTATCAACAGCTCTCCCTCGGTTACTGAAATAATATACAAAACAAATCTTTTTAATATCTGTGACGCGCGCGTATGTAGAGAGAGATTGAGAGAAAATATATTGAGAGGGAGGGAGAAAGGTTTCGAAAGTGGAAGCGAGGCTTAAGGACGCCTAGCTAGGAAAAGCGTGGCTGCAGCGACTTGGGGCCATGCGCTTAGATGAAAGAGCCCCCCTTCCCTTCCTGCCTCCCCTCTGCACACTGTTGCTGTCGCTCAAACCCCAGACCCAGACATCGGGTACCTCCCTTCTGGCCTCCACAAAAGACACAGAGCTATTTAACAGCAAGGTCTTGGTAGGAAGCTGAATATGAATTACCTACTAATTGCTAGTGGAGTGCTAATTTTCCTGAGTTCTTATGACTGAATCTACAGTAGCACCACATTCCTCAGAAGTAGTCCAGACTGTTAAGGCCTTGAAGAGGGTACTTTGAAATACCGTCTGGTTGTCCTCTGCGTGGTGGCGCTGCAGGGAGACCAATGACTAACTGGGTTCAAGTCTAGGCTTGGCCGTTGATTCATTGTGTGATGTGAACAAACCCCAGAGTCTCTGAACCTCAGCTTTCTCATTTGTTAAATGAAGACAGCACTTTTTCAACAAGCATGTCGTAAGAATCCTCTGAAAATTAGGGCTAAGCTACTGCTTTCTAAACAGTCAAAACACACTTTAAACAGCCAGTGTGAAGTAGTGGCCGACGTCTGGACCACGGAGTCCAGTAGCCCGGAGTCAGATCCCAGCTGTGCTGCTTCCTAACTGTGTAGCTGCTCAAAGTCTCAACTTCCTTATCTGTGAAGCTGGAGAAATAATAGAACCGATCTCATACAGTTACGAAAATAAAATTACATAATTCACGTAAAGCTCTTGGAATGGTGCTGGATATTATAAGCACTCAGGAAGCAGCTACTATTAGTATGATTGTTAACCATTCATTTCAAAAAATAGCATTAATGGTTGTAAAGACTGACAACAAAGATTTCACTAAAATCTTTATTTGGACTTTAAACTGAAGCATACTCTTGCAGGATACCCCAGGGGGTAACATGAGAAGCACTTAGGGTTACTACAACCTAACTCATGTTCTACATTCGTAGGCAGTTGTTCTTTCTAGTAGCAAGTTACATCACGCTGATTTGGAGGTCGAAATCTCCTTTTCTGTAAGGGAAGGGAGATAGATTAGATTTTATAGTTTCTTACCGTTATAAGTATTTACCAAACTTTTATGTTTTATTCTATAATACATAGCTCTTGTTACTTTTGACATCTTAGTTTTCCAAGCAATAAATTACTATCGCTGATTCTTTTTACTTCGTTTGGACAGATGTTTAACCACTTAATAAGATGTATGATTTATATAACCTGACAAAACCAAGATCAAAGGAAATTTCATCTGCAGTTTAAAATTCTCCTGAAGAAATCGGCTGCATGCACATATGGTTAAATGGCTATTAGAGCCCTCAGTATGAAAGAAGAAAATAGCTATTAAAAATTTCAGAAGTTAAAAATGGAAGAAATCTATCTCAGGAATAAAATCCCAGAAAGGGGAAGGAAGAACCCACACAATTCTATTTGATAATTAAGCCTTTTTATAAAAGAATTTCTAGATGCTTCGATTTTAAGACTAGTATGCATCCCATATAGACCAATGTTCTCTTCATGTAGACATTGCAACATACAGTTTTCATGGAGACTGTGAAAACACTGAAAATTAACTTTTTTAAAACATAAAGGATTCAGTTAATGTGAATGTTCTTTTTAATATTTTATAACACTCTTATTAAAAAGTTTGTATTTATTGTATAAGGAACTGAAACTTAACAGGAGACCCTTTCACCACTAAACTCTTTTATTTGGAGCAACATTTTCATGGGAATTGGTGAAATCCTCCTTGCTTCGATTATTATTCTTAGTCACTTACCGGTTGTTCCATTCACTCAGCACAGTGCGTTTAAGATTTGAAGCCAATGAAAAACTGAAAAGATTGTATCTCTCACAGATACCTTTTCCATGTCATTGATCAGCCCAGATGGTCAAGATCAACATTTTCAAATGCATCTGTTAATCTTTTTACCTTGAAAATAACAGGCTTAATGGTGTAGAAGAAAATTCTGGTGGATGGAATTTCCCTTGCCAGAGCCATCAGGTGTCTCACTGAAGCCGCTTGGCCAGCTCCGCCTGCCAAATGCGAAAGCATTCGCCTCCGGTGAAAGACACAGATGGTTGCTATTCTCTAAAAAATGAATCTGGACACAATTCCAAGAGTAGAGATGTCCTGAAAACAATTGCCCTTTCTTTATTGTTATTAAAGACCTAGTTAAAATACACTCTTGAGAGAAAAATAAAAAAAAAGAATTTCAAAATAACCTTGTTCCCATCGTTCTACTTCTGGGAACATATTGTGCCAAAATAACCTGAGATAGAGGAAAAAACCAACAACATAGATGTTCAATACAAAATTATTTATAATAGCAAAAATGCAAATTGCTATGTTGGTTAAGTAAATAATGGTAAATTCACATTCTGAAAAATTATTTAGCCATAAAATTACATTGGTAAAGAATTTTTAATAACGTGGGGGAAAGGATTAATATAAAGTGTTTTTTTAAAAGCAGGAAATCATTGCACTTAGAATGATTTCAATATGTAAAAAACAAATGCTTTTTAGAAAAACCAGAATATATATATATATATATATATATATATATATATATATATATATATATATCTTAATAGTCATTGGAAAAAATAAACTTTATTATTTTTTTACAAAAACCTATTCTTATGCCTACTATGATAGGGTTTGAAATGGCTTGTAATTTTTTGAAGTGTATTTGAGAGAGATGAGCTGTGTACTTCAAAATGAAGTAAGAGAATTCCAGCTCTTAGAATGTTGGCAGAGGTTTGAATTCTGGCCCTCACTGTGAATGTTGTTGGCTTCGCAGTGCATCATGCATCTTGAAGACAGACTACAGGAGATGTACCTGAAAAGCAAGATGCTGTCTGAATACCTTCGTGGACACACCCGAGTGCATGTGAAGGAATTAGGTGTCGTACTGGGGTGAGTTCTGGGAAGCTCCACCGTGTCTCCCTGGGATGGGGCTGTCCTGCATTGTGCCCACTGAGGCCTGCAGCCTGGGCCAGCGCACACCTGCGGGCCCCAGTGCCTCCCGGAAGTGCCGGCGCCATGGTGTGTGCGTGTGCTGCTGCCCGGTGACCAGCACGTGCCTTGTGTCTCATACCAAGTGGCATGCCCAGAAACCAATGCAGAATGCTCAGATAGTGGTACTTTATGCCAGTCTTCTTCCTGGGTTATTTTATGCTGGGAAGCGAGAGATGTAACCCCACTTTGCCCGTTTCTCGTCATTTCAGCAAGATGTCGAAGTCACAAGCGGTCAGACACGCAGCAGCAGCCCGTGCCTACATTTTGCTTCCTGCAGGAGGCAGGAGAGGCCGTTCTGGGCTTTCCGGAGCCTGCCTGCATGTCTGTTGGGCGACTGATCTGTCCTCGCTGGGGTGATGAGTCCTCCAGGAGAGGAGACATGCCTGTGTTACTAACGCACAGCATCTTCCTCAGGGTCTTCGCCGTGACTTCTCTCGGAGAAATTCTGCTTAAGTTTCAACAGAGAACAGAAAGACACTGTGTATGTGGGGAATTGTCCTCCTTACCTAGGATGATGATTCCCCTAATTTGGGCAAGAAAATATTGTGTGCGTGCTGTCGACCTTGAAATCCTCTGCGAAGCCTGCTAACCGAAGTAGTATTATTTCAAGACTCAGGCCTTCGCATTCTTGTCAGGCTTTCCGTCTCTCACACCCAGGATATGACTTACTGTGTTGCTCGGCTCCTCGCGTTTCCCATCATACGTTTCCCTTACAGACTTCTTTTTTAGAATAGTTCCCCTTATGAGGCATTTGCTTTGGCGGTTAACTTACAGGAGTATCTCCTTGTTGTGTTGTTGCTTTGCGTTTAGGTCTCTTTTCCAGTCTCATACTTCCGTCTTGCTGCCTTCGGTTTCCCACGGCCAGATGGGTGCCTTACGTCTCTGGGACCTCTACCGGGTCCCTGACTCTGACAGGTGCCTGTCCTCAGCACCGTTAGCAGGATCCTAGGATTATTGTTCCTTCTCACCTCTAGGGCCTCTCGGTCCATTATTAGTGGGCGTGATAGTCAGCCCTCTTTAGCCCCTTGCTCCCACGGCCAGGGCAGCCCTCAAGGTGCGGGAGAGCCCCTGGTCCTCACTGAAGTGAAGGTCTGTAGGGAGCGTTACTGGAGAAAGCACAGAAGAAATGCCATGAAGTCATGCCAGCTACCTTTTTAAATTTTATTTTTAATTGTTTGTTTTTGAAATTCGAGGGAAAGATTAAGACATATTTCATGGACTGAAGCAGTCCTTATTATTTTTTTCAGGACATTTGACCTGTGACCATGCTGTACCTGCATCTGCTTTAAGAGAGGCAGCCAAAGCCGCGTCCATAAGATGTCACGATGCCTCTTGATTATCTGTTAGTGTCACTTTCTTGTCAGAATGTCGTAGCTCAAATGCTGAGTGAAGGTCTAAGTTACATAACCTGTGGCGCAAACCCCCACAGTTTTTGGAGACATTGCCGCCTTCATCATTTTCCTGAGACTAGTTTGAACTGAGGTGCAGAATCCATGTGCGCTCAGGATGTTGACAGGAGGAATAAGGAGACACTGGAGAAAACGTGAAAGTGTAACACGTTATAGGGCATACAAAAAAGTCAGGGACTTAGAACCCGGTGACCGCTGCTGTGGGGAGATGGGCTTTGTGTCCACACGTCCGCACAGCCCTGCACCTCGCTTTGCCCCCGGGCGGTGTCCATTGGGAGAGCAGATTCAAAGAACAAGTTTGTCATCATCTCGCCATTTCTTTTACTTTTTCATTACTTTTAAGCAATAACCTAGTAAGCTTAGTACCTAGCAGTAATACTGAACTGTAAAATAATGCTACTTTAAAATAATCATCTTTTCTTTTTTCCATGTAAGGATTGAATCGAATGACCTGCCTCTGTTGACCGCGATTGCCAGTACGCATTCCCCTTACGTCGCTCAAATACTCTTATAAGCTAAAGCTCAGGACAGTTTTTCCTCGGAAGAAAAAAAACAAACAAACAAAAAACAGATTCTCACCTGCAGGAGAAAGGAATAAGCTCTCTGTGACGTCAAAAGCAAACGGAAACAGTCATTCCACCGCTTTGTTTTGTTTTGTTGTTTTTGAGTGGATGCTTTCTTGGAACTTACGTTTACTTGACATAACTGCATGTATGTTTTTTATGAACACTCTAGGCCTTTTTGTTACCCATGAATCCACCAAGAGAGTGACCTTTATGGGAGGAGGGAGCATAAGCACTACACTGAACACTAAGCTGTCGGCACAGATTGCCTTGTGTGTTTGGGCCGAATGATGACGAGTGACTTTGCAGCAGGGGGTAGACAGAGCACGTACCATTCCACTCGGCAGATGTTTCAGAGCTTCAGCCTGAGCTCCCCACACTGGAGAATGCGTGTTTTGCTATTCCAAACAGACTGTCAGAAAAAGGACGTCAGATTCCAGGGCCGAGTTTGCTTTTCACAAAAGGCGAAGTGAAGAAAGCCACGCTGCGCCATTCTCAGCGCTGGTGGCTGTGGGAGTTACACAGTCTGACATAAACATGAGAGAGGACTGACTGCGGAGAGGAGAGTGCTTTAGGGACCCACTGTGTTCACACCTCCTTGGAGTTTACCTTGTCTCAGATGCAGCCACAGGTCGGTTAGAGATGGATTGTTGGTGCAATAAACCCAAGAATCAATGTAGCTTCTTAATCCCATTAAGATGGAATTTGTAGCAGCAAAGTACACAGTCTGATACCGTATGTTTAACCTTAGACTTCAGAGCTTTCTGCGGCCTCTTTAAGAGAAGCCATTTACCAAAGTGATTTCTTAAGCTCACTAGTGTTTCTGTTGCTAAATTCTTCCAGCCAAAGCCACTTTCTTCCTATAATAGTTAATACAAATGACTATTTATACTTTAAAAGGCACAGCTGTCCTAGTGGGGAATGAAACCTGCAACAGTTCAAGATGACTAAGGGAAGTAATTAGTTTGAGCGCTTATAAACAATTCATCTATGGTCCAAATTTTTACATCATCTCTGTGCCTTCTGATCCCTACATACTTTCCAAAACACCTTTCCAGAAATTAACTCACCCATAGTATAAAACCAAAATGAGGAATTGTTTATGTGTTAGCATAGTTCCCTTTAAAAAAAAACCTTAATTTTCTGTTAAAAGAAACTTTACTGAGTTTACTGATCATGGACGATGATCGTGTCAGATGATGTACTGACATCCAGGGTAAAGGAAAAGACTTTAAAAAAGTGATCATTAAAAGACAAGCTAATCTAGTAAAGCAAAACATTGTGAGCACCTTCAAGATCTTGAGTACAGCTAGTTATAACCATGTTCCAATTTCCTTTCACCCTTTTATGAATTAGTTCCAATCCTTCCATGGATCCTTTGTACTTAAGAATATGAAGCAACTTCCCTGTCAGGGGTGAGAATGACTTCAGATTTCCTATTTGTTAAAACCCCCAACACCAAGTTACATAAGTTTGCCTCTTCTTTTCCAAGTGCAAGTTAATTATTTGTTTGAAAAAGCATGGCAGCAGTACCAGTGGAGAAAAATAGGTTTATCATTTCTTAGGAATAATTCTTAGGAATAGGTCAGAATTGCTACCTTCACTCCTCTCTCTTTAGGATGTGAAACGTAGATGGGTGCATTAAAACTCTTAAGATCTTTACTTTTTATTTTATGTCTTTCATAAAATTAAAGCTTTCCATTTTTAGGTTTCTCTTTTTCCTTTTGCCTAACATCTGAGCTTAGTGTTGTAAATTCCTTAGTTCCATGACGTCATTGCTTGTTGTGTTACACAGAGAGAATGAACCTTAACTGTGGCTTAGCTCACTCATCATTTGGTTTTCATTACATGTAAATAAATTGTAATAGCCGATGTTACATCATTTTCATCTGCACCAGTTTAAAGCATTCCCTCATCTCTAGTTCCCGTTTCCTTGTTTACACATTTTGGGCACTTTCCCTTATTCACCACCTTCCAGGGTTTCATAGAAAATAACTAGATACAAAATCAGTTCCATTTTAATGTGGACATAATGGCATGTTGAAAATTAGACCCGTATAGGGGGGAAATGGAGCTTTAAAAGGCTGATTCTAAACTTCATACATTAAAGATTTAGCCCAATCCCCTCAAAGCCTGAGAAAAGGTAATTTGCCTCTTAATCTACTGTTCCAGAACTCTCTCTCAGAAAACGTCCTGGAAAACCAGGTGGGTCACAGGTGGGGACTGTCTCAGAGACGCTCAGGATCGCAGCCGGAACCTCATCCTCATATCTGTCGCCTGCAAACACAGACCACAAATGCTGCTGTTCTTTTATAAGTGGAAAAGAAAAAATCTCATGGAATTGTGTTGAGATACATCCACCCGCTCACCAGACACTATCCAGTGGCTTCATTCTGTCTCAGCCGAAGAGGCAAGAAAGGGATCCCGCCCTCTCCATGCCCACCTTGAGAAAAAAAATAAAAAGTAAAAATAAATAAATAGATAAATGGAGAAAACTACCTCAGTGGACAGGATTCCACCTTTAGGGTGTCTTCAACTTTTAAGTCTTCCCTGTTGAGTGTAACTTTTGTAGCATCTTGCTCTTTCAAGCAAGCTAGCGAGGCATGACAGAGCAGGAGTGTGTAAATGTTACTGTGATGGGCCTCTTTCTAGCATGTCGCAGTTTTATTTTTAATAGATCGACGAGTGCTATGAATGTAAAGATAATTGTGTACGTTTAAACGTGACAATGAAAATGTAAAATGTAGCTTCCATACCTGTGCATAATTCCAAAGTATTTTATTTTTATCAGTGTTAAATAGCTTTTTGTACAGGCTTCAATCCATTTTTCTGAAGTGTGCTGTTTTTTAATGAAAGTTAACTATAATCTTTTCACATCTCATGGAACTGCCGTTTACACATTGCAACTTTTTAAACTTACCATATTTTTCAAAAGTAACTTTTTTGGAGGGAGGAAAATCCCCGCTTGCTAAATGATACTAAACTGTTGTTCAGGCTCTTATAATTAGGCTCTGAGATTTTATAAAAATTTAGTCTAGCTTTTTAGGTTCTTCACTAGAGTTGATTGTACATAAAAATAAAGAATACAAAGTGACCCCAAAATTCTTTTAAATGTCTGGATTTTTCCACTCGTGTACTTTTGAAAGTATTTTGTTCATGCATACTTTCACCATTAAAAAAGAGTCTTTAGCTTCTCTTGGTAAATGTGAACCATTTGTGGTTTTTTTTTTATTGTGCTTTGAGGGAGGGAATATTTTAATAATACTTGCCTAAATCAAGCAGCCCCCTCTGAATGTCAATTTTTAAATGTCAAAATTTGGTGACCCATATATCTTGGAAAAAGATTACAATATGCGTAAATTTAAGTGGCGTTTAGAAAAGGAGAAAGTCTGAGATTCGTTGTAATTGAAGCTCCATTAAAATAAGTTGATAGGACTTTATATTTTTGATCAGTTAAAGAGATATCAATGTCAATGTATGGAAAATTTTTCTTAAAACTTGTTCATGTTATTTTCATCAATTTTTCTGTGGCATTTGGTGCAATAAATCTTTTGAATTTATCTTGAACACTTGTTTGTTACATTCAATCTTAGGACTTAAGAACTTTGAGATCTCACTTCCATTATTAACTCTTGCTGAAGCAATTTCATTATATATGTCAGTGATTTTCAACAGAGGTGTTTTGGAAATGTAGGGGCATTTTTGGTTAGCATAATTATGGGCAAGGGCTACTGGCACATGGTGGGTGTGGGCGGCGGATGGCAGGAGAAATGTCCTGTGATGTGTGGGACACCCCGGAAGGACGAATTGTCCCACCTCCTGCGTGACTTTGAAATATCCTGCTGGACATTCATGTGGGTAAAATGTATGTGTGTGTGTGTGTGTGTGTGTGTGTGTATTTATCTGCTTTCCATAAAAACACGATGTATATTTCACATGATTTTAACATATGCTGAACTTTCCAGAAATGCCACTGTTGTATATAAACTGAGGGAAGATTTTACCTTGTAAGGTTCAGAGTTTTAACAAGAATTGACATAATTTAGAAAACCACATTACTACAACAGCTGTGGTACTCACTGGAATTTCAGTCATCGATGCAGTGTATCTGTATCAGTCTTCATTTGTAGCCATTGCATTCATGGAGACTGTGTAGACGTAAGCACCTGCCTACTGCATTATATTTTCATATCTACTAGTGCCCCAATGTCTGTGTATTAAAAATATATTAATACAACTTCCTTTCAAAGTAGTAAACCTAGTGCACTGTAGTGGTTTGTTAGAAATTATGTGTGTAAGTAGGTTATATTTACGAATTTTATTTTAGGAAAGCAAAGGGCATTATAAAATATTTACTGTGAAAGGGATGAGATCACTGATATACGTGGTCTCAGGGAAAAAAAAGTGCTGTGAAGTGTAACTTTTGAAGCCACATAATACCACACTGAATTATGTTGTTGTATAAGATGAGAGACAGAGCATTAGGTATTTCAAAACCCTTTTTGGATTCAATGACAATGTCAAGTGTTTTCCATAGTCCCTCATGCAGCTTTAAATGCATGCTATCGATAAAGAACTTGACACATAACACACCACATTGCTTTCTGGTTCTCTGATGTCTGGACTGCTCTGTCAGATGCTCTATGTAGGTTACTTCATTGAATTCTGGATGAGATGGGTACTGTGCTAGTTAATTTCATGTATCAATTTGATTAGACCATGGTACCCAGATATTTGGTCAGGCACCAGTGTGGATGTTGCTGTAAAGGTATTTTTTTCAGATGAGATCAACATTTAAATGAGTACACTTTGAACTCAGCAGATTGTTCTTCCCATTGTAGGTGGGCCTCATCCAGTTAGTTGAAGGACTTAAAACAGACTGAGGTCCCCAAGGAAGAGGGAATTCTGGCTCTAGACTGCCTTTGAAAGTGAGCTACAAGATCATTCTTGGGTCTCCAGCCTGCTTGCCTACCCTACAGATTTTTATTTTGCCACCCTGCACAATCATGTGAGCCAATTCCATAAAATAAATTGACCTTTCTATATCTTTACCCATCCTGTTGGTTCTATTCTCTGAAGAACCCTGACAAATACAGGTACTTAAGATACCATCAGTCCAATGCTATTATATATATATGATGACTCCAAAGTGGAGTTGGGTAGTCTGAATATCGTCATACCAAGTTATAGGAAGTAGACTTTGAAGCAAAGATATTTAACACAGTCAACAGTACAGACCTCAGAGTTACCCCTTAAGGATTGCGATACAAGTCACGTAGTCTCAGAATACGTGCTGCAAAGGAGATACTGGGGAACAAGAAATGTGTAAGTTATAGACAACCCTCTGAGATGGCAAGGGAGGTGGTAACACTTCATTCACAGTGGAAGAAATAAGCCCTCTTCCTGTAAGAATGAATCCTGACATTGAGTGTTAATTGCTGTGGCTGTGCACTTCCTTCTGCTTTCTTGGGATCTCAAGTCATCAGTTATCCCTTTCTCTCATTTTCAAGTTCTCAATCTACTGATTTTTTCATACAATGTATATTTTCATACAATGTATAAAAAAAAATTGCTCCCATATTACGCTTTTCTCCTATGTCCCTCTCCCCCACCCCCTTTATCCTAAATTTCTCCTTTGACAACTAAGCATTTTCGAGAGGTTTCCTTGGCATTCACTTCTTGACTTCCTCTTTGTTCTCTGTGAACTGCCACCTGGCTCCCCCACCTCCCGCCCCAATTGCAAGGTCTGAGGTTCAGCACCCACGCTCTCTCCCCATGGGAACTGAAGGCTTTCCCCTCACCCAGTCAGCTCCTAGAAAGCTGTCGAATCTAGTACTTTCTTTGGGTCTCAAATGCATCACCTTTTCGCCTTTTCTCTTTGCCCTGTTTCAGTCCCTTCTCATTCCTCAGTTGAGTTACCAAAATGCCCTCCGAACTCATCTCCCTTTCATTATCAAACAGTTCTAATCAGTCTTCTTCCACGTGGTGTCTAAATGTTTCCAAAATAAAGTTTAGTCCTGTCGCTTGTGTTTAAATGTCAGTCCAGTAAAATCCAATTTCCTTTGCAACGTGCTCTCAGATGACGCGGCTGGTCCCTCTGCCCCAGCCTCATCACCACACACCCCTCTACACATTGTTCTCCAGCCACATTGAACCGCACGCACTTCCCCCAAAGTGCTAGGTTATCTTTGCCTTGCGAACCGGTTCTTCTGTCTTCCTCCCACCTTGCTCCATCATGTCCTTCCTGTTCCTAGCTTGAAATGCAATTCAGTGTCAATCCTCTAGTCTATCCCCTTGCTACTCAAGGTCCCTGGACTAGTAACAGCTGCATTGCTGGGGAGCTGAGACCTTCCTAATCAGAATCTGCATCTAAATAATGATCCCCAGGTGATTCGTATGCATATTAAAATTTGAGAACTGCTTTTGCACTCAATGTGAGTAAATTGATGAGAGAAAGAATGTATCAATTACTGAGATTATGTCCATATATGGAGTGAAGGGGAGCAGTGAGACTATTTATAAACAAAGACATGAAATAGAAATGATGTTAAAAGTATCTGTTGCATACACATAAATTTGATAATTCTTAAGTGGTTACTATTTATGTGGAAAAAACACCTCAAACCAAAAATCAAGAAGGGAAAATAACAAATGTACCAGCAGATAGAGTTTGAGAGACATTTTGTGATTTTTTTTTAAAAAAGGAGAAATTTAGGGAAATATAGAAGAAACAGTTCAGAAATTTGCCCAATTAGGTAAATGTATACAAGAATGATCCATACTGTTAAGTATCATAAATTGCATTTTAGAAACACTGTAATTAAGTTTCAAACTTAGGTTTATAAGTAAAAATCCAAACTCAGGCACCTGAATATAGAAAATACCCCATCACGCCGGCCAAGTGGTGCAATGGTTAAGAACTGGCTTGGGACGCCAGAGGGCCCCGGTTTGGATCCCACGTGTGAGGGCCGGTGACACTGCCCTCCACAGCTAAGATGCTGAACAACAGCTCAACCTGGAGCTGGGCTGCCGTGAGTCGCAGGCGACGGCATAGGCTGCAGCCCCTGTGGCAGTGGGTTGCCATGGGCTACGGTGTGTGGACGGCAGCCAGCGTGAGCGGCCAGCAGCCGCAGTGAGCAGCCGTCCAGAAGCCGGCGACTGCTCTGCCTCGCCGGGGAAGAGCGCAATGATGGTGCCAACTTGGGCCAGTGAAGCAACGTCCTCCACAACTAGACTGAAGAACAAAACGACAGCAACTTGTCTGTTGCCCTTCCCCAATTCCCCAGCGCTTTTCCCATCCCCCCAATTCCCCAATAAAAATCTTTAAAGAAAAATATATATATATCCCATCACATGAGAAAACATGTGATATTGGGTATAGGTTCGTGCTTTTAGGATTTCTCCCAAACCCCCAAATCATCCAATACCATTGACAAATATTTCCTTTTTGGAGGCTTCTTTCAGGGTATGGTTCTGAATCTTCTAGCATAAGAATGGAAAATGTGCTGGCATTTCTGGTAAGTATATACTCATGGTAGCCACTCGGTGGTGGCTACTGTGAAACATTACGTTGGAGGCTTTGTATTCATTATTTGCTTTTGACCTGATAAGGGCATTGCTTCAAGTTATTTTCACTGAAGAGGATTTATATTAAAAGGGTAGTGGCTTGAGTACTTATTGAAGTATCATCCACAAGAACCCTGTGGGGTGGCCCCAAAAATGGACTTGTGGAACAAGTTTATAAAGTATCTCTGGAAATGTAGAAGAAAGCCTAGTTGATAAAAAATTTAAAAACATAATTTTGAATGATACAGTGTTTTGTTTATCTCTGGAAGGGAGGAGGTGTGACAAAGTGATCAATAACCCTCACCAACAACGAGTGAAACCAATGTAAGGTGCCTCTTTGATATGCTGTCCTGAGAATGACGTGACATCACTTATCTGTGACTCCTGCCAAAACTTCATAACCTGAATTTACTCATGAGGATATATCAGGTAAACTCATATTAAAGGTATTCTACAGAATTGGTCCATACTCTTCAAAACGTGTCAGCATTATGAAAGTCCACAACTGAGAACCTGTCCTAAATTGAAGGAGACTATAGAGACACGGAGACTAAATGTAATAGATGTGTATTACCCCAGATGTGATCTTGGCTCAGAGAAAAATACAAAGGGTATTATTGGGTCATTTAATAATATTGGATTAGGAACTATAGATTAAATGATAATAGTGTATCAATGCTAAATTTCTTGAATCTTATAACTGTACTGTAGCTACGTGAGAGAACTCCTTGTTCTTAGGAAATACACCCTGAAATATTTAGGGGTAGAGGAGCATCATGTCTGCAGCTTACCCTTAAAAGGTAAGGAAAAAAACCAAATTTGTGTGTGTGTGTGTGTGTGTAATAGACACAAACATAGAGAAAGAAAGCATTAAAGCAAATTAACAGCTGATTGCCTGGAGCAAACAATGTACCAGGAGTTCCCTTTCTACTGTTCTTGCAACTCTTCTGCAAGTTTGAAATAATTTCAAAGTGAAAGCGTCTTTTACCAGATTTTGTTTTCCTTTTTTTTTTTTTCAGATTTTTTTTTTAATGCACAAAAATATCTCAGTTAGATTTAGTGGATGATAGAAGGAGGCATTCGGGATCATTTAACCCATGATCACTTTAATCCTACAGAAAATTAGCTCAGTGATGGAAAGTAACTAATCCAAGCCTCCTCCATGCACACTGCAATAAATCATCTCATTTGGACCCGGCCCAAAAGGCAGACCATATAGGAATGTTAGCAGCTGAACTGCTCCCTTTTTCAATACAAAGTATCCCTGAGGTCAGGACCTACCACGGAGGACTTCTATAGCTCCCTCACTGAAGTTTCCAATAGATGTAATTAATTGCTAATGCATTGGATTTCTGGCGACAAAGGGTAAGCCGAATTCTAGGAAGTTGGCAAGATTCTTCAGTGGAAGAAGGGAACACTCTTCCTGTAGCGACCAGGAGTCTCTATTGTATTTCCAGCTATTCTAATTCCTTCTCTCTCAAGGAAATTTGTTGTCATACTTGAAACACTGGACGACTACAAAGTGCATTTAGCTGTGGGATTATGCAAAAGGACCTCGGGAAATAGTTGCTGATTTGAATATATACTTACGCAATCTTTACTTGATTCTCATGATAACTCTATAACATATTCAGGACAGATAGTAATAGCCCCATTTTACTTATAAAAACCCCATATAGGGAAATTATACAGCTTGCTCAAGATTCCGTAGGCAGTAATGGGGAAAAAAAGAAATTTGAATTTGAACTGGTATAGTCTCACTCTGCTAGCCAGTCTATAAGGGTTGTAAGAGGGGTTAAAGATTTACCTCCATTTGACAGGCGGAGCACTTTCTGGAGTTTGGGAAATCAAGGGGATGGCCATTGTCTCCAGGTCAAACCATACGCTCCAAAGCAGAGTCGTAAAGACTGAACCCCACAACCCCTTGTTTACTTTAGCTATAAAATGGGACTAATACCCACAGCATAGGCATTACTGTGGAAACCCCATATAAATTACAAACATGCTTTGATGGGTTACAACGAGTCATAAAACAGTAGTAGTAGTATTATTGTTAATTAGCGGTCAGTAATTTATACATTGAAAGAGCTCGATGTTATCTATGATGATTCAGAAAAGCAAATGATCATACCTCCTCCTTTTTCAGTGGCTTTGGTGGCTTAGGTGGTCTGGAAGCTCTCGGAAGTGCCGCCTTGTTCTGCCTAAGGAGAGCAGCCGCTTTAGAATTTCTTTGATCGATGTCCTCATAATCACCCATATTCCAGGCAATGCAGCCACGGCTGAACTTTCCTAGCATATCCATAATACAGGGTTTGGGTTGCCTGAAATAGGAACAAAGTGGTTGGTTCTCAAATTAGAAGAACCTAGAAACAAGGCCACCAGCTTTCATATAGTTGACATTTGTCTGTTGCGCTTGTCGTTCGAGATGGCTTCTAGCCACGTGGCTTCGGAAAGCTAATGACCTGAGCCATCAGCCCGTGTCCTGAAAACGTTTTCAGACTCTGCCCACACTGCTTCCCTGGACATCCAGCTGCTGGAGATGGGGAACTCCTTCCCCAGATGGACACTTATCTAGGAACCCTGCTGATGAGTTCACCCCTGTATCGTGACTTCCCCCCATGTCCTGTAGGCCAAGCAGGCATGATGCTGGGAAGTGGACGGCGAGGTGTTCAGGCTGAGACTTCATGAGACCCACAGGTTCTGCAGGACAGGGTCTGCCCATTTTGCGATCTCAGGGGAATTCAGGAAACACCAGCTTCCTGATTCCAGCCTCTGGTTTTGGACACTGAGTTCAGAGGCAAGATCGAGGCTTCATTCTCTTTTCCCCAGTGACACCCTTGTCCAGGTTCCAGTGCCCCTAAATTGGAATATTATCTGAGTACTGCCCTCCCATTGTAAAGGGCCAGCTGTGGGGGAAAGACAAACACGACTGGTGGGATAAGGGTTTGCTGTCTCATTTGGAAGGCCGGTGTTGCTCTAGGGAGCCTCCTGGGGCTCCTGACCTCACCATCCCTCTCACTGGGGGCTCAGAACCGCTTGGCCACTGCAATGTTCCCTTCCTAGAATTTGAGTTTTATGGGGGCCCAAGTTGTTTGCCCAGGTCTGTATTGCTCTTCACTTTTTCAAGAACATACACACACTTACTATATCCGACGCAGCACCAGGTGCCAGGAGACAGCAGTAATGGGACAAAGTCCCAGTTATCGTAGAGCTTATATACCAGCAGGGGAGACAGACAATAAACAGATAAACAAGTCCAACAGATGGGAAATACTATGAAGAAAACCAAATCCAGAGAAGGAACAGAAAATGCCAGGCATGCTATTTTTGTGGGGGGCAGGCAGGAGAGGAGGAGGTAACGTTGGAGCAGACAGCTCAATGAAAGGAGAGGCCATCTATTCTCGAGGTGCACAGGGGCAGACGGCCCGTCTCCACTCCCGCAATCACAGAATCCCTGCGTCGGGAGGGAGCTGACCACGTCCCTCTCCAGCAAACCCTCCCCTGACACCCCAGTCGCCTTTAGAATCAAGTTCAAACTCCTTAGCTTAGCATACAGGGACGCTTGTTGCTGCTGTTTGGTTTTTGTCGGTTTTCTTTTTTTAAACGGTCTGCCCACACGGGCCTCCTTGGTCTGCTCTCCAGCCCGTCCCTGCTCTCAGCGGCGTGCACACACTGCTCCATTGTGCGCCCAGCCTCCCTCTGTGAGCTCCGAAGCAGCCACACTTTCAGACCTCCAGCCTGTGTTTCAGCTTTTCCTCCTGCTGGGAACGCCCTCCCTCCTCCTTTCCCGACAAACTGCAGCCAAAGCTTTAAAGGTCAGCCTTTCTGTGAAGGCTTCCCTTGCTCCTGTCAGGCAGCGAATTTTCTCCTTCCACACAGAGTGCATTCTATTTGAATTCTGTTGTAGAAACTATGTATTAGACTATACTTAAATTTATAGTACAGCAAGTTCTCTCCCCTGAACTCAGGGCTTCGTATATTATACAGCCCAGACTGTGTCGCATACATCCTCCGCTCCCCAGCGCCCAGTACCGGCCTGACACAAAGCTGACACCCAACTAACCTGTGATGGATGGAGCAATGAGGAAGAGAGGGAGAAGATCAGCACTGAATTGCTTTTAAAAAGGCGAAAGATTTATATGATCTGAAGAGAAACCAGAGCACAGAACTGAATTGCTTTAAAGGCTATCTGCTTTCCCGCCCACTCCCCTCCACTCACCTGCTCCTGCAGCCCTCTCATCCCCTTCCACCAATGGCAGGTGTGCAGGGATGAATCCCCACAGTCCGGATTGTCTGAGTTTTGTTATTTGTAAGTACAGATTAATAGCTGGGAATAATGTCAAAATGGTTTAAAGGGCAAGATCGCTAATGGTTAGAATGTATGGGACAGGCATTGTTTTGTTCATATTAGCTTGGTAAGTGCTTCAGAGGAAAACCATTTCCAGCAAATGCATCACAATTTTTTTAAATACTGTGTTACAGAAGCAATTACGCTGAATAGTTTAGAAAATCCCTTACATGTAGCCTTCACTTAAGGGCTAACGTGCTTTAAAACCAGAATGTCCTGTGTCCCTGAATCTTGACTCACCAGGAGGAGCAACGGGGAGCTAAAAATTAGTTGTAATTCAATGATTTTAAGGGTCTTATTGAAATATTAGCTACGAAAACTGTGGGAAATTTCACACAATATATTGAATTTACAAATGTGTCACAAAAGTCAAAAAAGGTAAACAAGAAGTGGAAGGGTAGGCTCTATTTGGAGGTGAATGTGGGCCATTTGTGATGGTTTCCTGTTAATGACAAATGCACATCAGGACACACACACACACACACACACACACACACACACACACACACCCCAAAACAAATAAAGCAAGCAAACATTCTTAGTATAACATTCCTACTATTAACTTAGTATCACATTCTTACTATAGAGTAAGAGTTAATAATAAGAGATAAAGAGATTATCTCTTTCTGAGATAATCTGAAGCTTATAGAAAAGTGGAAGCACAGTACAAAAGCCTTTTTTTCCCCCTGAACTATTTTAAGGTATGTTCTTGATGTGCTATTCCATCGTTCCCAAATACTGCAGTGTCTCATTCCTACAAACAAGGACAAAACCTCAGTATAACCATCAAAGGGTACTCAGAAAATTCTGAGTACATCAGGGGTACTCAGAAAACTCACATTTGTGTAGATCTACCATCTAATCCTCAGACACCATTCAGGTTTTTGCCAGTTGTCCCAATAATGTCCGTTCTGCGAAAGGGTCCAGTTCAGATTCACGCGTTGCATTTAGTTTTGTCGTCTTCTTCTGTCTGCTTCAGTCTGGAACTGTTGCTGAATCACAGCCTTGATACTTTTGTAGAACATGAACCAGTTACTTGTAGATGCCTCTCCCCTTGGGTTTATCTTGTTTCTTCTTGATTAGATTCAGGTTATGCGTCTTTGAGCAGGAATAACACAGAATGGCTACAGTGTGACTTGTCCATTTCCAGAGAGATTCCCTTAGGCCACTTGATTAAGGTGGTGTCTGCCAGGACTCTCCTTTGTAAAATTACTTTTCCCTTTTGTTATTCGTATTCTGAGTGGAAATACTTTGAAATTATGTAAAAAATCTCATCCCGTGTCTAACTTTCAATTCATTTATTCATATCAGTAGGGACTCGTGGGCTACACTCCTGTTTTATTCGGTGGGCTGTAATCCATTTATAATGCCCATTTTAATGCTCAGGTTGTCCCAGATTTGGCCAGGGCGGGCCCTTTCGATCTGACTTCTGGGTCCTTTTGACATGGCCCTGTCATTCTTTGAGCATTTCCTTGCTTTTTAGCACAAAAGATGTTCCAGGTTCATCTTTCCCTTCCCTACCCCTGGAATAACCCATTTCTCAAGGGAACCCTAGTTCTAGTTCCTTTCAGTGGAAAATGGTATTTAGAAGCCGAGACCTGGGTGCTAGGGATTGTTTCGTTATTGGGCTGTCACTGTCACACAACCATCTCAGCCAACGTTACACGGGGTTCCTCAGAGGGGTCAGTCCTATTTGCTCCCTTTTCATATGAGTAACCCTTTTCTACAGTAGGAAGCCTGGCTCCCGTTCTCTTTAAGTATTTACTTATTCAACCAGTTTTCCTGTCTATACCCAAACTCTCATAGCTACCACCACCCCCTCTTTCTCGTATCACTTCATCTACATTTCTTTTTTAGAAGGATCTTAATTAATTAAATTTTTTTTTTTTTTGCTTCTTTACTGTTGGTATTCCCCAGAATTCCGCCCTTGGTTCTCATCTCTTGGTACACTACCACCCACCTCCAAACCAGGCGGGGAAATAGCTTTTATTTCCCAGCATTCAACCAATATCAACATACTAATGTTTAAAATGTTTGCCTTCAGCTCCACAATCGAAACATAAATTCCCCGCTTCTTAGTGAGTGAACATAGTGCCAGAATACCTCATGGATAATGGTAATCATTTTAGCATTTATTGAGATAGATGAGGTTCCAGATGCTATGCTAGTTGCTTCACACATATTACCTCTAATCTTCATAATAATGTCATATAATAGGCACCGTTTCCTACTTTTTACATGAGGTTCAATCAGTTCAGTCATGTATCCAAGGTCAAGCAGTTAAAAGACAGGAAGCTGGGATTTGAACCCAGTTGTCTGGCTCTAAACTTATGCCATGACCTCATCTGTAAAATGGGGCTAATACTATAATACCTACTCTTCATGAGGATTAAATGACTTAATGCTTACGAAGCACTTAAAACAGTATCTGGCCCATAGTAAAACTGCAATAGATGTTGGCTATTTATATTATCGTTATAGGATGCTGCCTCTCCACTCATCTCCCCATCTCCCTGCTTCCTCCCCCACTTTCCTCCAAATACCCTCCCCTTGCTGTACTCTCTATTTCAGCCAATGACATAACCATATACCCAGCCACTCAAGAGACCTATCAGAATCGCCAGTGACTTTTACACCTCCTGCACCGCTCCACGTATAGTGGTTTGCCAAATCTCACTGAGTCTTTCCCTAAACTGCCTCACCATCCCCACCCCTCTAAGTTAAGCCTCCATCACTGCAGTTATCACAGTGTCACTTACTTGTCCTCCTTCCTTCAGTTTCCCCTTTCTCTGTTCTATCCATTCAGCAGTTTTCTACACCTGTTGCGTGCCGGGCACTCTATCTAACACACAGGTTTGATGCTATCACTTTCTTTCTTAAAATTTTTAAAACAACAGTTTGTTGCCTGTAGAACGAAGCACAAAATCTTTAGTACGGAATTTAAAGCACCACACACTCTGGCCCCCTTACTGCAATTTCCATCCTACCTCCTGCCCCCCAAAACAAATGTCTGATGTTTTAGCCACATCACATAATCGCTCATCCCCTCAACACCTCCTGAAGGTTCACTTCTCCATGCCTTTGCTTATGGGGTTCTTTGTGGCTGGAATTTCTTTCCTGGCCCCACCTCCAAGCTCTCTTTTGTATTCCCCCACTCAGACTTGAAAAGGCCACTCATGTGAAAAGCATCCCTGAATGTTTACCCGACCTTCAACACTGGGCCACAATCATGACCTGTGTCTCCCATAGTACATTGTTCATACCTATTACACGTGGTGGTGTCATATTGGCACTCGCCCTGAGTAATTCTGTGAGTAAAGGACCCATTCCCTACTTTTGTCAGTGTCTAGCTGAGTTCCTGAACACAGAACACATTGTGAGTCCATTTTGCTTGCTTCTATAAAGATATAACACAATGTTTGGTAGTTATCTCCAGCAAGAGAGATTGTGACTGTACATGGTAGCAGGTTTGGAGTGAGGTGGAATTGGTTTTAAATGTGCACACTGGTTTGCTATTTGAGTTTTTAAAACTGTGAGCATGTATTGTTTTTATAATAAAATATGTCTAAAGGTTCCTTAAAAATTGTTGGTTATTTGGGAAATTACCAAAATTTTTCTCACAGCCTGGACAGTAGAGAAATGGGGTACGAAGGTACAACAGACTTCAGCACTAAGTGAGGAAAGGATTGACTGGACCTTGCTTATAAAACTGTCTAAAGCCAATGGGACAACCTTGACGTTCATTCTGACACTTCTGCCAGAGAAAATACTCTGGACAGCTGAAGGGGGGCCCTGCTAGGGGTGGCGCTCTGCTCGGTCTCTGGGTTCCCGCCTTCTTGTGACTCAAGCTGGGCCCACAGGAGACTCTGGGGCCGCCACTTTGATTTATGACCAAACAGTTCAATGAACTCTCGGTATATTGGTGAAATAGCCAGCTTGAATTAATATGTTTACTTAAATCGATCAAAGTAGCTGGTTTATTCTGGAAATTGACCACCCAGCGTCAGTCTTGCCCAAGAACAAACCTTTTTCTACTGTGTTGATGCCTCCTGGGTTCCCTCTGGTTGACTAAAAATAGTTCTAATAAATGGTAAAATTAGTGTGTGTTTTTTTTTTTTTATTCCTAAGTTAAAGAAAACAAATTGCTAACTGTGTAAATTCCAGTGAGTCAGTCTGGTTGCCTAATATATACCCCAGAAACAGTTCTTCACTGGAGTTTCAAATAGAGAAATATGAGGAAACTTCCCTTTAGAGCTTCAGCATTTTCTTTGCAGCATCATAACGTGATGTAACTGTGTATTTCTAGCCTGTGAAGAGGACTGGCACCTTATCTACGTTGCGACTTGAAAGCATGACTACCTGTTTTCTCAGCAAGCCAGTTCCCTTAAATGTTTGCTTTCTCACAGGGTCGTTGGTTTCTGCTCCTTCCATATCCGGAAGTACTCAAAAGCCATTGATGGCACATGGAAATTTTTGAGAAACACATTTAGAAACCACTTGGCAGGAGCTGTGCTTGCTGAGAGAACAGCCCTTCTCTCCCTGGTATGTTCTCTTTGGAACATTTGCAGGAAAACAAGGCCCCTGTTTTTAAGAGATCTTCCTGCACTTATGGTGAAGTCTACACCTAAAGTCCGAATCTGCCAAGGAATTAAAAAAAACCCAGTTAGGGCTTTAAAGATGTTTTAATCAAATTTATGTTTTCTGAATTGGCCTGCTACATAGATGGAGTGGGTGTTTTCGATGACACAGGCAGCCACATATGTGGTATGATTTCAGAGACACCAGCTGCCCAAGAAAATGCTCCCGTCTACCCTCCCTTGCCGCTGCCTTTTGTTCTACAACCAGAGACCAGGCTTCCAGTGCCCACAGCCAGGGAGAGGCACTATCAAGCATTATTAACTGGCCCTTCTCTAGAGAACATACCTTGAAGGGCTAGTACCACACAGGAAGACCTGAGGAAATTGGGATGCTGCACGTCCGTTTTAGCCTTGTCATCATTTAGTTAAATCCAGCCTTGTTTCTTACACATTGATGTCCCTTCCCTCCCTGCCCTGATAGAATCTTACATGGTGATAACGATGTGTTTTGTTTCCAAAAGATTTCATCTTAATCCTTAAGGATAACACTCATTTGATGCTGCATCAACAGCTGTCAAGGAGATGATTAAAACATGAAATTATCTTGATATTTCGTAATTGCACCAACAAGATGAATGCACAACTAAATTCAGCAATTATTAGTAGAGAACATTTTTAATGCTAATGGACTTTATCCCAAGTTAGTTGTTGCTCAGGAGATTCTTGGTGAGTGGAAAGAGGCAGAGGCTTATAAAAGAAGCTAGTTTTTAGTAATTCCTATCTGAAGGAGTCGATAGGGATTTGTCTAGAAGGCATGTGTTGTGCTTGCCTGTTTAATTTGCAGTGTTCAAGATGCTGGGAAAACTGAGGTTCTGCCTCTGAGCTGTAACTTAACCTGCTTAAGATAAAGGTGTCAAGGAATATTCTGAATGATTAAGACGGTATCTGAGGTAATTTATGGCCTCAAAGACCCAGGAGCTATCTGTATTGTTCATTTGTCTTTAGACAACAAGCGTCTTAGCCAGAGTGTACTGAGCAGACACCTGGTATGTGTGTCTTCAGTGTATCCACAAGCCTCTGCAAGATCACACAGAAAGGCAACAGTCTATGTAAGATAGTCTCAGGGCAGAAGGACCAAGATATTAGGATATGAATAAACAATTGCTCATTTACTGGTGTACCTATATATGAGTGAAAAGGCTACTAAGAGGTTATTTGATTGCAGTACACCTCCACAGTTAACCATTTATGATAAAATGCGGAAGATAAAATTTTATACCTGCTAGAATCTTTTATTCTTGTTCAGTAGTCCCCTTCTTTTCAAAAAAGCAAAAATGCCTATCATCAGTTTTCTATCATTAACAATTCATATATGTAGAATGGGCCTGGATTATCTATAGGCACAAACTATTTTGTAGAAGTAGGTAAGATAATTTAAATTTCTCAACAAAACTGAAATTTACATTAGTATGAAACATTACTGTTTCAAGGATAAAAAGGAAATCGCTTCCCAAAGAAGTGTTTGGGAAACCACAAGAGAAGCCTTCCCAAATTGCCAGTGTAACTGCTGTAGACATAAGAACGTTGCTTGAATGCTATTTTTAAAAGACAGAAAGAGATAACTAAATGTAAGTAGAAAAAAGCCTGTTGCCTGTTCTGTAGGGTTTTCTTCTAGAAGGAGAGCATTGAAGGCTTGTGCGGTTCTGTAGAATTACACACGCCATATGCTTCAGACCTCGGATGGCGATTATTTTGGTTTGACTTACTGCTTTTATTTGAAAGGCTCGTTAAATATTCCACCACAGCGTTGAAGTCAAGAATTCATTGAAACAAGCGCGATCTCACCTTACCCTAAGTGAACACTTCTTTGTTACTTTGCCAGATTGTGTCTCCCAGCCCCAGAACGTGAAAAATGCTGTCCTTGCCACAGTGATGTCATCGGCACATTGCCGGCTGCCCTAATGGGCGCCAGCTGGGCTTCCAGTCACCAGGGCTGTGCAATCTAAATCAAACATGTCTTCCGGTGCAGAATAACGCACTCCAAAAAGCTTCTGTTGCCAAGAGTTTGCCCGCGATGTGGAAACACACAGAGGTATTTACTGACTTTCATTCAGTGTTATGAAATGATTGATATGAAGTGACTATCACTCGTGCACATAACCCCAGGGGCAGCTGTCCGAAATCTTACTGGAAATACAGCATATTAGACTGTCTAGGGTCACCTGTTAGGCATGTTGAATATAATTCCTGATGTTCCCAGAGATAAGGGAGACTTTATTTAAGTTGTTCTAGCCAAGAAGTTGTGCCAATTTCAGCAGCTCGGGGCTTCTGAAATGCCAAGTCCTGGGCTTCTCTTCATGTGGGCACTTCCTGGGCATCACTTGCTTATTTGTGACTCAGAAAACACCGAAGGGAAGAAAGGAGAACTGCATCTATTCCAGCTGCTTGGCAGCAGGGCTGGTGACGGTTAGTTGGGAGGCTATAACAGTATTGATTCAATTTCGTTTTGGGACAAGTTTACCTATCCAGATGGTAAATCTTGACCTTCCTTAACTAAGGATAAAGTTCATACAATTTATTTTGTGTTACTTTAAAAATGTATCTGTACACAAAAATAAACAAAATTGTTTAAAGATCTCCAAGTACTCATCACCCGATTTCAAACATTATCAATTTACAGCCAATCTTATTTCGTTTTTATCCTACTTACTAATCCTCCCCACTGTCAAGACATCCTGTCTTTCTGCTATAACTCCCCAAAATATAAAAACTCTTTTTTCTTACCATAATCACAATGCCATTTTTTTTCTCCTAAAAATGTAATAATTTTGCCAAATATTCAGCCTTCAAAATTCTAGTTGTCTCATAAATGTTACGAGTTTTTTAGCAGTGTGGTAGAAACAGAATCCAAATAAGTTTTCGCATCTTGCAACTGATACGTCTTTTAAATTTTTTTTAATTCATAGGCTCTCTTTCATCTCTTTTCTCCTTCTCTTCCCCACTCCCCCCCCACACTTCTTCCTCCACATCCTTCTCATTCTCACTATTTGTTGAAGAAACAGATTATGTTTCATAAATATTTTGTTTCCATGCGTTCTACAAAATTTCCCACAGTACATTTTTCTGACAACATCTCCATGTTGTCATTTAACATTTCCTGTTGTCATCTTACTTCCTATATATTGTTAGTTGGATTTAGAGGCTTGATCTAAGTTGGGTTGGGTTTTCTGGGCAAGACTGCTGTATCAGGTTGCTATGGATGCCATGACCCAGTACCACAGACTGGGTGGGTTAAACAACAGAAAGGTATTTTGTCACAATTCTGGAGGCCAGAGCCCAAGATCAAGGTGTCAGCAGGGTTGATTTCTTCTGAGATCTCTCTCCTTGGCTTGTACATGGCCATATTCTCCCTGTGTCTTCACAAGGTCATTCCTCTGTGGGCATCTGTGTTCAAATCTGCTCTCTGTATAAGGACACCAGTCATCTTGGGTTAGGGCCCACCTTAATGACCTCATGTTAATTTAATTACTGCTTTGAAGAACCTGTCTCCTAACACAGTCACATTCTGAGGTACTGGGGGTTAGGACTTCAACATGTGAATTTTGGGAGGACACAGTTCAGCCCATAACTACTTTCCAGGTGGTGGTGTACTCATCTATCAAGGGGTACATAACATCTGATCGTTTCTCTTTTTCTTGTTTTGGCAGCCATTGATAATTAGTGCCTGGATTCATTCATTAATTAGAATTTGCAAAATGATGATATCCTAATTCCTTTATTCCTTCTATCTGTATTAGCTGGATTACTTTCTTTTTTTTTTTTAAGTCACCTCATCATCTATTTGGTTTGCAGTGGTACAGTGGTATTGGAAAGGCAGAATTAATATTTGATTCTTTCCTTTCATTTACTCATTTTCAAAATAATAAGTTGGTTCATTGGAATTCTCCAACGTAGCCAGTTTGCTGTGTTTTTTTAAGTGACATTATGAGCTCATGAGTGTTCATGTATATGTATACACATATGTATATGTAGGTAATAGATGTATATTAATCTATTGCAGTTACCACCCTGTTCAGCAAGTTGTCCTATTTTGGGTCAGTGTGAGTGTGTTCAAGCCTGGTCCCAGGTCCCTTAGACAGGACGGTAGTAGTCTTGGATAGCTTACTCGCCTGGTATGGCAGGATGTACTAAGCTCATATTTTCCATTTCTTTTTCCAAATCCAGAATGAACCATTTCTCCAAGAAGCCCTGATTCCTTTTAGCAGAAAAGGTATTTGAAGAGTAGAATCTGAGTCTTAGGGGAGCTCACAGCTATTGAGTTGGTTCCTAGGCCTTTATAGAGAATAGAGCTATGAAAAAATATATGTAAAACACACAATCATACCTATGTGTACACATATACTTTCCAATCAAGGATTTGTTTTTTTCAGCTATTTATTTTACCATCTGGATTTCCTTTCTCTCGCTCCAAGAATCCCAGGTACTCAACCAAACCAGGAATGACTGAATGTTAATCACTTCATTGCTCATTTGCTCTACCCCACAAGACACCCACAGCAGAGTCAGAGTAACACGACCAACACTCCCACCAAGCTTTTTGCAGTTCTTTTTTTTCTTAGAGAATACCCCACTAGAAATTTAACCTCAAATTTCTGTGCTTTAAAATCCTTCGGGATAATTATTCTCTGTGAATTAAATCATCAACTGATATACATTTAGGGTTTTTCTTTTTTCATTTTATATTTATTTTATAAATAAGAAGATATAAGGGATATCTTATAAGAAAGATGTGTCAAACCTAGTGGAACCAGTATTACGTTTCTATTCTTTTCTTGTTGTCATTGCCATGTACCTCTAGCCCAGAGAAAGGGCAGGGTGGGGTCACGGTAGGTTTAGAGAAAGTGATGCCTGAATCATGTCTTCCTGAACAGCAGCAGAGTAACTTCGATTCTGGGAGAAACCGCCTTAGAGGCCTTAGTTCTGCTCAATGAAGAAAACATTTGTTCTGCCACCCACCATGTAATTCATCTTTGAATTGTAATGAGTTCGCCTTGAAGCTGCTAGGCAGAAAATAAGCTGCAGCGCTCTGTATAAACCCTGCCATCTTTATGTATTGCTGTAGAGGCTAAAAAGAAAAGTCCAATATGAGGTCATTGTGCTCCACAGTAATTTGTCTGAACATAGGAAGTGTTCATAATTCTGAATCTAAATACAGAATTCTAGAAGCGAACTCCTACCCATCCTTCGAGCTCAGGTGGCATCATGGAGCGTTCCTGGTCCCTCCTCAGAGTTTAGAGTCCCACATGTATGTTTCCATTGCCCCCTCTAAAATACTCCCTATGGTAACAAGCGTTGCATCTAGTGGTTACGCTCTGTGAGGTATCTAAACTCAGCACCTAGCATAGTGCCAGGCACAAATAGGTAATCAGTAAGTATTGGTTGACCAAATATATCGCTGCATCCTAATACATGCCAGTATAATTATTATCGGTTTATGTATCTCTTCCCTTCCACCCACTATATAATAAGCTCTTTGGGGCAGGAACTGTATCTTGTTTCCTTGGTGCTACATTGGTCCATAGTTTGGATGGAATAAAGAACAGAAGTGATACTATTGAAAACTGGTTTAGAATTATAGAGGATAAACACAAGATGCTCTTGACAATCCTAAGTATGAGGCAACATTAAAGATACAGTAAGTAGTGACATACTCTCAGCTGTGGCTTGCTGCCACAGCCTGACCTCTGTCCCTTCAGGCCTTCTCTCTGTCATATCCATGCTGGGCACTTTCCATACACTGGCTTTTCATTCTCAAGACAACCCCATGTGGTAGCTATTACCATTCCCCTTTCCACCCTTGAGACTGAGGTTCAGAGAGCATCTACATTTCATAAGATAAGGGCACTAACCCAACTCGGCCCAATTCCAAAGTCTTGCACATAGGATCTTCCAGTTATGGAAACCTGACATTATCAGCAGTCTTAAAGAAAAAGCAAAAAAAATAAGGAAAAGCAGAAATGATAGTAAGTAGCACACCTTAAAGGGAATGGGTGATTCTTATTTTGTTGTTTCATCTGGTAACCCAGATCAAAGCTAAATGATGATAGTATTGCTCTTTTCTGAACCACTTAATGAAATGTTGGTGATATAATGTTTGAAATGACCATGATCAGGACATGTTTCTGGCTTTATAAAATTGAATAGACAGTAGTGCAATAAAAATAAGCCGAATGCTTGCAACATCCTTTTTTTTTTTTTTTGTATTCTTTTCAGTACATGAACTCTATTTGCCTGAGCCTACAAGTTTAGCTTAACTGTTTATTTTTAGTTTACAGTCCATGCTTGAATGTCACGGCCATACACCATTTTGTTGGGTCCAGCCTCTGCTCTGTCAGTAACCCTGGTCTCCTGAAACAAGCTCCAATAGCTACAGTTCTGGTGTCTGAAATGCGGAGAAATTATAGAGATCATAAGCCAATGGATTGACCGTGCCTGTTTCTAACACACTGTAGATGTCAGTTCATTTAATAAGTTGCACGGAGAGTAATTTGCAGCAAAGGGCCACATTCTGAATTGAACTGAACTTGGCATCCAGTGATGGCCTTCCTAGCAAGTTCTCTTCTTCCCATTACTAGCACTGTCTGTTCTTTAGCTAATTCTTCTCTCAAAACTGTAGCTTTTCTAAAATAGTTGCCTCTTATCCTTTGGCTGTAAGGGTTCCACCCTGAGATGAGCAATATTCATTCAACAGCAAACATTTACACGCACCCTGCATTTCTCCCTGACAGTACCTCCTACAATGAAATTACCCATCACACATCAGGCCATTCCTGTCATGCCTCCCCTGATAGGACGTAAGCAACAGACATTGTGTCTGCCTTGCTCACTCCTGAAACCGCAGGCCTGGAAGGGCGCTTGGCACATAGCTGGCAGCTGGGTGTTTACTGAATGGATAAATAGAACCAGCTATCTATGTGGCACTGCAGTGACATGGGAGCTCTGTGCTGACCTGACAGCACCTGCAGCTTCCTGAGAGCCCCCCTCCCTTGGGGACAGGCAATGTGAAGCGAGGTTTTAAGTAACAGTCCTGAAGGGCCAAAGTGAGAACAGGTCTGATGATCTCAAAAATGCAGAACTTTGTTACGGAAATCACTCCAACGTGCCAGGAACTAGAACCTTAAAAATAGAAAGCTGTTAAGGTTTTGTGGGTGTTTTGGGGAAAACAACTTCAAGTAAAAAGCGTGCATTTGTGTACCAATATATTTTAAATAATGGCTGTCATTACGTCTGTGCAAGTGTAACAACTGGTTTTGGCAGTAGTATTTCATTATGAAATGAAACAGGCAATTTTCTACACACCACCTAACTAATGCCAGATACAAGCACACCTTACACCTTTCTGCATCAGCAGGAAACCCTGTTTGTTCAGGTCAACAAGTATTTCTTTAGTTCTAAGAGTCTTAGTTTTAAACAGAAAGTTTTTCAACTTGGGAGCCCTTAACTGCTAAAATGATTGACTGTTGACTGTTGTTATTTCTCCCGTTTTATAATTACTTATTATGTTTATCAAAAGAAAAAGCTTGTACATAGTAATGTACTCATTTTTTTAATTTTAATGAAATAATTTAGGTCCATGTATAGAATACATATAAATAGTACTAAAACACTAATAATAATAATAATAATAATAATAATAATAATAATAAAAGAACACTCCTTCTCTCCCTGCTCCCTGCCCCCACGTTCTTTTCTCCAAATGCGGCCACTTTTTAGCTTATTTGGTTCTTTTGGAACTTAACCCAAATTGGTATACAGTGAAGGCTCCCTCTGGGTCCCCCTTTGCCCCGCTCCTGTCTGAATTGGTAGTTCTCTAGGCCTCTGCGTAGCATTCTCTTTAATGCTATCTTGAGAATTCCCTGTGTCTGTCACCATTGTTGGTCACATGTTTCTTGGATTATATTCCTTTCTTTTCCTTGGTTTACCCCCCTTTCCTTGCTAGATAACATTTTCCAGTTGTTTCCCAGGAAACAATGCTTTGAGGTGCATTTTTCTGAACACATCCACGTCTGAAAAATGTCTTTTTTTTCTACCTTTCCACTTGATTGTCTGGGTATAGAATTCTAGGTTGAAAGTCACTTTCTGCCTGACACAGAACTCATTGCCCCGTTGTCTTCTAGAGTTCAGTATTGCTGTCAAGAAGTATGATAGGTCATTGATTCCTGATCCTTTGAAAATATCCTAGTTTTTCTCTAGAAGGCTTTTGCATTGTCTCTTCATACCAGTACAATGAAGTTTCACGGTGACATGCCTTGATGTGTTGTTTTTTACATATAATTTTATTTGATGGAGACTTTCAGTATGGAAATTCACGTCATTCCCTTCTGAGAAATTTTCTTGTATTACTGATTTTTTTTTGTTTGATCTCTTACTAATTAGATATAATTTAAGTTTCATTGATTTTTTTTATTTTTATATTTTTCTCATTCTTTTCTGTCTCTTGAACTTTTGTTCTACTTTCGGGAGACTAATTCTGCTACATAGTATAAAATTCCTTACCTGTATTGAATCGCTATACTGCTTGTTTTTAGCTAATAATATAATATGAATTTTAACTGATCTATTTTGCTATATTATTTCAATGCACTTCATTTATTTAACTAATAGATAACATTTATTAATAGGGTGCCCTGATTTGTTCAGGATAGTCTCAGGTTAGTCTGTTGTCCTCATGACCATTTCAATCATATTCCTGTTTCACCCTTAAAAGTCCTGTTTTGAGTCATAAATTATACAGTAATACAATTTACTACTGAGTACTTAGTATGCACCAAGTGCTGTTCTAAGTGCCGTATATGTAACATCACATCTATATAACAACCTAGTGGAGTAGATTCTGTTCCCATCATGTTACAGATTGGGAAACTGAGGCATAAATAACTTGTCCAAATATGACAATTAATAGGTGGAGAGGCTGGAACTTGAAGTCAGGAAGTTTGTCTTCAGAGCCCTTGCTTTTGAATCACTGTACACACACTGCTTTATAACTGCTTGCAATCCCTTATTTGGGGAATAATTTAGTTATTCCTGACTTTATATTACTGCAAACACTGTTGGGCTTTCTTTCAGCTAAACCTTAGTGCATCTCCTATTTTATTTCCCTGGGAAAGAGAAATTCCTAATGAAACCAGCTTTCCTGATTCAGCACTCTTCCAACTGTGCCATGCCTTGCACCTCTTGAGGATGGGTGCTCACTAACAAATCCTGTGATTATGAAAAGCCAGACAAGAAAGCAGACTGGGAGAGTCGACACTGTGAAAAGAGCTGTGTTTCTGTGACCCTTGAGTAAATGAAGTCAGGGAAGTTTGTAGTTAATTCTGATCCTTTAAAACTCAAATGGCTCTTCTCTTTTATAGTTGACATCCAGTTTGATGGGCCTTACCTGGGAACTTACAGCCTTCTGGACACCACCCCGTCCCCCATCTACCAACAATGACAGACGACAGGAATTTGAAGTGTTCCCTCAGGTATTATTCTTAAGACAAATCTATACATCGGCAAATAGGTGGGAAACATCTCAAGACCCCAGTTGGCAAAGAGGCAACCTTTTTGTGACATTGGGTCAGAGGCATGTCAGCAGCTCCCTTACAGAATGATGTGCACCTGTGAATAATCCTGTTGATTTTATAATCCCAGCAACCCTTGCACTTGCCTGGATAAAACATTTACCGAAGTCGGCAGCCAGGGATTTTCCTAAAATGTTCTGTCTAAAACCTGCTGAAATTTCATCTTTCTCAGCAAGTCCTCATGACTTGAACTCCTCCAGCTACTCCAGCCGGAATGATACCAGTTTGTGCCATTATGACCACAAGAACGAGGATTTGCAACTATGTATTGAGTGCCCCATATATGCCAAGCACTGTGTTAAATGTAAGTTAAAGAAAAAGAAAACAAGATACTTCCATGCCCCCCAATTTTCAGTAATGGTGTGTAGCTTCCAGAGAATTCACTCACTCCTTAAAATGAAGCAAAAAGCCATGTCAGTTCACTGTTTGCAGTGTCTTCGCTATGACTTTGTGTAATTTGACTGTGAACTGCTGTTCCATTTCCTATTTGTTCTCTTTATTCTTTTGTTGAAATTAGAAATACCGTATGTATATATTGGAAAACAATTGCAAACAGAGGAGACTATATGAAAATGAGTTAATCATCAGTACACATGTCTAGAGAAACTTAAGATACTGAAAATGAAAGAGTTGCAATTCAGATGAAAAAAAAAAGTTAACCCTCACCCAGTTATTGCAATCATTCTTTGTCAGTGTACATTGTATTGAAATCTTCTGTTTATATCTATCTGTCCTGAAAGTCTGTGAGCTACTTGAGAATAAGGACCCTGCTTATTAATTTTTAAGATCCTGAGCACTTGGCATACAGCAGGGCTTCATTTCATGTTTGTTGAAGTGTATCTTTACTGGTCTTTAAGATTCAATAAATTGTATAATACGCCACTGACTTAATAACAGCTTTACATGGGAGGAAAAAACAGGTGCCATATTTGTACACAACATTTGTAAACAACTATTATAAAACACATCCTGATTTCAAGAAAGTTAAAATTTTAAATGTATGTCTCAGAATGGAGGAAATCCTGTAATTGTCCTTGACTGGACTTCTAATCTCAAAAACACAGTGGACTCCTGCCTCCATTATGTCAACAAAAATTCTTCAGCATTGGCTATATTGACTCAAATCATCCCACTCTTCCTAAGAGCTTTTTCTGAGGCCACTGATAACTTCCAAAATTTGTCTGTGATTGCTTTCTTGGGTTTCCATTTCCTTGTGTTAAACCTCCTGTTTGAAATTTGTCAAGGACTTTTATAGCTTTCTGTTGTCTTAAGGCCTAACTTTAGGCTCCTTTTCTCCTTCAGGGCCTTTCATTCATTTTGTCCTCAATGTGGGCAACCCCTCCCCCAAGGCTCACTCCCCATCTTTTCTCAATCTTCACGAGTGGTGCTCATCCCTGCCTGCAGAGCAGAATCACTTGGAGAAGGATCCCTTTAAAAATGTCCAAGCCCAGATCCCAACCCAGATCAATGGAATCGGTCAACTCGGGCTGAAATGTTAGCTCCGTAACAGCAAATATCATCTCCTCATTTTTCCATTTATTTAAAGCCTACGTTCCTTTGAAAGTTTAACTCAGTTCCCACAGCCCGCCATAATCACAATTTATTTTGGCTCATTTGCAAAGCACACTGAAAACTCAAGATGGGCCTGTTAAAAATGCAGTAGTCTCCTAACTGATTCTCCTACAACTATTCTTGTTACCTTTCAATCCATTCTTCACACACCACTTCCACATTCCAGAATGATCTTACGAAAAAATTTGGATCATGTTGCTTCCTATTTTGAATCTTCTAATGAATTCTCTGTTCCTAGATTAAATTCCAAATGCTCTAACCTAGCCACAAGGTTCCACAAAATCTAACCCTCATCTTGCTATCCTCCCATTGCTCTCTGCAGTCCAGCTGCACTGTACCTAATTTGATATACTCTTTCCTACCTCAGGAAGTGCTGAATTTATTGAGTAAATGGTATTGACTGAGAGGGACAGAACATTAAAATTAATTGGGAGGCTGAGCACTAACTTTGCCCAGGAAATAGCTGGCCCTCAGTCACACTTAATCGTAGAAAACCAAAGGAGCGGGCACGCCTGGGCCTGTACTAGTCTTCAGCCTATTCAAAGGCATCTTCCCAGCCTAAGAATGTGCAGGAAGGCTTTTGAGCAGTGGGATGTGCTTCAAGTCCTTAGCGGCAGGCAGCATTTAGGTTATTGACTTCTAATTAGTGAGAAATAGGACCCGAGACAGAGGCTACAGGTGAGTCCAGGGGCTCATCAATACACGAAAAAAATTTAACTTTTCTAGTTACAATTGTCTTCATTATTAGTTTGTCACTCAACATATGCAAACTGATTTTATTTTTATTCACATATATATCCAGTCTTCCCATTGAATCCACAACCCCCTAAGTACAAGGTCTGTTTCATAAACGGTTTGCATTTTCATGGCCTGGTACGATCCATATCATGTTCCCTAGAAATGAAGGTAGCCCACATTCTCTCATCCAAAGGAAATGCTCCAAGCTTCGGTATTTCTCAGGTACTTTCTAATAAGTGTTTTCATGATTAAATAAATGCAGCAAATTTTCACAATTATGTCACCAAGGCTTGTTGAAGATTCTTTGATTTTCAATGGCCTTTCATGGTTTTTGTTTTGGTTTGGTTTGATGTTTTGCTTGGCAATATTTGATAGGACATTTGTAGATAGGTGTCTGCAATGTTATCTGAACAAATGAAGTGGTATATTTTCATGAAAATGTGTGCTTTGCATGCAATAAATTGTAACTATTTCTCTATGGCTATAAACATAAGATATGCTTTATATATGTTATAGGAGTTGCCCAGTGAGATCTTTTGTTATCCTGGGATTGTGTTGTAATAACTAACAGACTTTTGATGTGGGGGTTGAGGGCTTGTCTCTTTTGGGTGCAGTTTATGTAGTTGTGGTATAGCAGAAAGAGACTAAAATCCATTAATTTTGCACGCGCTAATGCTGTACCCTTCAACAATTAAAAATGAGGTGAAATAGGCTCCATAAACCCTCACCCCCAAACATCGAGGGATAACAAAGGCATTATTGAATCTGCAGCCTTGTAAGAGCAACGCTGATTGATCCTTCCCCTTTTAGGAATCTCAATGATATGTTACATCTAGATGACAAGCCTAGATATGTTCTTTTCCTGTAATTTAGCATACCTTGAGCTAGACATGTTTAATTTAAGTTAAAGGCTGCCTTAAAATAGTATGAATTCAAGCTATTGTGTGACTGCAGCAGGATTACGTTTATTAACCAAAATTACCCATTATGATGGTTTCTAGGCCAACAGCATGAAATGAGCTTTCTTTTTTTTTTTAACCAAAAACAATCATATTGTTGTTTTTCCACATAAAGAATTATTTATAGAAGGCTATCCTTCTCATCCAGTTGCTATTCTTAATTGCCAGGGGCTGGTTATTTTTTTCTCTACTATATTCTTACAGTTGCTTACTCTATGCTTGCTTTCTTCCTCTTACAGATAGTGAAAATGTTGTGTGTTTATTAGGAATAAAAACTCATAATTTTACAAAGAAACCTACCTGAAATAAAAGGAAATAAGGTGATAATATACTTAAAGTTTTTTTTTTTTAATTAACCTTTTTACTAGTTTAGGAAGGAAACTAATTAATTAAAAATGCATTCGTATGTGCTTACCATGGGTTTTGGTATCTGTGGCTTAATTTATCAATAGCAGCTTGATTTATTTCTTTACACTGTAAAAGAAAGAAAATTAATGTACCCTCATTCCGAGGTAAACAGCACCAACATGTCTAAGGGTCTATGTTTCTACCCAAAAAACAAGCCAGGGTGGGGACTCAAACAGGAAATGTTAAGTTCAGTTAAAAGAAGGTGGCCTTTTGATTCTGGAACTGAGAGAAAAAAAGTACAAGAAGTGAGAAAACTATGACCCTACGTGCTTTACTTTCTCTGTTAAAGGATAGCAAGAAGGGTGTAGTCGGTCATCGCTGAGCTCCTTTCTGTCTTCATGAGTCCATGTCTAAATAAACAGGCATCCTAAACTACTATTTATCATTTAGACTCAAACAGTTTAGGTCTTTTCACTTTGCCTTCACAGGATTAGAGAATGTGGTGGTAATAACGTAAGAAGTGCTGGATTATAGATAGCTGCGGTCAAGTGTAGACCACCTGATAACTCCTTTCGGAAAGCATAATTTAGAATATTGATAAAATATTTGTCAGCTTAGAACTAATTTCCATTAAAAAAAAACACCCCACATCCTCTCATGTACACTGAAATTATCTATTGTCGCTGAATAAGTGACCTCTGTATATATACTGGTTCCTTTTCTGAAAAGAGCAAATGGATGCCTCAATATATGAATAAGTATGGACAATAGGGTTCTCAAATTCGTACTGAAAAGTGATTTAGTCTACAATCATTTCTCAGTTTTCCATACAAGGGTTGGGAAACAATGATATGGATTACTAAAAGTATGTCCCTTCAGTTTTGAAATGCATTTTTACTTACATTGATATGTGATGCTATATTCATAAAAAATAGCAAAATCATATTATGATAATTTCAACATTAGAGGAAATTACCTACTACATTTAAAAAAAACAACTTCCCTTTGTTTCTTTCTTTTCCCACAAGCTTTGGTTTAGAATGACTTTCCTGATAAGTGCTTCAGACCAATAAACAAAGAAAGTGACAAGATACACAAGATTTTAATGTAAGGCTGCCCCACTATTCCACAAAATATTTGAAAAATAGTCACCTGTATACAATGCAACGATCATGGTGTAGTTTTGTGTCTTCAGTTGATTTCTGACACACTGATTCCCTGAAAATTGACCTTATCAATTGGTTTATAAATAATTTTATTATCAACTTGTGGAAAAATTTTCCAGGGCTTGGACGATCTTTTATCTTCATTCCCATTTTTAATAACCAAAAATTGCATTTTCTTACTCTGGAAAGATTTTTCTTAGAAACAAAATAACAGATTCTTCCCTCCCACCATTTCTTCTATAGATAGTATATAAAAACATTAAAATTTTGTTATTTAAAATAAGCTGGCCCTTCTCTATTGTAATTTATTAGTGAAATCCATCATGTTTTATTCGGACAGTCATGCTAACTGTGGTGTTAAATTTAGTGAAATTCAGAATCAAAAATATCATTTTTTCCACTGGTCAGTTGTTCATTAATAGTAAAGAAAAAAACTAATTCAAAACTTAGTCATCAACTTCATTGAAACAGGTAACAACTAATTAGTATACTCTTTATATCAAGGAAATCAGTGGAAATCTCTTAAAATAATTTTGAATTTTTTTCAACTCCCAGAAATACTCATAATTCAAAATTGGATATTTCCTCTTAAGCAAACTTTCAAAAAGCCTAGATATTAATAAAAGGGAAATATCTGCTAACTACATTCAAATGCTGTGAATTAGACACAATTTCTGAATGAGTTAAAAACTGTTAAATTTGACTTAAATCATTTGCAGACATTTGGGGCCCATCCTAGTTAACACATATAATCACTGCTTAATCCTTTCACTTTAAATCTCAAAACCCCTCTAGTGTAGTCCTGACACACTTAGGAAATCCTTTGGGGATTGATTACTGAGGAATCCTTTTGTTTTGTTGCTATACATGACTCAAGATGCTTTTCTTAATATATCTATCCAACTTTGACTTTCTTTACTAGATGGAACCACTTTCCACCCCTATAACCATGAGGTCTTTCTCTCCAGCAGAATGAATACAATGCGATGTACTTTAAGAATGCACAGACACTAGGGTTTTCATCCTCTCCTTGGTAACATAGAACCCTTGGTACCAAACATTTGAGTGGAAAATCCCCTAAAGCTGCCTTTTCTTATGCTAATTGGTTTTTTCTTTACTTGACTCAATTTGCAAAATATTCCTGTTAACCCCTTAGGTGTCTTCCTTCCCACAGCCAGTGAGAAGAGTTCTCATTGTTGTCGCTGGGTCACCAAAACTGCATAATGTTGCCTACTCTAGACTGGAACTATTGAAGGGAGCGAGGGGGCATAAAGGGCTTTGTGTGGCTGAAGCATTTAAAGTATTCATTTTATATTCAGAGCCTGAGTAGAAACAAAACAATTCTTTCTGAAAAATGTCAGTGTTTAAGGCATGGATTCTGTGATGCATTTTTCTTATTAAAAAGCAAAAAAAAAAAAAAAAAGAACAATGCAGAGACCCATACTTCATGTTATGCCACATTGTATATGGGCTTGGATACCATTATGAATTATGTGCTGGTCGGTTTCTTTTTTTTTTAACTGCAGTGTTTTTAAATAATTTGAAAAAGTACATCAACTCTCAGCAAGTAGACTAAACATTGGGTTTTATGAGTTGGTTGCCAATTAATGCCCCAGTATCTCAGTTTTCTGTGGAGTATCCAAATAATGAACAACATATGCTGTCATGTTTCTAATGTACTTATAAAAATACAATTCAGGAATCTATGTAAGTAAGAAAATATAGCGTATATAGACATTAATAATACTAGATCCCAGTTATTGACTGATTACACTAGCTACTATACTAAGTGCTTTATACACATATCTCACTTAACCCATTTAACAATCTTCCAAAGTATTATTATTATCCTGGTGGTAAGCAGGATTTTGAGATGACCCCCAAGATTCTCAGCCCTTGGCATACATACCTTCTCCCAGATAGTCGACCAAATACTAATCAAAGTACTGCTGTGAAGGGATTTTGTTATGTCAAACCCTTCACAAGTTAGTAACCACCAAGGCATATTTTTAGCCCCCCTTAAAATCACCCACCAGACTCTAAATTACATTGAGTTCCTTTTCTTTCTTTCTTTTTCCACATCCTAACAAAAGCTGTGAAAATTAGTATGTATTTTTTTTCCAATTCGTCAATAATTGTCTTTAAAGTCACCTCCACCAGGGAGAGAAAGCCCTGTGTTTTGCTGAGGAGCCAAGTCACTGGGCTCGGGGTGCTCAGTAGAATGTGGGGGTGGCTGTGTCCCTAGCGACTAACAGAGGTGCTTCCATGCCGAACACATTATTCCTCACGCAGTTGCTGTGGACGCAGTACAGGGAGAGATACGTGCCTCCCTGTTGTTTTCGTGGTCTGTTAGAAAAAGGAAGCATCAGACATAAAATCTATTTCCTTAAGTTGAGAAACAAGTAACAATATTAAAGGAAATGACATCCTTCCATTTATCTGAGAAATCTTATAAAGCCAAGTTTTGTAAAATGGAGAAAAATATAACATCTGTGTACAAGGAGGTTAATGCAGTTAATATATGATTTTCAAGAAAAAGGAGGGCCTCTCTAGCCAATGTTTCTCCTCCCTCACAGATGGTCAGCATGTGGCACCCCCTCACTGAAAAGCTTCCTGTGGTATCAGAAAATGCATTACTTATATCGCACTTCAGGATAAAAGGCGCTAATGACATTATTTTTATATGAAACCACAAACAATTAGGATGCAAATAACTCTTAAGAAGTATAAAGTGAGAACTTCCCATCTGGGAAGAAACAGCAGCAATCCACAGACGTGCCCTAATTTTAGAAAAGCTCTTTTCTATTTTGCTTGTATTACGTGGTTGAAAAGGGAAGCTTTATTATCTTTTCAAAAATCTTCTATATTGATTATAACATCTGGAGATGCGGAGTGTGAGACCCAACATTGGTGACTGTGATTCGCCCAAATGAACGCAAACGTACATGAGAAATGTGGGGTGAAAGACACCCAGAAATTCTGAAATTTGTGATTGGTGGTCTACATACTGATCAACTCCACACTGGCACTTATTTTTTTCCAGGTGAATTTGAAATTTTTCCTGTGAAGATGGACAGTTTGGAAGCATGCACGGGGGTCAGGAGGGGACACCAAAAGAGGTGTGGTTTGGTAGGACCTCACTGTGTTGTCTATCTTTTCTTATTTGATGACATATTTTGAAACACTATAAAGTGCTTATCAAATAAAAATTCAAAAATAACTATTACTGAACTACATCATATTATATCAAATATGTGGGTGATATCTACTAATAATTCATTTTAATATTATAAGTAAAGTATACTGTGTGCAAATAATACAGAATGGGATGCTTGGAGAAAATTGAGAGAGTCATGAGGAAACGGTACATGCCTTATAAGAGAAGGCGACTGGAATTGACCCCAGCCAGACCTTGCGTTCAAGAAAAGCGACTCTACATAGTGGCTTCAGTCTAATGTCCTGACTTCCTTTTCTGTCATTTTGTCTCAGATATGCTCTACTCTCCACTAAGTCCTTAAATTCATGGCCTGGGTTGAAATCTCAGCTCCACCATTTACTAGATGTGTGGCTTCAGACAAGGAACCTCACCTGTCAATTCCTCCTTTTGCTCATCTGTAAAATGGAAATAATCGCAGTACCTTCCTCACATAATAAATACTAAGTCAATGGTAGCTTTTCTTAATGTTTATTTTTCTCTAAATAAATCACAGTGAGAAAACTCTCTAACGAAACAACCAACTTGGGGTCGGCTTATTCAACAGCCATCCAGAAACTCAGTATCTCGTCAGAAATCTGTTCAAATGTTCATAAAACTGTCACAAAGAAGCTCTCTGTGTTTCATCGTGCTGGAATTTGCAGCAGTTAAAAGTGGGGCAGAAGTTTTAAAGCCTCAGAGATTTTACTTTTTATTATCTTATACTGTATCACATATAAATATATTAATGGGTTCCCATAGAGCTCCTTATATATTACCTTCTAGAGATTTCTCAAGTTGTTATACTGTATGGTATATTGGTTGCAATAATATATCTTGTGATTAATTGACGTAATATTGTCTTTGAGTCCACACCTATGAAGAGTTAGTTATCAATTCCAGTGTAACATTGTCTCTGGGGGGAAATCAAATGGCTTAAATCATTTGGTCATGAGGTCAGAGAGCAGGAGCAGAACATGGGCATCAGGAAGCTGGCTGATACTGTTGAGGTTTGGATTACAGAAAAGCCAGGGGAGAGAAGACATGCTGAGCAAAGAAGCAGCCAGAATCGTCCTCAGGTTAGCATGGGGTTGAGACCAAAGGAATTGTTTCAATGATCTCCACATAGTCTTCCAGAAACAACACATATAGTTTGGCAGAGACCAAACCCATTTAAAAAAACAAAAAACAAAATGAATGTACTGCTCTTAAATCTGAGGTAATAACAAAAGCAGTGATCTTTACTGGCTTATATCCACATGTATTATTATGGCATCGTAACCCACATACGAGTGAGTAGGAAAGAGCTAAACACAAAAAGATCCAGAAGAGAAACCTGATATTGTGATTTTTACTGACCTCTGAGATGTGGGGAAATTTTTCACGTGTCACTCAGCCTGGAAGTTATTATCTTCCTACACAAATCCAGATGATCCGCAGAACCCCTCCCGTTACCCCCAAATAAGAGAGCCCGATCCCAGGTAGGAAGCAGCTAGCCCAGGCTTTTTCCCGAGAGTCTCCTGGAGATGCCTGAGCTTCCTTAGCTGCCAGCCTTATACAAACCAAGAGCAACACGTCAGGAAAAGCAGCTGTTCCGGCTATAAAAATCCACTAGATGAAGGTCTGTGCTTAAAGTCAAAGTTCTGGGGAATTGAAGTCAGAGACACCGAGGACCCTCTGAAGTTAGACTGAAACAAAGTGCCATCTTGACTGGAAGGATTATGGACAAGATGGCAAAGGGGTGCGGTAGACAGAGGTCCACTAATGACAAGGAACCAGAGAAAGAACAGGGCAGGGGATTGAGACATTTCCTGAAGTTACATCACACTGGGGAACTTACCAGCTCCCTAGTGAGGAGGGGTGTGAGCTAATGCCACAGATTCTCATGTATTATTTGTAACTAGGGGCTTGTCTTTATGTACACAGCGTGTGTGTGTCAGCTCACACGTCAATTCATGCCAAGTCTTCTTGATCAGAAGTAGCTGCCTGAAGCCCTGGGTTGATAAGGAATTCAAGTCTGAGGCTAGACTCAAAAACTCACATTGCCATCTGCCTTGGGTGCTGAGGGGAAGATTAGCAGCCTTGATGACAAAGCCTCGGCCTTAACTGATGGAAATATTATGATTCTTTGCTAATATGTATAGTCATTCTCAGAGAACCTTCCTGCTCTCATTGTAAAGTTCTAAGTCCAAGGAATCCTTTAAGATGTTGTTGAAGATTGTTACCTGAGAAAGGTAAATCCTTGAAAGCAATTATTGTCCTGTCAAAATGCCAGGGCCGAGAAACTGCACAGATGAGAATCAACGGCCCTTACAGCTGACGTCAAACCAGACCAACTTCTGAGTGTGCCACGGCTGAGGGGAGAGAATCACTGTATGGCTGACTCACAATCCCCTAGTGGTTAAGAAGACAGTGCTGCCAAGCAGAGCAGTGACTTAAAACCACCGGTGAAATACGAATGAAAGACATGAAATAAATACCATCCCGGAATGCTAAGTGGTGGCTGACATCTCTTTCGGACTTCCAGCTTGCTTCAAAGCCCAAGGAATGCTTGGATGCACTTCATGTGAGCAGGCAAATGTGTTCTGAAGTTAAAGACGAAGCAGGGAGTGAAGCTCTACACAATCAAGATGGGCAGACAGATGGAGGGCTGCGTCCCAAATCAGGGCATCGCCCAGAGACAGGCAGCAAGGCAAGGAAAGTTCTGGACGCGCTTCCAACCAGCTGCCTTGCTTTGGGTCTGCACTCTTTTTTGATGGTGGCCGGTTTTGATATTTAATCAAATTTCCGATCGTCATCTTTATTGCCTAAGTGGAGCAGGACTCAGTGTAAGACCCTAAGTGTTGGTTTCGTTTCACTGGTACTGAGAACATACACTTCAACAGAGAGCTGAAGTTTGGCCGTCAGCCCACAGGCGACACATCCAGCTTGGTGCTGACATTGTGTTCTCACACTTAATCCCCACAACATAACAACAATACTATTAAAACGCATAGAGTGCTTGCTATGGGCCAGGCACTGTTCCCAGCACTTTGGAAATATTAACTTGTTTAAATGTTTACAACAGTCGGGTAAAATAAACACTAAGATTCGTAATGAAGCAACTGAAGCGCGGAGGTGAAGGACCTTGCCTAAGGCTGCTCACAGGTAGTAGGTGGCAGAAGAGGATAGGGGCTCAGCGGGTTTTATGAAGTGGGCACTCTAAACACTGTCATGGGGAACGGAGAGGAGGGGAGCAGAGATGGTGACCAGCTCAAGGTCACAGAGCCAGGCCAAGATTTGAACCCAGGCCTGTCTGGCATCAAAGAGTGAGCTCCCAACCACTTTCTCGTGGTGCTGTACAGGTTGGGCCAGAAAAAGGTTCTTTTTTTTTTTTAACCTCTGCCTTCTGAGGCTGTACTACATGGCCTTGAGGATTTGAGGAAATCTACTTCTTGCATAATGGATACATGTTCCATTTTCAGATAATGCAAAGGCCTGCCTGGGGAAAAGTCTGGATTCTCAGATATTACTTCTAAAATCCCCTGTGCGGTCTTCTGTTGCAGAGGAGGCTGTATGGGCTCATGCTCGCATCCATGTCACCAAGGGGAAATAAGACGAGGTTCCTACGAATCTCCTGGGTCACCTGATTCAAAGGCATTATCTACGCAGCGGGTCTGAGTGACGTGGGACTCCTGTGTTAGCTTTGTGGATGCTGCCCAGCACAGCCTTCTCCCATTGCACCGCCCACCAATAAGGCGGTGCTGGGAGGGCGAAGTAAGGGTGTGACTGTCGCAGCATAAACGTGAATCTGAATTCCTCCGCAAGCCAAACACCAGTGCTCTCAGATTACCCACGGCTTCTTTTCTTTCACACTTCCCCTGTCATGTACTAAAGGGTCTAAACGGGAAGGATGGTAGAAGTACATTCATTCACACATTTCCTTTTCTGCAAAACTCAAATACTGTTACTTCTCTATGACAGACCAAGAGCATGGTGTTGCCTATGGAAGCAAACTCGGAAAGAATTCAAATCAGAAAACAGCATGCTATGAAGAGCATAAATGTAAGAGCAATACCTTAATGTGAAAGCCACTCTTGAGCCTGGTTTGGTTGATAAAATTGTACTCTGGTATTCCCCAGCCAATTTCACCCACATATTCGTGTTTGTATTTTGCTGGTAAGCTTCTGTCTGAGGCAGGCCGCCATAAGTATCTGAGATCTCCAGTTTTTTCTAATGTCAGACGCTTTTCTCCGATATAGGAAGTGTGTGGGTGAACTTTAGGTAAATGATCCTTTTTATAATCTGGACCTTAAAAAGAAAGAAAGAGAAAAACTGAAAAAAAAAAGAAAGAAAAAAGAAAAACCTCCACCCTTTAAGATGCTTTTGTTAATTTTAAGTGGTAGAAATAATAATAGCTAATAATTATGTGGCATTTACTATGTTCTAGTTGCTAGTATATGTTAATTCTATTAATACTTATAATAACAAAACGAGAGAGGTAGTGTATCTTGCCTAGTTTGCAGGTGGGGCAATGAGGCACAGAAAGATTGGTTTCTTGTCCAGGGTCACAACTAGCAAGCTCATTATCCCCCCAACAGGCTGTCTCACAGGTTGGGCCTTTAATTTCTCCTCTAAACTGCTTTGTTGATAATCAACTTAATCCAGACATGTTTTCTACATTAAAAACCCTCACTTTGCCTCATTTGAGAATGTAGGCCTTTAGGCATTGGGGTGTTTTATTTAGACAGACAAAATCTGGAATGAGAATTAGAAAATTCCCCAAATGTCTCAGAAGCAGTTGAAAAATGGAGAAAACTGTCCGGTAAGAAGGACAGCTTTCACCAGATGATGACCAAAGGTGTGGGTAGTTAATAAAAATTGGTGTTTTAAATGTAACACAAGGAAATAGAAGGAATCCATGGATTGTGAAAGTGGATGAAACAAGCAAAAATAAGAGGAGGTCTGGGTAAAGATCACTGAAATAAACGTGGTATTGAAAGTGGATGGTGTGAAAGCATAAAGGGGAGCTAAGATTTGGGGGAAGAATGGTACTGACTAAAAATGGACAATGAGATGCTGGCCCAAGAAGCGTTTCAGATGTCCCAGGACCAAAACGGGTGCAGGATGGTATGGACAGATTTGGGACTCAATCAAGGAACTTTATTCCCATTACCAAAAGTTGACCAAAGACCTGCGAGGCACAAGCTGTCTGTGGTCACAGTGTCCCCTGGGGCCCTTCTGGCCCTGTGGCTCCTTTCACTTTGCTCTTGGATCAGGGAGCTCGGTATTTGCAGAGAGCACAGATGGGTGAGGGCTTTGACTGGCTTCTCTGGTGGAATGGTGAATGCGGCAACAAGTTTGTGCTCGGAAAAGTAATCCAAGCTTTCCAGGGAAATTGAAAACACGAGAAATCGCCCTTCAGACACATGACGTTGGCAGATGTTTCCATAGCTTCCTAATTGTCATTGCTGCCCATGATGCATTGAGTATTCACTGTGGCTAATTTCCCATGATGAATACATTATGGCTTCGGTTTTATGCGCTTCCTGTTTTCACTTAGGTATGTAGCTGCTTTGGTAAAGGACAGAATGACAAGAGCATGAAAACCTGTTTTCTCTCTCAAGATGACAAGTGTTGAGGTCTCACCTATAAAACTCCTGTCATAAGGAAAATTTTCCAACCTTCTCTACACAAGATGAAATATGGAAAAATTGTGTTAGTCTGGCTGGAATTTCAGTGTATGTTTAGGCCAGTATTTTTCCAAATGTTTCATTAAATGCTGCTCCCATGAGCACACCATGAACATATATGTGGGGGTAGGGGGTGGGCTCCTGGGGTGCTTCCTAGTTAAATGCGTTTAGGAACAGTGCTTGCTACATTGAAGATATTCACAGCATATGAAAGCATATTAAAAGTTCTAAGAAGTCTCGTGGTAAATAAACCTGTTTACAATTACGTAACCCAGAGTTTCGCAAACTAATTTAAACATGGAACATTTTCCCCCACTGGGTCACGGGGTCATGTATACAAATCCTACAGTTACCAACAGATTTGGGGAACTATTAATCCTGTGTGTCACGTTTTCCGTTATTGTTAAAATTTTATCATCACCACATACTGCTGCAAACGTGAGAGCAGATTATTATCTGTAGTTAGTTCCTTAGTAAGTCCACTCTGTGGACTGCAATACATTTTTAAAGAGAGCCATCACTTGACAGGTGAGTCAAAATCACCTAGTTTTAGAGAGTGTGGTAGACTGTACACATGCTCTGCAAACCAAAAGTGTGTGTGTGTGTGTGTGTGTGTGTGTGTGTGTGTGTGTGTGTGTGTGTGTTGGGGGGTGGGGGGCTCCAATCAACGTCCTCCATGGTTTCATCAAATCACTGGACTTTTCTAAACTCCCATTTCCTCATCTTGCTTTAGAAGTAGAGTGATGCAATGTGCATGGCACAGACTATTTCTGGGAAGATCCTGCCCGGGCCACACAGCTGATACAGGCGCCTGAGTTCCGCTGGATGCCATCATCTGAGGTGGACCCCATTCACGGTGGACCTCCTGTAGCCATCCCAGGGTTACCTGAGTAAAAGGTTTATACATCACTGCCCAACCAGCAACACACAGAATGTGGTTTCCCTGGCGGGACAGTTCCACGGGTGTTTGGCTTTACATGACCCATTTTTCCCTCTCCCAAACCTTCTCCTTCAGGACCTGCCTAGAGCCTATACTGGACCTGATTCCCTGCTTACAAGTAAGACTCCCCACTAGTGTCCAATCTGTGGTCTCTGTGTTTCCTTTGACAATGATCATCTCTGTTCAACTACTGTTGCTACATCCCTTAGGGTGTTTTCAGTTGTTGTTGTTTTTTTTCTCATCCTGTGGCATCTTTTCCATTCATCCTTTTCCCGAAAACTCCAGCCCTCATTTGCCAGCAGTGAAGTTGGTACCTCCAGGGTTCATAAAACCTTCACCTGCCCATCTTCTCTGGAGTTCTCATTCACGTCCTAGGGCCAAATCTAGTGGGATGCTTTGCAGCTGTAATGCTTAAATAGCGCAGCCCAGCGTTGCTCAATCAGCCCTCACTCCTCTTGTGCCATGATAGCTGCATTACGCTGGGGAAGGAGGCGCTTTTCCATGAAAACCGGTACCAGGCTTCATGGTTCCACGTGTCTCCATCTTCCTGCCTCGGAAATGCAATTTCAAGGACAGTAAGTAGATCCCACTTCCTCTCTCCCCTGTGTACGTGCCCAACATTACTTGCTCATTCGTGTCGGAAATTCTAAAGTTACATACAGTTAAGGATGTGGTTTTGAAGCTAAACGACTGTGGGTTCAAAGGCTGGCTTTGTCTTATACTGACGCTGTGACCCAGGGGAAGATTATCCAGCCTCTGAATGTTAGCTTTTTCATCTATACGCGGAGCAAGGTGATGTCTGTCTTGCAGCTGTGTTAGAAGGAAAGGAGATAATCGATTTTATTTAAAGAAGTGTTTAGCTGAGAGCCTGGCACATGATATACAGCTAATACTATTAGTGGTGTCTTTTTCCCTTTTTTGTTGTTTTTGTTTTATTTTGTTTTGTTTTAATTTGATGCCTTGTCTTACCTATTACATTTTAAAATATATACTTTAGGAGATTTCACTGGTGAACAGTTTATTCCGTATTGTGAGCAAGCTTCAAATCCTTTTCTGAGAGCTCCTCTAGATCAGAAATTGGCAAACTTTTCCTGTAAAGGACCAGAGAGTAAATATTTTGGGCTTTGCGGGCCATACAGTTTCTGTCTCAACTACTCAACTGGCATTGTAAGGCCAAAGCAGCCACTGACCATGCATACACAGATGAGCCTGGCTGTGTCCCAATAAAACTTTATTTATGGACACTGAAATTGTAATGTCATGCAATTTTCACATATTTTACAAAACATTTTTCTTCTTTTGCTTTCCCCCCAACCGTTTGAAAATGTAAAAGCCATTCTTTGTTCACGAGCCCCCACAAAAACAGGTGGCAGGACCAATTTGATCCAGAGCCTCTAGTTTGCCAGCCTCTGCTCTAGACGACGGGAAGATGGTGGGCACCGAGGGAGCAGATGCCACAGATGCTGGAAAGAGCACAGACAGGCGAATCTGGGAGGTTTTCCAGCAAACTGCATCTGCTGCCAACACTCGGAAAGCACCCAGCTATGGCATGTGTCAACAGGAAAAGAGAATTCATCTCAGAGGCAAACATCTCTCCTGACCTCTTTTCTGCACTTGTGTTGTATCGTTTATTCATTCTTGTATTCTTTCGCTGGCTTATTTATTCTTTTATTCAACAAATACTTAGTGAACTATATGTCAGGCACTGTTCTGAGTGCTGGGGATACGGCAGTCTACACAGCAAAGACCTTGCTTCCATGGAGCTTACGTTTCCATTAAGAGGCAGGCCATTAAAATAAACAGGGCTTCGTTATTTTTCACCTGGATTGTCACCTAACCTCCCAACGACTAGTCTTGGTTCTAGTTTTTCTCCTTTCCAATCCATCCTCCACACAGCTGCCAAGAGTGATCTATAAAACTCAGATAAAATATCTCCTCTTCTAAAAATCATGAAATGGGTTCCTCTCGGGCCTATAAATTTTTACATCCAGATTCTTAGGATTGCTGACTAGTGTCTTCATCTTCTGACCCTAGCCTACTTATTGATTCTTAGCTTCCTTCACCTTTTCTCATCAAAATTCATCTTTCAAGACTTATTGTGAGTGCTACCTTTTCTGGAAAACATCCCTAGATCCCCCAAGTCAAAATTAGACATTCAGTGTGTTGCCTTCACAGTAGTTTCTTTTAATTTCATTTTCTTTTTCGTATTATACTTACTGGATTTTTTCTATTTGTAAGGTCCTAGACTATATCTTACTTATCTCTGGAAATTTAAAACCATTTTTTAAAATTGAAAAATGTTTGACATATAACATTGTGTAAATTTAAGGTGTATGTGTTGAATTGATGTGTTTATATATTGTCATTTGATTGCCATTGTAGTGACAATTAGAACCTCTGGTTATCACATAATTATCATTTCTTTTTAGTAGCAGGAATAATTAATATCTAGTTTCTTAATTTGAACATAATAATACAGTAGTTTTATCTATATTCACTGTACTGTGCATTAGATCTTTAAGACTTATTTCCTACTCACTGCAAGTTTGTACCTTTAAACATCTCTCCTATCCCCCACCCTCCAACTCCTAGTTACGACCATTTTACTCTCAGTTTTTACAAGTTTGGCTTTTTTAGGTTCTGCATGTAAGTGATATCATACAGCATTTGTCTTTGTCTGATTTATCTCAGCATACCATCCATCCTCAAGGTCCATCCATATTATTGCAAATGGCAGAATGTCCTTTTTTCTCATGGCTGAATAATATTCCATTTTGTGTGTATATATATATTCCATATATAACATATATATATATATATATATGTATATATATATATATATATATTATCTTTGGAAACTGTTAGTTGCCAGCACAGTGCTTTGAACATAGTGGGTCCTCATGATATATGTGTTGAATGCTGAAGTGAATTGTTTGTTGCATGAATGAATTAAAGAATTCCATCATAAGACTGGAAGTATATAAAGTCATACTGAAAGAGAAACAAGTACTTCTTTAAATATCTAAAGAGTAAGCCAACTTCCAGAACTGCCTTAAATTCTCCTATTCTGGACTTTATGATACAACTCTTAAGAGTGGGGTCAGAGGGAGAACTGCATTTTCACAACATTTGTATTTAATAGAGGCAAAGAGAAGGGTGAGAGTGCATAGTAATATTACTTCATTCTTTAATATTCCCTCATGAGTCTAATGCTTCACCGCAGTGACTGAAATAAAACATAGCAAGGAAATAAATCAAAAGGAATCAAGTGGAACATGGAAATGAGTGTTTTACTAAGTATATTTGGAAATCTGTTGACGCTTTGGGCATCAAATGGTCATTGCAGATGTGCTGTGCAGAACAGCTGGGCTTGTCGGGAGAATCGAGGCATGGCCAAGGTCAGAAGGTGGCAGTGGGGATGTAAAACTATGAAATGAACTCATAGACACGTGTCACACATGCATGTGGGGGCCAGAAGAGAGGAGATGATGTCAAGAGAAAAATGACTACAACTACTAAAGTGAGCGGGACTCCCCAATTCTGACAGTTACCACAAAATGGACCCGTGGACTGGAATATTTTTAAATTCTGCGTTTCAATCCAGTTGGCGCAATTATGTAAGGAGTCTAGCCACTGAAGAAACTGAAAGATTCAGTTTATCAAATTTCTGAAAGAGTTAAATAGACATCAGGCAGAATCATCCTTGCTACCTACATCTGTTCCTCTTTCGAACAATAAAACATTAGGGGCAGCTTCCAATATACTCAAACTGCCTTCAACAAACTCATGGGATTATTGTGTCAACAGGGTAATTTACAGCATAATTATACATAGAATTATGAATTGGAATTCAGAGTTATAAAGAATCATATCGGGGGTGGGAGGGCAGTAGATTGGGGAGGGGGGTTGTTTGTGTATGAGGGGTGAAAAGGATAACTATTGCATTGTTCTGTACACCTGAAACTAATAATAAAAAAGGAATTAGAGAATTCACTTGATACTTATGCATAGTTCAGCCAATGGTTCTACTAATACTGAGGGCACCCTGCTCTGTATCCAGCACGGGTTCAGTGCAAACAAAAATTAATATGATGTCACCTCTGTTTTTCTGGTTTCTCATATGCTACTGACTGAATGTTTGTGTTCCCTCCACGTTCATGTGTTAAGTCCTAAGGCCCAATGTGATGGTATTTGGAGGTGTGGCCTTTGGGAGGTGATTAGGCCCTGAAGGGGAAGCCCTCACGAATGAGTTTAGTGCCCTTATAAAAGAGACCTTTCTGCCATGTGAAGTTATAGGGGGAAAATGGCCATCTATGAACTAGAAAGCTGTTTCTCACCACACACACACAGGATCTGCCCCTCACTAGATGTCTTGAGTTTGGACTTTCCAGTCTCCAGAACTATGAGAAATAAATTTCTGTTGTTTGTAAGTCCCCAGACTATGGTATTTTATTGTAGCAACCCCGAATGGACTAACACACCATACAATCGAAACAAGACCACATTCACCTCTTTGAGGAAACATTGTCCACTCTCAAGACAGACATTATTATTCATTGAAACTTTTATGTACAAGTTGATCTATGTTTCATGTGCGTGCTTAGGTTTCCTGGCTGTTTCACGGGAGTGTGTCTTGTCGCTCTATTTGCCTTGTAAATTCCATAGCACTCTGAGGCCATGCAATACTGTAAGCAAATGCTTGATAATATGTGTTGAAAGAACAACTGCTTTGTCAGTTAAAGTGGCTGACACAATCCAAAAATACAAAATTCTGTATTTTTCCTGGCGTGTCGAGAAAGAAGGCAGGATCAGAAATTTTATAAGCATCTCTAGACTTTTACTTGGAAAATAACACTGACAGACTCATCTTGACAAAACTTTGCCTCCGTGTGATTCTCCATATGTTCATCCCACCTGAAGGGAAAATCTAAGTATGTACATAATAATAATAAATAGGTTTTTGGCTTGGAATTTTCATAGTGTAAATGTGCATGAGGTAGTCCATGCTATATAAGAAACTCTTCTCCATGCATAGAGATGGACTCTAGACATTTCCATGACAAAGGATATTAACAAGATCTATGTATGTAGCACTAATAAAAACCCATCAGAGTACTGCAAGTAACAGGAAATCTATCACAAAGCAGGTTAAATAGTAAGGAAAATTATTATGTCATAAAATAAGGTCTTCTAAGGTAGGAGGAATTCAGGGTTGTTTAAGCCAGAAAGTCAGAGATGTCTTCAGAAACACAGTTGTCTTCCACCTCTGTCCCCTGCATCCTCAGTGTATCGGGCTGCCTTCAGGCCAGCTCCCCTTGAGGTCCCAAAGAGCCTGTCCCAGTTTCTATGCAGACACCATATGCCCCTGAGGAGGTGTGTGTGTTTCATCAGTGGGGAAGCTTTTCCTAGAAAACCCCAGGTGAATTCCTCTCTCGTTCTATTGAAGGACTGAGTCATTCATCTCTCTCTAAAACTAAGCACTGGCAAGAACATTGGGATTTCAATGACCTGCCCTGGGTGAATCAGGGTTTAATCCTGAGTCATGTGAGGCCACAGTAGACACCCAAACAAAATGAAAGCTCCCTAGAAGGAAGAAAGATATACTGGCTTGAATTACCTGCTGCAAAGCATAAAGGGAAACATTTCTCACACACGTTTCCCTTTATACTTTGAAGCATCTTTTTGAAATAAAAAGAAATCCCCCTCTCTCTCTCTCTCTCTCTCTCTCTCTCTCTCTCTCATACACACACACACACACACACACACACACACACACACACACAGACAAAATGCAACATTTTATTGCTTTACAATCTATTTTCAAGATGGCACGAAATTATTTAAAGTGACTACTTTACTCTCCTGTGGTTCTTGATCACGTGCTAAATTATAATTCATCTGGTTTTATGTCCTCATGCTCAAGGATAGGGCTTTATACTGAAACAGTACAAAGAAGCAGAGGCAAGCCGGTGTCTCCTTCAGAACTCATCTTTACAAAATGCAAGTGAGACAGAGCCGTTGTGGGTGCTCCTCTGTATTCAAACCCTTTGATCAGAGCAGAGGTTAGCAACCTTTTCTGTCAAGGGCCAGAGAGTAAGTAACTTGTTTTAGGCTTGCAGGCCAAACCATTTCCCTCACACCTCCTCAAGCCTGCCATTACAGGGCAAAAGCAGCCACTGACAATATGTAGACTATTGTGTGCCTATATTCCAATAACACTTTATTCAAGAGCAATGAAATTAAAATTTTATATAATTTCACGTTGTCACCAGATATTCTTCTCTTAATTTTTTTCAACCATTTACAAAGTTAGAGACCATAGCTGCATGAGACCATGCGTTGAGCCAGATTTGACCCACAGGCCGTTATTTCTAATCCTTGATCTAAAGTCTGTCTCAGATAGACCTTTCATCCTACACCTCCTCCACGCACATTTTCGATAGAAAGCTTCCCTATTTGTTAGGGTCAAATAGTCGATAGCATCACTGCAAAAATACATATTTCATTTATATACTATATCACATGAGAGAGAGACTGCACTTTTTACCTGCACAATAGGGCCCAGTAGAGAATATTGCTTTATTCTACTTTCTGTGTTCACTTAGCCCCATCTCATTTTTGACTTTGTGACCGTTTATTTCCTTTTTTAGAATTGTGTAAGTGACCAGTGAGGAGATGCAAACCTAGGTACGCTGCCAGTGCAAATAAAAAAATAGAAAAGTGGGGTTGGGATACTAAATTATACAGATAGTTTGGGAATAATAACATCAGGTAAAAATTACACTGGTTTTACCCATGCTAGAAAGCGTTCACAGGGAAGGCCTTACTCCATTGGTGCCCTGAATAGTGATAGTCGTTACTGCCTAATCCACAGACAAGAGCATAACTAACACTGGCAAGGGTGGAAATAGCTACCCGAGCTATGGTGCTATGTACAGGGTGTAAAATGTACTATTGACTTAATACCAGCTTTCCTTTAAAGAGAGAAAAGAAAAGAAATTGACCACTTCACTTGTAGGAATTGATAGTGAGGCACATCAAAATTACAGACCTGTGGAAATGTAATTTATTAAAATAACACTTTTTAGCCTAGATGAAATATGGCAATTTCCTTCTCTATTCCCTGGATACACAGTACATCAGGAAAGGATTGTCTCTTTTCTAGAAAGCAGGTAGCGACTTCAGTGTAGACCAGGGCAATTTAGACTAGGAAGTGATATTTCTCAACCTTGTAAATTATATAATAATCAAGAAAAAGATGGCTAAAAAATATGCATAAGAAAAACAAGTGAACCTGCTATTTGGATTACTGGGAGATATTTCATTGTCAAAAGCAAGGATGCAGAAATCAGCAGATAGTTACTCTTTACATTTTTGTATCTTTCATTCCACCTTTACTAAACCTTCTCTACTTACTCAGCCAGGGGACTGGTTGGGCTCCCAGATAATTAAGAGAATTGAAATAAAACGACTCGGGCCGGCCGAGTGGCGCATTGGTTAAGAACTGGCTTGGGATGCCAGAGGACCCCGGTTCGGAGCCCACATATGAGGGCCAGTGACACCGCCCTCTACAGCTAAGATGCTGAACAACAGCTCAACCTGGAGCTGGGCTGCTGTGAGTCGCGGGCGATGGCGTAGGCTGCAGTCCCTGCTGCAGTGGGTTGCCATGGGCTACCGTGTGTAGCCAGCAGCCAGCGTAAGTGGCCAGCAGCCGCTGTGAGCGGCCATCCAGAAGCCAGCGACTGATGTGCCTCGCCCGGGAAGAGCACAATGATGGTGCCAACTTGGGCCAGTGAAGCAGCGTCCTCCACAACTAGGCTGAAGAACATAAGGACAGCACCTTTTCTGTTCCCCTTTCCTGGATTCCCCAGCGCTGTTCCCCTCCCCCAATTCCCCAATAAAATCTTTTAAATAAATAAATAAATAAATAAATAAATAAAACGACTCATTTATTCCAAGAATGGATTTCACTAGGCTGCAGCACTCTGCTTTTCAAAATGGATTTGTGAACAGGGTGAAATAGTAGCCTCACAAAGCCACAGGAGAGCAGAGATTTATAAATTATAAATTAATTTAAATGTCCTTATGAGTCCATAGGTGAAGATCCTTACTTTGGGGATTTAGTTTGCCATCCCCATGAGCAAATATTTTCTTCTAGAATCAACTTTGTATCACAGAATGAGCCCTTGGATGGGGAGAATGGTAACTGGGATTTTGGCCTTGGCCTTGCTGTCCTTGGCCGAGAAGACTCGCAAAAGTCATGTCATCTTCCTTGTTTAACCTCAAAGTCTTCTTTTTTCCCCAATAACTTGATTGAGGTGTAACTGACATACAATAAACTGCATATATTTCAAGAAATTTCTTAAGATTTACATATGTGTCCATACTTGAACAAGATTGCCAGAGAAATACAGGATACTCAGTTAAATTTGAGTTTCAGATAAACAGTGAATAATTTTTTTAATATAAATATATTCCAAACAGTTCATGGTACCTACTTACACTAAAACAAAAAAAAACAAACAAAAAAAATCCTTATGTGAAATTCAAATTTAATGAAGAGTTCCATATTTTTACTTGCTAAAACCTGGCACTCCTATCCATGAACTGTCACCACAATCAAGGTAAAGAACATACGCATCACCCCCTAAAAGTTTCTTCATGCCCCTTAGTAAGTCCTCTTATCCCACTCCCTGCCCATTTCTCGTACCCAGGCAGCCACTTATCTCAGTTCCGTGACTATTTGACTCATTTACATTTTCTAGAATTTTATATAAATGACATTATACAGTGTGCGCTCTCTTTTGTCTGGCTTCTTACACTCAGCATAATTATTTTGAGATCATCCTTATTATAATATGTGTCAATAGCTTATTCCTTTTTATTGCTGAGGAGTATCATATTGTGTGGATATGCAACAGTTTGTTTATCCATTCACCTGTTGATGGACTTATGGATTAGTTTCAGTTCGGGGCTGTTACAAATAAAGCCACTCTGAACATTTCTGTACCCATATTTGTATGGACAGATGCTTTTGCTTCTCTTAGGTAAATACCTAGGAGTGGAATGGCTGCATCATAAGGCAGGTGTATCAGCTTTTTAAGAAACTGCCAAATTGCTTTTCAAAGTGGTTGTATCCTGCATTCCCACTATCAAATGTCCACTTTCTCCACATCTAAGCCAATACTTGGTAGAGTTGGTCTTCTTAATTTTTGCCATTCTAATAGGTGTGTGGTGGTATCTCACTGCAGTTTTAACTGGCACATCTCTAATGACCAATCATGTTGAGCATCTTGTGTTTATTTGCCATCTGCGTATCTTCTTTGATGAAGCATCCAATCTTTTCTCCATTTTTTTATTGCTTTATTTTCTTATTGAGAGTTTTGAGAGTTATTTATATGTTCTGCATACAAGTCTTTTGCCAATATGTACTTTGCAAATACTTTCTTCCAGCCTGTCCTTGTGTTTTTATCCTGTTAACAGTGTCTCATGGAGAGTGGAAGTTTTTAATTTTTATAAAGACCCATTTATAAATTTGTTCTTTTATGGATCATACTTTCAGTGTTGACTCTAAAAAAAAAATCTTTGCCTAACTCAAGGTCACAAAGATTTTCTCCTATGTTTTCTTTTAGTTTTATAGCTTTAGGTTTTTCATTTAAGTCTATGGTCCATTTCAAGTTAGTTTTTGTATATGATGAGAGATATGGATTGAAGTTCAATTTTTGTGTGCATGGATATCCAATTGTTCTAGCACCATTTGTTAAAAAGGCTTTTTTTTTTAATTGAGGAACAGTGTGTTTTTCCAGGACCCATCAGCTCCAAGTCAAGTAATTTTCAATCTAGTTGTGGAGGGCGCAGCTCAGCGGCCCATGTGGGGGTCGAACTGGCAACCTTGGTGTTGTGAGCACTGAGCTCTAACCACCTGAGCTAACTGGCTATTCTTTCTTCACTGAATGGCCTTTGCACTTGTTTTAGTGATATACAAAAATAACTATATATATATATATATATATATATATATATATATATATATACCACTAAATGTACATGTCACTAAATACATTTATATATATCACTAAATATACACACACAGTGTTAGTTCACTGGGTCCCTGTATAAAATGTATTTTTCACTGTTGGCTGCAGTCAGGGAAGTTTGAAAGCCACTGACATAATGGTTATGCAAATTACTTTTTTTCTCTCTCTTTTGGTCTCTTAATCACATTTATCACTTCTATACATTCTGTCCTTCCTACTTCTTCAATTCCCAGTATTCCTCTAAAACTTCACTTTCTTTGGAAGTATATTTATGATCACTTCAGGAAGCCACTGTTTTCACTTCTCTTCAATTTTTCTCTTTTCTCTCTTCTCTATAGGGAAACGATGAAATGTTGTATTTCTCCTCCACCAAGTTCATATCAGTCTGTGTAATTCACATGCTGCCCTTTCATTCAATATTTCTTGTGGATTGCAATTGGTTTGCAGCGAACCATTTCCTTTTTCATTTTTTTGGCTTTATTGGGAGGCATCATGGTGTGGGAAAAAAATGGACCATACTTCATCTGAATTTTATTTCATAATAGGTTTGTAACCCTCTTCAAAATACTTACTGTTTCTCAGACTCAGTTTCTTTATCTGAAAAATAAAACATCTAACAACCTCATGCAATTGATGTAAGAATTAAGAGATATAATATATCTATCATACTTATATCTACATGTGAACCTGGCACAGAACAGATGCCTGATGATATTGGGTTGTCGGAAAAGTCATGACGCATGTTTGCGACAGATGGCACTAGTTTATTTTTGGAAGTACTAGAGTCATTTGCATCTATGTTATTGCTATGTCATTTGACAGTTGACAGTTCTAGCTTCATTTTAAAAAAAGTTGAGGGCCGGCCGAGTAGCGTGATGATTAAGAACTGGCTTGGGACGCCAGAGGGCCCCAGTTCGGATCCCACATATGAGGGCCAGTGACACTGCCCTCTACAGCTAAGATGCTGAACAACAGCTCAACCTGGAGCTGGGCTGCTGTGAGTCGCCAGCGACGGCGTAGGCTGCAGCCCCTGTGGCAGTGGGTTGCCATGGGCTACCATGTGTAGCCAGCAGCCAGCGTGAGCGGCCAGCAGCTGCAGTGAGCGGCCGTCCGGAAGCCGGCGACTGATCTGCCTCTCCCGGGAAGAGCGCAATGATAGTGCCAGCTTGGGCCAGTGAAGCAACATCCTCTACAACTAGACTGAAGAACAAAACCACAGCAACTTGTCTGTTCCCCTTCCCCAAAATTCCCCAGCGCTGTTCCCATCCCCCCAATTCCCCAATTAAAAAAAAAATCTAAAAAAAAAAAAAATTGAGCGATTTGGTTGAGTTTTCAAGATTTTACAACAGGTTGAAGATGGAAGACCAAACTGTGCAATTTTGCCATATTTTACTGTTTTACTTCCATAAAGGAAGAACATGCATCAAGCTTGTGAAAAGTTGCATAAAGTTGGGCCGGCCGAGTGGACCAGTTGGTTAAGAGCTTGCTCAAGAGTTTGAGCTCTGAGCAACAGCAGTTCAATTCCTGGCCCGAGCTGAGCTGCTGCTGAGCTGCCAACGGGTGGCAGGATGGTTCAGCTAAAAAAAAAAAAAAAGAAAAAAAAAAAGAAAAGTTGCATGAAGTTTATGGTGACAATGCTGTACAAGAACGTCAGTGCCAACAATAGTTCACGAAATTCTTTACTGGTGATTTTGGTCTAAACAATGCTCCTCATCACGGAGGCCCACCGAGGTTGATGACGACAAAATAAAGGCATCGATCAAGTCAAACCCATGTTACACAACACGAGAAATTGCAGAAACACTGAACATCCATCATTCAAGCATTCATGACTGCCTGAAGAAGCTGGGATACATAAGCAAGCTCAATATTTGGGTTCCACATGAACTCTGAGTTCACTTGACAGTGCGTATGAACATATGCAATATGCTCATTAAACGTGAGGAAAACAATCCATTTTTGAAGTGACTGATAATTGGTGATGAGAAGTGGGTTGTTTACAACAATGTGGTGCACAAACGGTCTTGGTCCTGATGTGATGATTTACCTCAAATGACATTGAAAGTAGACATTCATCAGAGGAAGGTTATGCTTTCAGTGGGGTGGGATTTTAAAGGTGTCATGTCTTTCGAGCTCCTATCAAGGAACCAAACAATCAATTCGAATATGTACTGTCGGCAATTGGACAGTTTGAATGAATCCATCATCCAGAAACATCCAGAGCTTGTTAATTGTAAAGGAGTTGTGTTCCATCGTAACAGCACGAGACCACACACAAGGTTGATCACCCGTCAAAAATTATTGGAGCTTGGATGGGATGTGTTGCCACACCCACCATACTCGCCTGACCTTGTGCCGTCAGACTTCCACTTGTCTTGCTCTCTTCAAAACTCCTTGTGTGGTATAACATTCAATTCAGATGAGGCTGTAAATCAGCAAGCACTTTGTTCAGTTTTTCACAAATAAAGACAGGTCCTTCTATGAACGAGGAATTATGAAACTCACTGAAAGATGGCAAAAAGTTATGGAACAAAACAGGCAATATGTCATTGATTGATCTTTGTTCTTTATATAAATAAATCACCTTTGAAAAACATAGACAAAATATGTCATGACTCTTCTGACAGCCCAATAGTTATTATTATATTATGTAACTTCTAACCATTTCTGTCACCTTCTGCCATGTACATACCGTCTTTTATGCTAGTGCTATTGTATCCTATACAATGTTAGGCCTCCAATGATTAAATGTAATGCCCTGAGAAACTGTAATGAAAAAAGTTAAATGATATTACACAAGGAGTATCATAGTGCCAAACAGATGGAGATCAGATTTACTTTTACTCTGAAAAAGAAAGATTTTTAGATTTTTCTTCCACGCAAGAGACCTTAAACATCTCCCTCCCACTGTCAAGGTAGACAGAGAAGCACTCCTCTCTAAAGAAAACACAGCTACTAGAAATCCTATCCATTCAGCTATGAAGGCCAGAGTTGTTGCTAAAACCACCGTTCCTCAGAACCTGCAAGCCAAAAATAAGAAAGCTCTGTGATTGCTGATGGGGGCAAGAATGTTCCAACTTATACCAGATCAGAAAATGTTGGGCACTGAAAAGAGAGTCAGATTGAACAACTGTCTCTTTAAGAGTTATCAACTAGGGCTGGCCGAGTAGCTCAGTTGGTTAAGAGTTGGCTTAAGAGCGTGAGCTCTGAGCAACAGGGCCGCCGGTTCAATTCCCACATGGGCCAGTAATGCTGCACCTGAGGTGAGCTGTCACTATCAATAGGTGGCAGGATGGCTCAGCTGGTGTAACAGCAAGATTGCCTGTTCAATGGTGGGCTATGCCCACCCACAACTAAGACTGAACTCAGCACCTTGAACTGAGCTGCTGCCCAGATGGCTCAGTGGATGGAGCATGTGCTCTTAACAACAAGGCTGCTGGTTCGACTCCTGCATGGGATGGTGGCTGCACCCACCCACAACTAAGATTGAACACAGCACCTTGAGTTTAGAGGCCACGAGCTGCCGTTGGGCAGCCAGATGGCAACTGGCGCCCTCCACAACTAAGATTGAAGAAGAACAACTTGTCTGGTCCCCTTCCCCAATTCCCCCAACACTGTTCCCCTCTCCCAATTCCCCAATAAAATCTTTAAAAAAAAGAAAAGAGTTATCATCTATTTAGTTTATCATGAAGAGGAACGGGAGGCCGTCTGAACCTCCTCTGTATTTGTTTTGTTTTCTTCATTAAATATTCAAAATAATCAAGGAGCCATTCTGTGAATTCCTAGATTGCCAGCCTAAGTAGACAGCACCTGACAATAAATAGTTGAAATGCTGGCAGCTAGTATGGTTGTTCTATTCTTGTACTATATTGCAACTTTAATAATTTTACTTGTTTTTATTTATATGCAGTAAACTCCTAGCTGTTCCTCACCATAATTTTTTCATTGTTATTAATCCTAATTATAAACAAAGACCTGGTGTAGGAGCTATAGGTCAAGAATGTTTAATTGATACTTCATTCTAGAAACTTAATTAGAAACCCATCAATGGGGGTGTTTGGATATTGGATGTTCCAAGATAATATTAATCTGAGATTTAACAAGTCTCTAGATGCACTTTCCATACAGTAGTCACTGGCCACGTGTGGCTACTGAGTACTTGTTAAGAGGTTAGTCCACTTTGAAATGTGCTGTCAGTTGAAAACACATACCAGATTTCGAAGTCTTATTACAAAAGAAAGAATGTAAAACACTCTTTAATAACTTTTGATATCGATTTCATATTGAAATGACAATAATTTGGAGACAGTGGATGAAATAAAATATGTTTCTAAAGTTATTTTCAACTGTTTTAATTTTTGAAATGTGGCTACTAGGAAATTTTGAATTCCCTATGTGGTTTGTGTTATATTTCTATTGAGCAGTGCTAGCCTGGAGTTTGGAAACATGAAATTCTATGAAACTTAGGCTGGTAGATAATTCTAACTGTGGCTTACTAAGATTGGGAAAACTTGTTGCAAGGTTTGTTAGAGAGGGCAAGGTCTTCAGTACACATAACTCACTGAAGAGTCAGACAGAAGCAGTCTACAAGGGTCCATTGAGAAGAACCAAATGAAACTAATTTGACCACTGTGTTTATGCAGGGGGAAAGCTAGTGGCTTTGACTTGTGGATAAGCTTACCACGCCCTGTCACTGCAGTGTGATGTTCAACTTGTTACTCATCCCTGAAACTTGCCCTCCAGGTTTCCATAGCTAATTGCTCACAGTTGGATTCCTTTTAATGTTGAGATTACACTCCCTACAGAATGTGTTGCACATGGTGACATCTCTAGAATTTCTGAGTTTTCACTCCACATAATGCTCATTTTAGGTCATAGTATGGCTCTGAGCAAAACTCAGAGCATGAAAGATGAATTATAGGCAATACTAAGGGGTGACAAGTAGAAATCTCCAGGATTGATACTATTGGGTTGTCGGACGTATTTTTTCTGTTTTCCGTTGCAAAAACGAGTCATGACTTTTCCGATAACCCAATAGTTGTGATCAAATAGGTACAAAAGAACCTTAGAGACAGAAGGTTTTTAGGTCAGACTGATATTAACTTAATTAATGATGTGTAGATTTAAAAAATGTCAAGCATAGGTAGGTAAACCTCACGGAAACATCGAAATTGGGGAGTCAGAATGCAAATGTTTATAGTGTCCACCCACCATAAAAATCGGCTGAGGGGTCTCCTCTTGAGAAGTGTAGCTCAAAAGAAGAGAGTTAGGATGGTCAAACTATTATGGTGTAATGACATTCAGCCAATGGTTAAATGACATTACATTGGTTTTTCCTGGAATGCCAGTGTTGTTCTAGTACTGTTTTGTGAAAATATTGATGCCAGCAGTATTTTCTTCTAATAATTATTGCAAGTATATTTGAGAATATAGTGACTATATAATAATGTGGTTGTTATCAGTAAACCATCTTTAAGAAACGCTGTATTTGAGGTTCTAGTACATTACATGGAAGATCACCTGACACATGGCTGCCTAATATTCCAGAAACACATTGATACATAAGTATCATATGCCTGTTATCGTGCCTCACTTTTTTTATCTGTAAAGTGGGGATGACAGTATCTAAGTGACAGACTTGTATAAGAATTAAATGAGATAATTCACGTAAAGAACTTAGAACAATGCCTGGCACATTCTAAGCAATAAATTTTAGATGATAATGATGACAAACTTATACATACTTTTTTTTAAAGTTTATTTTATATCAGTTTCAGGTGTACAGCGTTCTGATACATACTTTTAATAATCACTGGTCTATGTTCACTTTCATGTTATAATTTTAATACACATTTATGAAATGAATCAAATGTTAAACATTTCTTACAGCAAATGACTAATATATGAAATCATATTTCATTGTCTGCTTTGATCCAGCAGTATACTTTATTTCATGAACTCCATCCTTAGTAAATCCTTTCAACACATTATAATTGAAAAAATATCGCTGTGCTTATGTAGCCAGTATTCAAGAAGTTTGCATTCAGTCCATGAGTGAAGTGAATTTGAGCAATATTGCAATAGACATCAGATCATCCAATATTTTCTTTCTGCTCTGAGTCAGTCTATAGCAGTGGTTTACTGATAAATATTTAACAACTGGCTCTCAGAGGAAAAAATGATGGTTTTAGCATTTGCCAGTTCTGTAGGGTAACTATCCCCACTATGGCCAATTTCAAACTACCAGTGTGGTGTCACTGAATACAGAATTGGAAAGGGTTGCTAACAATCAGCAGGTAAGAGCTAGCTCCTGCACACCACTCACATAGACACTTAGCAATTTGCTCATTATAACATGGCTTCTTATGCAGTGTTCATTCATTCATTCACTCATTCATTCACTATATCAATGGTTCTCAAAGTGTGCTTTCTTAACCAACCAGCATAAGCATCACCTGGGAACTTATTCAAAATGAAAAACCTCAGGCCCCATCTCCTACCGCCTGAAACATAAACTCTGAAAGTGGGGCCTAGCAATCCATGTCTTAACAAGCCCTCTGCGTGATTTTGACACATGATAAAGTTTGAGAACCACTGCCTTACACCATTGCCACTATTTCTGAAGAAATATTAGTGCCAAGTCATTTCTGACACATGTTAGTTAGTGTACCAAGACTAACCATGTTGGTGTTTTGATTCTTAAAAGCATCTAGTTACGGCTTCTGAAATTGTAACTCATATATTCCTGTAATCAAGAAAGGTTATGAAGCTGCTACTCTTATGGGAAGGTAATTTCAGCTTCAAATATTTCCATGTTTCAGCTGTTCTTCAGAGTCTCTGCGAATGGGTAGTGAAGTGCTACTGGTTGTGATTTCTGATGGCTTCTACTGTGCAGACCGTGGGCAAAATTCCTGTGCTGAAATAAATAGATGCCCTGTTGTACTGGTGGACATATTAATCACTTGGGTATTAATCAGTTGGTTGTTTGTAAATCACATCAATACAGCCGTCAGTCCAGTTACACTATCCACAGTATTGGCAGTGTGTTCTGGGGACAGTTGAGTTGGTGTGGCCTGGAGAGGTCAACAGGTACGACCTTGTACCCTGGTAGCGTTCCCTACCTTGGCTGGTGTTCATCCAACTGCCAAAATAATTCCAGCCACAGAAGCACATTCTATTTTTGGACAGGTCTGATTATTCTTCCATATGCCAAACTGAAATCGGCTTTGCTGCAACAGTCACACATTAGTCTGAATTCTGGATCCTGGTTACTAGCCCCTCGCTCGTTGGTCAGCCTGTCAGATACTGAGAAAGGCTCCCACTAGGTTCTTTCCTGAAGGAGCCTCCCCCACTTCTTTTGGGTGCTCTTCATGGAACATGATTCTCGGGCTCTTCACCATCCTGCCCCTTGATGTTCTTCAATTTATTAACATCTCCCTTAAAATGTGTCACTCAGAACCAGAAATAATGCCTCGTGGTCCACTCGGCAGCGTCTGCTTGTTTATGGAACACAGAGCTTGGGGATTATGTCAGCTTTGTCGGCAGCCATGCTGACCTCTGGGCTCATGTTGAGTTCACAGTCAGCCACAACATCTTCGCCAACCGATTACACAATGTCTGACCTCTCCTTCACTTGCTCTGTTGATTGTTAACACTAAGTGCAAGGTTCATATTTATTCCTGTTAAATTATAATCTTGGTAGTTCCAGTCTCTAATTCTAAAATACTATCTTTTGCAATCCAAATGGTCATTCTCTCTCTCTCTCTCTCTCCCCTTCCCCCACCTCCCCAGGTTTATGCCTTCTTCAAACCTAACAGCAAGCTTTCTCTTCCTCTACTCCAATCACTGAGAACAAAACAGAGCTAATTCCTGCTCCCCCCACCCCTCAATCAATTATTAAACACCAAAGCTTGAAACTAGAATAAAATGTCCAAGTGAAGTACCAGTTAAATATTGACTTTCACTTGCCAATTTTACTTAAGTCTGTCTTTCAGCTGAAGGACCCTGAAAAATGAAAATGCCACAATCACTGTTAATAATTCCTAGGAAACATTTAGAATACCTAACAGATCTTAAATAATTGAAATACATCTCCCCATTCTTTGAAGTGTGCAGAAGGAGACAGTTTAAAAATAGATAGACTAATTAAAAAGTTTAATCATGACCCTGGATTAAAGTATTTGGAGAGTATTGATACTATACTGAAAAAATACTACAAAATTTGTGGGGTTTTTTTTTTTGCAATTTTCTTTGAGTTGTTGTTTGTATGTTTATGAAAATTACACCTCAAGTGGCTCCTTAAAACTATAAAAATGGAAAATAATTATAAAGAAAAAATTTTAAAAGGTATCCTACTTAGCACAAAGTATTAACACTTAGACTTTACAGGCCATGTGAAGAAACATATTCTTAAACTCTACTTTATGGGCTACATGCTTATGTAAAATGTGGAGCTGAAAGCAAATAACATGATCACTAATGCCATAATTCGATACAGGAGGGTGGTCTCTGAGATGCTATCTGATCTGATGCCTTTAGACCAACCAGAGAGGCAAAATTAGAACATATGTTTTACCTGACACCGGTGAGGGCAATGTGGGGTAGGAAGAAGTAACTTTGTCATTTTTAACATGGAAAACCCTAGCTAACCTAGTATCCCACAATTTTGAAATAATTTTTTATGAAGTGATGCTGATACAAAATGGTATCCAACAACCCTGCTTATTTTGAATTCCCCCTAGATATATTGGGTTGTCGGAAAAGTCATGACATATTTTTTCTGTTTTTCATTGCAAAAATGCGTCATGACTTTCCTGACAACGCAATAGTATTGTCTGCTATTGTGTTACCACTTCCAGAAAAGCAAATTAACTTTACACGTTTGAATAGGTGGTCAATAGTCCCAAAACTTGGGCCGGCCGAGTGGCACAATGGTTAAGAACTGGCTTGGGACGCCAGAGGGTCCCAGTTCGGATCCCACATATGAGAGCCAGTGACACTGCCCTCCACAGCTATGATGCTGAACAACAGCTCAACCTGGAGCTGGGCTGCTGTGAGTCGCCAGCGATGGCGTAGGCTGCAGCCCCTGTGGCAGTGGGTTGCCAAGGGCTACCGTGTGTAACCAGCAGCCAGCATGAGCGGCCAGCAGCTGCAGTGAGCGGCCATCCGGAAGCCGGCGACTGATCTGCCTCGCCCGGGAAGAGCGCAATGATGGTGCCAACTTGGGCCAGTGAAGCAATGTCCTCCACAACTAGACTGAAGAACAAAACGACAGCAACTTGTCTGTTCCCCTTCCCCAATTCCCCAGCGCTGTTCCCATCCCCCCAATTCCTCAATAAAAATCTTTAAAAAAAAAAATAGTCCCAAAACTACAGTTATTACTGAGTGGCCACTGTTTCCTCACAATAGTAAAATATTATATTTAAACATTTTGAAAATGAAATACCGAGAAATTGGAATTCTTATGTGTTGCTGGTAGGAATGCAAAATGCTACAGCTGCTATGGAAAATGGTGTAATGATTCCTCAAAAAATTAAAAGTAGCAATACCATATGATCCAGCAATTCCACCTTTGGGTATATATCGAAAAGAAGTGAAAGCAGGGACTGGAACTAGTATTTGCACACCCACATTCATTGCAGCATTATTTACAATAGCCAAAAGGTAAAGCAACCCAAGTGGATGGAAAAATGGATAAACAAAATGTGGTATATACATGGCGTGTCAGTCTGCTGGGGCTGTCATGACAAAATTTCACTAAGGCTAAGTGGCTTAAACAACAGAAAATTCATTTTCACACAGTTCTAGAGGCTGGAAGTCCAAGATCAAGGTGACTTCAGGGTCGGTTTCTAAGACTAGTCTCCGTGGTTTGCAGAGGGCTCCCTTCTCTCTGTCCTCACATGGCTTTTCCTCTGTGCCCACTTGGAGAAAGAGCTCTGGTGTCCCTTCCTTTTAAAAGGACACCAGCTCGATGGGATTAGAGCCCCACCCTATGACCTTATTTAACCTTAATTACCACCAAAAATGACCTGTCTCCAAATAGTCACATTGGGTATTGGGGCTTCAACATATGAATTCGGGGCGGGTGAGGGGTAGAATTCAGTCCATTACAGTATATAATGAATTATTATTCAGCCTTAAAAAGTTAGGAAATTCTGACACAAGCTATAATATGGATGAATCTTGAGGACATTATGCTCAGTGAAATAAGCCTGTCATAAAAAAATAAATACGTATGACTCCTCTTATATGAGATTACTAAAGTAGTCAAATTCATGGAGACAGAAAGTAGAGTGATGGTTGCCAGGGGCTAGGGCTGGGGAAATGGAGAGTTAGTATTTAATGGGCACCGAGTTTCAATTTTACAAGATGAAAAAGTTCTTTCTGAAGATGGATGGTGTAAATGTACTTACTGCTACAGAACTGTATCTTTTTAAGTATTTACCATTTTATGTTTTTTAAAAAAATTAAACTTACCGAATTATTTATTTTATTACATTTTTTTAAAGAAAATAATTGGAAAAGCTCTCTTAGATTAAACCCTTCTTGCTTTAGTATGTGACCCCAAATGGCACTCACTTTTGGTGGTTCTCTTTCTCCCCAAACACATCAAAACACAAACACTACATTGCCCTGATGGCCACCAGTCTATCACCCAGTAGTCTAATTCTTCTTTGTTTTATGCCTTTTCCTACATTGTCTTTTCAAATGTATAAAGTTGGGTGTTTCATCATCCACTTTTCTCTACAATCTCCAAAATTTTCTGTATGAACTGCAATTTAATTTTTCTCAAGTGTTGTCATCACAGCGATGGTAATAAAACCACATATTTACTGAATTATGGGAAAATCAGAGCGGGGACTTCCAAGCCTTGTAAGAATGTAAATAATTTAACAATATTGTTAGACGTTAATTGACTCTAAACTAACAGAATTGGAAAGTCCCAGATTTGTTGTGCTTTGGTCTCTTTCCCTTCCCCCACCAATATACAAATGCAGAGAATGCCTGGGACCGGACACACTATAGATATTTGTGGAATGAATGAATAAATGTGTGACATGCATGTTATAGAAAGAATGTGCTTATGCAAGGAAGAGAGAAATCCATCGTCTCATGTGAATCAGTTAGGTACAGATCTCTAAGCAACACATTTTTAAAAAAATATTTTATTGGGGAGTTGGGGGAGAAGAACAGTGTTGGGGAATTGAGGAAGGAGTCCAGCCAAGTTGTTCTTTAATCTTCGTTGTGGAGGGCGCCAGTCACCATCTGGCTTCCCATTGGCAGCGATTGGCGTCTAAGTTCAAGGTGCTGTGTTCAATCTTAGTTACGGGTGAGCGTAGCCATCATCCCATGCAGGAGTCTAACCGGCAGCCTTGTTGTTAAGAGCCCATGCCCTATCCACTGAACCATCCGGGCGGCAGCTCAGTTCAAGGTGCCGAGTTCAGTCTTAGTTGCGGGTGGGCATAGCCCTCCATCGAACAGGCAACCTTGTTGTTACACCAGCTGAGCCATCCTGCCACCTGTTGGCAGATCAGCGACAGTTCAGCTCAGGCTCAGTGTCACTGGCCCATGTGGGAATCGAACCCGTGGCCCTGTTGCTCAGAGCTTGCGCTCTTAAGCCAACTCTTAACCAACTGAGACACTCAGCTGGCCCTAAGCAACACATTTTGAAATAGCATTACACTGTTACAGGAATAATTCAATTTTTAAAATACAGCTCATGATTTTCCATTTAGGAAGAATTAATTTTTTTCTAGTGTAGCAAGGAATTTAGAAATGAAAGTTAATTCAGAATCACTTAGTCCCTTTTGTAAAGCAAAACCAGGGACAATGGTATGACTTCTGGGCATCTGTCTTCATAATGGCTTTGCAGGTATTGTAACACAAAAGTTTCTAGGTTTGCTAGACAAAGGGAAGAAACATAGTCTATTAGAAAGGGAGAGAGCTGGAACAAAGAAATTCAGCTTTTCGTAGGCTTTGAATTGTAACTTACACATAAATATGAATAATATATATTTAAATGCTGGTAAAAAATAAAAACTTAAGCTTTTGTGTAGAATAATGATTATAGCTGTTTAAAAATTATAGTAAGTGCTTACTGCATGTGCAATGGTATGTTGATGGATGAGGAGATGGCAAAAGGATAAGGTGTGGTCCAGCCCTTAGAGAGTTTATAATCTAGGTAAGAAAACAGTTTTACACACTGAACAGTTAAAGTCAACCTGGGTGGGGTTGCTTTTTGTTGAAAAAGAAATTCAGGGAAGGGCATGAACCGTGAGAGGTATTCATGGAAAATGTGGGTCTTGAGCAGGACTTGGACAGATAGATGAGGTCCAGACACAAATTTGAAAAATTAGAGTTTGTAATTTTAAAAACTATAAATAGACAGTCAAATGCATGTGAAATGCAGAGAAGGGAATGTGTACAGTTTTCCTGCTATCTGTATAAGAGAAATGGAATGTAAAGCAGATTTCCACCATCACTGCCAAGTCCATCAAGCGGACCACCATGACATGTATAGGTTCATATAAGACATCTGATAGTTTTCCACCCTCTTCCGACGCTGGCTATTCCTTATAGCAGATGAAGAAATGAAAGCAATAAACATGGACCAATTAGCTGAACTCTCTTTAGCCCACTCATTACTGCTGTGTTCACAAATTACAAACTGACGTTACCTTTGCTCCATCAAAGTGTTAATTATTAGTAGGGAAAAAATGCAACAAGTTAAAAATGACAGATCTTCTAGTTTCTAACTTTCTAGTTAACAAAAAAAGGGGAGAGAATTAATTCTGTTATATATATATATATATATATATATATATATGTATATATATATATATATATATATATATATATATATATATATATATATATATATATATGTTTTTCTTTTTACTCCTTTCTTAGGGGGGCTTTCTAGATTTTCATTTTTGCTGTTCTATTTTCCTAGCTTTTCTTTGGTAACCCCATGTGGTTGAAGCCTAGTTACTTCACGCCTTTTGTCAGTTAAAAGGCTAAAGTGGGGAATCCTACTGTGCTCTCAATTTCTCGTTTTCTTATAGCAGACTGCCCCCCCACCAGGTGACACTGGGTGAGCAGCTGCCGGGCACCTGGGACAAGGAGGGGGTTAAATGCACTCCCTTTGAACTTATAAGTCTCTCCCCCATTGCTTCCCACAATGCATCTGCATTATCTTCACTTTCTATTTCTACTCAAAAGCAAATCTCTGTCTCAGAGGAGCATGAACAGCAGTAGCCAGCGCCCTGGAAAGCTCTGTAGGGAGGGATAGGGGAGAAGGGGACTAGGGGAGTTGAGTATAGGTTGCAGGGAGCAGATAGAAGCTGGCTAGCCTGTCTCTGGATGTTGCTCTCAGTAGTGCTCTGTTAGTGAACAAATCAAATAAATCATTGAGAAAGTCATGTTAGAGAAAGTCTGGATGAGAGAGGAAGCATTGTAGGTACTGCGGCAAAGAAGTAAGCAAGAATAGTGAACAAGGATGTGTTCCTTCTGCATTGTCCTTTTATGCTGAGATAATTATCGACCTGGTTTACAGATAAACAGATACACAGAATGACTCTCTGAACAGGAGAATAATTAATTGGTCAAACATGTAAGTTAGTGCCTATGAGTAGGATGATAAAGGAAAGTTTGCCTTAGATTACAAACTTTTCAAGGAATTGCCAATGATTCAGATCATTCACCCCTTCTTTCTACAAACATATTTGAGTGTACCCTGCATTAGGCTGCCCTTAGTGCTGCCTCCCTATCCTCTGAAGCTGGGACCAGAAAGAAGGTGACTCCCGAAGTCCTGGTCCCCAGCTGGAGCTGCCCAAATACACAGCTTCATAAGAAAGACTCTGGCTGTGATATACTCACCATGGATAGGCAGTCCATCACCAACCAAGGAAAGTGATTCAGGGAATCACTGTAATAGATTCAAACAAGGAATAGATCAGAGGCAGTGGGTCATGCCAATGTAGGTTTGAAAATGGCAAAGAGAGAGTCTTGGGGCAATAAGACATAGAGGGAGGCAAGACAGGGAGAGGTGTGAGTTTAGAATAAAAATGAATCACGTGAATCCAGGATGCTGGCTACTGTTTCTGTCCCATGTGTGGTTTGGAAATGGTCCTGATGAATTTAAAGTGGGCTTTATGGTTGTAGGATAAACTGGAACCTACAAAGATTAACTGGACCCAGGCAGGTCCGTCATGGCCTCCAAGCCTCCAAATTTAATGGTTCGGATGACTTGAAGTAAAAATTGGTGCCTTTTGTCACAGGGCTAAATACTGGCCCTAGAAGTCAATGAAGCTGAAGAGGGAGGCATGGAAGGCATGAAGGCTCTCCCCTTTCCCACCAGGGGAGCCAGCATATCAGCAACAGCAGGCATGAGCTGCAACATCACCTGGTGGCCCATACCTGCCCTCTGAGCATAGAAATAATTTGTCTATTGCTTCAATTCTGCCTTCCAAATTGCGCACAAAATTTCTCTTGTGATCCAGACTAACCCAAAACTATGCAGAGAAAGGAATTCTGGGAAATGTAGTTCCAGCTCAGCTAAGTGGACACAGTACAAATACACCACATTTAGGTTGTGGCAGTGGGTTCAGCCTAGCTAGCACATGTTATGGTGGTCCTCTCATGTGCAATTGACATGATTTTTTAAAAAGATTTTATTGGGGAATTGGGGGAGGGGAACAGCGTTGGGGAATTGGGGAAGTGGAACAGACAAGATGCTGTCCTTTTGTTCTTCAGTCTAATTGTGGAGGATGTCGCTTCACTGGCCCATGTTGGTATTATCATTGAGCTCTTCCTAGGTGAGGCAGTCGCTCGCTGGCTCACGGCCGCTCACCGCAGCTCATGGCAGCTCACAAAAGCCCATGTCAGCTGCAAGCCAGCCCTACTGCAACCTACACCATTGCCAGTGACTCATGGCAGCCCAGCTCCAGGTAGAGCTGTTGTTCACCATCTTAGCTGTAAAGGGCGCAGCGTCACTGGCCCTCATGTGGGATCCGAACCGGGGTCCTGCTGTTCAGAGCTGGTGTCACAAGCCAACTCTTAACCAATGTGCCACTCGGCCGGCCCACACTTGACATGATTTATTTGATTAATATTAGGCAATACATACCAATTAACGGTAGAAACTGGACAAATACATGGGCAGCTGATCATTAAACAGGGTAAAAAAAAAAGTCAAAAACATGAAAAGGAAAAGGAGATTTTATTTATGTTTTGCCCCTAAGTAAGTATAATGGCCCAGAATGCTAGTCTTGGCCTCCTTGCAAAATCTGAGACCATCCTGAAATGCTGGAAACAATCTGAGATAGATTCAGTGTCTTCTACTTGGGTTAACAATTAACCCAATAGATGGTCTGAACAAGTGGCCTTTAGTTGAGAGGAATGGCAGTCCTAAATCAGACAAAGGTAAATAGGCCAGTGATTACCACCTGTTTATAACTGGACAAGATTTCCTCAGAGTGGAGGTAGGTGGATATCTTCCTAGTGATATTTGTGGAATAGCCTGGACCTTTTCTTCTTTCCCTGATTGATTGCAAGGAAGGAAGTTAGACATGGCATATATATATGAGGGAACTCTTGCCTAGTGCCCTGACATCATGAACACCTTCCCCATCCTGCTTTGTGCAGTATTCAGAGAATGAACTCCCCCTGCACCTGAAATTGGATGTGTTGGTGTTGGGGAGGCTGGCCTGACTAGGACAGCAACTGAGAGTCAGAGCTAGGGTGACCAGCTCATCCTGGTTTTAACAGTGAAAAGTCTGTGTCCCAGGAAACTCCTCACCCTGGGTAAACTGGGATAGTCGGTCGTCTTAAGACAGAATGAAGGTGTGGCTGGAACAAGTAGGTCTCAACCTGGACAACAGGAGAAACCAAAGCAGAGGAGAGGGCCGTATAAGGAAGTCGTGCCAGCCATCTGGCCTGTGGGATCTGCTTTTCGGGGATAGAGGGACAGTAAATCCGCTATGTATTGGAGCTGAATTTCAAAGCTCTAATCAAGATTCCCTAAATGTCCTTTGGTAGCAATTTAAAAAAAAAATGTAGGGCCGGCCGAGTGGCATGTTGGTTAAGAGCTGGCTTGGGACGCCAGAGGGCCCCGGTTCGGATCCCACATATGAGGGCCAGTGACACTGCCCTCCACAGCTAAGATGCTGAACAACAGCTCAACATGGAGCTGGGCTGCCGTGAGTGCCAGCGATGGCAGGTGGGTTGCCATGGGCTACCATGTGTAGCCAGCAGCCAGCGTGAGCGGCCAGCAGCCGCTGTGAGCAGCAGTCCAGAAGCCGGCGATTGATCTGCCTCACCCGGGAAGAGCACAATGATGGTGCCAACTTGGGCCAGTGAAGCAACTTCCTCCACAACTAGACTGAAGAACAAAAGGACAACAACTTGTCTGTTCCCCTTCCCCCGATTCCCCAATGCTGTTCCCATCCCCCGAATTCCCCAATAAAAAAATCTTTAAAAAAAAATGTAAACAGAGACCAACTAGGGTTTGTGATGATCTATGCACAGCCTTTTTTGTAACTGGAGAAGAAGAGAAGAGAAGAGAAGAGAAGAGAAGAGAAGAGAAGAGAAGAGAAGGGAAGAGAAGGGAAGAGAAGGGAGATTAGGGGGAGGGGATGGGAAGTAGACATGGAGCCTGAACTTATATCAGTCATTGGGTGACGGTAGGAGGTAGCAAAAGACCCAAATGCCTGTGATCCCTTTTGAGGAATGGGCTACAGGAATAACCATTATGTCTTTGAAGCTGCCTTATGTAGGAGTTACTTGCTCAAAATTTTATCTACTCAGTTGTCTAGTTGAGATGTGAGAAAGTGAGTGCCAGCAAATTGAAGTATCCCTGACCTTGGACCCTCTGCCTTCGGGACAGGCAGGGGTGGGGTGTCCTTCCCTTTCTGTTTATCTGTGGGGCTACCCTATCCCACCTTCTGTGAATTCTTTGCTTGAATAGATGGTCCTAACATTTTGCACAGTGCATAATTATCCTCTGGGCACAATCTCAGCCCCAAATGTATATTTCACCTTCAGAACATTTTAAGCTAAGACACTCGGTCATTATTTTAGGTGATTCACAGTGGCAAGGTGGACGTTTATACGTACGGTTTCTGTCTATGTTCATTACATCATCACACAAAAATGGCTGGAGAAGCTCTTATCCAAATTTGGAGATAATGTTTGAGACAGTCTCATTTAAAGGCTGGATGTTGCAAATCAGTACCACAGCCTTCCGAAGACATCTGCCGAGGCTGTTAATACTGTGACTGCCAATTGGAGAAAGTCAGATGAAGATGCTATGGACCAGGGCTACTGTGGTCCTCAAACCCTAAATCTCAAAGGCAGAGGCTTTGGTCTCCCACACTGACTGTGAATGAAGCTTCTCCTTGCTGCTGCTCATGTCTCAGAGCGCCCTGGGGGAGGGGCAGCAGGGGGTTGCTGATTTAACACTGGTGAGTGGGGTTCTTGACCAAGGTGTAGGCTAATGTAAATAACTTCCTACATTACAGTCCTCACAGAAAACAATCCATACACAGCGACAATGCTTCCATGGCACCTCCCCTCCCTCGGACGCAGAGGTCGAGTTATCACAGGGTTGAGGAGTCACTGCAAACTCTCATTTCAATCTTGATCTTCTCAGGAATATATGCCCACCCAGGTCAATGGTTAGCTATCCTTTTTTTTTTTTTTTTTGCCCATTTCAAGGGAATATAAGATGGTTTGAGGGGAAAAAAACAAAAGGAAAAGAAAAGAAGAGAAAAGAAATCCCTGAGATCTAGAACTGACAGTATTGGGTTGTTTGGCTTTTTTTTGGTGGTTTTGTTTTTTTGTTTTTTTGCTTTTGTTTTTGTTTTGTTTTGTTTTTTTCCCCCCTGTATCCCTGCAGGGAAGAGGAGCTGACGTTCCTCAGGGCATATCCACATGTCAGAAGGTGCGTGCCTGCACACATAGGCACATGCACACCCTGTGAGGGGTGGTGACAGGGAAGCGAGTGTGGCTCAGAGGTGGATCCTATGTTCTAAATAGCTACACAAGCCTCTGAAAAGGAAATGAATGAGAGTTACCACATCAGTTTCTAGGACTGTAAAATCCTAGTTTTATTTTTTTTGTCATTTCTTTAGCCCACATGACTAGTATGTCTACTTTGTTCTGCTTCTATTTTGTGAAAGAGGGTGGTGATGACTACTTAGTTTGTAAATTGAAGTTCAAAAGAGTCTGGAAATCTCTAATAGAAAGAGGTGTGGGAGGTATTATTTCCTTGCTATGAACAAAGAATGTATCTAACCCAAAAGCTATCAGCATTTATTCACTAGTCTTCCTTTAACTTCAGAGAGCTTTGTTTGCATAAGCTTTGACTACTTAACCTCCTAATTATCCTGTCACTAGTGACATATAATTCATTGGGTTGAAAAACATATTTTGTTTTTATATACTTTACAGAGGTGTAACACACGTGAATTTGAATTATACAAATGTTCCTATCCCTTTTTCCTTTCCTTTTTTTTTTTTAAATTGGGGGCTTTTAAAGCCAATGGTTGTGAGCCGAGACTTCTGATCTTCTGACTAGAGGCAAGTTAGGCTTGGCAGAGTAACGGACTTGGGGCACACATGAGCTTCCAGGAGCAGAATGAGTACAGTTCCTACTGCCCTGAGTTCTGCTGTGTCCCCCACCATGTGTAAGATGGACAGCTTGTATCACAGTCTCTTGGTGTGCCGTTTTAACCTACTGGTCCTAGGGCCCCAGAAAATCTCACTCAGAACTTTGGGCATCCTGCATTCTCCAAAGTCTCCATAAGTGGTTCTCAAGCACATTAAATTTTGAGAATCAGTGTCCAAGACTGATTGGGACTGTGGTTAGACACTGAAGAGGTCAGACACCTCTTCAGGAAGATGTTAGTATCAGTGGCAGTTGCCAACTGGATTTGGCTCACATTTCATGGCACGCCATGTCACTTTCCCTCTCAGTAGCTGCCTGCCTCCCCCAATTATGCATTGGTGAGTTTTAGTTATGGTTTAGTAAACTGGGGAGTTGCTGCATTTATTCCAGTCACTTAGGGTTCCAGGCTCTGCCCTCTGGTACTCACACCTCCATTCCCAAGGCACTTGACTGCCAAAAATGAGGCTTAGTAATAAGCTAACCCACCCCTTTCCTCCGTCAGATTTCCTAAAGCTGCTCTAGGTCCTTGTCAGAGAAACTCCATCCTGCTCAGACTGTGCTTGGAAATGGGATGGGAGGGCTCTTTGTGGTTTCTATCTAGTTCAACCCTATTACAGACCAGGAGCAATCAGTCTACTTATCTCTTCCCTTTAAATGACTGCCTCTCCTGCAATTCTGTAGCTTCCCGAAATTATCTCCTTTATTTTAGAAAGTGCAGCCCCAAATAAATGATTTGACCAAATTAATGATTCGAGGTCTCTTTTGGTGCTGTTATCCTTAAAGGCATTGATAATCTGCTATCTGCCTCCGACTTTTCCTGGAATGTATTTTTCTAAAAGATGGTATCTGTGGTCAAAAGGACATTTTAATAGTCTCTGTGAAAGGTTCACCCTTTTCTGAGATAATTGCTGGCAACTGGGGTTGGCAAGACAGGGAGGCACTTTATTTTTTATCACTTGCTGTGAGTGAAATTGACTAGGAGCATTCACAGCAGGTGTCAAGGGTAAAGTGCCTCCTTGCTGGAGGTTCAGCATGTGCTCCCCCTAGTCTTGCTAGAGAGGAAAAGGAAAGGAGTGGGAAACAGACTCAGGTAAACAAACAAACAAGATGCTTATAGTGAAAGACTTTCCCACCAGCACATCCTACACAGATTCTTTCTATTCTATTCTTTCTATCCTATTCTATTCTATTCTAGCCTATCCTATCCTATCCTTCCTAACTATAGAATGACATAGCGTTTATCCACCAAGATTATGTAAATTTCAAAACCTGCCCTCCTACCATAATATCTTTTTTAATGGACCTTGTTTTCTTTAGTATTATTCAGCTCAGGTTTATAGGAAAATCCAAAAGGCCAATTGTGAGCAGGTAAAAATATCTTTCATGTTGCGGATTCTAATTATTAGGATCACAAGTGACTTCATTTTCTGGGCCAAATTCACTTACATTGTTAGAGATCTATATCAGTTGACAAGTGTTAACACGCATGTGGAGCTTGCCACATGCCAGGCACTATTCTAAGTACTCTGAGTACACTAACTCAATCAGGACACCCAAAACCCCTCTGAAGTGTATATTATTGCTGTTTAACAGATGGTATAAATAAAGCACAGAGGGGTAAATATCTTGTCCAAGGTCCCAACAGAGGAGTTTAGATCCTTGTTACTCAAAGTGTGGTCCCAAAACCACAGCATGGCATCACCTGGGAACTTAGCAGAAATGCAAATTCTCAGGCTCCCCCACACCCCTAGACCAATGGGCTCAGCATCTGCATTTTAACAAGACTCCCCCGGTGATGAATATGCACATTACAATTTAAAAACCACTGGTTTAGATGATTTTAGATGACTTCTCTGTACCCTTTAAAAATCTGCTTATGGCTTCAGACTTTGGGGAATCAAGTGTGCTTGATGGGTTTATTATGAAAAACTAGGATTTTAGAATAATTTTTGTGTTTTCTCCCTGCACCTCCCTCCTCCAGATAATCAGCTTCTCAAGAAAAAAAATAGTATCACTATTTAAAAAACAAAAAGTGCCAAAAAAGTTATTGAATTCATATTATATGCAGGCACTTTAATTAAATCATCTTAGAAAACCTTATGAAATAGGTACAATTATCCCCAAATTACAGATGAGAAAACTGAGGTCAAAAGGTTGAGAGGCAAAGCCAAGGCTGAAGCCCTTGTTTCCTGAAACCAAATCTTCATGCTTATCTCTGCTTCCTAGTAGGTTGCACAGTAAACAATCGACTAATCTTTGACAGAATTTTTTCAAACCCTGTTTCAACAGCAAATTGTTTTTATTTTTTGCTAATCCTGAGCATTTCTCCCTGATATAAAGACGCAATATTAATGTAAACTGCAAGGTATCAACTTTGGAAAATGAAATCGAGACCTGGAAAGGCAAACTTTCCCATCTTAGTTCATGTAATAAAGGTGTTTCTTGTTCTAAAAAACAAAAACAGAAAAACTGGAGTGTAAGACAAAGCATGTCCTTAGACGTTCTCCTCTAAGAGTTTGGTTTAGAGGCTTTTCAAAGTGGTAGAGCAGCAACTCAACTTTCTTTGTTTGTTTCCTGCATATCACATTGGTGATGACTTAGATAACCGACAGTTTAAGGTAGAGTTGATTTGGAACTGCTGTCATTTATAGATAAATTTTGATTCCGGTAAATCACACTATATGATGATAGGCTAAAATGCAGATTAGCCGACCAAGGGTGTCACTACCATTAAAATGTGTAAGCTTTTGTCATGATTTAGTTTTCTTTAAATCTAAAATATTTGCTTCCTGAATTATAGTAGCGAGACTTAAGCTGAATTTGCAGTTAGGACTATTTTATTCTTTCTTCAAATAGGAAACCACTGGCAGTTCAGTGTGAAGTCATTTTCTATTTTTAAAATAATTGAATTGGAGACATAACTATTAGTGTGACAATTTCACAGGGCAAAAAATGAGATGAATAAATGGGTCTGAAACCCAGGCTAATGGAGCAATGCTTTTCAAAATTACATACACATTTATGTACTTCTTCTACCACCTACAGTTTCATTCATCATATTGGTTTTTGGCCATTTCCTAGAGAGTATTTCCAATTCTAATGTATTCCTAACAGAAATCCCATGTTGTGATCACTCCTTTGTAAGATGGAATTCTGCAATATTCCTGGTTTACATGAGCAGATTTTCTAGTAGATATATGGTGGCTAACTAAATTACATTAACATTTTTATTTGGTCAGATACCTGGAGGTAATGCACATAAATACATCTTATAAACAGCATGCAGGCTGGGGCTTACATCCTTCTGATCAACACTGTGTGACCTTAAACAATTGACTTAGCTCTCTGAACCTCAGTAAAATGATAGATTAAATTAGATTATCTGTTATGATGCGATTTTAATTTAACATCTCATATTAATTAGTCCATAAATCTCTTTGATTTGGACCAAGTGAGAATTCATGAAAAACTCTGAATGAAAAAAAATATTTTTAAAAAACATAATTTTGTAACTTTAAAACAACAGCATAGGGTCTGGAACTGGGTAAACAAATTATGTCATGTATATGTAAACAGATATTTTTAAAATACATAACCATGTTCTAAAATACTTTTAAAACCTCTTCAAGATTACGTTTATGATATTAGTTTTTATAGTAAGATCTTTGTAATACAAAAATAACATTATCTATAAAATCTCCTTACTATAATAAAACTTAGCCAATTGATAGTAAAACTTATATGGAAGAATAAGCAAGTAAAAAAAAATGTTTAAAAAAATACAAACAGTAATTTACCCTATCAGATTAAACTCACAGTTATCAAAAACATATGGATTACAGAAATCAGAACAGTATTTGAATTGGGGGGGATTGACTGGGAAAGGACATAAACATTTTAGGGTGATGAAAATGTTCACTATCTTGCTCTAAAAAATAGACATATAGGTGTATTCACTTTGTAAAATGTTATCAAGTTGAACACTAGATTAATGTACTTAATAGAGTACATGCTACATATCAACTTTTCAAAAAGTTAAAAATTGGACTCACATTCTTTTCAAAAAGAATCTCTATCCTTCTATTAATCGCAAATTAAGTAAATCCTAAGATCCATCTATAATGTAGGAGGCTCTAGTTACAGTATTCAAAAAGAAAAGAAATGAGTAGGAAGAACAAAACAAGCCAAAACACATGGCTGAGTCTTGTGGAGTGCAATGTGAGGTAATTTTCCTCCTTTCCACTTCTTTTACATGATTTCTCAAGGCCTTTGGTATTAGATTTGTGATTTCTTTCAATGCCACACTTCGCTGTGGTGGACATTTAGATTAAACAAGTAGGATAACAAGATAACCTATAATGTTCTAACCAGAACAATAGATTATAAGTTTCTAGAAGAAAGTTTTTATTCATGCTCATTTTTGTATCCTCCAAAGCTCATGGCCAAGTTTTTAGTATTCAACAGGGATTTGATTTATATTTGTTAAATTGGATTTCAAATCTATTATAAAAAATTAGTATCAAAAATATACTTTATAAGGAAAACTATTAAAATTTGATAGAAAAATAAAACTTGATGAGTGATCAAATTAGTTAAGTAGTCAAGATATAGTAATACACACTATAAATCATCTCATAGAATAATGGAATCTCACTAGAAATTAAAGAAATGAAAATTAAAACAACTCTAGCTATCAATGATAAGTATGAGTAATGTTACACTTATAGCAAAAGAAACAAATTTTTTATTTTAAAATTGAATCAGACATCAATAAAAATCCTACAAAACTCTTTAAAGTGCTCTGAAATCATCCTTAAAATTGCCACAAAATTTCTCAGCCATTTTCCTAGCCTCCTGTCTGGCTTAGTTTTTCCTTACATATCAGCATTCGAGATAATTTTTAAAAATGATTTCCATTATACTTTGTTGTTTTACATTCATTATCAATAGTGACAAAATATCTTCTGTTTTTATTGCAACTACACAATAGTTAATGTATGCTATGGGTCAAATTAATTTTTTGTTTGACTAACCCAGGTGCATAACGGTTGATGCCAACGTGTTTATAAGAACATGAGCTTTTGGGCCAGCCAAGTGGCTCTTGGTTAAGAGCTTGCTCAAGAGTTTGGGCTCTGAGCAACAGCAGTTCTATTCCCAGCCCAAGCTGAGCTGCCGCTGAGTTGCCAATAGGTAGCAGGATGGCTCAGCTAAAAAAAAAAAATAAAAGAAAGAAAGAAAAAGAACATGAACTTTCCATTAAAAACAGTTTCAAGTAGAGAGAAAAGGAGCCTGAGACCCAATAAGTTAGAAAGGTACCAAGTGATGGGCTTATAGGAAGTGCATTTGCTGTGTTCTGCTTAAAAGCGAGTGCATCTTACGTTGACCACACAGCATCCAAGACACGAGCTTTCCTCAAGAGTTGAATCTGACTGTAATCAAGCTTCTAGAGCCAAACTCAAGTTACAGGAAATACAGAGGATAAAGGAATAAGTTAAGTGCCACGACAAGCAAGCCGTAGACAAACTCAGAACACTGGGCCTTTTTATTGGATAACTGACCTAATTTCTGCTACAAATGGCAAGAAAAAAAGAGGAAGAAAGACTGAACCAGCTCAAAAGACACTAAAATAGACAATGCACCCAAATTCAATGTATGGATCTTGTTTGGATCCTTATCTCACAATCAACTCTAAAAATACATTTTAGAGACAATCAGGGAAATTTTATTGTGAATTAGTTACTATAGGACATAAAAGGAAAATTGTTAATTTTGGTAGGTGTGATAATGGCAATTTGGTTATATAAGAATATGTTCATAATTTTTAGAGATGCAAAATGAAATATATAGGAGTGAGATAATATGCTATCTGGCATTCATTTTAGAATTATTTCAGCAAAAGAAAAAAGATGTGAATCAAATATGGAAAAAGTTTGATAATTGTTGAGTATGCTTGATAGGTAAGTAGGAGTTTATTGGTATATGTTTAAAAACAGTCATAAATGAAAATTTAAGTTACATCCAAAAGATATTAATCCATACCTCTCTAACTATTAAAAATAAATAAAAGTGATATTAAAAATATTGGCAGGTTTTAAATATATTGTTCAAAGTAGTTTATACAATCCTTCAAAGTCTATGGCATTAATAAGAATCTGTACTTTCTACTTGTTAATTCTACTCTGTAAATATACCACAAAAAAGTAAAAGAAAGAGAAAAATAATTTACGCAAAAATTTTCATGTAGATTATTATTATAGTGAAAATTTTGAAATTAAACAAAACATATAGAAGAATGTGAAGTTTATTATATATCAGCACAATATAATATAATTAATATATAATAAAATCAATATATTATTAATACATTAATAAAATCCTTAGTATATAACATAATCAATATAATATGATTATTATATATCAATATAATGAAAGACCATAAATTTATCAAAGATAACAAGAATTTGAACTATGTAAATACATGAAACTAAGAATACACTGACATAAATTAGAAGAAATTTTAAGTATCAATTTAGACACATTTGCTAGGGGCAGAAAACTGCTTAAGAAAAAGAAATTTATCAGCTGATGGAAATGAAAAGTTTGAGACACAAATATCATCTCAAAATGGATCACAGGCCTAAATGAAAACATAAAACTGTAAAACTTCTAGAGGAAAACATAAGATAGAAATCTAGGTGACCTTGGGTTTGGTAATGAATTTTCAGATACAACACCCAAAGCATGATCCATGGAAGAAAAAATTGATTAGTTGCACTTTATTAAAACTAAAACTTCTGCTCTATGAAAGATTCTGTCAAAAGAATGAAAAGACAAGTCACAGACTGGGAGAAACTATTCGCAAAGCACTTATCTGATAAAGGACTTGTATCTAAAATACACACAGAACTCTTCAAACTCAACAATAAGAAAACAAAAAAAAACAATTAGAATATAGACAAACATTATGAACAAAGATCTCATCAAAGAAGATATACAGGTGACAAATAAGCATATGATTATTGTTCATTAGGGAATTGTGAATTAAAACAATAAGATGTAACTACATACCTATTAGAATGGCTAAAAATAAAAACAAAACAAAACCCAAACAGACACTACCAAATGCTGACAGGGATGTGAAGAGACAAGGCCTCTCCCTCATTGCTGCTGGGAATGCATAACAGGACAGCAGCTTTGGAATACAGCCTGGCAATTTCTTACAAAGCTAAACATAGTCTTACCATATGACCCGCCTCACATTCATAGGTATTTACCAGATTGATTTGAAAACATATCCACACAAAAGTCAGCACACTTAGAAGTTTTGTTTTTTTTTCAGAATTGCCAAAAACTGCAAGCAATCAAGGTGTCCTTCAACAGGTGAATAGAGATGCAAATTGTGGTACATCCACACAATGGACTATTAGTCAGGGATAAAGAAAAATGAGCTGTCAAGTCACCAAAAGACATGGAGGAACTTTAAATACATGTTGTCAAATGAAAGAAACCTATCTGAAAAGGCTACATAGTGTATGATTCCAGCTCTATGACATAGTGTATGATTCCAGCGAAATTACAGAGACAGTGAACAGATCAATCAATGGTTGCCAGGAGCTTGGAGAGAGAATGGTGGGAAATGAGTAGATAGAGCACAGGAGATGTTTAGTGTGGTGGAACTATTCTGTATGACACTATAAAAGTGAATATATAGCCTTATGAATTTGTCAAAACCTATAAACTTTACAGCACAAACAGCAAACCTTGATGTGTTCAAATTTTTAAAAAAAAATCATTTAGGAGACTCCAAAAAGGAATTCAGGCTGTGACAAGAGAATCTAACTATTAAAATGTATAAAACCACCCCAGTGAAGGGAGTGAGGGGTAAGGGTGCTGACTAAGTAACTTTGGAAATAAGTAGTCTGTAAATCTAAAGCAAAAGAAACGGCAAGGGGTTGGCCGAGTGGCGCAATGGTTAAGAACTGGCTTGGGACGCCAGAGGCCCCGGTTTGGATCCCACATATGAGGGTCAGTGACACTGCCCTCCACAGCTAAGATGCTGAACAACAGCTCAACCTGGAGCTGGGCTACCATGAGTCGCCGACGACAGCGTAGGCTGCAGCCCCTGTGGCAGTGGGTTGCCATGGGCTACCGTGTGTAGCCAGCAGCCAGCGTGAGCGGCCAGCAGCCGCTGTGAGCGGCAGTCCAGAAGCGGGCAACTGATCTGCCTCGCCCGGGAAGAGCGCAATGATGGTGCCAACTTGGGCCAGTGAAGCAACGTCCTCCACAACTAGACTGAAGAACAAAACGACAGCAACTTGTCTGTTCCCCTTCCCCCAAATTCCCAGCACTGTTCCCATCCCCCCAATTCCCCAATAAAAATCTTAAAAAAAAAAAAAAAAGAAAGAAACGGCAAGGAAGCACTGTTCTCCAGTCTGTAAAGTTTTTTTGCCATGGGGTACAGGTTAACAATTCTGATACTTGTATACATGTATACTTAAACAAGTTAATAGATGGCAGATAGTTGGGGCTAGATTTCTCATGACTCGTTTACAGGTAAGCCAGGGGATATGCTTATAAAATATGTTCATTATTTTAAAATACAAAGGAAAGAAGATGAAATTTAGTTTTTTCCTTATAAACTTCTTATAATTAGCCATACTCTAATTCCATTTTATGATAATTCTACACACACATACCACCCAAATCATTTACAAGTCACAGGAACAAAATGCAAGCCAATGATTTTACTAGGATTAATGCACATCACATCTTACTCAAGTTTTTTATCATTTAAACATGTCAAGTTTATAAAAGTACAAGAAACCTCAATCAGTAAAAATTAAAATTAGGTCAAGGTATACTTTTTATTCACCTCAAGGTAGTTTCCTTTACACAAAACATAACCTTTATGATATAAAAACGTTCTTTTGTGAAAGTTAGCTCAGACATAATGAGAACTGGGATGTCACAGATTAGTTGATGGCACACGGTGTCGGTGCCCAGACTGGGTGTGCATAATAAGAGCAGTGATATCATATAAAATAAACATATGTGATTATTTCATTTTTACATCCATTATGTTGTTATCATATGTGAGCATAATATGGGTGAGGGAAAAGAAAGTTAAGCTCTCCTTGTGAAAGCATACAGAAAATCCTCTTACCTGTGAAAATTACCCGCTTTCCCACGGTAGCAGATATTGGCTCTCGATATGTTACGCACGCCATGGCTAAGGTCTGAACTGTGCCACTGCACTTGCTTCCTCAGACCAGTTTATCTGGACCACAAAGAGTCTTTACTCTCTGTCTGTGGCCTGAAGCAGGTGGTTGCTAAGGATTCTTTATGACAAGGAGGCTAAGAGTGTTCCTTCCTGTAGAATTCAGTATTCCAATCACCAAGAACAGACAGCTAAGCTGCAGCCCTCCTAGGAATGGCGTCTAATCATATCTTTTCCTTATCTGCGTATATCAAGTCAGAACAGACCCGTTCAGATACTAGACCTGGAACAGGCTTATGTCACAGATAACCTGATAGGCTCCATCCATACTTTCAAATTTCCCAAAGAATGTTCTGCAGAGGGGTGTTGTTGCAAAAAACAAACAAAAACTACAAACCGTGGTCAAAAGTATTAAAGAAGCATAGGGTAGATAAAATACAATGCAAATTATATTAATAAATGAGTAAGATAATTGTATATAGATTTCTTCCCAGCCTCACATTCCAGCTAGAGAATTACAATAAAATGTAGTACACGGCAATGGTGGTTACAGTAATACATGTTTCCAATGCTGAATGTGTTCCCAGACACATGGGAACAGAGAGCAGGATCCAACAGAGAGGGTGAGGGCTCACCATGTGGTGAGGCAGGGTTTCCTGGAGGAAGTACCATCTGAACTGTGTCTCACAGAATTCTGAGGATCTAGGCAAGGAATGAGGAGCTGGAGGTTGGGGTGGGCATGGAGGGCAATTTGGAGGAAAGACTCAGAGGTGAGGAACAGCCAACAGGCCTATGCATAGCAAAAATACGAGGAAACGCATATGGCCGACAGTACCGAAGGCCATGGTCACGGCTAAGAGGGTGAAGTGGGAGGAGAGGCTCTCAAAGCCGTGCTAGGAGTGTGGACTTCATCCTGTAGACAATGGGGAATGCCTGAAGGGTGTGAAACGGGCAGAGGCTGAGCAGCCTTGGGTTTACATGGAAGATGTTTGACTGTGGAGAAGAGCTAGGAGAAAAGCCTGGGGACGGGGCCTCAGCAGGCAGCTGCTGAAATGGTCAAAGAAAATGGAGTTAAGGGCCGGAACTAAGGCAGAAGTGACAAGAACGGAGAAGAGACACATTTGGGAAATGCACTGAGTAGAGGTTGTAAGGAGTCTGGGTGATCTCCGGGTTTCCAGCTAAGCCCTCATTATCATAAAGTGTTGTGGCAGGTCCCGAAATCATTAGAGGGGATTAAAGATGGTCTCCCGTGACCAGCAGATGCATCTCTGTTAGAGAGGATCCCTATTGTTTATGACTCAACTGCAGCCTCCTCTGATGGAGCTCAGGGTTTGCTGCTCGGCACAAATGACATATTGGCTATTGCCGTGCTTTGCTAACTTAACAGCTACTTCAGAGTCCTTAACCACTTCAGCAGTACAACTGTGGAGGCCCCCGCAGTGGCCCTGTAAAAATATCTTGTTCTCACATTTGGGAAAGCATCACACTGTACCCATGTTAATGATGTAGAAGTGATACAAACTGGAAACTTATAATGCAGCAGTGGCATAAATCTCCACGTTAACACAGGTCAGAATTTGTTAAAATTACATATTATAGTAATGTTGAAATATACTCTTACCAAGCACACTGCAAACTGGGGAGCTTTGCCACCCCTGTCCCAGTCAATTTTTCCTTCTTTGTTTCTTTCTCGTTCTTTCTTTCTTTCTTTCTTTCTTTCTTTCTTTCTTTCTTTCTTTCTTTCTTTCTTTCTTTCTTTCTTTCTTTCTTTCTCTCTCTCTCTCTCTCTCTCTCTCTCTCTCTCTCTCTCTCTCTCTCTCTCTCTTCTTTTTTATTAGTGTCAGGTGTACAAAACAATGTAATAGTTATATATTTCACCCCTCACAAAGTGATAGCCCCCCTTCCCCAATCTATTGCCCCTCTGACGTCGTATATATCTATTACAATTCCACCAGTCAATCTTTCTTTATATCTTTAAACACCAACTATTTTTACGTCCTTTCCCTAAATTCGTGTTTTCAGGCAACAATCTGGGAAACACATGGAATAGAGTCACAGACTTGGCTTCACATCCCAACAACTCTTCTGTGTGACACTGGCAAGTTTGATTTTCTGTACAATGAGAAGTATTGTGCCTGCCTACAGGGCAAATGACATAATATACGTAAAACGCTTGTCATGGTACCTGACACATAGTATGTATGCAATAAATACTCACTGTGATATTACCCTCGTCACCCCTCCCCTGCACTGCTGCCACTCCTCAATCTTCCCTTAGAAAACACACACAACCAATGTAACTGTAAAGTCTGAACACCATAACTTTTTTACGTTTGGGTTTGCCAGGCCCGCTCACAACAGGATCTGTATTCTTCCTCCTACTCCTTTAACTAGAATTTGGATAAGTTGGCACCAGAAGTAGAGGGGTGCTATTCCCTGCCTGCCCCATCAACCCGTCTTCCCACAGTTGTAGTTCATTTAACCAGGAATTTTAGCACACTTATGCTTTCTCTATAAAAACTCAGTTTAAAAATTAAAACCACAAAACATTATGATTGTTATCCCCTAATTGTGATACTATACATTAAGAAACAACAAATAATTAAAGCAAGTGTTTTAGCAAAAATAATGGTCATATCTTATAAATGTGTGGATTGTTATTGTTAAAAGGGACCTTAGCTGTTAGTGAGACTGAGCCCCTTGGTTTCCCGTCCAACAATCTGACACTGGGAGAGGCTAGCAAAGGCGCTAACTAAAGATACACAGGAGCAGGGAGGAGAGTTGGGACAGAAGCCCACCCTCCTTTCCTCAGCTCAGGGAGCTTTTCTCCCTACTGCACCTTAGGGAAGAATTTGTCATCTCTTTTCCGCAGGCATGGTGCTGTGGGTATCAAAAGCCACTGGAGTTTGCTCTAATGGCTTATGTGGTCTTCCTCTGCCACCAGTTTAATTTTCTGGTGAAATTTTCTTCACTGAGCAGTGAACAAATATAATTGGATGCTTACTATGTGCCAGAGACTGTGCTAAACACTTTCCCTAAAGTTGTCTCATTATCTTCACAATAATGCTATGACACAGAATTATTCTCCCCCATTTATGGATGAGGTCGGTGATTTCCAGCAAGTTTAGTGTCATTGTTTTGTCTTATTGTCCATCCAGGACAGAGAATGTGGAATCCCAAATCTGGTTAATTATGTCTGAGTTGTAACTGAAATCTAAGTTTGTTTGTCAACAAAGACATTTGTCAAAATAGTACTTTTTAATATGAGCAAAATTCTCCCATATGAAAAAGTGATCAATGGAAGAAATTATTTTCTGTATGCTACTGCAGCTTCCCAGCCTGTGAATGCAAATGGGGTCTGTGACAGTGACATTCTATCCTGAGTTTTCCTAGCTTAATACCCCCCGCCCCTTTGTAATCACAGTAAATCAGTCTCCTTCTAAATTTCTCCTCTTCTCCCTCCACCAGCGTGACTCTCGAGAGGTCCCCACGTGCCATAGTTCCTTCTCTGCTGTCCCATAGGCTGCTGCTCTTGAAGTTCTAACTTAGCTGTCACTCAAACACATTTTGCTTAAGCCAGTGGAGTGCCTCTCCACATTGGCCACTGGCCAAAGTGAAATTCTGCTAACCTCTGCTCCCCAACTACCCCTGGGCTCCTGGCTACCATTCCATTCCCTGTCCCACCATCCTGACTCAGATTCCTTGACACTGCGGGAGGGGAGACAAGTCTTTTCTTGTAGGAGATGATCTCTTAGAGATTTCCTTGGGCCCCAAAGGGCAACACAATGTTGTGTAACCACACTCTTTTGATTATGTATCGAGCCTGCTACTGACCAGGTGAGCTCAGGGCAGGCATTTCAGATTTGGAAAGCCTTCTACTTCTACCCTCAGCTCTTCAGTTGAATCCAATGCACTGCGTTGTACTTAATCTTTGCTCCTCATGACTTCTTTCTCCTGCCTGGAAAAACCTACCTGTGGAAAATTTCTTCCATCAGCACCTTCCCTCCACCCAACGCCCTTTTTCTTATCCCTCATGCAGTTCACCAGACACGCTTCAAGTTATTTTCTTTAGAAACTCCCAGCTCCCTGTGAAAACACTGGATGTAGTTAGCTACCAGGAGAGAACCTGAGACACAGCCTTTTCCCAGTGCACACCCAGGAACCAACCCTTCTTACTTTTCTGAGTAAATGTATTTTCAAAATGGAATATAAACACTTACACTTACTAGTGGGAATATTAAATGTCCTCTAGAATGATATGCATGAGTTCTTCTAAAGTTTCTCCTTAGAACCAACATCTGAGGCTCAGTATCTTATTTTCACCTTGCTGAAACTAAGGCATAATTGACAGCATTTCTACATTGAAATGTTTCATTTCCGTATCCAACCTTTGATATTGAGAGAGGAGACATTGCTTCTTAATATTTGCCAATCATTTGCCATGCCATAGAATAAACATGTGAATACGTGGAAACTGATCCTCAGAGAGGGTCTTATAATTACAAACAATCATAAAAATAGCTGTTACTTTTTACTTGTAATGGATTAGACACTGGTTTATAATATGGTTGTTTGGTCTAGACTTAAGAGAAAACGCCACTTCTTGAAAATATTTATTTTTTTTAGCAAATTCAGCAACACTTCAATGGGAAAATAGCTTCTTATATGTCTTAAGGTTTTTTTAACTTAGTCTTTTCACTAAACTCTAATGTAGCATTTAAAAATGTTATTTTAAATGGCTTGGAACAGTATGAGCTAAGGAGAATGACAGCATCTAGGAAAGAACACATAAGTGGGTCTGGGACCTCCTTGGTGGGAAAAGCTGAGACCTCTCCCCAAGCCCCACTATCATACAACCTAGATGAGAGAAGCTTAAACAAAACCAAGGCAAAATGCCCTGTATTAAGAAAAATTAAAGTTGTGGTGGGGAATGGGTTGAAGGGAAAATAGCAAGATGGAAGAGAAGGTTTAGGTAGACAGGACCCTGAGGAGGACGAGGTCATGACAACTTCCCTATGCTGTAGTTATCCAAGAAACTGAAACAGTCTCATTTCCGGAAATGTCTAATTTTAATTTCAAGTCGTTTGCTGTCTTGGGCTCTGCTGTAATTCCACTTGGCAGCCTTGTTTTATTGGCACTTTGGGGAAGTTGAAGAAAGCAGAGCAGGGCCTGTTTAGAACAAATCTCAGCAGGAAGAGCACCTCAGCCAGCAGAGGGGGCAGAAGGGGGATGATTCCAGAGAGAATGGTGACAAACGGGAGTGTAAGCCGCCAAAATCTTGGAAGAGAGGAATTTCCACAATCTGAGGGAAAGGGATCCACAAGGCATTTTCTTTGGGGTACTGAAGTAACAGCTGAGCCCAGAAGCCTGAAAAACCTGAGGGTTTCAGGTGCGGACATCTCACACTAACATGTAGCAGTAATCCAAATAAAATGGTACGACAAAAAATTGAAAATAATGTGTTTTAGTATTATAGAAAGTTTAAGTAATCGGGAACTTGATTGTTTAATCATCAAGATGTTTAATCTCAACTTTATAAAAATACCAAAGCTCGAGTATTTTTAAGCTGATGAAATCATAGATACATTATTTTGGATGACTCACAGTTTCTTAATATAAACTGAAAATTGTTCTTGTAGCAGCTAGCACTAGAGTGTCTCTTAGGTTGAAAACTTACTTTATTATTTTTAGGTCATTTAAGGTGAAGAAAGAGAAGCCCTGGCCTCAAGGAGCCTGTGAAACAGAAACAGAGATAGTTTTTAATTGTTCCACAAAAAAAGGAAGAGGAATATGGGGGTGGGGAATGGGAGAAATGGGGCAGGAAGTAGAAAATGAGAAAGTGAGCTAAAGAAGATGGAAGGATGGAAGTGAACAAAAATAGTACAGTAGTTATTCCATTGCAATAGAACGAATTACCCCAAAACTCAGTGGCTTAAAACAACAAATATTATCTCATGGTTTCTATGGGTCAGGAATCTGGGAACTGCTCAGCTTGATGCCTCTGGCTCATGATCCGTCATTAGTTTCTGTCCATGTGTCAGCCTGGGGCTGAGGTCTTCTGTGAAGACTCATTGCTGCGAGATCTGATTCTAAGCTCACTCACAATTTCTGATAGGATTTGGTTCCTTGGGGTCTACTGGGCTGTGTTGTGTGCCTCTTGCAACATAGGGCAGCTCACAACATCTGGCTTTCTTCAGAGGGAGCGAGTAAGAGAGAGTACCCAAGACAGAAGCCACAGCCATCATGTAACCTAATCTTGTGACATCCCATCACCTCTGCCAAATTCTATTTTCTAGAAATGAGTCCCTAAAACCAGTCCACACTTAAGGGTAGGACATTACCCAAGGACATGAATACCAGGAAATAGGAATGCCTGGGGGCTCTTTAGAGGCTGCCTATCACAGGTAGCCAATGAGAAATTTTCAGCGGTCATGGACCTGGGGTATTTTAAGAGCAGGAATAGTGACTATTAAACTTTCAGTTGTTTATAGAGCTGCTTCAGCCTCTTAGGCATCCAGACTGACTCTTGTGCCATCCATCAATTGTTGGGAGATTGACCCATTCATTGTAAAGAGGTGGGGTGGGTTTGGTAGATACAGAGTTGGATGTTATCCAGACTTTGATACTTGATTGTCTCATTCTTTCATTCCTGTATTGTGTGAGTCCTTTTGGAGCATTCCACTTTTAGTGACCATGACGCTATCAGTTTTGTTAGACTGCTAGTATTCTGGAAACTCACGTTTAAAAAAGTTAAAAATATTACTCATGTTTTTCTAAAACAAACATCCATTCTTGTGCATTTTTACAAGTTATTTTTAAAAGAGCTATAAAAAGTTCATTATTATTTACAAACCAAATAATCAACTCCTAAGTAAATTTAATCTAAGTTACTTAATCCTAACAGGAAAGGGAAAAACCACAAATGGACATACATATATTTTTAATGTCTAAAACCATTCACTCATCTAATTAAGCAATACTTTTTGTCCTTAGTTGTGTATTTTTTTAAATCCCCTCTGGCTTTCTCTGAGTTTGTTACAGGCAAATTTACACTAGATTTTAAATTCAAAAGCATTCTTCTCATTCCTGCTTTGTCCCATTACTTGATTGATTACATTTTTTTTATCTGCTCATTCTTATCATCCATTCTTAGGAAACCCAGTCTCCATCAGCCATCTATCTTGATCGCTGTATCCGTTGTGTCACAAAGTCACATTACAACAGAGTCTTGGTAATCTGAAAAATACCAAAATGCTCCCAGATAACCGAAAAACCCATCGAGTAGAATTTCCTGCATCCACCAAACAAGCTCTCCAGGGAAAAAAACGAGGCTGAAACCAGCAGTAGACAGTAGTATCAAAGCGCAGTGTGGCCTGTTCTGCTCCCTGGGGCTCTGTGATTTTGTCCTCAGGTGTCTGAGGTGCTGTACGATCTGAAAGAAATTTAAAGCAACAAGAAGACAGGGTTTCAAACATGGGAACCATAATATGGCGACACACAATAGAATCACACTTAACAGAGAAAAGGTCGAGGAAACGGGCTCCAACCCCCACCATTTAGAGAAGGGGACACTAAAGTGTCGCTGTGCTTACCTTCTCTCAGAGATGTTTGCTCATTCTGAAAGTGATTTTTGTAGTCTCTAAAGGTCCTGTTTCGCCCTTTCTCTAAGCCACCTGAGCTAGCTCAAGTCACCATGGAATATTCTTATACTTCTTCCAGAACACGGGATTTGAGAACAGACCTGGCCTCTGTTTCAGAAGGGAAGTAATTGACCATTTTGTGTAACCACAAAGGGGGCGGGAGGCAAGCTTTCCTGAGCCTGGGACCATCTCCTGGTTAAGCCAGTTTATGAGCCTCGTATGCAGGGTGTGCAGGAACATTTGGCAAGCGTGAGTGAAACTCGTCATTGTGCTGCTCTCCCAGCGTATATGTTCTCCCACATAGAACATTCAAAATGTTTAGTCCCCTGGAAAATGTTCTAAAGAAGTTTCACTGCCTTAGGCTTTGTCTTCTCATCTTTCACAAAGGCAGACTGCCCTCGGTACAGAACAGGCTCTCCTTTCCATAGGTATTTCTGTTGGCACAGAGCCACACAGACATAAGCCACAGCCACTGGGCCATGGAGGAGAACAGCAGGGGGAAGGGATGCTTCACCATCCCCCGCCCCCACGTTCAACATACAAAGGGCCCTGAATGGAACATGCTGACCCATGTGCTTTTGAAGATAGTGTCAAAGAACTTTGTTTACAATAATAATTATTATTATTTTTAAAAACTGAGAGACTTTACCAAATGATAAAGAGCTCAAAAAATTAGTTAACATCAGAATATATAGCATAAGCATTTAGGTTGAAACGTGACTTGAATGACTTACAATATATCTATCAACCGTGTAAGGTTATATCAGATTCATTCATTAGACTTATAAAGAAATTAGCGATCACTGATTTTCACAGAGAGAAAATAAAAGAGCTTTCTGACTATTGTAAATTTACCAAAAAATGATAGGGATTTCTGAAAAATCCCTGTCAAGGAGGATAAAGTAACACCATTTGGTCATATTTCAATAGAGCCTGCATTCAACATAGATTGGCTTATTTTTTGTGTGTGTTTGTTTAAATAAAAAAGAAGGCACAGCTGAACCAATTAAGGGTTTTGTTTTTCTGTTTTTCACTATGCACAAAAGTCTAAGACATGTTTATTGATTTCCTGAAAGCAGCACAATAAATAGCTTTGACAACTGTTGAGAAGTTGTCAGAAAGAAGCTTGAAATGTATAGATGATATCAAGATTCTCGGAGATTGATTAAAGGAAGGAATGCCAACCAAGTGATTTTAAACACAGGCACTTGTTTGATCTCAACTTAGGATTTTCAGTCAACTTTTCTTGAAGGCATTTATTCTTTAGAATGTTCTGAATTTTTATGATTCTTTTGGGAGTATTGGTCACCCGTTCTCAATTTTTTCTGTTTTCTTTTCTTTTAAGATTAGAGCAGGATCTACTTAAAAATGAGTTAAAAACCACATGAATTTTGTGTCAGTCTGGAAAAGACGGTTCAACTTCTACAGATGTCATAGAGACCCCCAATATACACTGTATTACATCACTGATATTTTGCTGTCACAGAAGAGACAAAAGTTCATTTGAGATTGGAGAAGTTTTGCTGGAAATGGGCATTGAGGTAAGGGCTGCTTTTGACTCCCAGACTGAAAGCTTCTTGAGAGATATAAGGTGCTCTTTTGATAACACATTAAATAAATTGGACATTGTTTTCAAGACTATGCCTTGTTAAAAAAGGCCCCTTGGAGTGAGCACATTACTCTGGCCCTGTACTGCTTTCGTAGATTCAGTTGGGGAAGCAGTGGAAATAAAGTTAATGGTGGCATTAATCAAACCTCTCTTAATTTTGACAGCATCTGGATTTCATTCTTCTTACTGGGTGGCACTGCCACTGTTCTGTTTTACTTTTTGACTGTGGGCACTGATAACCCCACCAGGTTTGAGAAGTGGAAAGGCAGGTGTGAGTCCCTAACTTTGGTGTTGACGTGCTGCATTGAATGGGAGAGAGAAGTGATGGTATTTTTAATAAATATGTATGAAATTCATGGCCATATAAATATAAGGGGGGGGGTAGGGAAAAAAAAGAGTGGGAGTTAGGAGAAAGGATCAATGATTGAATCCTCCGGCCTAGACTCAGCTAGGCTTAACATTAGATAAATACAAGCACTGTTTTATTGTTTCAAATCTTAAAGATGCTTCTAAGAAAATGCTAGTCTTTGTATTTCTTACAGAAACATAAAAACAAAGTGACTATATAACAGGGTAACAGAGTTTTAGTAAATGTGGTTTGAATTATGTTCAGATGAATACAAAGTGCTATGTTTTCTGGGAGAAGTGTCTAGTCATAGATTTTTTTTATTACTGCTTAAAACAGTTTAAGGTTTGTTATGGGCTTTTTAGGGGCGCTTCGTCCTTCTTGCAAATCTAATGCCACTAGACTATAAGCAGCTCAACAGAAAAGAGCACCGTTCCCCTGCCTCCCCGCACGGTGCCTGCTACTTTGTACGCAATAGGAGCTAAGAAATATTGTTGCCTGAATTGCTAAAGCAGAACAGTCAAAAGCACTTTCATTACCAAATGCAGAACAGAGACCATTTACACTGTGGCTATTTCCAAAATCTCTTGCTGCTAATTAATGAAATCTTATCTGCCACGAGAGGTACTACCTAGTTAGAACGATGGAAATAGAATATCTTTCTTTTATTCTGTCATTCCTCTTCCACCATTTACCTGTTTCCATAATAACACATTAGCCGTGTGCTCCTCACTCAGATTTTTCTCCCAGCGCAGTAAAACTGTCTGCCACGTCAGAAGAGACGTGTCAAGCTCTAGAATCCAGCTGTGTGCCAAAATACAGTAACCCGCTGGCCTGCTCATCACAGTTTCTCTGTGGCCCATTACTTTCTATTTCATTACTGGTAATATTTACTAAGAGTGCCATCAGCTTCATCTTTTCGTTTCCTCTCCTGCGCCTGTGCATGGCGTTCTCTCCCCTGCCTGCCCCCTTGCCCTCCAGCTATCTGCTTTCTAGCTCACCCTACTTCAGGATGCTAAAAACAAACAAGCAAGATTCCCTTGCTACCACTTGATTTCCAAGGGTCCCAAAAGAAAAGTGAAAATGACTCAGATGAAGGGAAATAGACCAAAGAGATGAGGAATCCAGGGCAGATATTCCGACCGGGGGAGTCTGTTGGAGAGGAGTCGGAAGGGGGTACAGACAGTAGGAGTACCACCTTTATACTCTCTGCAAATAACCCTGGGAGGGAGCCGGGCGCACAGAGTTAAGGCAGAAGTTTCACATTGGTGGCCAGTGTGCTTAATTTGCACAATGTGTTGATTTAGTTTCCTTTTCAAATGCGCCAACATTAAAATAGTATACTTCGTGTGCAAATATAAATGTCCAGCTAACTCTTGAAAAATTGGAAGACCTGGACCCACATTCCTGAATGGCAGTAATCAGCTAGAGCTGAGCAGAGCTCCCCACACTCCATGATTTAAGGAGACCCTGAAAACCGCTCCCCCCCTTCCGCCACACACACACACACACACACACACACACACACAACTCTTGCGCTCAGTAAAAGATTTATCTACCCAGACTGAAACAAACCCATTGTGCAGGGTAAAGCAGACTGAAAATGGTGTAAGTTTTGGATTTAGAACGCTGCTTCTCCACTTACTAACTGCATAACCTTCTAGATGTGAGCCTCGTCTTCTCTTCTGTAAGTGCTGCTATCTGTCCTCACTGGGTTCTTATGAGGATCAAGTTTCTTTAAAAAGTGATTTGAGGGGGCCAGCTGAGTGGCTCAGTTGGTTAAGAGCTTGCTCAAGAGTTTGAGCTCTGAGCAACAGCAGTTCAATGCATGGCCCAAGCTGAGCTGCCGCTGAGCTGCCAACAGGTGTCAGGATGGCTCAGCTAAAAAAAAAAAAAAAAAAAAAAAAGTGATTTGAGTGGTGGTACCAAGTACACACTAAATTGCATGGCGACTAATTTTTGTGTTGGTCATTCTTCCTGGTTATCTTGTCTACTCCATGTGAAATCTTTTAAAATACAAATAGACATGGATGGGTAATATGTTGATTTAGGAATGCATAATTACACCTGGGAGAACACAAGGATGGCTGGGGACTGGATAGGGGCCCTTAGGCACGGGATCCAGCACCTTACATTCATGAGTTCCCCTAGCCCCCATCTTTCTATTTCAGGTCACCTCCAAGGATCCAGTGTGGTTCCTGAAAGCTTGGGGTGTGCTCTGTTTCTGGGTTCCTCTTCACTCTCCATCATTTAAAGCCATTCCTGGAAAATATGGAGGGCACTGCTCCCTTCCCCAGAATCCATTCTCAGCAGATTGAAGCCATAGGAGGCATGGGATAGGCCAGCAGGTTTTCTTTCCCTCCCTCTTCCTTTCTTTCTTCCTCCTTCCCTCCTTCTCTCCCTTCCTTCCCTCCTTTTTTCTTTCTTTCTTTCAATTAGAAATGAATTCAGTGAAAGCTCTGAGCAACAGCGGTTCAAGTCCTGGCCTGAGCTGAGCTGCCATTGAGCTGCCAACAGGGGGCAGGATGGCTCAGCTAAAAAAAAAAAGAAAAGAAAAGAAAGAAAGAAATGAATTCATACTTTAGCAGTTCTTATTGCAGTTTATCATCACTCTAGCTCAACTCTTTCTTTAAAATTCATATAAAAATAATCTCCCTGCCCATTCCTATCCATCCCCCATCTTCCATGGGTGCAGGAAATGCAGCCCTAACTCCTAACAAGTGCAAGGAGCGAGGGATCCTGTTTCCATGTCCTACAAGCCCACCTGACCACCACTGTCCCCCTCACTGCATGCCACATTCAAACTTTCCCTCAGTTGCCTCTTTTGCTAGCACCTCTCTGCAATCCACTTACTTCCCCAAATACAGACGCATGCTTCCCTGTTGCTCCTTAGTGCAGTGCTAACAGAAAACTGTTGTGTCTAACATTCTTTACTGAAGGGTAGGTAGTTACACATCTTACATGTAATGGAAAACCACTTGAGACTTAGGTTTAAAGCCCTTGTTTGTAGAGGACAGTGGCCACCCCTTGTCTGCCCCCTCCTGCCTGCCTTTGTCTTTCTCCAGCGGTGTTGCTAAATGACAGAGACCCCCAGCCTCCTTGCTGTCTTGAGCTGATGTCTTTCAGGGTCTTATTCCCTAGCCCCTCCCACCCTGTCCTCACCACTCATACAAAACATGATTCAAACCATAATAATCTCTACAGCATGTACTCTGCTCCCACTAGAATCAGCATTTTTAATCATTAAAGAGAATATTGAACACCCCAGGCTAAGGCATCTCTATTAAACCTATCCCCCTGGTCCAAGGCTCCCACAAGAAACGCTGCATACCTTAAAAAGATGATCAAAGCTCCCCTCCCCCCATAAAGTTTATGTTTGCCTAAAGACCACATTTAAAGCTATCAGAAATGTTGAGGTCTGGGGTCAAAGCATTTGGATGCTTTTCTATTTCAGGAGAGATCCTAAGGTTTCCTCAGACCTCCTTAATGAAGAGCACATTATCAGCAAGTAGTGGAAGAATTCAGTTAGAAGAAAAGCAAGCATTGAATCAGCTATTGTACGTGTATCTGTGGTTTTGCCTGTGGGACACACGACAGAACAAGGGATGCTCCATGGTGCTCTGATGACACTATCTGGACCCCTTCCTTTTCTTCTCCCTGTTGAGAATTTCCAAATGCCATAGGAAACTGAACTGTGTGAGTGAAACATAGCATCCAGGAGCTTTGGCGTTTGTAGTCTCTGCTGCCACAAGGAATGAAAAAAAAAAATCCTGAAGGGTGATGTTTTTATGTGAGCACAGATACCAATTATGGTCTGATCAGGTTCTGACTTTCCAGGTGGATAGTACAGAAGGGGGGTGGGGCTCTTCCCCACTGAGGACTGTGTGTTTTTCAAGCAAAGGATAAAGGAAGCTTTTTTTTTTTTTTTTTTTTTGCAAAGGTTGGCTTCCAGCTCACATTGTAAATTTATGCCACTGACATTGAACAATACGTTATTCACACCTGTGTCAGACAGGGGAGGAGCGCTGTCTCAGCTTAGACCTCACCAGGCTTACAATGATAACCAATGTTCCAACACCTCCCCCTCTTCCCCGTTCCTCATTTCCTTTCTCACTCCCAGAGGTATGTTGTATTTCATTTTAAAGTGCTTAGAGACTACAGCAATATGCACTATATAAATAATAAATGGAATGCAATAGAATTGGAAAAGTCTTAGACCCCTGACTTTGGCTTACATCCCAAAACAGACAGATTTAGACATGCAAAAGCTGCTTCTTTGACAGGCTAGGTTTTCCCCCCTTCCCCCCCCTCCCTTTCTTAAAACTGTCATTTCATTTACTTGTTGGGATTTTTGTGTGCCTGTTTGGAGGTTAGGGGAAGTTCATAGCTTTCCATCTCTATTGTTCACAGTGGATGTGCTCAGTGTGGAACGTCACTGCACATGAAGTATAAAGAATAAAGGCAGAGAAGGGAGAGCAAGAGAAAGAAAGCATGGGGTATAATGGGATAGAATTAAATAAAGCCAACCCCAAACAGGTATTTCTTTGGGACCAGACCTCGTGCTAGGGATACAAAGAGCATTGAGAGCCGGGCTCCATTTCCGTAAGATGAGTGATGCCCCCTATACAGTTATCACATACAAGCAAACGATGATAAATGCTAAGAGGGGGATGGTGGCACCAGAGGAGTTCATTTCAGTTGGGGAGACCAATATGGAAAGGCTTTCTACTTGGGTCTTTGATAGGATTTTGGAGATGTGAGGGACAAGCATTTGATGGAGAAAATAGAACAAGCAGAGGATTAGGAGCAGAAAAGCAATGGGGGCCTCGGGATCCGTGGTGCATGAAGTAAAGAAGGCTGAGACCAGACTGTACAGGGATGAAAAAAAAAGGAATTCACTTAAGGAGGCCCTTCGTTCTGGACCCTTTCAAATGAATTCTCATCTAATCTTTCAACAGCCTTCTAACATAGATACTATTATTCTCACTGCACAGGTAAGAGAGTTGGAAGGTTAACATTAGAACGGGAGTGGGACTTGAACCTGGAACCCCTGAGTCTGTGGCCTGTGTTCCATCCAGAGTACCACTGTCCATAGGTTCTTTCTCTTGACTCAAGCCAGGACTTGAGATTTGGAATTTATTTATGGACGGTTGGAGCCATTGAAGATTTTTTTTTCAGCAAGGGAGAAATACAAACATATCAGAAAAGAGAATCGTCTGTAATATGTTCACTCCTTACACTTAGGAAAGGGCCTCTGAGAAGGAGTCCAGGTGGGGTAGTTAGCAGGAGTTCTTATTTCCTGACTGCCCTTTTAATGTGACTGATAACCTATAATCTGATACATGATTCTAGATCATTCTCTAATAATCTGAAATTAATCTTAGTGGGGTTTTTTTGGTAATCTGATGTGTGCACCAGCGGACATGATGTTTTATTCTTTTTATTTGGTCCCCAAAACATTAATTACATCAAAAACCCCTATTCCAAACTTAGTGCAAATGAAAATTGCCGAAATACTCAGGGCTAGAGCACACATGCGTGGCTGATGGAGACATTAGGAGGATATCCTCATTGGGAAAAGTATTGTAATTTGAAATTAGAGATCGAGTCCTGAAAATGTTAATTTTGGGAAATTTAGATTAAGACATTACTTCAGTTCAAGAAAACTGTGTAACCAAACATACCAGGTGTGTCAAAAAAGTGTATACATATGACTTGTATTCATCTTTTGTTATAGGTATAGATTGAGCATTATAATTTTAATACAGCTTTTTTCCTTAAAATGTGTATACATATTTTTGGCATCCTCAGTATTTATCGTCTCATTATATAATAACAGAAAATACATAATAATAATGCATTTACTTAACAACATAAATGTATTAAAATAAAAGGTATCAGCACCATGTCAGAACATGGAAATATTTATGATGCAATGTTACATGAAAAAAAATTTGAGCATATGATTATAATTTTTTTAAATCACTATATGTATCAGTAACAATAGGAGAAAAATGTAAGAAATGGTCATTGTATTGGCTTGGGCTTTTTTTCTTTAAAATTCTGGTTTTGTTGTTTGGAGCATTTTCTAATGGTATTATTTTCTAAATGTCACGGTTGCAGGCAGAAGCAGCTAGGGTGTAAAAGGACAGAAAACCCATTGTTAAGAACAGTAATAGCAAAACCCATTTGACACCTTTTATGCTAACTACTAGCAAGGAATATATCGTTTTTGTTTGTTTTATTTTGCCCTTGATCATTATTTATATTGTTAAACCAGAAATACTTGCTATTGAATGAAGGGAGGACATCGAACTTCTTTTTCAAAATGTTCGCCTTATATTTATAATAAAAAAACATTCACTTTTTTTTTTCAGTTGCGTATGTCTTTATTTGTCTGAATAGGTTTTTAAGAACAGCTCTGCCTGAAGGCAGAGAAATGGACAAGAGCTTTACAGAGTAGAATCGTACACGATTCTGAGACTATCATTCTAGAAATTCACAGCTATTATAAGATAAAGAAAATATATGATTGTAAAGAAATAATGGAAGCTAGGCTAAGCGTAACTTATTTCTGATTAAGAGCATAATTATAATGCAGAGGAAAATATACTTTTTATTTTACCTGGCACACTTATGAAAATGAAATAATATAAAGAATCACTGAAATAATAATTTGAATAATATTTTACAAAGCACTTTCATACCAACTATCTTTACAATTTTATATCAAGTACAATACTGATCCACAAATGGCTATAATATCTTTAATTTGCCTTTCCACTTTCATTTTAAGATAATCATTATTATGAAAATACAATAGTTTAAAAAAAATCCAACTACAAATTTCATTGTGATAGGTACCTTACAGACTAATACATCTTGAACATAAATGTAATCTGTGAGTGTTTATATCCTAAGATAGATAATATGAATGTAGACATATGTCATAGGGAAGCTCAGTAAGATGAAGAACAAAGAGAGAAAACACAATAGCATGCATTGAAGAGTACGGCCAGTACACACATACGAGTTGCAAATACAATACACGGTTACACTTCCTCTGCGCTAAAATTCTATATGAGGCTGGGGGTTGAATCTATTCTTTGTCATGGACCCCAGAAAGCAAGTTTTTTCTGGGGTTCCATATTCTGAAATATGAATGGGAATCTAGGAATGATAAAATATGATGGCAAATATTTTTAACATTCTGTAGAAGTTGATAAGAGTTAATTTTAAAACAGATGAGTTTTGTGGAAGCATACAGACAATGGGGGGGACTGGCATAACATCTGAACAGGGAGGGGAGACTTATCACAGGGCTAACTGATGAGACATAGCCGACTGGCTTCCCAAAGGTAAGGCTGGGGGCTGGAGTGGCCCTGTCTTCTCCCGTGAGGTTATACAAATGCTGTGTGCTTAGTTATATGTAGCAGGCGACCTCAGACATTCTTTGGAGCGACAGAAGCACAGAGACCAAGTATGAGCGTGTTCTCCAGTCATGCTGAGGCCCAGTGAAGATCTCAGGGGAGGCAGCAGAGGTCCACCAGGTATGCAGGGCACAGCACAGTGAATCCTGCTGTAGATGTGGTGTCCAAGACTCCTGCCAGACCTGGGTTTGAGCTCAGGGCTCCAGCATTAGGTGGGGCCAGGTTCATTTCCTTAGGAGTCTGGTATGTTCTGAAGTAGCCATAACAGGGACCAAGGCAGATTTCCAATTTCACCAGCCCGGCCACATAAGGGAATGGGCTCAGGAACTGGAACTTTAGTGAGGAGGTCCAATTACCAGAATGGGGGACCAAGGACAGCAATTTAGAGGCTGAGGGAGAAGAGTGGAGCATTGCTTCCCAGTCAGTCCAGGGAAGAGATTCATACTATGTGCCCATTGAGGATCTTTGTACTTTATGCCCAAATCAGGAACTAGAGTGGAGCTGAGCTTGGAATGGTGTCCGTGGACTAGCACGTGTGGCAGATGTACTCCACGGTCAGGGTAGCTGGAACCAGGAGACCAATGTTTGGAACTGGGGACTCAACAGGAAAGAGTCTGATTCTCCCAGACGTTGGAAAAGAGACTTACAAACAATGGTGGCCTAAACAAGGAACAATCGGTGGAGATAGTGTAGATCAGAAAGATAAAGCATTTTCTGAATAGTTGCATCTGGAAGGGGCTGCTAACAAACATCTGAGGGACTTAGGGAGAGCTGGAGAGGTGAAGACGGCTGTGTCACCCTGGAGTTTAATCCTGGGCAAAGCCAACCAAGGGACATAAACTCTACCTGTGAAATTCCTTAATCATATGTAAATTCTACTCCCAAATTCCCTTTCATAGAGTAGTATTAAGTATATGTAACATATCCAAGAACAGACTGGCTATGCTGGAGATGTTAGTAGGAGGTAGTGGGGAGGAATACAGCCAGAAAAAAAAAAATTAGAAAAAAGCCTGAGGCCCTGAACTTGGCCTCTGCTGGAAAAAGCTCACTCCACATGCCGTCAGCTGTAAGAACTGGCCCCAGGCCTGTCCCCTGTCTCCTCATAACCCTCAGGTCCTATGCTCAGAGGCCTCAGTCATCCTTCCCCAGAGCACAGACACTTGCCTCACCCTGAGACCAGGACACTGTTGGCCTTTGGCGGTGCCCTGGGACACCCGGTGAGCCAGGCACAGGTGTGGTACAGAGTCCTCCCTTAAGCCTTTGAACCCAAATGATGGGCTTGTAAGAGAACAGAACACTTAGAAGGTCGAGCTGACACAGAAGGAGCACTGTGGAAACTGAGGGCGGATATCCATCCCTCTGGAAAAACTGCAACATCTTATCACTAATGGGGGGAGCCTGGCAAAATTGAGTGAGGTTGTCAATGTCGGCAGCCCGAAATAGTGGTGATGCAGAGGCTGGCAGTGACCAGAGAACCCAGCAAATGAGGAAGCACAGCCCTCATCTGCAGGAACAATGAGGGGCAGCAGGAAGGCCAGTTTTATGTGGAGATAGCGGGACCTGGAGGAAGCACTCAGGATGCCAAGAGGAGGCAGGACCACCCAGGGGCACCATCAGAGGAGAGAAAGGGGCTCAGCGAGGAACTGGAATCCAGAGGCTGTGTCTGTTATCGCTGAAGAAGTTGCCCCTTTTTGTCCCCTGCCAGGCTGCTATGTCCTAGAAAGCATAGGTTACATGGATTTGAAACTAAAATAATTGGCTTTAGTTGCCATATTAAAGCAATTTAAGTAGTTTAATATTTTTTGTTAATACCATCAGCTACTGGTTTTTTTTTTAAGATTTTATTGGGGAAGTGAGGGAGGGGAACAGCATTGGGGAATCTGGGAAGGGGAACAGACAAGTCGCTTTCCTTTTGTTCTTCAGTCTAGTTGTAGAGGACGTCGCTTCACTGGCCCATGTTGGTATTATCATTGCACTCTTCCCTGGTGAGGCAGTCGCTCACCAGGCATTGGACGGCCACTCATGGCAACTCAAGGCAGCTCACATCAGCTGCCAGCCAGCCCCACTGCAGCCTAAGCCATCGCCTGCGACTCACGGCATCCCAGCTCCAGGTCAAGCTGTTGTTCACCATCTTAAGTGTAGAGGGCGCAGCATCACTGGCCCTCATGTGGGATCAGAACCTGGGGCCCTGCTGCTCAGAGCTGGCATCCCAAACCAACTCTTAACCAATGCTCCACTCTGCCAGCACTCAGCTACTGTTTAAAAACACCTATTAGATGCTTGTCATTATGTTAAGATAGGGTATTTACACTTATATAAAAGACCTCACTATCCCTCTTTTTTAGGCAAGAAAATGGACACTCAGAAAGATTAACTGAGACCAAAACCCAGGTCTGGTGCTCTGTTCCCAAACCCAGGCTTGCCCTCTGATTTCTCTACCCTTTCCTTTTACTTTCACCACAGAAAGCGTGGTGTCTCCACTCTGTTTACTAATCTTGAAAACTGCCCCGATTCATTGTCTATGTTGCTGACCCATTTATCTTGAGTTCATTCAGACTTGATTGCATTTTTAAATGGTCTGTACCCAAAATAATGTTGATAAAAATGTAGGAAGGCATTACCATTTGGTTTAAGTTTATCTACTTATGACTCAAACCCACAAAGATAATTGCAGGAGATGTTAGGGTGGCTTTGCAAAGCAAAGATTCAATGCTTTTGTTTTAAAGATCAACAAAAGGGAAGATAATGAGCAAAAATAGGAGGTTTACAACGTGTACTAAAAACTGGACTGACTCACGAGGTTATTTAGCTTCTGTGTGTTCTAAAAATAAATAAGCTTGTCTTTAAGATGGTGGTGTTTTCCTTGTCGTTTTTTCATTGACGTTTATTCTTTTTTTTTTTTTTTTTTTTATTGGGGAATTGGGGGGATGGGAACAGTGCTGGGGAATTGGGGAGAGGGGAACAGACAAGTTGCTGTCGTTTTGTTCTTCAATCTAGTTGTGGAGGACGTTGCTTCACTGGCCCAAGTTGGCACCATCATTGCGCTCTTCCCTGGCGAGGCAGATCAGTCGCCGGCTTCTGGACGGCCGCTCACTGCAGCTGCTGGCCGCTCACGCTGGCTGCTGGCCACACACGGTAGCCCATGGCAATCCACTGCCACAGGGACTGCAGCCTACGCCGTCGCCGGCGACTCATGGAGGCCCAGCTCCAGGTTGAGCTGTTGTTCAGCATGTTAGCTGTAGAGGGCAGTGTCACTGGTCCTCACATGTGGGATCCGAACCGGGGCCCTCTGGCATCCCAAGCGAGTTCTTAACCATCGCGCCACTCGGCCGGCCCCATTGACGTTTATTCTTTATGCTTTCCTTTTTGTTTGTTTCTTTAGGTACATACCTGCAGTGATGATGTCAAAAGACAGCCAGGAGTGTTAACTTTGAGATTTGTAATTTATAACTATGTATTATTTATAAGAGTTGATGAATAAATAATGAATAGCAAGATGAACAATGAATATTTTTGAATCAACAAAATTGGTTTGAGCGTTGGTTAGAGTAATTGATACTTTGGTGTGTCATGAGCTGCATTTTTCAGCTTTTACCAAGGCAAACGGATCACGTGGGACCATAAAAATGTACCAGGAAATTTTAAAACATTTCAAATGGGTGGCCTGTAAAAAATCTTTATAGAAAAGAAACTTGTAGGGAAATAAAAGTAACCTATGAGTCCCATTGCTATCCTTTCTCAATGCTCATTTTAGTATTTAAAAAAAATTCCTCCATGGCATCTTCTTTTTTTGTATTTTTTATTATTATTAGTTTCAGGTGTACACAACAATGCAATAGTTATCCTTTACACACCTCACAAAGTAACAACGCCCCTCCCCCCACCCACTGTCCTCCCACACCCGATATCATACTTATCTATTACAATTCCATTGACTCCATCTGGGGAATATAATCAATAATGTTGTAAATATTTTTTAAGGGGCCAGTTGGACTCATGTCTTGTTAGGGAGACCACTTCATAGACATCTTCTATTTTAAGTTGCAAAATGATAAGTTAAGTAGGCTAGAAAAGAATTAATTAATTCATTACTAAGGAAGACCACATTGTTAATGTCAGTGATCTTGGAATTCCTTGCTATTTCCTGTTTGAAAGAAATACAGAGAAATAATATTTTTTTCTTTTATCTTACTCAAAAATGGTAATGGCAGGATTGTTTAAAAAAGCATCTATTGGCTTTTCATGTTAATTTCCTTTCTAATGTTTATAATGTTTGTTTTCCGCCTCCAAATTCTATTATTTTAATCATATTGAAAAATAGGAAATACCCCAACCCCAATTAATAAAAACTACATTAAATGTTAAAAGTTATATATATATACTTTTTGGTTTTATATATATATATATATATATATATATATATATATATATATATATATGACCAAAAAATGTATACACATTTTAAGGAAAAAACTGTATTAAAATCATAATACTCAATATATGCCAACAACAAAAGATGACTACAAGTCACTTTTGACTTCTGCAATTATAAGAGGTGCTCAACGTGGTTACCATCAGTGTAATTTTAATAGTTTTTTTCCCTTTCTTAAAATGTCTAAGCATTTTTTTGGTACCCTCTGTATATGTAAAGAAAGCATTGATTAGCTCTCAAATTAAATTAATGTAACACAAAATTGGACATTCTATTTGGTTCTATACCTTTGCATTAACAATGCATTATTAGTTGCAAATAGGATTTTACATTCCTAGTATTTGGTCAGGGGACTTTAGAGTGTTTCAAATTATCCCTACTCACATAAACTTTAAGGCTACCCCTGTACTAATATGCTCACAAATACATAACTCTGAGTAGTTTGCACTTTTATTCCAGAAGGCCCCTGAGCAAAGGTGTCTTGTTAGTTCCCCTCTAAGCAGGTTTTCTTTTAGAACTTTGTCTTAGTCTTTTCAGACTACTATAACAAAATATCATAGATTGTGTGGCTTGTAAACAACAGACATTTATTTCTCTGGAGGCTGGGCAGTCCAAGATCAAGACATTGGCAGATTCAGTGTCTGGTGAGAGCCCACTTCCTGGTGCATAGATGGCACCTTCTCACTGTGTCCTCACGTGGCAGAAGAGGCCAGAGATCTCTCTGGGGCCTCTTTCATAAGGGTACTATTCCCATTGATGAGGGCTCTACCCAAGGCCCCACCTTCAAATACCCTGTCATTGGAGATTAGGTTTCAACCTATAAATTTGGGGCTGGGGGCAGACACAAACCTTCAGTGTATAGCACACTGATGGCTGACTTAGAGTATTTGACAACGAATAGAGACCCAATCACAGCACCTGTTTTGAAGAATGGGTTGGGTGGGATGGAATGTACTCTCCACCTTCTAAGTAAGTGTCCTGGATAGCTCCAGACAAGTTCATCGTAACCTAAATTTCCTATAATAAGGAAGGATGTCTTTTCATAGTAAATAAAATTGAGATTTTTTTTTTATATATTTATTCCTATAGTCAATTTTTTAACAGGGATTTTTCTCTATGGTACATCAATTGAGCATATTTGTATTTAAAAGACTGAAAATATTCACGCACTGTATATTGCTTTCCTGTTTTCTTTGGCGTGGTTAGAAAATAAATTATACCATGGTAATTATGGTTTAGAAATCATTTAAAATATATAACCAAAGGGGATTTGTATCCCTATATTCAATTGAACAGGTTCGAATTGAAAACAAGTCCAAGAATTGAAGAAATGAAATTGCTGGTTAATTAAAACACTGCGAGATGTAAGAAACTCAGTTGGAAAGTTGATTTGTGTCGTCTTCTGTGAGTTCCATCCAACAGTAAAAAAATCATATCAGAAAAGATTGCTTGAAAACATTGGATTTGAAAACAAAGGTAATCTAAAGAATTTATTGAAAGAATAAGTCAGTGCTCTCCTTCGTGGGGGACGCAGGGGGGGGGGAATGCTACATCTGAATGAATGAGATGCAGACAAGGCCTTCCACACTCATTGTATACCGCCTGTATATCAGAACAACACTGAACTGCATTACTCACATGACCGTTCTCCTCTGCCCATCCCCCAACCCCCCAACCCCCGCCAACCCCCCCCCCCCCCCCCCCCCGTTATGTTGCTCCTCCTAGTCTGCACCACATCCCCCAGCCCCCGCAGTCAGAAACAGCACCCTGTCTCCCTTCCTTTCCCAAACCTGAACATCTCCTTTTTCCTCACACCATATTTTCTGGCTAAGTTTTCCCTTCTTAGTGTCTCCCTAACGAGTGTACTCTGACAAACTACTTATCGCAGTCTGATCTCTTTCTAGGACACTCGTGTAGGCATGGTTAAAAAGGAGACCTGATGGTTAGACAATTAAAAGTTACTAAATAGTTCCCCAAGGGAAACCGTTGAGAACTACCTTCAGTTTTATTACCCATATTTGGGATAACTCCTTCTCTCAAAACCCTGAGAGCCATTGACAATCATCCCAAACAAGTGACTGTAAATCTTTTATAGCATCTTTATGTGTTTTGCCTCTGTTTTCAGACTTAGATAGCTGCCGTGGAAATGAAGACAATAGCTAAATTCAGCTAGAAATATTTGCTGTTACATATGTCACATGTTAAATACAGTTCCTCCCTGCCTTCAAAGAAGGACGGAGGTCATCTGAAGAGTGAGTCACATTCTAAAGACATTGTAATGCATTCATGATCATTGAAAGGGTCATGGCTTGAGATTTTGCTGTATGTTGGACCTTATTATCCCCACTTTTACGATGAGGAAATTGAGGTTATGAGAAGTTAAATAACTTTTCTAAGGGTCACATAGGTAGGATTCAACCTGGTGCAAGTCTGATATTAGAGCCCTTTCTTCTATGTGGCCTCCAGTCATAAGTGGCAATGTGTTTATGTTTACTTCCCTGATTGCCCACTTCCTTTTCAATTTTCCTAAATAGTGTCTACCTTTTTGATTCCACAGAACAGTCATTCAAAATCCTAAAATTGTTCTAGCAAACATTTTAATTTTTCAGTCCTCCAAGATTCCAGTTACGTTTTCCACAACTTTCAATTCCCAGAAATGTGACATATTATATAGCTTGAGAAATAGTTTTCTATACAACACCTATAATTGCTGAAAAGTAGTAGCCAGTACATAGCTGATTGCTAAGTGATACCTGTTGGAGACAAAAACAAGTAGTTCCTATAAGAGTTGTGGGTGCTACAATCCTGTGGAGAGGGTGCTGGTGTGGCAGAAAAATGTGCTTATGGGCAAAAGATCCAGTCCTGGGTCATAAGGCAACAGGAAATGTCCAGTTGATTGTGCGACTGAAAGTGTTTCAAGTAGCATTCGCCAGTTCCCCCACCTCTCCCTGCTGCCACCAGTGGCCCAATTAGGTATCTTTTCCAATGTCCCTATACCTTTCAATGCTATCATCAGCTCCCAGTTGCCTAACTGGGAGTTACTGCCCCTCTTTTCCTAAATTTTCATATCTCACCTGTTACTATGGCTTATTTTATTTATTTGAAATATGAATTTATTCTTATTATAATGTCACTTAATTCAGGTATTTTGTCTCTATTTATGAAGTAGTCAATAGCCTCCTCATTGATCTCCCAGATCTCAGTCTTCGTCTTTTTCAATCCAATTTGACGACTTTTGCCAGGTGACTAACGCTTTCTTCTTGGCAATCACCTCCCGTGGCCCTTTATTCTTCTTAAGTAAAAGTCCAGCTTTATCACATTGGCATTGAAATGCCCTGAGGCTGTGGACCTGTATTGAATTCGCTTTATCAGTTTTATAATCGCCCTTAGCTACTTCCCACATCTTATCCTGGACCATTTTGTTTTTCCTTCCTTACCTGTATTTTTGTTTCATGTCTTGTGTCTCATTACTGCAGAACCATAGTTGTGCACTATGTCAAGACTGAAATGTTATTTGATAATTGTATGAGGCCTCCTAAATAGCATGTGTATATTGTAACACTGGCTTTATAGGGACTGTGTGTGTGTGTGTGTGTGTGTGTGTGTGTGTGTGTGTTCCACATATTTACCTAAATAGAAAGTCTGAACTTGAAGGATGGCTCTACCAGGGTGGACTTCAGGAAAATCTCCAGACTAAGGGAAGGGGTATTCTGGAAAAGAGGGGAGCCTTTGTGGCCCTTCAAATCACATCCTTAGAGGCTGTCTCTAGTCCTCGGTTGTCCTGGGCTTCTTGTCTCAGTCTCCCAACTAAAGTTCCTTAATGATTAAAAACAATGGCAACAATATCCTTCATCACTTTTGCATATTCTTCCCCTTCTTTCTATTCAATTCTGGATACATAGAAAGTGCTTAACAAATGCTAGTTAAATAAAGAACTGGGCAGCGTTTTTGAGTATTATAATACAATTTGGTGAATCTTTTACTTAAACTGAACTAGGTCCTTTGGAAGTCACCACTCCAGGGCTAATAATGTAGCAACTCTGAGCAGACCTTTTGTCTCCTGGGTTACCTCCCATGTTGGTCCCTCCTGGAATGCATTGCCTTCTAATAAAATATTAAATCCTAACTTTTTATTTTATTTTAACATTTTATTGGGGAATTGGGGGAGGGGAACAGCGCTGGGGAATCGGGGGATTTATTTTATTTTAACATTTTATTGGGGAATTGGGGGAGGGGAACAGCGCTGGGGAATCGGGGGAAGGGGAACAGACAAGTTGCTGTCCTTTTGTTCTTCAGTCTAGTTGTGGAGGACGTTGCTTCACTGCCCAAGTTGGCACCATCATTGCGCTCTTCCTGGGAGAGGCAGATTAGTCTCCTGCTTCTGGACGGTAGCTCAGGGCGGCTGCTGGCTGCTCATGCTGGCTGCCGGCTACACATGGTAGCTTATGGCAGCCCACTGTAGCAGGGGACTGCAGCCTACGCTGGCGCCGGTGACCCACAGCAGCCCAGCACCAGGTCGAGCTGTTGTTCAGCATCTTACCTGTAGAGGGTAGTGTCACTGGTCCTCATATGTGGGATCCGAACCGGGGCCCTCTGGCATCCCAAGCCAGTTCTTAACCAATGTGCCACTCGGCCGGCCCAATCCTAACTCTGTTTGTGCCTCTTTCACTTTCTCTTGAGATGCTTTTGAAATTAAACAATGGCAAAAGTCTTTAGGAAATGTGGATTTATGTTTTCAACTTATTTTTTCTCAAACATTGGTATACCTTGATGTAATATCAGCCTTTCTTTCATGCTCCTTTGAATCTCATGTTTATCAGTTAAACATGATATGTGTTTTCTTCAGTTTGTTTTTTCATTCTCTATGAAGCAGATACCTGAGATGCTTAATACAAAGTGTAACAGTCTTAATTAGCTATGTAAATTTGGTCTCCATTTTGTTCGACTCTGTGGCTTCCAACTGTCTCGCGCAGTCCACTGGAAGCTTTGGATCCACAATAGCAGAGATTGCCTGTTTTGTGCCACAGAGAACAAAGCATGTAATCTTTTAAGCACCATTACTCTCAAAGAAGGCAATGATTGCTAACCTCTGCAAAATACCAGTAAGGAGGTGGCTCACTGAGTCCTGGCAGAGGGACTCAGATGGGGAAAAAGGACAGATGGTTCTTGTTACAAACAGCCCTTAACCTGAATTACCATACCCTAACATAAATAGAATGTCTGTACAAAAACTGTGAGAGAGGAAAAAAATCATCGGATATAAAAATCTACAACAGTTTGTGCCATCAAATTGTTTAAAACCACAATGTAATGATGAGTACATTTATAATACAGTGAATACAATGGAGTCATTTAATTGATTCAAAGGTAATATAGACACTGGCAAAGGATCAGATGTAAATATGTCTTAAGTTATTTTTTAAGGTACACTCTAATATTACCATCATATTGTCTGGTATAATCTTGACAATTCCACTCTAAGCTTATGTTGCTTTAATATTATAGTTCACAAAGTTTTGACTTAACATGGAGAAAACTTTTCTGAGTGGTGATTAAATATTAATGCCAGATGATCCCTGGACACTTTCAAATGTAAAGATACACACATGATTTGGAAGAACTTTAAATTATTAATATCCACCCAATGATAGATATGTGAATACTTTGCTAACTTTGTCGCTATTTCTTAGCTTCTTCATACCTAAGTTTTATTAGATTGTCGTCAATACGGCAATATGTAATGTAATACAGTGTATAGGGAAGGACGCTCTAAAACGAAGACAGGCTTTTTATCACTTAAATGTGTGCATACCCATTATTATCAGAATTTCTGATAAGAGTGATAACTCTGTGTGTCAGAGAATACAGGTTTATGTGACGATTATTCCTTTTTATGGCTGGTTTAGAAGGGAGGGTTGCCAAGTGAGAGCTCCTAAGATCTCTCCACGGTGTGCTGTAACCATTCATGCTGGATCCATGCCAAGCCTCCGTGGTCAGCCGTGATGGTCGGCACTGCTGGCAACATGGTTTTCAGAAAGAACAATCAAAACAGACTCCGTTTGTTGCTGTGTGGATGGCTTCCAAGAAACGTTTTTGTCTCTGGATGATCAAAGCGCAGTCTGATAGGCTAAGAATGCAATAATTGATATAATTAGCCAATAATTTTGCAGCAGAAAAAGTTATTAGTGACTACTTGCTAACTCATTTGCATGCTAATGGGTTTTTTTGGGAAAAGAGAAAGGCTTTCGAGGTTTTTTTGTGGTTTTTTTTTAACGTTTAGAGTTATTTCTGGCTTTTGTTGTTGGGATAACGTAAAGGAGCTTGTGCTTAGGTTACGTCATCAGAGACTCCTGAGGTGGCTGGCTGGTGGAGCCTGCACATGGTTTCTGGCACCTTAGTCCTTGCTGCCCAGAGTGACCTTCTCCGGAGGTTCTGTGGTGGACAAAGGGCAAGGGGAAAGGAGTATCCTGGGATTTATAGATTTCATTATTTGCCCACAAGAAAGAAGATTCAAAACACTTATCCCTTCTCGTGATTGAAAAGCCACACAGCTCTTTCTATTAAACTGAACCAGACATAGGGCAGCAATGACAATCTTTGTGAAAGAAAATTAAGCAAGTTCCTGGATATGGGCCCTGAAAACTAATTTATGAACGTCCCTAAAATGTGAGTCACTGCCCCCTTCCTGTTCACCTTAGCGACCTGAGAACTCTTTTTTCTTTTGTCGCTGTAGGAGAATGCATTTTCTTTCTTTGTTGGACTGAGGGATTTCACGCCTACTTTCCAAACTGGGGTTGTGGTGGATGGTGGTTTGGGGAATAGGGAGATAGTCCATCATCCTGGGTTGCAGGTTAGAATGTCGCTGCTTTTCAGGGACAATAGGGAATTAGTTCTTTGGGGCAGCTATGTGGGGGTTAGGAGGCTTGCAGGGCCTGCTAAAAAGCCAAACTTTTTAAACATTTATTTTCTAATTATATTGACAGCTAATTATAATATTGACATACAATATTATATTAGCCAGGTGTACAATGTAGTGATTAGACATTTACATACCTTACGATGTGATCACCACAATAAGCCTGGCACCATACATAGTTATATTATGTATATAATAATATATACAATAATATATATATATACACATATATATATATATATATATTATTGACTATATTCCCTATGCTGTATTTTACATCCCCGTAACCATTTTTATAACTGGCAGCGTGTACTTCTTAATCGCCTTCATCTTTTTCACCCACCATTTTTAACATTGTTTCCCTAGGAACATTTCCTTCCAAGTTCCAAATGAATTCACAAATATTTATTTTGAGAGTAAAAATAGCACTTGGTAGATTGAGGACAACTTCAATTTGAATGTCTCCCTAGCCTGTCCTCTCCTTGAGGAATATTTTTCCACTATTCCCCAACCCTCCTTAGTGGCTATTTCTTGATATTTTATTTTCTGTTATGGTGTTTTAAAGATGTTCATCATTAATATTATAAATTCTTATTTCAGTGTCCCAAGTTTTTCAGAGAACCACTGTACCAGTAATGATTTAAAGGCTCTAAAACTAAAGTTAGAATTTCAGTGAAAAGATGTGCCTGGATAAGTACAATAAAAAGTGGTGAGTTGAGATGGCTCACTACTTCTAAATGTAAGAAAGTACACCATTATTAATATTTATGGACCATTCCTATTTTTCAAGGACATTGTTAGTTAGCCTCACAGTGGTGCTGCCAGGGAAGTGGGTGACAAGTATTGTGAAGACAGCAAATTACTGTAATGGAGTATATGCCCCATTTGTCTTTTGTGTTGCCTTTGTGCTCTTCTAGAATCCACACAATGTCACTCATACAGCGAAAAGTGACTCTGTTTGGGAAAAATAAATTTCCTTCCATTATACTACCTCATATTCCTTCAGGCTCTCTTCAAACAAAAACATAAATAAGTAAAATTCCACAATGAGCAGTAAAACCAAAGCACCACTATTAATCACTGATACTTAACCATACTTGTGAATTTAAAAATGAGAGGAAATGAAAGCTCTCCCTTCTTTCCATACTCCATTACCATTCCTCCTCTCCCAACCCAGTCATTCCCCCCCCCCCCCCCGGGGAAATAATCTGGTCTAGGAATATGTCCAAAATATGTCCTTAAGCAAAGTGAATTTCAGTAGAGGCTTTCTGAAGGCTCCTGGTAATCAAGTCCCATTGATTTTGATGTCTATGTGGATCAGGGCTCTTCTAGTACATTTCTTGCCAGCATTGCTGAATTCTTCAAAGTAATTGGATTCAAATAGTAGAAACATAATAAGTTTGCAAAGCTTTGCCATTGTTTTAATCAGTATTTTTTTTTTTTGGTTGCATGTAACAGAAACTCCAACTAGTTCAAGCAAAACGAAAACACTGTAAATGTGTTCAAATAATGATGAAGGTGATTGTTGAAGGGAGCTGCAGGGACCAGGGGGCTCAGAGTTTGGAACTGAATTCAACTCCAGGAACCTCTTCTTAGGGTCATCTTTCTCTCATTCATTCCTACTTGTCTCTGCTGAGCTCCATTCTACACAGCGTGCTACTTAAGACTAGGAAAGATGGCCACAGAGGGCCCCCAAGGTTATATTTAATAGTTTTTGGTCCAAGAACTGTGCAAGAGGGCAATCTTTTCCTCTAGTTTGGGAAGATCTGGCTGAAGAATCCCTACCATCAGGTTTAGAGTGCAGCTTCACCACATGAACTAATCATTATTCCTGGGAGGGGGTGGTACTAACACAATCAGTCCATCATGGTCCTGGGGTGGTTGTTGCAGTGAGGCAGTGTGGAATTGGCATATACTTTAAAATCCCAACAGAAGAAGGAACTTCACTAGAAGAAGAAGGCTATTCAAATTGGGAGGCAGATGAAAATATTAGCTACACAGTCTATTATGTCATTTCTATTAAGCATTTGTAGCAATCAGAGGGGCAGGACAGATAACATGAGATGTTCACATTGGGTAACATAATAAGGGACTCTTTACAACAGTGTGAGGAGGAAGCTGGGAAACCAGTGACGCAATTCTTTGGGGTTAGTGAAAGCAAGGGCCTTCCCCATCTTAAGTGTAGTCAAGGGATGCGGCCTACTGTCTCTCCCAGCGACCACTTTAGGGAAAGATGTGGGAAAGAAATACTCCAATGTCTTATTGTCTCCCTTGTCCCTATTGCCTGAACCTGTCTGGAAGCCAGTGGACAATGGAGTCCATTGATGGAGTCCTTATAGTTAGGCCTACCATGGCAGAGGCCAGAGTGGAAAAGGGCGGAGATCTGGAGGGACAAACAGGAAATTTCCAACACAGCCTTACACACACACACACACACACACACACACACACACACACACACACACACACACACCACAGACACTTAATGTGATAGAAACAACCATGCAATTGAATATCCAAGAAATATTATTATATATTATGTAATGGTGTAATGAAAGCCTCCGGAGGCTGACTAACTTGGATTTGAATCCTGTGCTCTGATCTTGGTCACTTGGACTTTGTACGTACCAGCACTGGGTAGGCCAAAGCAATTGTATCTCCAGAACGGATGTGTCAAGGACCGATATTCTGCAACTCCACTATTCATAAATCAGCCACCTTCAAATGATTAGATCCAATCAAAATAGTGATGTCATGACTATATATCAAGCAGAATATAATTTGACTCACTTTTTTTTAAGTTCTGAAAGCTTTTTGGTGTTTTGTAATAAGTGCTTTGGGTTTGTACTTATGAACATCCACGAGCACTGGTTAATGTTAAAAATTCTGCTTACCTCTTGATAACAGAAAAGAGCCCTGGTTAGTGGGACTAGTTTTTTTTCATGTAGTCGAGAAATGTTTGCCACTAACGAGGCCTTTAAACCAATAGTTGGCTTCTAGTTTAGTTAAAGGCAGGCACGATGACAACGATGATGATGATGACAATGATGATACTGATAACACGTATGGGACGCTATGTACCGTGTCTTCACACATATTAATTCTTCCAGCAACTATGACTCAGGTACTGTTATCTACATTTTATAGGTGAATAGCTTGCAGCTCAGAGAGGGTTGATGAAACAAGGTCACACTTCTCATTAAGTGTTAAAACCCATTTTCAAATTCTGATCTGCCTGGTTCCAATTCTTATCCTGATGGCTATAGACTATTGACTCCCAACTGATTGCGCTCCTGACCTATTTTAATTCTGGGTGAATATGTTTATTTTATGCTGTTATTATACAGCATATAGCAAACTATAATTGATTTCACAGTTACTTCTCATTATTTTTGTAGTTGTTCTTATTTTTATTAGTTGAAATATATATATGTCTCATTATTAGAATATTAATGGAACAACTAGTATATTAAGAAATTAGTTTCTTTTAAAATAAGCATTATTTTCATCCACATATTGAATACCTCTCATTATTTAAAACATAAGAAAAGTCGGGGTGAAATCCAGATGTCCATAAAAAACGATGTCATATAAGCAATAATAAATACTATAAACAGTTTTTCTTTTAATGAGTTTTTCTCTTAGGAGAGTGTTTCTTGGGGTGGGGGAGTTGCCTCTTTGTTTTTTAAAGCCAAAGTTTGAGTTTTATAAGAGTTTTTGTAAATTATCCTCATTATTGAATAAGCTCAAATGCCATTTAAATTGAGCTATGTTAAGACTGTATAATCAAAATGTTTTACAGTTTTAAAATTTATCTAACTGTTATTTCTTTTACTGAAACAGACATTATAATCAGAAGACCAAAGTTCACTGCATGACTCATTTAAGACTTTATGTTCAAGCCTGATATGAAGAGATCTTTAATTACCTAGATAAAACCTCTTAAATAACAGAGTGATGGTGATTAACATCTGAGGGAGGAAAAAAAAAAATCCAGAGGCTCCAATTTAATGGAACAAAGCATCATCCTCTCAAATAAACTACTGAAACTTAGATATGCAAAACAGTGCTATTGTGGCAGCAAGCAGGTGGCACTTTTATTTTCTTGTTCATTTACTGAAGAGAGGATGTAATCAGGAGTCTCAAGTCCCTAATAAATAACAACGCCCGAAGTCAAGGTCTCTCTAAAAACAGTGTTTGAATGTGAAAGAAGACAGAGGCGCCTAGCGAGACAGGTGCTTCCTAGTTAAATCTAACCTTTTTTATTTTTGTGTTTTGTTTTTCATTCAAAATTCAACCAGTAAGTAGAGGGGACGGACAAATTGGAATGAACAGCATACAAATAATTTTTGTTAAATGAAGTTTTCGGTGTTTCATACGTTTTAGTCCACGATGCCTGCCTTGGCATGAGCACCAAAGGCTACTCTGAAATCCCCAAACAGTGCCGGGCCCATAGTAGGTCCCCCAAAACTATCCCTAGATGAATGAATGTATTATCCTGAGCAACCAGCAGGAGTCCAGAAAAGAGCATGATGACAGTTCTGCATTGACTTTTTGCTTTTCAGGTTAATGGGGGCAGGGAGTTCCTGCTGGTGTTGGAGTCGCCCGGCCCCAAATGCAAACAGTACCCCATTTGAGAAACATAGGCGGTTTCACGGCTTTTTCTTTATTAAAATGCAAATACCTGTGGTGGAAGTACTTAATTAAGCGGACCAAAGCTTTTTTATTTTAGGCTGAATTAATTATTGAGAACTTTTCCTAAGCCTGATACAATTTAGTGGAGAATGGATGAAGGCGAGGAGGCAAAGAAATTGAACTTCTGAACCTCCCGGGTCCCCACCCCCTTCAGTTTGTCTAAGTACCTGCCGGCATAATCAAAGTTGAATTTCTTGGCTCCTGGTATTTTGTGAGATTTATATTTCTACATAAATGTAATTTTTTAGTGTTTATTAATCATCTGGGAGATAGATTCAAAATGGTGTAATTTTCTCCTTTAAATGGTGTGCTTAACTCTTGTCAATGTTAATACATATTATGTATGCACATCGAAGTAAAAGTATGAATAGACCATACCTTGGGAGATAAAATGCTACAGATTTCTCAGTCACTGTCAGAAATTGCCTTATTTCTTTCGTATTTCATTAATTCAGCTGAGTCCCTCATCTATCCTAAGTATAAACTCTTATAGAATTTTTGAGGTAAAATTGCTATGTTCTACTAAAAATCGTCTTTTCTGAAGAGTCATTAGACTTTGTTTAAAACCATAGCTTTGAGGAGCAGTCATATTTTGCAGACATGTCAGTCTACCATACTCATCAACTTTCTCAATTCTGGAAAAATGATGAAAACTAGGACAAGTTGATTTTTAATTAATATTCTCATAAATCTCTCCAGAGTGCATTGTAATTTCCATTACTTTTAAAGTGCTCCTGGAACCACAGGGGACAACATTCCCCAGTGTAACTACATAGTTACAAGTAAGTGTTGTAAATGTTAGTATGATATTTTGATTTAAGGAAAGGTTAAAGTTATTCGAAGCTGCTTGGTTGAAAAACTAAGGATTAGGTCCTGAGCACATGTTGTGTTTTATGAATTAGCTAATCTACAAATTTAAGAATACAAATGAGAGCAACTTATCTTTTTGTGCGAAATAAAGGAGGAATGCTGAGAGGAGGGATACAATTACAAAAGTGAATGGACTCTCTCTATAGAGAGTAGAGCATTCATTTAGTTTAGATATATGTAGGGCAAAGCTATCAAATGTATTTTGTGTTATAAAACTTCCTTGTAGAAACCAGAACAAGGCTTGACACCTGAGTGTTAAACAGGGCTGAGATCACTCTGCATGTACTAGGAGACAATCCACCACCCATACTATTATATAACAAATTATATTTAGGGTTGTTTTTTTTTAAAGCGTACATTTTAACTTAGACACTTTTTTTGGCTGACATCACCCTTCTATTGTGGTCCCTGAAGAAGGAAAGATGATTCACATCACAGTTAGAACACACAATTGTCCCTGGTTAGGTCAGGGGCCCCCAAATCATGCTGCACTCCTTCCATGGTTCCCTGTGACAATTAACTGGGCCGGAAACAGACCCATAGAAATCCTAAACACTGAAAAATTCATGGTGCCGCACCCCCTGCATGAGATTCTAAATTAAAACAGTACTAATTTGTAAGATAGTGCCTAAAAAATTCTGTTTTTCATTTTGATACTGTTTCCATTTTTTCTTTCTTCTCTCTTTCTTCCTTCCCTTCCTTTTTTTCACATCCTTCCAAAACCTCTTTTAAAAAAATGCCCCTGCTATGCTGATGCCTTAAATACTTGTTTAGTCTGTCTATTCGGTATACTTTAATACTCTACAATCCCCACTAACAACACATCTCTAAATGACTCCAGTTTGTTGGGGACCCTACAGGCCATCTCTAGTCTGTCTCCCAGCAAGATAACATGTCTAAATTTCCCTGCTCACTCAATGCATGAAGATCAGTCCATGTCTGCTCCTTTCTCCTTCCTTCAAAAGTGAAAAGAAACCAAATGAAATGCATAACCCTGACTGAAATCATTGCAACAATAAAAATGTATTTTAGGGACAATTGGGTGGCTTTGAATATAGAACGAATTTTAGATACCATTGCATTATATTTCTTAGGATTTATACTGGTATTGTGGTTATGCAGGAAATGTCCTCATCAGTAGGAAGTACATGCTGAAATATTAAGGGGTTTAGTGTCATGGTGTTTGTACCTTACAAATTGTTCAGCAAAAAAGAAAAATGCATGCATTATGTGTGTACATACAGAGAGAGACATAAAGAGAAAGAGACAGATGGACATAGAAAGAGATTGCAAATGGGACAAAAATGTGTTGACGTGTGTACTATTTTTTCAACTTTTCTGTAGTGAAACAAAACAAAACAAAACAAAACATATAATCACCAAAACTAGAATAACAAGTATCAAAAGAAACATAATTGATATTATATGGTACTAATATTTTTTGGGTTTTTTTCATGGTCTGTAAGATATTTGGGAGTCTACAGCTTTGGTTTATTAGATCAATCAAACAAATCTAAATTTTTAAAGACCATTTTTAGTCTCATAGTTTAGATAATAAATGAATTCAGCTACACACGCATACAGACACACAAAGATCTGAGTTCAATCAACCCCAGAAGCCAACTGGCCCAATGCTGATAGCTTCCTGAGGAAGTCCGGCCTTTTAAAAGCCAACTAGTTTCTTTTGATGAATCTTTTCTATACCGTCATTTCCAGCAGCTCAGAACCTGTTAGGAATCAATAAAGCAATATTTCTTATACTCTCCTAATCGATAACATGTACTATTTCCTTCCTTTATTCATCCAATTACTAAAAATGTAGTGACTGCCTACTCTGTGCCAGGGCCAGTGTTAGACTTGGAATAGCCACAAATAAAAATACACGGGCTCTGTCCTCAAGGAATTCAGAGTCGTTGGAGAGGCAGACATTTGACGCATGATTAGAGTATAATACAAAAAGCATTATAATAATGGTATGTGTAAGCTGTATGGGAGCATGTAGTAAGAAGCCTAATTTACCTGGTAGGAGAGGGAGGAACCAGGGAGTAATGATACAACAATAAGTAAGAATGGTAACAACAATAATAATAGCAGTCATAGGCCAGGCGAGCCCTAAGTATAAGAGCTATCCTGATGGAGGGGTAAGGGAAGGCAGAGAGTTGGCAGAAGCCAATCCAAATTACCACCAGGGAAGGTGCAGGACATAGCAATACAAATCTCGGGAGAAAAATTTTAGCAAGTCTACCAGGGTGGAACATTTTTGCCATGGCCATGAACTCCCTTCCCAGGTGCTTCCCATGTGTCATCTAGAGAACATTGCCTCCATTTGAAATAGGCCCTGAGGCTCCCAGGAGGTCTGGGAGTTGCCTCAGGACTAACAGCTGGTATGTGACCAGGCACAGTCAAGGTTGCAACTCAGGTATCTCAGACTCTTGCTCCGTCTAGTTATGTAACATCATCTGCCCACAGATTTTGCTGAGGAAGGCCTTGAAGGGGGAGTAAGAATTTCACAGGCAACCCTTGTGGAGAAAAGAATTCTTAGCAAAGGATGCCTATGCAAGGCATTAAGGAAGCAGGGAATTTTGCAGACCCTCACAGGCCCAATTGTTACGAATGATAGAAGTTATGTGTGTGGCAAGTGATGGGAGAGGAAACTAGATAGGAATATCGAGGCCAGAACACTTAGGATTCTTGGATACATTGTTTGTAAGGGGGCCTGTGCTTTATGGAGTAAATATTGGAAAGCCACTAAAGGACTTTAAGCTTTGGAATTAAATGATAGATTTGCTTTTTCAGAAGATCACTCTGTGCAAAGACCCAGGAAGTTTCTAGCACCAGGGGAGCTGGCCAGAGGTGAGGGCCAGGCATCCATGGCGGGAGGGGTGGGAGGACCTGCACTTTGAATGGAGGCACCTGGCAGGATAAAGAGGTCTGACCCTTTGCCTGCATTCTCTACCCAACTGATAGTCCTTCCTTCAACTATGACTAAATATGACATCTTTTCATCATAATCATAAAATCTATTATGTCAACACGTTCTTTAAAAAAATCTTGAAAAGGTACCACTTTTACAAATGGTGCTCAGGGAAGCAATGGTTCCCTTTGCTACCTCCATGGGAATCCCCACGCTTTTCCTTAGGAGGCATTTGGGGGGAGGGGACTGGAGATAGAAGATAAGGTTGGGGTGGTGGTGGAAGTGCCTCAAGGAGGTCAATGGCAGTGGACGGAGTGGGGAGGATTGGATGTGCGATTCAGTGTAATTTTGTAAGTGATTGAACTCAGGGACTGAAAGTAAGAAAGTGAGTTAAAGACGCCGCCTGGTTTTTTGCCTGAGCAACTGGCTAGCTGGTGATGTCATTCTCCAAGATATGGGAATATTTGTAGAAAAGATTTCAAAAGAAAGATGTTGAGTTCAAATTTGAACATGTGGACTTTGCATTTGGACATCAAATTGCTTCAGCACCATTTGTTGAAAAGACTCCTTTCTCCATTGAACTACCTTTGCCCCTTAGTCAAAAATCAGTTGACTATATTTTTATGGATCTATTTCTGCCCTTTCTATTCTGTTCCATTGGTCTATGTGTCTATCCTTTGCCAACACCACATTGTCTTGATAGATGTGGTGTTATAGTAAGTCTTGAATTTGGGTGAGTCCTTCAACTTTGTTCTTTTTTAATCAGATGTGTTTTACCTTTCCGTATGAATTTTAGAGTTCAATTGTCAATATCTACAACAAAAGCTTGCTGGGATTGGTTGGATTTGAGGAAGATTGACTTCCAATTTGTGAATATGGTATATTTCCCCATTTTACTTAGACAATTTTGATTTCTTGTATCAGAGTTTCACAGTTTTCTGAATCTAGCTCTTGAGAGGCATAACACAACTGGTCCTGGCCATCTTCTTAGGTTTATCCCTAACGACTTCGTTTCTTTTTGTTGGACATGTTTATTTTGAGGTGTCTGTGTTCATCTATGTGCAGAGTCCTATGAGTAAGCCTGGAGGTCTGAGGTATTGTCTCATCTGGAATTCAGGTTTAGTATAATTTCATTTCTCAGGAAATAGCACATGCCTCAGCAACGCAAGACTGAGAAGAAAATAGGGCTGAGGATTAGAAGTCCCCTTAATTACCAACAAATGGTTAATTCTGGCACTTGATGTTCTAAATTTAAGAAATAAGGAAGACCTGAGCACCTCCACAATGAGGACTTAACACATGGGCGGAGGGATTTGGAGGCTTCTGGAGCATCGTTCTTTGGTCCATGGGGGGCCAGGGTAAGGCACAGATTGATGTGGTTTTAAAATCTTTTGAAAATCTGGCAGTTGTAAATGTCACCAACATACCACTGTGAATATTATCTGTGTATGTAATTAAATTGGATCGCTCTGGTTCAGTTGATTTTATTTCACATTTTTTAGATTTAGTGTTTTGAGTGCTATGTGTAGATTTAAGCATATTTATATTTGAAATCAATAATTCTGACACTTAAAAAATGGGACAATAGCGTAAAACATGAGTACATGGCATGTCTCCCTTGCTTTTGGAAATGGACATAAACCTGGCAATAGATTCAATATTTGTAAGAGTAGATTCTAGTCTTTCATTTGTCTGATACAGGCAGAGCCCCCATCCGACCCAGGTATGACACGTCTGATAAGCAGCCCCTATTCTGTCCTGTGGACGCTAGAGGCTTTCTGGAGACTGCCAGCTCTGTCCAGCTGTGCCAGCACTCTCAGCATCGTAAAGATACTGATTATCCGTAGCTGGGAACCACCGGCCCAGATGGAAAATCATTTGCCTTCTAGGCTCTGGGCCACCTACAATAAAGTAATTAAAGCTTATTTTAGTTCTCTAAGTTCAAAATTCCATGTATAAAGTTAATTAGGTCAATATATGCTTGACCTAAAATCTTTCTTTCCCAAAGACTTGAAGGGCCACATAAATATGCTTGTTTAATGCTATTCCTTTTAGGAAGACGGGAGAGGTGAGGAAGGGTATTTACTTTTAAAAACCCTGTTTTGAGAGCTGGCTGAGTGGCACGATGGTTAAGAGCTGGCTTGGGACACCAGAGGGCCCCGGTTCGGATCCCACATATGAGGGCCAGTGACTCTGCCCTCTACAGCCAAGATGCTGAACAACAGCTCAACCTGGAGCTGGGCTGCCATGAGTCGCCAGCGATGGCGTAGGCTGCAGCCCCTGCTGCAGTGGGTTGCCATGAGCTACCGTGTGTAGCCAGCAGCCAGCGTGAGTGGCCGGCAGCCACTGTGAGCAGCCATCCAGAGGTCGGCGACTGATCTGCCTCGCCCGGGAAGAGCGCAATGATGGTGCCAGTTTGGGCCAGTGAAGCAACATCCTCCACAACTAGGCTGAAGAACAAAAGGACAGCAACTATCTGTTCCCCTTTGCCCAATTCCTCAGCGCTGTTCCCATCCCCCAATTCCCCAATAAAAATCTTTAAAATAAAACAAACAAAAAAACCCCCTGTTTTGAGTCCTGGACATATTAATCTATCAAGGAAGATATTACTAACCACATTTACAAAGGTAGAAACTAAGGCTCAGAGATATTAAGTTCTTTCTTCAAAGTCACGAAGCTCATGTATATCAGAATGGGCTTTCACATTCAGGGCTGTCTGACAGTAGATTTCAAGGTTTTTCCGCTCTAGCACTTATATCATATATTCTACCACACCCTTATGAAGCTGCATTTATTGATGTCTCTGTGTCTTTTGTGTCTGTGAGGCACCTGGCCAGGTCAGGGTGGAGTATTGTGGGTTTATCTTGGTCCTTAACTTTATTTAATTATCTCCGGATTCTTACAGACAACTATGACGCCACAGGCTCATTCCTTGTAGGTGAGATAAGCCTAAGGTGGAACTGGACTCTTTTAAATGCCTTACCAGCACTTAGCACTGGTCATATTTATGTTATGCGATAAATAAAATGTTGGTGTAAGCAAAGCAGAGAAGATGGCTGTGTTATGCCTCTCAAGGGCTTGGATGGTTCTATTTTCTTCTGAGCCATACCCTGTGTATTATCTTTACTGGTCCCCGTGTCACATCCCATGCGACGTTCAGAGTTTCTCTTGCCCTTTCCTTGTGCTTTCCTCCTTTCCGTCTCTAATTGGATACATTTTGCTATTTCATGTTTATGGTTTCCTTCTTCAACTCCCATAAAAGCAATGAGCTTTTCTCCTCTGAGTCCCCTCCTTTACATTTTTGTGTTCCAACATCATGGGCCTTCTGATAGTTAAAGCTAAAATAACAATACAACAAAATAGCCTCATTTTCTAAACAGGCCCCGCAGTGCGCCTTTTTCCCACGCCCTTGTTTGCCCTTCACTTCCTTTGCCTAATTTAGATTTGTAAGCTCAAAGCATAGGCACTTTGTCTTTGTTTGTGTACATATGGTGCCTAGCGCTAGTCTTGGATTTAACGAATATTAAATAATCATGACTTCAGAATGATTATTCGCCTGGGCATTTAAAAAAAAAATCACAGCTGGCCAAGAATACTGCTCTTTTTGCTCAAATGATCTTGTCCGATTTTGACACTCCTATAGCAGACAGCTGTATTATAGCCCACTTGCATTTACCCTTGAATACCATGTGGAGGCCAGAGCTGGCAATCATTGTAGCTTCTCTTCTTCTTTGGAACACATTTACAAATCCTGCACTGCATACCAGTTTGCTTGTGGATGTAATTTCAGTTGTGTGTAATCCATCACCTTAACATAACCGGAGAACGCCAGATACAATTTTATACAATGCTCCATTATGACAGAATTATCTCACTGGGTTAACTTCGCATGTTTGAAATTGAAGGCTCCCCCCGCCTTTTAATTATCAACTTGAGCATTCATGATATCCAGTATGGGCTTTTCAAATCTATCCATTAAGTACTCCTTGACTGTGTAATGGCATTTACATTGTTAAGTTTTAAAGTGAGTCCTTTATTTTACCTCTTCAGGTTTACAAAAAAACCTTCGTCTGTGTAGCTTATGTAAACCTCTTTAAATCGGCAGACTGATTTTGGGCTACAATGCCATAGGGCAATTCATAAAAATAAGTGCCAAACACTAGGCAACAATAGAAGGAATTGATGGTGGATCAAAAGTTTAACAATGCATTTCCTTTTAGAAATGTCAGCATCAGCTTTCTCACAATAAGGAAATAAAGATGGTTGTTCTCTCCCACTGGCTCACCACTTCAGATGCGAACAAATCAATGAAAGAAAGTAGTCAGTTATGTCATTGTAAGGGATACAACAGTGTAACTAGATAGAACAGTTTTGTTAGTGTTTTGGTTTATTTATGTCCAAGGCAGAACCAACATAACAAGATTGATAAATTAGGGGGAAAAATGGGTCTTGTCTTAGAATCAGTTCTAAATTACCTAAGCATTTACATGACATCTACATTATTGTCCTTACTCACGTGGCAGCTTCCTCAGAACTGAATTTATTATGATTCCTGTAAAATCAAACCTAAAAGTCTCACTGTGCTGTTGCTACACTTCATCTAACTAGTCCATGAGCTCTAGCCTATGAACACACTGTGTCTCTCCCTGGATGTCTGTAACTGTACTCTCCACCAGGGACTTTCTGGAATGCTGTTTGCAGGTGAATACAATATGTCCTAGAGGAGTGTACTCACTGAGAATGATACAGTGCCTAAACTACAGCTTTCCACTCTCCTGAGATTCTTACTGACGTGGCTACAAGGGTAGAGGTTACTGCAAAGCAATGGAAATAAAATGCTTTGAGGGGAGGGGGAAATATGTGAGGAATGTCTTTAATAGAATCCAACCTCTCTCTGCTCTAGATCTTGCCTTCAGAGGGTGGTAACAACCTGAGAAAATGGTCACCACAGGAAGCTCTTGTCTTAGCAGAGCAGGGCAGCTTCCTGGATTCTTTCTGTCACCCTCACCATTCTCCTAGATGAGGTGAATAAATTAAGCAAGTGCCTGGCACATGGAACAAGCTTCCACAGGCCATGTTTGTCTTACTCACCATTGGTATTCCAAGCATTAAGATCAGGACCTGACACATAGCACACAATAAATACTTATTTGACAGATTGAGCAGTAGACACTCGTGTGTGTGTGTGTGTGTGTGTGTGTGTGTGTGTGTGTGTGTGTGTGTGTGTGTGTGTGTTTTAAGCAAATGACTCTCTCTCTGTATAGATAGATAGATATATAGACAGACAGACATAGGTATAGATATGCATGGAGATATATCAACTCCTAATCTTGTGTCATAGTTGGACTCATAGGAATTAAAATATATAGTTTAACTCACTTTTAAAGATGACTTTACACACTTAACTTACACGATATAATGAGGGATGTACTAGATTTTACAGTTGGAAAGATCAAGGCTTTTTAAGTTACAAATATAATGGTATTAAAGCCAGAACTTAAAATGTATTTCTAGACTTAAAATCCTGAGCTCTGTCTCTCTATCTAGCCTCATGATTTTCTAGATAATATGATGGTTGTAGAGACAGAACAAAGAAACTCATTTTTTAAACTTGCCTTTATGATACAGCATAAGAGATGGCTTACTTTGATTATGGTTGGTTGACACAGTTTGGTGTAGACTAACTGGTAAATTGGCAGATCTGGGTCATATTCTGTTGTCCATGTTATACCTAGCACACGGTTGGTACTCAAATGTTAATAAAAACAGCAATGCATGCCAAGTATCAGATGTCCTAGATGTTAAATGGTGATTAGCATTATTGAGTATGTAGATCAGTAGATTATAAACAGTGTCAAAATGAGCTCTAATTGAGGTTAAATGATAGCTTGGAAGCGAGCTAGTCATTTTGCTGGTGGATAAGACATACTATTATGCCTTACCTGAGGTCATGGGTGCAGCTCAGTATCACAGGACAGCATTCAGAATAAAAGATCTGGATTTGCATCTGGAATTCGCAATCGTCTGGCTGTGAGATCTGGGTGAGAGGGGTTCCTGCCTACTGCCCATGCTTTGAAGGGCGCTGCTCTAGCTTCACTCCTCCCCACTGGACAAGGAGTTCCATATACTCTGAGTAACTGGGACCCTGGAACTTACTGTCCTGCACTTCCAGGCCTGATTTTCCAAAGCCGGACCATGGCTGGAGGAATTGCCAAGGGGTGGCTTTTGGGAGGAGTATGATGTCGTTTTTGATATGCAGGCTGGGACGTGCCCACATGTGGAAGCCTGTTTGTGGTATGGGATGGGGCAGAGATGGGAAGAAAACGGGGTACGAGTTTCAGGCCAGAAGCTAGTACTCCCTGCAGCACCATGTTCCGGTTAATTCATAGCTTTAAGCATTAATGATAGGGTATATGGATCTCCATTTGTTAGCTTATCGCAGGCCCTTCCAGATTTAAAGGCAGGCCTGGAACTAGGGCAAGTCAGGTAGCATATTTCAGTCCTAGTTCCATCATCTGTAAACAGGATAATAACTGTTCCACTAACCTCACAGGCATGAGATAATGAGAATCATCTCAAAAATAACTATATTTATTGAGTACATACAATGGCTCAAGTACTACGCAAGGCACTTTCCATGCAGTATGTTTGGTTCTTGCAACTCTTCAGGGCATGCAGTTTTTATCCTCTTTTCATAGAACAGGAAATAGGCTCAGCCCCTCCCCTCCCCCATGGATGACACAACTGAGATTATGTATTTAACAATCTCATACATATACAAAGTAACACTATAGTTATTAAATCATTTACATTGTGTCAAGGGAGATAGCCGTGAACAAAAGGAACAAAAATCATTGACTTCAGAAGCATGCATACATTATAAGTGGAGGAAGGCAAACAATAATTAAATAACATATATAATAAAGTAAAATAAGTAACATATAGGTAGTAGGTTAGATGGTGGTAAAGGATGAGAACTGGGGCATGTGAATTTACAGGGCAGGTAACATTTGAATAAAGATGTGAAGGAGGTGAGGGAACAATATTCTAGGTTTTGTTGTTTTTTTTTTCGTTGGGCTGAGGGAGTGGGGAGATAATTCAGGTGGTAGAGGGAAGAGCAAACGGAAAGGCCGTGAGACTGGAGCTTGCTTATTATGTTCCAGAAACAGCATGGAGGCCAATGGGGCTGGGAAAACCAGTGAGGGATATACTAGTACCAGATGAGATCAAAGAGATAAGCGGGAGCGGGGACCAGGTCCATGCGTCATATCAGGACCAGGTCCATGGTAAGGACTTTGGCTTTTCCAAGACTCAAAGTATATTGCTGGACGGAAGGGCAGAAAGAGGGATACCAGGTAGGTGTATTTGCAAAGCACAGGCAAAAGATGATGCTGGCTTGGATTAGGGTCATGGCAGGTAGAGGTGGCAGATAGGGGTTAGATTCCAGATATGGTACTTTGAAGGCTGAGCTCACAGGTTTATTGGCCCTACTGGGGGATAAGAGAAAGCAAGGAGTCAAGAAAGACTCCAAGGTTTTTCACCTGGACAGTTGGAAAGGAATAGATGGCATTAACTGGAATGGGGAAGGCTGTGGGTGGGGTACATTTGGGGCAGGAGAACTGGAGCCTGGTTTGTACATGTTAATTCTGAGGTGTCTATCAGACACCAGATGGAGATGTCAGGTATATTTTTTCACTTCATTGGATTTGATATTTTTTTTCTTCTTTTCTCTTTATAGCGCCGTAATGGCACTTATTCATGTTTCTTGCTTTCAAGTTGGTGGTCTGTGTCATAGAGAATTTAATGCTGGCGCTCAGCTAAGGGTGAAAGAGAAATATGGGGAAGCATTTTCCGTAGTAGTAATATAAAGGGTCTAGAGATACAATTTATAATAATTCAGATCCAGTTTCACAAGGTTGCACAGTCCCTTCTCTAAGAAGCTATGAAATCTGTTTGTCATGCAAGTGACTTAATGACCCCAAAATGTTTGCTCACAACCCATTCCAAGTGTTTAAAATAAACTAGATGTTAAAAAGCCTGTTTGAAAATTTGAAAAAGTTCAATATACTAGGACATAAAAGTAACAATCCTCCTCTAAGTCTAACCTCTACATGGACATCTAAACATGAACTTGATGGCAATGAGGGGGGTGGGGAAGGCGGATAAAAATAAAATCCGAGGACCAGAACAGCAGAGCTGTTCCTGGTGCTTGGCTGACCTTACACACCTTGACCTGTCTCAGAAAGGGAGAGGGAGGAAAGACACGAAGCAGCAGGAGTGGTAACATCTTAAAGGGCTATGCTGTAGTGTTCTCTGCACCAATGAGACTTGGAACTATGGGGTCTGGATAAGGACGTTTGCTTTGCCTAACACAAAGCCAGATCTGTCGCTGTCTCTGATTATGTCATAAAACGTGTCGCTTGGATCTCACTAACGAACGACTGGTCGCCTTTTAAATCTGGCGTGTTTTCGTGTCTGGGGTGGTATTGGATCTCATGTTGAATCGAGCACGTTTCCATCTCCTTAATTTCGTGGTCATTTAAGTGTCTGATGCTGCCAGAGTGAGCAGGAAAAGGAAGGAGAGGAACACTTTCCCTGTAGCAAGTTGTAACTAAGCAAAATCAATTCCTAGAGAATTTATCGCCTCTGAAGCTGGTAGGGGCCAACCCTCGGGGTTCAGAATGATTGCCCCGCACGGGGCCAAGACACCTGGACCCGCGCCTCCTCACCGGGCCAGGCTGTGCGGGTTTCTGGACAGCTCATCCGAGGGCGCGGCGACCCCTTGCAGCCCGAGCGCAGGCCTCACCTGGCGGCGACCAAAGGTGCGGCTCCCGCGCCAGGGCGCGGCCACCGGCGGGCGCCGGGAGCGCGAGGGGGCGGGACCCGCCGCGACGGGGCCGCCCCGCCCCCCGATGATGCGGCGCCCGCCGACTCGCCCCCGCGCTGTCACTCACTCCTCACCATGGTTGCAGCACAAAGCAACAAGCCCCGGAGGCCGCTTCCTCCCTGAGGAGCGGCTCGGGCGGCCGGAGAAGGCGCAGGCGGAGGAAGAGGCGGAGGAAGAGGAGGGGAATCGCCGCTTTCCAAACACTCTCCGAGGGCGCTGTGCGCGGCTCTCGGCTCTCGGCCCTCGGACGCCCGCCGCCGGGAGTCCGGACCTGGGCTGCCCGAGGGCCCCTTCCCCGTCCCCGCGCCCATCGCAGACCTGGGACAAAGTTGCCGAGCGCGACTGGGCCGGAGGGCTGCAGCCCGGGCCGGGTGCTCTGGCTGCGGCGGCGCGGGCGCCGGGAGAGCTCCGCTCGGGGCGCGCTGATGGGGGGAGGCAACGGCGGCGGAGCCCGCGGCGGCGGCCGGAGCCACGGCGTTGGCGGCGGCGGCGGCTGGGCGGCCCGAGGGGATGCAGCAGCAGTCGGGAGGGACGGCCGAGCCCAGTAGACGATCGGGAGCGGCGGGGACGGCGGCCGAGGCGATCGGGCTTCGCAGCGCCCGGACCTGAGCCGGTGTTCCCGACGGCGGCCGCGGCACCGAGTGCCGGAGGATCGGGGACGCGGGACATCCGAGCGCTTCCCGGAGACCCCCAGGCGGGGGCGCGAACCCCTGCGAGGAGGGGGCGACGGTCCGCGCGGGAGGGGAGAGGAGGCCCCGCCCGCCCGCAGCCCTCCCCCTCCTCACGGTCGCTCCTACCTCCCTAAAAATAACTCAGGCCCGCGGGGGCCAGGAGGAGCCGCCGCCGTCCCCCGAGCGGAGCCGGAGGAGGCGTGTCGAGCCAGGGCCCGGAGGGAGCCGGGCGCGCCAGGAAGCCTTGTCTGGCCCGGCGGCGAGGAAGAGGAGGAGGAGGAAGAGGAGGAAGGGTTGTTCCCGGCCGCCGATCGCGCCGCAGGGACCCTCCGGGCCGCGGGTCCCGGGAGCTGCGCGCCGCCGGCGCCCCCCGCGCGGCCTCGGTCTTCCACCCGGTCTCCTGCGCGCCTGTCCCGCGCTCCCGGGCCCCGGGCCCAGCCGAGCCGCCCCCCCGCGGGCCCCGGGCGGGCGGGCGGAGCGCTCAGGGCGGAGGCAGCCGCTGCGCTGGGCCGGGAGGAGGCCGACGAGGGTGCGGAGCGGCCCCGGCCCGGCCGGCGGGGGGAGATGGCGTCCTACGTGGATAACAGCTTCCGCCAAGCGGTGATGAAGAACCCGGCGGAGAGGACCTCCCAGGTGAGACCCGTCGGGACGTGGCGGGATTTGTGCCTCACGGACTGTGCCCTCCCCTGCCCCCCCCCCCCAGCCCCTTCCTGATACAGTTCGCCCTTAGCACCCCACTTCTCCCATTAGGACCCCCAACTCCCAATGGCATCCCATGTCCGAGTCTTTCCCCCTGGCCATCCTGGGTTTATTTTTTCCTCTCCTGGACATTGGCCTTTTTGCTGCCCTTCCCATTACTGACCTTCGCTCTGTGTTTGCCCAGCCGAGGAGTGAATTCTCTCATTAGCTCCTCTTTTCCCCAGCCGCACATCGAACCGTCTGAATCTCCGGGGGCGAGGTGTCACCTCCCCTCGGTCAGCTACTTTTGCCACCCTGGCTCCAGGCCCCTTCCCCCCCCGCAAGCATGTGGCCCCTTCTACCTTTAGAGTTCAGTCATGTTTGAAAGGTATTGGAGGAAACTTGGATGGCCCCGGGAATGACATTGGCCTTCTAAAGTAAAACATCAAGATGTTTGTATCTTTACCATTTTGCTCTTGTGAAAAAAAGAGATGCAGCTTTGCAACGAAAGGGGAAAAAGTTGAACAGCTCGCTAGGTTAGAGCTTCCCGTTCACATTGCAGACAGAAGTGCAGAGCAAGGCATATTCGAATACGCCCCCGGAAAGGGTATCCTGCGGATTCCTTTGGTGTTGCACAACCGTGTCAAAATTAGATAAGTTTGGTAACCTTTATCCATTCGTTTACCTTCAGGCTTATTTTTCTCTTACTTGAAACTGGAGTAGTTGCTGCTGGTGTTGGATTTGGTCGTCCAAGTTGGACTAGAGAGGGGGAAATTTTATAAAAATGTGGTGGTTTGATTTTTTTTTGCTTTTAGTTGCTGACTGGATAATGACGCATATTTCTGAGCGTTGGGATGGTGACTCCAGGAGATCTTGCTGCCAACCCTCTTAAGACAAATAAGCCCTCCTGATCTTGAGACCATCAGACATTTAGGATCTAATGCGTGAAAGAGTTGCTGCGCTTGTTAGGTGTTGGATGCCATCTGTTCAAATCCAAATGCCCTCCGCCTCCGATGTTCATTATTGTTACTTAAGGTGGAGAGAACAGAATCAAATAGAACCTTCCACCGGCTGCCTTTGGACAAGGCCCAAGAATGGCACCTGGTACCGTTTTTTTATTTTTCATGTTTCTTGATGGAGCCATCACATCTGGAGAATCATAGACAGATTGCACATGTTTACTAAATGTGTGGGAGATAGGTGATAATTTCATAAGAGCATTCATCGCACAGTTCCTATTCTAAAGGATTAATTTACCAAAAACAAGGAATGTCCTGCTTTGATCTTGTCCTTGGGCATCATTGCACTGCTTCTTATGTGCCTTCCTCATCTAGTGCTTGTTTTAAAACTGTCCATTGAATTAGTCTTCTGCATCTGAAAATGCATGTTGCCAGTCGCAGTGTGATGGAAAAGTGAATTTCAGTGAAGTGTTCCAATTTTTGAAGTGCCCAGTGAAATCACACATGCAGAGAATGTTAGAACCTAGTAAGGCAGGTCAGAAAGTGATGTCAGTGGCCTTTAGTGGAAATTGGGGGGTGGGGAGGGGAAGGTGGTTGGTGCCTTTGGTTGATTAATTAGAATAGCAATGACTAGAAACCTATGATGGAGGAGGAGTTCACCAAAAAGACTGCAAGAGACAAAACCTTCACTGTGACAGCGTGTGGATTGTGCCAAATAAATGAACTGTTAAACTTTCCTGTTCCCGTGCCAGTTGTGTAGAATAGAGTAAAAACTGACCCAGCACAGAACTTGGCCTGAGCCTGAAGTGGACCAGTTACTACTAACACCACATGATGAAAGCTTCATTGACAGTCTGAAAGCAGCCCATTTTCCCCCCCACCAAACTTTCATAGAAAAAGTAAACAGAGAGAAAGCTACCAAACATTTTGTCCATTCTTGTCAGCCTGATTAACTTTGATGTTCACTTGGTTATAACTAATGCAAACCCTCACGTTTATTTATTGTTGTTTTAAAGAGAACGCTAAGTTTAAATGGGAATATTTTCCATCTTCACCTGGCTTGTCAAATATAATCTCCTGAAAGTCTGAAATTCACTCAAGTAAAAGTAAAAAAATATTTTGGTAGAAGGTGATTTTTATATAGAATGCTTTGTTGATATATAAGGGCCAGAAGTTTTTCTGTACTGTATTTTTCATGAATACTTGAGAGTTAGAATTTTGTAATGTAAGAACAGCAAACATTAAATTAGGTTGATATCATGAACAGAAGGATGTGAACTAGGAAAGTTTTGCTGTCATGCTTCCTTCTGTTTCTGAGGATAGACTCGGTAAAGGAATTTGTATGATTTGCATTGCAGGCAAAAGGAAGGTGCCTTAAAAAAATACTGGAAAATATAGAAATATATATTTTTTAAAATTCAGTTTCTTTCTTTTTTTTTTTTTGACCCCACCAGCCCAGTTTTTCTCCCAAACTCTGTGAAGATATAGCTTTGTATATAGGTCAATCATTTGTCTAGAAGTAATTGTGATGTTGCTAATGTAACCTAAGAAATTAGCTAGAAGAGAATCTGGGTGTGGGGAGAACCCCAATGTAAACACAAGGACTTTGAAAAATAGGGAGTTTTTCATGCCCAGTTGGAAAACGTGAACCCATTTTATTTAGGCGTGTCATTAGAAAAGAGGAATGAAGGGTAAGGAAAAATAAAGAAATTGTCACCGGAATTTTTAGCCAAACCCTGCATATTCAGATTTAAGGGACTGTCACTATTTCACCTGATATTCTGAGAGGAGGAAAACAGTCGTCTTTAATCCAATGTGTGTCCAGTATTATGTGTCTGGAAACCTGGCTAACTTCTAGTTAATGGAGCACTGTGTTCTAAATAACAAACCCTCTTGAAAATAATGAACACTAAACGTTCTATTGATATTTTTCAGTGCACCTCTGTTGAAAAACAGGACTCTTAAGTAATTGCTTTATTAAACTATTTGGGTTTATGTCTTTAATCACTTAAATGGGAAGCTTGGTCACCAAAGCAATTTAATAGAGTAAAACACGTAAATAAATTACAAACAGCTTTATTCCCTAAGGCTTTAAACAATAAAATGATTTTTCTAGACCATTTTATTAACTTGTTGAGTTCAGACCCTTTGAAATTGCCTCAGTAGAGTGTTTAAATGCATGATGTTTTTAGTTTTTCAGGTGGAACATCTATTGCAGAATTGTTTCCTCTACTTTAAAGACTTAATTTAATGTGGTTTTAGCTAGTTGTGAAAGTTACTTTTTAAAATGGTAAGTGTAAAATGGCCTCCCCCCTTATCCCCTTCTAGTTAATAACATTATGTTGTCCTTACCTTTTTTTTTTTTGGGGGGGGGGCTGTTGGGCACCTTTTGATTTAGTTGCTAACTCATGAATTTGTCAGCTGAGAGCTAACAATACAAGACTGAATTCTTTGCAAAGTCACTCAATAGAATGCATCTTGAGTCATAATGAGAGGGTTGAAAAATACCTTTAGCCCAGACGACTTTAAATTATGAGAATCTACACAGAAGAGTATCTATGGTAAATATTTAACTTTCAAATCTAGTGGAAGAATTGTGTCTATTATAGTTCAATTTTCCATTTGAGTTTCTTTTATCACTGTTTTTGAGCAGTCTCATATTTTCATTTGACAGCATATACTTTGATTATATTTTAGCTCATTTTTGGGATCTAATAATAAATATTTGCTTCTTAAGTAGTTTTTATTCATAAAATAAACTACATGATCTGTGTGCAGTTTTGAAAAGAATGTCTCACAAAGTAATGCCTGTTTGGTGGCAAGTATTTAGCTTTTATAACAATGATATTTGAATTTGTAGGTTAAAAAAACACTTATAACTGAAGTACTAATTTCAAACAGTATGAGCATGTGACTTTGAACAAGTGAGGACTTAAATTTATGGTAAAAAAATTAACATTCTTCTGTAATATTGGTGGAAACTTAGTTGCCTTCAAATAACCTTTTGAAACATTTAGTAATTAACAGTTCCATAATTAGCTTTGCATATCTTGGCTGAGGTCCAAAATAAATCTCTCCAACTGCTGTGCTGTATGTAGAGATTGGATTAACATAGTCCTTCCCAGACCTTGGGCTTTCACAGAACAGTTATAAAAGAAAAAAAAAGAAAAGAAAAAAAAAGAGGATTACCTACTTGCCAATTTTTCCTCTCAAGGAGGGACATTTAAAAAAAAAGCCGTAATCTCCAATTACATAATTTTATTAACCATCTTGTCATTTAATAAGAAGAGTAGGATTCACTGTCACGTCAAAGCTCAGTTCCTGAGATTACATTTTCTTTGTGTCATAAGAAAACTCTGCTATGTCTTTTTCTTTTAAAATGATTTTTTCCTGTTGGCCAGAAGAAAACTTTATTTCGGTGGATTTTGGAGGGAGTTAAGTGATTATAATAAGGTCTGCTTTTGGTGATATTTGAAATTCAAGTCACATAAAGTAGTAAGTATTACATAAAGTAATAGTGGCATAGTCCTCATATATAAGTCTGAAATAAAGATACAGTAACTTTTTTTTTTTTTTAAGATTTTTATTGGGGAATTGGGGGGATGGGAACAGACAAGTTGCTGTCGTTTTGTTCTTCTGTCTAGTTGTGGAGGACGTTGCTTCACTGGCCCAAGTTGGCACCATCATTGCGCTCTTCCTGGGCGAGGCAGATCAGTCGCAGGCTTTCTGGACGGCCGCTCACTGCGGCTGCTGGCCGCTCACGCTGGCTGCTGGCTATATACAGTAGCCCATGGCAACCCACTGCCACAGGGGCTGCAGCCTACGCCGTCGCTGGTGACTCATGGCAGCCCAGCTCCAGGTTGAGCTGTTGTTCAGCATCTTAGCTGTAGAGGGCAGTGTCACTGGCCCTCATATGTGGGATCCGAACCGGGGCCCTCTGGCGTCCCAAGCCAGTTCTTAACCATCGCACCACTCGGCCGGCCCGATACAGTAACCTTTTAAAAACAGAAGGCGACTATGCTTCTTCTTGACTCCTTTGAAAATTTACTTTTTCTGTAGTTTGTTACTTATAAGTTTTATAGGCAATGAAAAGAAATTGTAATTACCTGAAGTAACTTTGATCTAGATTAAAGAGATAAGAAAATGCGGACACTGGTGATAGTTCCTTGATACTTGTATTTTATGGGCCAGTTCTTCTTCTCATTCCATTTTTGCTAGCGATTTCCTCATCTGTAAAATGATAATAGCTTCCTGAGCTGGTTTTGTGGATTAAGTGAAAGAAAGTACATTTACTATTTAGTGCAATGTCTGATCATAGTTTCCATTGTAGCCTATTTTAAAGAAATACCTATTATATCCCAAGCTTTGGGAATTTAAAGATGAAATGAGACATATGTCCCTCAAATAATTCACCAATGTGTTGTATCCTGTAAGTAGGATGTGGCTCATTAGTGCCGGAACAGCCATCCTCTGCCAACACTGGAGAGGCTGTGGACCGCGTAGGTGAGTGTGTATTGAGTCTTGGAGTAGGAATTATGCACTGGTGAATTAGGAGACATGAAGGAAGTTCCAGACTGACCCACTGTCATCTAAGTAGCACACATGATTATAAGAAAAAAAGGGTGGCGGTGCCGGCCGAGTGGCTCAGTTGGTTAAGAGTTGACTTAAGATCGCGAGCTCTGAGTAGCGGGACCGCCGGTTCGATTCCCACATGGGCCAGTGACACTGCGCCTGAGCTGAGCTGTCGCTGAACTGCCAACAGGTGGCAGGATGGCTCAGCTGGTGTAACAACAAGATTGCCTGTTTGATGGTAGGCTATGCCCACCCACAACTAAGACTGAACTCAGCACCTTGAGCTGAGCTGCCTCCCGGATGGCTCAGTGGATAGAGCGTGCGCTCTTAACAACAAGGCTGCTGGTTCGACTCCCGCATGGGATGGTGGCTACGCCCATCTGCAACTAAGACTGAACTCAGCACCTTGAGTTTAGAGGCCACGAACTGCTGCCAAGCAGCCAGATGGCAACTGGCGCTGTCCACAACAAAGATTGAAGAACAACAACTTGGCTGGTCCCCTTCCCCAATTTCCCAACACTGCTCCCCTCCCCCAATTCCCCAATAAAATCTTAATATATATAGGTTATATATATAATATATATATTATATATTTATATAAATATACATTTATATATATTTATATGAATATATATATGAATATATAAAAAATATATATAAAGTTTATATAAATATGTGTGTGTGTGTGTGTGTGTGTGTGTGTGTGTACACCTTTGTTCCATGTGCTTGGAGCCGAGGGAGTGAATACGGGATGGGGAGTGACTCCACTGGAGTGTGGAAGCTCATGGTTTGGAAGAGAGAGGGGCCCGAGTTCTGTTAAAGGCTAATGTCTCTGTTCTTCAGGGTTGAGATGTTTGGGAGCCTGAGTTACACAATGGAAATGGACCGGAAATATACGCAGGAGAAGACTGCTGGGCAGGCAGGCTGACTGTATGAACATTTATATCAGCTGCTCATTGCGCCAAAGCCTGCTCACAGTATACCAACACAGGTGAATCATGGGACGTGATGGCCAATTCCTAGGGGAGAAGCCCAAGTTGTTGAATATAATTTTCTTGATTTGAAGATATTTTACTTGTATTATTCCCCCGCATTATTTTTTATTTAGATGAATTAATGTTGTTAAATTAGGAAGGAGAAGCAATTTATAGTCAATATAACTGGCCTTTTGTAGCTTCATCAGAGCTCGAGTATATATAGTTCATAAAAATATGTTCAGTCGTTATAATGTCAGCCTTTGTGGAGAGAAAAATAAAGAGATTGCTATATTATTTTGGTTTAGGGTTTTTATCTTTTCAGGAAAAAACCTGTTCTCACTTGCTAATTAGCCACCACTTACTGAACTGTATGAATTATGTGTTTCTTGCTGTATTCAGGTGTTTCCTTTTCTTCAGTCTGCAAAAAGATTGGTCTTTGGTGGTGGTGGTGGTGGGTTTAGTTTTTGTGGGGCGGAAAGTTGAGTCATTGCATTTTCCATTCTCTGGGCTCCACCATTTCTGTGTTTTTGTGTTCTTTAATCATAAGAAGTGTTTTGGAGGAGTTGATGGCAGTGACTTGAAGGGGATCTTTGTTTTGTCATTGGAACCAGCACGCTTCCCTCTTTATACAGTTGTTCATTGCTCGCCTCCTACAAGTGGAAAGTCAGATTGTGGAGACTCTGAATGTCTCAAATATTTGATATGCGCTAAATAAACTGAAATAAAAGTTTACATTTTGATGCTGTTAACTGTTGACAAACCAACACTCCCCATAATATCTGGCCCTCAGCGCCTTTCTGTTCTCTAGTTCATCGTGTTTATTCCTACCCAACATAAAAGCTGGTGAGAAAAGACCCTGAGGAAGAATTCTGGGGAGGCCTGATAGTAACTTTCCTAGAAGCTAAAATAGCAATTAGTGGATTGGGGTACTGGGGTGTTTATCTCGTTTCTCCTGAGTATTTACTCCAGAGTTAAAACTCATTACCTTTTTAAAATAAACTTTTTAGGTTGAGATAATTGTAGATTAACATGAGGTTGTAAGAAAGAATGCAGTGCACCCTATACCCAGTTTTCCCATTACTAATATCGTACAAAACTAAGTGCAGTATCACAGCCAGGATGTTGGCATCGATAGTCAAGATACACAATAATTCCATCGCCGCGAGAATTCCTCTTTTGCCCTTTTATAGCCACAGTCACTCCCCACCCCACCTCTGGCAAAGATTAATCTGTTCTTCACTGCTATAATTTTGTCATTTCAGGAATGTTATGTAAATGGAATCATACAGCATTTGACCTTTAAGGATTGGCTTTTTTTCTCTCAGCATAAGTAAGGCTCATTACCTTTTGGCTAAAATGAATTTCTACTGTTGTCATTGAGTGGTTAGGTTTATGTTCCTGAAATGTCAATAATATCTGGGGAGTGTGTGTGCGTGCGTGCGTGCGTGCGTGCGTGCGTGTGTGTGTGTGTGTGTGTTTGGAGTAGTGTGAAGATGAGATGGATTTAGATAGTGACAATGATGAGATCATTCTATAATAATAATGTATATAAAGTAAAGACCAAAGATCATAAAGTCTTGGATAAGCAAGAGGTGTAACAGTACAGTACATTCGGGAATATTTCTATGTACTGTTTTTATATGCTGAAATTGGTGCTGGAAGATTGAATTTACAAATGTGGGACCTAACATTTGCGATAACTACAAATAAACTATAAGCTGGAAAGTATTTACTATTTTCAATTATAAAGATATATTTTCTATATTTTAAGAATTTTTGTTTGTTTGATGTCTTCAATAATGAATTGCATTTGAGGAAACAAGTGGAAAAGAATTGGCCAGGCTTTGAAATAACTAAAATTTAAAAAAAATAAAAAATGTGTAAGCGTAGACTAAACCTATTTAATATGTATCCAGTTCTATATATAATTAACTATTTAAATTCTTCAAAGCAGTAAGTTTCTAATTTCTTCCTATGCACAATCCTTACATTATGCAGCCTTGCAAACTCCATTTTCTTTTAACACACTCAAATTTATTGGAAAATTCTTGGTCAAATTGTTAGAAATATTAGGCTAAGTTACATTTTTTTAGCTATTAAGAAACTGCTTGATCAAACCATACATTTCCAAACAACTAGAGATGAGTTTTAAAAATTCATGAGTTTAAAAAATTGAAATGCAGTCGCATAAAACGCCAAGAATTGAAGGAAGGAAGAATCTGCCTGCATTTCACTTTTGTTTCTAATTTTGATTCATGTATGATCCCCCTACTTTTGTAGAGCTGGCAGAAATGGAGGAGCAAGTTCTAGGGGCAGACATCATCTGCCCACCTGCTCTTCTCCTTGGATGTGGGGTACTGCGAACTTTCTGTAGACACAGTGTATGCAGAGACCCCAAAGTTCTGTATTGCCAAATGTGAACCTCCAAACCCGATCATCTGAGACTTAAATTGGAATGGGTGGGAACCCCTGCCTTGATTCCCCCCTGCTTCTGTGGTTTACATCTCCGTCACACAGCGAAAGCTCTGTGAGGCAACATGGTGAAATCATTTTACTTTAAAAGTCCTTGTTCCCACTCTATATGTACTGGGATGGCTGATTTCCTTTGTAGTCATATATTTGTATCTTGAATTGTATTCACAGAATGGTCGTCTTGAGTTTATTCAGTGCATTTCCTTCATATAACCTACTCGTTATGATCCTGGGCTGAGGTGTCAAACTGCTTTGTGGTCCTGGGCAGGTTACTTAACTTTAGTGGGTCTCTGGCTTTTGGATTTCATGAGCTGTTAAAATTTCACAAAACACTGGGCACAGATATTGATTTGCCACCTATTTATTTTGCCAAGAAAGCATCTTGAAATGAATGTAAACTTGCTGTCCAGTCTTCACATTTCATGAGAAATGACATTTTAATATTATAAAAATAGAAAGGTCATGATCTCAGTACATAAATTTAGTTTTGTTTTTACCATATTATTCTGTTCTTGGTCAAGAATTGATGAAAATTTTACCTCAGGTGGGTATGGTAATATTACCAACCTCACATGGTGGTGAAGATTAGATACATTCATGTATATTAAAGTTCTTTAACAATCTCTGGCATGGTGTATTTAATAAATATTTGTTCGTATTATTATCATCTTCTATATAGTATATTCATGCTATTATTTCTTGTTATTAATATTGCTATTATTATTAATGCTTGCTATTCATTTGCTCCCTGATCTTTTTCCCTTAGTTTTTTACCATTAGTATAGCTTATGACTAATTCACCAAAGTGATTTGTAACATAACTTGATTTGATAGCTTTGATTTGTAGCACACATTGTATTAGGATTGCATTAGTCTGCAGGTTACCGAAAACTGTACACAAACAGGCTAAACTATGGGCTGATTTTTCTCACACAATAAGAAATCTAAAGGAAGACAGTGCAGGGTTAGGGCAGATGCTCAGGGATGTCATTAGGGAAACTGGCTCAGTTTCCTACTTAGCAAGTTATTTTAATTTTCAAAGTCACAGGATGGTGGCTGCACCACCAACCAGGAAAGAAGGACATTTTGAACATCCTTTTCTTGGTAGGAATTTGTCATTTATTTGAAGGAAAGCCCCCCCTTAGGTACTTGTCATTGGTCAGAGCTGTGTCACAGGGCTATTCCTAGTTGCAAAGGAGGCTGGGAATTGGAATATTTTGTTTTTAAGCCTCTAAATTACTGAAAGGCAGGAAAGAAAGGGATTAAGATTAATGAGCAGTGTGAGCTGATAGTATTTGTCCAACTTTGCATAGAAAATAGATGATTGTAATAAGTTTATGCAGTGATTCTCAGGAGACCTCTTTGAAAGTCTTACTGGATTATAGAGCTACATTACTGTAGCTATAGTTATGGAATCATATAGATATATTCAGCTTCTTGGTTCACTTATGAGATGTATGATTGTTAATTTTCTGAACTGCATTCTCTTATTTGAAAACTGATAAAAATACCAGTGGGTGAGCATTGTATATAAATGTAAGTGAAACACTGAATGTAACTTTTAAATATAATTACTATTGGGTTGTTGGAAAAGTCATGGCGTATTTTTTCTGTTTTTCATTGCAAAAATGCATCATGACTTACAACCCAATATTTCTAAATGAGAACTATTGATTTCATAGGCTTGTATTTTCTAAATTAATTCCTTTTGTTTTAGGTTTACTCTAATTTTAAAATTCCAGAAATTTTATTTTATTTTTTAATGTGTTCCATTTGTGTGTTCTCATATTTCTACGTGTAGTAATACTTTGTCATTTTTCTGGGGCTTTTAAGTTTCAATTTGTCATTCCTTCCCAAAGCTGAATCATCACATTTTATAAATAAATATGCATTTGTATATAAAATATTTATAAAAGATAGCTGTTTAAATAGACTTTTCTGTAATTTGTTGAATTAATAGTTATATCATAAACTTACGTCTTTAAGAAAAATGGTTTCATATTAAATGTTATACAAGACTAGCTTTGATACCAAAACTTTACGTATGTGCTGTCCTGCCTTAGAGCAATTGTTGTGTTTAGTTGTGGGCTTTTCATGATAGCATTCAAGGTTTATATATACAAACTGCTCTTAATGTGTAGTGGGATCGGTTAAACAATTTGCTATCAGAAGCTAATGGCTAGAAATGTTATTGGAAAAAGTTGGGGGTATTTGTCATTTTAAACAATTTTATGTTTTCATAAGTTATTTGTTTTGCTTGGGAGGTATAATATATGCCTGAATTAGGACCCTAAGTTAGGACACCCTTTAGAACTGGAGCTAAAAATTTTGTTTAATGACTTGATCTTTCTTTCTTGTGAGTTTGAGATATAGGGAAAAAAGTAATTATATTGCTCAAGAGTGCGAGCTCTTAAGACTTGGAAACAACCAAAATGCCCATACCGATGACTGGATTAAGAAACTTTGGTACATTTACACAATGGAGTATTACTCAGCTATAAAGAAGAAGGAAATAGTACCATTTGCAACAATATGGATGGAACTAGAGAACATTATGCTAAGTGAAATAAGTCAGAGAAAGACAAATATCATATGATCTCACACGTGGATTCTAAGGAACTGAATGGATGGGAGATGTGGATGGAGATAGTCTCAGAGACACAGAGGAAAAACTGGGTTGTTAGTTGGGAGGGGGTGGGGATGAAAGAGAAGGGGAAGGGATGAGAAAATACAAATTGGTAACTGCAATATGGCCTCAGGGATAGAAAAAGACAGTCTGGGGAATATAATTAGTAATGTTGTAAATATTTCTTAGGGGGCCAGATGAACTGATGTCTTGTTGGGGAGACCACTTCATGGTCAGTGTAGAGGCCTGACCACCACACTGTATTTCTGAAGCTGATGTTGAATAATATTGTATGTCAACTATAATTATATATACATATAGTCACAGGACGTGGAGTAGAGAGTGGGAATGGAGTCAATGGAATTGTAATATATAAGCATGATATCGGGGCGGGGGGAGGGTAATAGAGGGGAGAGGGGGGTTGTTACTTTGTGAGGGTGAAAAGGATAACTATTGCATTGTTCTGTACACCTGAAACTAACAATAAAAAAATAAATTAATTTAAAAAGTGCGAGCTCTGAGCAACAGCGGTTCGATGCCTGGCCCGAGCTGAGCTGCTGCTGAGCTGTCCACAGGTGGCAGGTAAAAAAAAAAAAAAAAAAAAAAAAGTAATTATAGCCCTCTATATTAATAGCAAATTGAATAAAAGCTGAAAAGAAGCAGTACTTTTTGGTTCAGTTTGTGTAACACATAGGTCCTCCTTTATAAAAACATGAAACTTTATGGAACAAAATTATTTTAATTGCTTATCAGGCAGTTGTCTTCTGTAAGTTTAATCACTTTGGTGCTTTTATTTTGAACTGTGATTTACATGATATTTTCATTGGCATTTAGCAGTGTGTATAAATTCTTCCTCTGGGCTCCTGTGACACTTTTATTCTATTATGCATATTTTTATTACTGTGAAATTTTTTACTATTTTCAGGAAAAGTCATTTAAATTAAACTAAATTATAAAATTGAATTTAATTCTAGAGTCTAGAACTGATTCGCTGATGAACTGTTACTAAGTAGAGGTCCTAGCCTTGACCCACCTTAATAGATATGACTTTTTTAATTGTAAAATGATTTACATGCAAATATATTAACTTTTTAAGGGGTGGTGTCAGAAATAGATTAAATATGCTCCATTGAAATTGTACTTAACTGATTGATTACATATAAAACTGGAAAAAATAAGCTGTAATAAAACTTATTCAAGATAAAATTTTTAACAGATTTTTAGAAAGATACATCTTAATTAAATACATATACAAAGTAGCATTTAACTTTTACTTCATTGTGTTCTACTTTTCATCCGTTTTATTTTAAATTTTGACATGTAACTGCTCTTCATGGAAGGAGATAATGTGATTTCTGGAGCATCTGAAAGGCCTGAATCCATCGAACGTTTTTCCTCACCTTCCTGTGATGCCTGAAGTGATATTGAGGAAAGCAGATATGGTTATATTGTTTCTGGGTATTGAGTGGAACCTTTGAGATGAGCTGTCCAGTGGTTTTCATTGTCTCAGACCTGTAGTTGGGCCCCGGAGGCTTCTCGGTCTTTGGGGAGGCCTGCAAATCTAGCGTGGCCTCCACATTTTAGAAAAAGGAGAGTCACCACTAAAAAATGTTGAAAATCCCTCATCTAGTTTGGATTCATGAGTAGAGGAAATCAGTACCAAGAGTAGTTAAGTGAATTTCTCCATGTCACAGAGACTGAGTCGACAAACTGTTGAAAATTTAATCCCCTACCTAGAGAGAGGTGAGTACACCAAGTTTGGCCCATGGCCTGTTTTTGTGTATAAAGTTTTATTGGAACACAGCCAAGCTCATTCTTTATGTATTGTCTGGGGCTGCTTTCACACTACAGAGGCTGAGTTGAGTAGTTGACAGAGACATTATGGCCTGCAGAGCCTAAAGCATTTTACTGTCTGGCTCTTTACTGAAAACATTGTTCTTTCCTTGGACTCTCATTTCTGTAAAAATGCAAATACCTTTGGAAGAGTGTCGGTGTGGGGAGATTATTTAGTTCTGTTATCAGCTACACCTCTGAGAAGTGGAGAGTTCCTTTCTAATATTTGATAGGGTGAAGAGTGACCCAACTTTGCTATGAAAGCATATTTTATACATTTGAGGGACTGCATCTATTAATACTATGGCAATTTCATGAGCAAAAATTGCTCTTTATTTCTAATGATATTCCTTAAATTTAAATGTGTGTGTTTTCTCAGTCAAATATTAGATAACTGCAGAGCCATTTTGGAGCCGTTTGTAAAGTAGTTCCGAAGAGATTTGATTAGTTATACCTTTCTTGAATGGTTTGCTCTATCACTTAGAAAACTTCTGAGACAGAAGATGGGTTGGGAAATGAATATCTAATTGGTCAAAACATTAAGTCACCTGACCATTATTTTTCTTTCTCAGTATTACTCCAACTCAGGTTTTATATGTATATAAAATCATTTTTAGTCAATGTCAGAAGTTGTTTGAACTCTTTGAGAGATTACAGTTAGTAATGTTACAGCTGCTATTCCATAGTCTCTTACTAGCAATTTTACAAATGAAAACTTTAGGCGTTTTTTGAGGAGTAAGCCCCCATATTGTAAATTAATTTTCTTGGCACGTGTCACATGTTTTTAATCCTTGTTTGTTTCAAGGCCAGATAACTTGATGGAAGTTTTGTTTTCTGGTTCCTCAGGAAACAAATTTGTTACCTTAGAAATAAAATGAGTTATTAGTGAATTAAGTTGATGTATTTGATAATATAGAAAATGAAAATACTGATTTTCGATTCTGTTAATCCATGAGCTTTGTATTCTACTTCTTAAATACCTTTGTAAATAAGTAAGTAAGTAAATAAATAAATAATTTTCATCCTTAACTTTGCCAATAACATTTAAAGCTTGGGAAACATTCAAAATGAATATTTAGAAAAGTTACTTGATGGGGTAAATTTACTCACTGATCTTAGCAAGACAATTTCTGCTTTTTTGATAGAATGTTTAATTAGGTATTTCTCTTCTATTATACTGAAAGTGTTAATTCCCTCATATTTTGCGTATGTTCTATAAGAAGTATCTTGCTGACTGCCGCACTGATTACAAAAATGTGTGTTTCACTGCCTTCTGGGTGGCTTACAGGCTTGAAAAGTTTGATCATGCCAGGTTAAGAATTTCTAGTTCATTTGATGTGCAGTGGAGGCTTTTGAATCCAGGCAGTGAAAGTCAGGAGAGTGCTTGAAGAGAAATGATTGAATAGTAGAATTAGGGTGATCGGGAAGGTTGTGGAGGCTTTTAGAATGCTTGAGGCATATCCTTCAACTAGGCTAGGTACACTGGATTAGCGGTTACGTAGAAATGGGTTAAGAAACAGATCTGCGCCACTTTGAATTGAAACAAATTTGGGAGGAAGATGGACCAGCAAGGGCCCAGGACTGTACCTAAAATTAATGACTTTGTATTACTTTCTTTTTTGTGACTATTCTGAGTAATCAGTTATGGTGTGAGAGCAGGAGACGTTGACCATTTTGTTTTTTATATTAGGAAAAGTATGTTAAGAATAATGTCTTACGGTAAGTTTCCACTGGCAATAGATCGGGAAGATAAAATAAATGAGGAAACTTGCTTTGTCAGGAAAACTGAAGGGGAGTTGGAAAGGGGATGGGTTCTTATTATTTTACTCTTTTTTGGGGGGAGCCATTAAACACAAAGTTTTTTTTTTTTTTCTGGTTGTCTCTTGGGCTCTCAATGAGAGCTTCCAGTGAGTCCTAAAATCTAGGACTCAAAGATCTAATAAGTCTTCTGTAATTGCAAGCCTGTAATGTTTTTGCATAATAGGCATCTTTAGGCAAAAAGGGATGAACAGGAGGGGACTCAACCCTGCCTTTCACTGTTACTTAAAAAGAGCTAAATGAAATCTCTTTTGTCAGTCTCAATTTTTTTTTTCCTAGGTATAGCCAAACAAGGCCGACGACTTTTAGTCATTCTAATAAAATATTTCTTGGTGATCTTTACAAATACACTCTGAAAGGACAAAATAAATTTTATTTGACAATACCATTATTAACATAACTGTTTATAAATTTTATTCTACAATAGCATTATTAACATCTTAAAGGCACTGGGTATAATGTATTATCATTGTTGATCTGTTAATGTTTATATAATATGGTTTTTTTATGTAATACAGTTTTGCTGCCAGGAAGGACTTTTTAAAAAATTTTTTTAATCTAGGTGATTGTCTCCAGTTTTCTAGTCTGACTTTCCTGAAACAGTGTCTGTGGTCTTTTCTGGGGTTTCAAGAAATGTAGAGTTAGATGAGATGTTTTAATACATTTTTCTTCCTGAATTAGGCTTTCATTACTAAAAAACAAAATAAAACAACAAAAATATGAGCCTGTAAGACCATCAGATATACTAAGGGCAGTGGCACATTGCTGGATGCTCTGCTCAATTAATCAGCCTGTGTTGTACTAAAAAGACCTTAATTTCCGTTTAGTCTGCAATCAAGAATTATTTACTGCCCTTTGATTTACAATAATTGTAGGCATGTTATCTAAACCTTGAAACTGGATTCAGAGATAAAACTGTTTACTTTTCATTAGGTTATTTACCTTTCTCTATCTTCCATCCAAAGAGAAACTTGCATGTGTTTGTCTTGTCTCTTTTTAGTGTGCATGGAGTTATCTTCAGTAGCTGTTACTTCCTGGCAACCACAAACATAACTTAAGTAATTAGTTAACATATTAGAACTGGTACATCTATGATAATTAATTGTATCAGTGTGTGTAAAGAAAAGAGACTATTTCAGTGGAATTTGGGGGGTTAGAAGTGAAATAAATGAGAACGTTTGCCCTCATAGAGGTTTAGGAGAGACACACTAACCATTCCAATTTTGCAGCAGTGTCATGTGAAACTTTCTAGAAAATGCTAATGGAAACCTTATTACAATGTATGTAGTATCAGAACCCCTCACTCCCAAATAGAAATTTTTCTAGTGTTGACTCTCCTTCAGCTACTTATCTGTAGCAGATAATCAATTTTTATACTCTCAGATGTCACATCAGTTATTTATGAAAACAGTTAATAATCAGTGTAGTCTCCTGGAAATGGTCAAAAACTAATTTAAAACTTCAAGCATATTATACAGTATTTTGTACATTTCTATTGTGATTTGTTTGTTGTTTTTTTTCAAGGAAGGGAGTAGATGTTAAACACTGAATCAATTTTTAGGAAAACAATACTTACCTTCAAATTGGTTGAAACAAAATAGCATGTAGGAAAGAGAAAAACAACAAAAACAAAGCTAGCATCTCCTATAAATCTTTGAAAGTCTGGTGGAAAGTAATCTGTAATTGTCATCAAACTGGATGAAAAAAAATTTTTTTAAGGAGAAATAAGAAAGATCTCATAACTTAAAATATGGCCTTTTGTATCTTAACAGGTTTTTAAAATATATATGGAATACATTAAATGACCTTTATTGTAAAATGTCATTTGCTTTATCTTTTGTACAAGGCTTAAAAAAAAAGCCTAATTCTTCTCTTATCATATCTTTCAGAAGATTATGAGAAATTCTCAGAATTTTCTTCTTGAAGTATTAGATAAACACTCCCCTCTGCTGATTATGAAAATGACTACGTTAAAATGTTGAGAGGAACCCATGCTTCTCCTTGCTCTCTGCTTTTAGACTAGGACCTAATTTCCATTTCCCTTCATTTTTACTTTTCTAAGTTGATTATAAGATCAAAGGTACAAGAAGAGAAATGCTGTTGTGGACCTATTTATTTAGGATGGTATTTTATTTTTTAAATTGTTTTACCTTCATTTTGGGGGGCATGGCCATGGTCATTGTCGCACATTGCTTTCATGCTACTATAGCATAGTTGACTCTTTTAGGGAGGGCGCAGCTCACAGTGGCCTGTGCAGGGATCGAACTGGCAAGCTTGATGTTATTAGCACCACGCTCAAACCAACTGAGCGAACCCGGTCACCCCCTAGGATGGTATTTTAAAGGAAAAACACCTAAGGCCTCATTCCTCATTGTCAAGTAGACTCCATTCTTGTGGATGGTAATTGTCAAGAATGATACTTGTAATGACAAAGAACAAGAATCTTGCATTATCTTCGTAGTACACTGCTCTTGTGTTTGAATTGATTTTTTGAAAAGCTAATTTTGGAGTTCAGGAAAGAAAACATGAGTTCATTTTTCTTCTTAGTTCTTTCCATTCTAACTGCTATTATCATTCTCAGGTCTTTATCAGTGTCCCACAAACAAAGCTTTTGATCCCCCCCTTTTGCCCATGCCAGTAACTTTTCATTTAATGCTGATTTCCCTCCCTCACACCTCCTGCTGGTCAGTTTTTAAGGACTAACTTAAATGTGTCCTCCTTCGTGAAGCTTTTTCTGGTCATTGGGCTGGAGGTTGAATTTTTCTTTATGTGATTTTTACTGTTTTTTTTAGCTTGCATATGTCTTTAAGGCATTTATCCTCTGGCAATTATTTCATAATTATTAGATGTACACATCTTATCTCCTGTTTTAAACTGCAGGAGTCCTTGAAGGTGAAACTATTTTATTGACATTTGTGTTTACATGGAGTTTTATAATAACCTTCTCATTCCCTAAATATTTTAATGTATGAAGTGTGTGTCTGACATTCTCATAGTAATTCAACAAGCAGTACTGATGGGGTACAGCCAAATCGGATACAATTTTAAATTTTAACTCATTTTAAAAATTATTATTTGAATGTAACATAATTTAGGCTTGTGATTATTTTAAGGCTGAGCCAAAACTGATTTCTTAGAATTGCCTAGTTAGGCGATATTGATTCAAATTTTACTTAGTCACCATGACTTGTGTCATTCACAGAAGCAAGTCAAAAGTAAAAAACTGAATTCTAGGCATGCCATTATAAATTCCTAAGCAGTGGACTTCAGTTTGTTGCCTTGGATTATATTTGGGTATGTATACATTTGCTTTCACTGGATTCGGACATTCGTGTTTTGTACATCTATCTCGCAACCTTTCTTAAGTTAGATCAACTCTATTCAATCTATTGTATGGTCTCATGAGGAAGAGTACCTGGAGGAGAGGACCTTGTGTTACACCTCTTACTGTCTCTCGGCGTGACCGTGGCACTTTCATTGGGCCTTATTTTTCTGGTCTGTAAACTAGGGCATGCTGTCTGCCTTATCTGTTTTTCAGAGTGGTTATAAGGCTAAACTGAGCATAATATATGAGACAGTACTTCCCAAATGGAAAACGCTACGCTAATGTAAGGCATATACTGTCACTGACATATCTAAAGACTTAGTGCCAGTAGAAATCGTGAGTCCTTTACAGAGATAATAGACTAAGGTACTTTTAATAGTTGGCTAGTAGCACTTATAGAAGTTTGTCTCCTGTTGGTATGTGTAAGGCAGTAAAACCATGTTTTTAAATTATTTCCTTATTGGGTTGTCCAGGTTAATACTTATCTGGATCATTTTAGAAGCATAGGCTTCATGTTGAGTTTTGTAAAGCGCTTTTCTTTGTTGAAGCATTTTCATACTTCAAAGAACCATTGTGTAAAAACTCATCTACACCAGTGAATCTCAAATAGTTTTGATCACTTTATTTTAACTAAAAAAGCTGAACCCCAAATCCTTCACTTTCAAAAGTGCTCAAAAGTGGCAAAGCCTTTCCGTGTGTGTCACACGTATATGTGTTCTATTCTAGGTGTGTTTATCGGAATCTGTGTTTTTAGAATAAAACCTTTGTAATTACGCTCATGTATGCTATGGATGGATACAGTTTCCTTTTCTTGATTGATTAGTGAAGTCTGTCATTATTCTGTATTTAAATTTGGATGCTATGTGAACTTAGACATTTAGCCAGAAACTTTCGTAAGAGTGTTAATAGGAATCGGAATGTGGACTAGAACTCTCATGACTGTTTTGGAGGAATGTGAATTTCATAATAATGTTCCTCATGGCAAGGGGCGACACTAAATGAATCTGTATCTTGTGCCTCTAGTTATCCTTACAGAAGAGTTACTCTTATATTGCAGCCCTTTTGAAAGTGCCACATTAGCTGTTTTCGGTTGCCTGCCAGTATAACAACATATAATACCTTGAGTTATGTTGTTTGTTCATTTTATACTTAGGGAGAACATAGAAAGAACAGCTGAGGAAAGATATGGAAAAGCAATGAACGTTTATTATGTGCCAGAAAGTCAACTAGGTGTTTTCTCATATTGTTTTTAGTTTTTCCATCAACCCAATTAAGCATGAGGTTCTGTCTTCAATTTACAAGTCAAGAAACTGAGATACAGAGAAATTAAGTAATTTGCTTAAGGCCACATAACTGTCTGATTTAAAGTCGATATTTTTTTCCACTCAGCTGTACTCCCTCTAAGATAGGGTGTAAATATCTATATTGTTGTTAAGAAGAACTTTCACAAAATAAGCTCTAATTTGCTTAGGATATTTTTCTTCATTCAGAATGTCTCACTAGGTTACTTAACGCTTGAGAGATATAAGCTTCAGGTCTAAAGTCTAATTCTATTAAAAAATAGAAAACAATTAGAGTTAGTAGAGTGGGACTGGAAGGCCTACTTTTAAATTAGAACCAGGTGCTTAGCAAGCAGATCACTCTCAATAAACGTTAGCTATTGTTATTTTAACTATACCTTTTAACATAGCCTGTCTTAATCTCCAGGTTTATCTGAAAATAATACAGAGCTCTACATTATGGTTTTAATAGCATCTAATATTTATTGTTAATTTTGTCACCAGATACTGTGTTAAGGATATAAATGTACTATCTTGATATCTTCTGATACCTTCTTTTGTTTTTTTAAGAAAGTAGTTTTTTAAAAAAACAAACAAACAAACAAAAAAACTTTATTGGGTAACTGTGTTTTTCCCAGGACTCATCAGCTCCAAGTCCAGTCACTGTTTTCACTCTAGTTGTGGGGGGCACAGCCCACCATTCCATTTGGGAATTGAACCGGCAACCTTGTTGTTCAGAGCACCAACTCTAACCAACTGAGCCAGCTGGCCACCCCAATACTTTGTTCTTATTAGCTGCTGTTAGTTTTTGTTAGTTTTGGGGTGTGTGTGTGTGTGTGTGTGTGTGTGTGTGTGTGTGTGTGTTTTAAATAAGCAACTACACTGTTGAAGATTTTTGCCAGTTGACGATGAACGTACTAAATGATAAGTTTAGTTAGAGTTTGCTTTTTGGAATGGGCTGGCTTTAGCTTCATGCCTTTCAAGCTGTTCTGTATTTGGGAAAGTAAGCATTTTTTCTCAGCCATAGCACAACCAGGTATCTGCTGGTTTGTCGGGAACACAGGATTGCCATACCTCTTATTTCTACTGCTTGTGATGTTTCAACATGGAGTTAATTTAATACTTAGCCCTTCTGTGTAGGAACATAGCAGAGAACCTTGGTTTTCAGTATGGACTGAAAAAGCCAGGGGGAAGGTTTAGGAGATTGCTACCAGAGACCAGATTTGAATGGGGTCTCGTCTTTGAAAAGAGCAGTTTGGAGGGTAAAATACTCCTGGCACTTCTGCTTTATAACTGTTGCCATGATGATGTCTTAGCTTGTAAGTGAACTTTGTTGTCTGGCTACACTATTCAGAGAGGGGCTGTTTGAACTAGACTTTCACCAGAATTCAGAACCATTTATTAAGATATGCTGAGTTCAAATATGCCTATATTTTGTACAGAGGTACTATTAAGTTACCTGAACTTATCTAGCTCTCACATCATTTTACGATGATATTTCACAGTCTCAACTACAGAATGAAAGGCAGTTTGCTAGATTTTGGAATGTGAGATCTTAAGAAGTGTAAAGTCCTTCTGAAATCCTAAAATAATCCATCCAGATGCTCTGGTTGTGCTGAGTAGATATCTGTGTTTAAATGATGTCTGAGTTGTTCAGCTGCAGAGGACATATGTCACTTTGTGTCTGTGGTCAGAGACCCTATTTATTTCTCTGGACCTTATAAGACGCAGAAAATATTATCCTTACTTTAAATATAGAAGAGCACAGCACTCCAGGACAGAAAGAATAGAGGGTTTTTAAAGGTGTAGCAAGTTCTTGACTTTTTTTAATCTGAGTTTTCTCATTTATGCCTCCTTTAAAAAAATTATACCTTTCCTTCTAAAACAGTCTTTGTTTTCTATTTCTTATACTCCTTATTTTCTTCTATTTTTGTGGGGTGCTGGGATCAGAGAGAAAGGTTAAGTACATAGTCTCCTACGTGGATTGCTCATTTTCTCCTGGTAATTGAAAGTTAACTTGCATTGTAAGTGTACATGATAATGTTTTCTGTCTTGGGACTGTTTTCAGTGTTCCAAAAATGTTCATAATTTGCACTTAAACTTTATACTTTTAAAATTAGTGTTTTAAATATTATTTACTTAGTTTTTCTTTTTGGCATAGTTCACACATCAAAAAGTATAAAAAAGTATACAGTGGAGAGTCTTACTTCCTCGAATTCTGTTCCACATCTGCCTAATTCCCAATCCCCTAATGATAGTGGGTGCTTTTAGTTGCTTGTTTATTCTTCCAAAGATTTTTTAGAAATCCATACATAGACCCATAGAAAATATCCCTCTCCCTCAAAATTATACTTATATCCCTTCTTTTGCTTATTTACTTAACATAAAATGTAATTTGGAGATCTTTCTAGAACAGTACATGAGGAGCTCCGTTATTGTGTGTGTGTGTGTGTGTGTGTGTGTGTGTGTGTGTGTGTGTGTGGTGTGCGTGTGTGTAACCATTACAGAGTATTCATAGTACTACAATGGATATCCCTTACATATGTGATCTGGTACATTTCTTTTGGGCCAAAGGGTGCTTGAATTTGTAAATTTAATTATTCTTGTAGTAGCAGTTTACACAACTACCAGCACTGTGTTAGGAATTACAGAAAAAATCCAATTGCAATTAAGATGGATGCAATTTATTCATAAGTCATATAATTTATGTATTTTAAGATTTAACCTTTTTAAGTGTAAAAATCGATGAGTTTTAACACATCTACAACCATGTAACCACCACCACAGTAAAAATAAAGACGTTTTCATCACTTTGAAAAGTCCCCTTGTTCCTTTTTGTAGTCAGTTCCCTCCTGTTAGCCCTGCCTCTGGCAACCATTGATATAATTTCTATTCCTATCATTTTGCCTTTTCCAGAATGTCATATACTTGGAGTCATATAGTGTGCAATTTGATTGTTTACCTGTCAGTTAACAGAACCATGGCATATTTGTCAAAACTAAGAAATTAATATTGGAATAACACTGTTTATTGAACTAGAGGCTTTATTTTCATCATACCAACTATTCCACTAATGGTTTGTTGTTGTTTTTTTTTTCTATTCAAGATACTATACAAGATACCACATTGCATTTAGCATTTTGAAAAATTAGGTGTTTTTTCCCTTGAGTACTGAGTGCTGTTTATGTATTCCTTCATCATATTGGATGCCATTTGGTTACTTGCAAAGTTCTACACAAAATTTTTATTTGTAGCAGAATCATGATTAATTCCAATGTTTTGGCTAAATGCAAACATGTATATTTTTAATGCTGATTTAATTTACATAACATTAGAAGTGTGTAGTTTTCCCACTTACATAACAAATGGAGATGTTCGAAAAATTGTGAAAAAAATTGTGTTTTCCCCCGATTCCACTATAATATTGTCAGTATGTTCTTAGAAAAATGTTTTGGTATTGCTGAAATATTCTCTGTGTGATATGAGTAATTTTTTTTTCACAAACATAGGGAACGGCCCATTGCAAACATGAGAATGTGACTGCATAGAAAGCTTGTTAAGAGTCGGGAGGGCTGGCCTAGGAGCCTTTTGCTTTGAAGCAGATGGTTTATTTTTAGTTTTTTCTTTTTTACAGTGAACCTCACTGCAGAAATTTTTGTACCTTCGTAGATATCAGGAAACATTCACTACTCCTATGAGTTCTTACAATAGAAATTAATTAATTCAACAAATGTGTGCCCCTCATTATTTTAGGCATTGAGGATACACCAACAAACAATAAAGCCCTTGCTTAACATCGAGCTTACGTTCTAGTGAGGGGAGGCAGACAAACATATAGCACGTTAGATGTTGACGAATATTACAGAAAAGCATGAAGTTGAGGAAGGCCACATTTGGAAGGCTTCACTGATAATGAAGTGGTATCTGAAGAAGGACAGAATGAAGTGATGGAGCTAGCTTTGTGGAGAATAGAGGAGAAAACATCACAGACGTTCTAGGCGGATCTTGTCTTGGCATGGTGAGCATGGAAGCTTCAGGGCTGGAGCGGTTAGGAAGTGGCAGATGGAAGGTGTTGACACAGGAGGGTTAGCAGGGGAGGCCTGATTAGGCAGGGACTTTGGCATTTATTCCGAGTGTGTTGGGGGACCTTTGGAGGGAGCTGAGTAGAGGTGTGGTAAGATCACTCTGAATGCTGCGTTGAGAATAGTCTGTAGTGGGGAGAGGGTAGACATAGGGAGACCATCGCGGGGGCGGGGGTGGGGGTGGGGCCTAATGCAAAATCAGCTCATTGTGACAGCAGGTGGTGGAAGGGGAAAATGGCCACATGTTGGATATATTATAAAAGTAGAACAGGCAAGATAGATTTGAGTATGAAAGAGAGGGGACTCAAGGATGACTTCAGGGTTTCTTAAAGCATGGGGATGATATTTATTGGAGAAGAGGACTTCGGGAAGGTCATCGTCCATTAAAGAGGGATGGGATGGTGGTGCTGGTGGTGAGAGTGATCAGGAGTTCAGTTTTAGAACAAGTCGAGTTTGGGGTGCCTATTTGTCACCCAAAGAGCTGTCAGGTAAGTAAGTAGTGTGGAGTTCACCGGGATAGATGATTTAAGGCTATGATGTTTTTTAATTCACATCTGACATCTCTTTATCATTAGGTATCTTTTTCATTTCTTAGTGACAGGAGTGCCAAGTACAGTGATTGTGGGAGATGTTTAATATTTATTAAATACGCTTGAAGTGGAAATCTCAATATCATTTTCCATAATTACATATTTTGCTCTAATAGTTTCTGGTATTTGAAGTGCATATGATTTTCTTTCAAATGAACTTTAATAAAATGTAACTTTATGAAGTAGTAATGAGAAATTTTATCACCCTCTTAAGCAATACTTTTGGGAAGTATGTAGACATTAAAAAGTAAAGCACACAGTTGAACTGGAGCTCTTCATACTGTCCCCTAAGAACCCCTATTCCTGACCATCATCAAAACTATTCTTGATCCTAGGCTTCTTGTCTTAATAGCTATTGATTTCTAATACTTAGACAGTAGAAGAAGTTAAATTTGTGTGCTTTTTAGGTTATTTTTAATCAGAATAAGTGAGGGTGTTGGTGGTAACTGTACTTTGGCTCTGTTCAGCAGGCCTAGAGTTCCATCTAAGTGTATTATTTGATGCGCTTTTTGAATTTACTTTGGCTTAACTTTCTTGGGGTTAAGAAACTTACTGTATTAGTCTGATCGGGCTGCCATAACAAAGTAACAAAGACTGAATGACCTAAACAACAGGAATTTATTTTCTCACAATTCTAGAGGCTAGATGTTCAAGGTCAAGGTTCTGACTGATTGGGTTTCTGGTGAGGGCTGTTTTCCTGGCTTGCCGAAGGCCGCCTTCTTGCTGTGTTCTCACATGGACTTTCCTCTGTACAAATGCAGAGACAGAGGGAGAGAGCTCTGGTATCTCACCCTCATTTATATGGATACTTACCCCATTGGACCAAGGTCTCATGGCCTTATGTAACCCTAATTGCCTCCTAATGGGCCCATCTTCAAATATCACAATGAGGGTTAGGGCTTCACCATATTAACACTTTCCCTGGTAGCATCTTCAAGTACTGGGGTTATTTTTCATTTCCATTGAGCGTGAATAAAAGAAAGAACACATCTTTTTAGGTATTTATACCTGAGGAATCATTCCAGGAAATGAGCGTGAGTTTGTGAAAAATAAATGCAACAATAATACAATGATTTAAATTTACTGGGAAGGTAGTTTAAATTTCTGAAATGCTTACATCGTAGAATATTTAAATACATATAACTCATTGTATATAAGCACAAAGAGTAACAATAATACTTAAAACATGTTTCTTTATCCTTATCGAATTGATTCAATGAATTAAGAAATTGTTCACTTGTAATTAGCATTCAAATAATGTGCTAGGGTTCCTAAATTCTTTTCTTAAGTAGGGTAAATGTGCCCACATACAGATTTAATTGCATTATTAATTTGCTCAGCATTTTCATGGTATAATCGACTTTTGTACAGACGAATTACTAATTAGTGGAACCTTAATGAATACGCTTTAATTTTATCACATAATGTGGCCTGAAACATCATTTATAAGCTTTCCCTAGGGAGGCATTGGAATAAGAGGTATCTCCATAGAGATTTTACATTGGTATCTGTTTCCTCCCACTATGACACTGCTGAAAAGACCTGTGATTCGGGATAGATGGAGACACATATGCACACAGTCGCACACACATAAAATGGGTCTGTATACACAAAACATCTGAAAGGAATAGAGGTTTTGTGTATATAGACCTGTTTTCCTTTCTTTTTGATACAAAAGTAGGAAAGAATACAGTTCGTATTTTTGTGTCTGCTTGTTACCCAGCTGAATTTACAGACTATACAAATAGTTTAGTTTAGTTTTCACTGCCATGTTGAATAAACTTTTATCTTTTTTCAGCTTTTGAAACTTAGGCAGGTATGGGTAGATGTAAGAGTTAAGTTCAAACCTTAGGAAGTAGGCCAAACTTTGTCAAAATTTCACTTTGTTCAAATAAATAACCAGCACACCAATAAAAGTAAAGTGATCCTTCTTGTGGTGGTTAATTAACTTTATATTTGGGAAGTAGAAAGATTCATATGAACGAACAGAATTTCTGTGTTGGGGGCATTTCACTCCCCTGCCTCAGCTTTATTTATTTTTTATATGATGACAAAAAAATTTTGAATTTATATTTTGAATTTGGCTGATTGAAAGGATCAGAAAATGCAGTGTAATAATTTTATACCATATCTTTGTCTGTTTGCTACTTAACTATTTGGAGCATAAAGCTGATCTTTGAGACCATTTGAACACCCCCAAAAACAAGACCAGGGTTTCAATCATGTAGTTCTATATGCACCGAGAGTACACCCAACATAACTTCCACCTGAAGGGGGTGTCCAGATAATAATGAATTGAAATAGGGCAGAAGAAGTAAAATTTCCATGAAAAAGAGTCTCAAGCAATTTGATATATCTGGCTAAGTAACGTTTTCAGTGACTGGGTGAATGTAGCATAAGCCGTAATTGGACAGTTTCTGGGAGGCACACACTTGTACATGGGACGCACATTGTCACATGGCACATATTTTTGAACCCACCTACTCTCTGTGTGGCACTGTGCTGCTAGGTGCATTGGGATACACAGAAGAGTAAGTATGGCACAGTGCAGGGGATTCACAGTCCAGCTGGGGTAACACTCACGTAAGAAGAGTTCATTCAGTAGTGTGGAAGTGCGGCAATGAGGTGGTATGGAAAAGAGTGAAAGGAACTTCAATGTGCAGGTGTCAAATGATAGACTCCACAACTGTTTCTACCGAAAGGATTGTTGGTTCCCTAGCAGCCTCTTCTATACACTTTCTTCAGTCTCATTTCAGATTATAATTCTGCAACACTTAGGCTTTTGAAAAAAGCACCCTACACAGCGTAAAGCACATTTGGAGCATAGCATAACAAAAGAAGGTTCGCAGGCATTTTGAGCAGTTTCCTGTACTGTCATATATACCCAAAATATACAGAACACTTTTAATTTTTTTTCTTAAAGGCTATTTTGGTAATTTTAAATCCTGAATACAATTATTGGAGGGCTATTGAGCTCAAAACTATTCTGGAGTTATCTTTTGTTAAATAGGATTTGTTAAAAGATTTTCCTTTGTTCAATATTAGCAAGTGGGCAGTGAACAAAGCAGGCAGATTTTTTTGTCAGGCACAAACAACTTCGCATCCTGTTGATTAAATAGAAAATACCGAAGTAAGTGTCTTGCTAAAAATAGATTCCTTCAGGTTTTTGGTTTTGTCACACCAGGGGTGGGGTCTTTAAACAGGAAGAATGAAATCCAGTAAACAGGAATTGCGTGCCAGGAGACAGATATTTTGAAAGGGAAACGGAGGCTCATGCTCTAAGAATTTCAGTGGACTATTTCACCATGACAAGTACCTTTCTAAGAAGGTTGGAGTTGATGGAGTGCCAGGTGGTCTTTTCTGTCATCACTGTATGGATGATCAATGATCTTTAGCTTGCATATCGTGATTAAAGATTTGAAAGTTAATTCAGTTGTATTTTCACAGATTAATCCATTGTGTTTAGCCTCAATGTTTTCAATGCTTTAAATGTAAGGATATTTTTTTCATTTTAGGAGAGTTTTAGTATAATTTAGAATATTTTAGCATAAGCAATATATATATATATATATATATATATATGTGCACACACATTTTCAAGGAAGTTGGGAAACTGCCAGGCATTATATTTTTTTAGTTTTTATTTTCTAATGATTTTTTTTTTTTTTTAGTTACAGTTGACATACAATATTATATTATTTTCAGGTATACAACATAGTGTTGGGCATTTATTCAGGTGTCATATTTTAAAAGCACAACCCCTCTTCTGGAAGTCCAGCAGGCAAATAGCAAACAAACCTGAACTTACTTTTCTCTTTTAAAGCTGTTTTTTTTTTTTTGAAGCTATATGTTAATTCCAGTGATATTACTGTTTCTTAAAATATTTTTGGGGTGTTTCTTTTATAATTGCCAAATGTTCAGTTGTGCACTAACACCTTTAAGTGTTAAAAATATCATAGAATTCGAGATTTTCTGTGGGTTGAGAAAATGGAGAACTGAAAAACCAAGACAGTGTTATCTAAGACTCTTTTAATTATGGGGGATCCATGTGAGGAAAGCATTTCAGTGCTAATTTTCTAGAACACAAAGAAGTAGAAAGCAAAATCAAGAAGTGCCGCATATTATTAAGCAGATGGGGGGGTCTAGGAGGAGAGAATTTAATGTTGATAATACCTATTTAATGTCTAATGGAAGATCTTACAAGCAGTGATGTTGAATCTATTTTGTCCCTCAATTTTTTTTTCTAGAAATATTTTTTATTATAAAATACAAACACTCGAATCTAACCTAAAACAATGTAAGTACAAGAAAAGTCTCTTTTCTGTATACCACTATCCCAAAGCCTCTAATAAGTTTTTGTATACTTGGAGAAAAAGTTCTATGATCCTACCAGAATATTTCGATTTTTAAAAATTAATTTTAGCAAGTGGAGTTATTTTATACACACAGTTCTTGCCTTTTGTTTTAAATACTTCTGTGAGATGACCCGGAGGTCAGCCTCACTCTGTCAGAGAATGCACAGTATTCCCTGGATGCATCATCATTTATCTTGGTTGTCGCCTAAGGGTGGACCTTTATGGTATTTTTGGATTCCATGTGCTCTTACCAATACTGCTGTGGTGAATATCATTAAATATGTGTGTATATGTGTTTTTTGGATGCTTTATGAGAATAGAGTCATAGATTAAATGGCTGGTAGTGGAATTACAAATTCTAAGTGTGTGTGTATGTGTGTGTGTGTGTGTGTGTGTGTGTGTGTGTATTTAACATTTTGACAGATAATGCCAAATGGCTCATTGAAAAAGCTGTACCAATTTATATTTCCACCAACAGCAAGTAAAAATCCATGTCAGCGATGGATTTCCATTAAACTTTTATCATTTTGCCAATCCAAGAAGTGAAAAATTGTATCAGTGTTTAAACATAACATTTCTTTGATTTTGAGTGAGGTTGAACATATTTTCATGTTTAATGGCTAGTATTGAAGGCAATTTTAACCAGTTTAACCTATACATCTAGAAGAAATACTTAATACTAAGTGGCAACAAACTCAACACCTAGGATCTTGAAAGCCTAGCACTTCTTTCATGTAAGTACTCATCTCATTATATCAGTGTTGATTTGAACACGTGTACAGAACGAAAGACACAAAGAATTCCCTGTACCTTCTGAGTCTGTATGACCGAATTCCCTTCCATATTGTGTATAACTAAGGTGATAGGGATAGCAACTTCATTCTTTTATAGCAAAGACTGTCACCTAGGACAATTAAAAAACAAACTTACTTTGGATATTTTTCTTTTTTGACTTTGAAAGTAAAAAAGAGATACCTTAATGCCACTCAGAACGTTAAAAATTATGGTAATATCTTATTTTTTTCTTTTTATTATAATCAGAAGTTAATGGATTTATAGCTTTTACAAAATAAGGAACATTTTTCTCATATATAAATCCAGGTTGATTTCTGACAGAACCAATAAGCAATTTATTTGCAGTATTTGGAAATAAATTATAGGATGGAAAAATTCTACTGGTACATTGGCAAGTGGATGGGGACCAGATGATTCAATATTTCATTTCTATGTCTGAATTTCATGAGTCAGTTTCACACGACAGCTGCTGTGGGGGAAGGGTTGATTTGCCAGAATACTTCATGGTTTTTTTTTAAACAAACAAACAAACACAGGAAATAATATGAAATGCGCTTAGGCATGAAAGGGTAAACCAAGCAATTAATTGTATTACTACAATAAAAAAGATCACTTAAAGCTTAGAGCCTGAAAAGAGCCCCTTTTTCATGTTTTAAATTATAGAAAGCAATGGTTAATGTTAAGAAAAAGTCTTCTGGCTTGTAAGCACTGACAACGAATATCAAACATTTATTGAATATTTTCTGTGTAAAATACTTCGCAAGAGGCTTTAGAAGTGCAGCGACTTGTCAGGCTGATACTGGGATCCAGGGAGTCTGGCTCTGGCGCTTGTACTCAAGCACTGTGTTAGATCCGATCCAAGTAATCAAGAGGATCAAATGTATTATTTGTTCCTGTGTTATTAAAATAAATACCTGATTATTTTAAAATGTTAAAAATAATCCTCCTTGAGTACTTTTCAAGGATCAAGAATAAATTGTTTCTTTCTACAATAAATATTCATTTCTTGTAATTGTGTTGATGGAAAATGTTGTATTTGTGCTACCCTCGGTTCAGATCTTAATCTTCCATTGTTTGAGTCTCAAACTTTGTGAGCACTCTCACACTCAATGGAAACCCATAAAAGTGGGGGAGACACATAAAAATATATGTTTAGAATGTCGATTTTCTCCATCTTATGGTATTTTCCCAGAAAGTATATTTTCTGGAACAAAATATTCCACTGGGCCCATAACTAGTTGCTTAATAAAAGGAGGATTTGTAAAAACCATATGATGTAATAGTTTATCTTGATTGAGGGCTCGGATTAAATTTTGTAAATTTTTTACAGCTGCAGGGATGGATATGCATATAATGCTCTGTGTAAGAGCCTTTATGAAATGTTACATGGTTGCTTTAAAGTTGATAGCTGATGGACAGTGAGTTGTATGGAGTATGTGTTTCTGGCTTTTGAGATGGGCAGGGTGCTTTTTGGGAAAGTGTTTTCTCTGACTCTGAACAAATACCTCCCTTTTTGACAGACCATGTTGTTGTCACGGAGACCTTTAGATTCTATAAACGTAGCCTCCAGTAATAGACAAGAATATGCCATTGGGTTGTATGCATGTGTGTGGGTGTGTGTGGGTGTTGGGGGGAGTGGGGCGGCACTGATAGAGCAAAGTCTAGATGTGTATAGTTAGCTTGTTCATAGAAGTTATTTTACAGTAGCCAGAAGCCCATTGGTCTTTTTGCAATTTCGTTTTTTCTTATTCTTTTTTTCCCAGTGTGTGTGTGTGTGTGTGTGTGTGTGTGTGTGTGTGTGTGTGTGTGTGTGTGTGTGTGTGTGTGTGTCTGACATAGAAACTATGTCAGAGTATAGGGAAAGACCTTTTTTTCCTTTTCTAGTCTCATACTCTTTTCTCTCACCTAGAACCAGCCACTGTTGAGAGTTTTGTGGATGTCCTTGCCATCTTTTTTTATTCTTTTACTGCACATGTATCTCCATAAACCATTGTTTCGTGTTTTTAAAGTTTGTCTAAATAGTATCATGTTTCTTATGTCATTCTGCAACTTGCCTTTTTCTCAGCCATGATTTTTGAGGTCTCTTCATGTTGATATATATTGGGTTCATTTACTTTAGCATGTATATAGTATTTCATTGTGTCACAGTTAATGTAGTCCCTTAGTAATGGATGTTTAGAATAGTATCCCATTGTATTTCTCTGTAACTCCTCAATTCCATTTGTTCCTGTTCTTCCCATGTTGAATATAGGAACTCCATAAATACTTGCTTCATTTAATTTTGATTTGGCTAAAGCTCAGCCATAAGTTATCATTACACTGTTCTCCTTTTTTCTATAGTCTCAGTTCATTTTACTAATAAAAAAAGATTTTTGGTCTCCTTTATTCATTGCTTCACTTCACATATTTAACCTAATGAAATCGAACTGTGATACAGATTACCCAGGAATTTGTAGTCTGGTCAGGTTCTACAGGTTCTAGGATGTTCTTGATTATTTTTTCAATTATTCATGTTTCAGAAGATTATAAGTAACAATATTGCTATTGCAAGAAACTGCTTGCAACCTCTTGGTGGTTCTAGGATTTATACAGAAAGCAAAGCTATAATCTTTTAAATACTTTTTTTGACCAAGTTCCGTTGATGGAACTTGCTTTCTTATTTTTTATTTCCTTATTATCACAATACTATTCAGCAAATACTGCTGAGGACTCAGTGTTTGCCCAATACAATTGTCAAAATATAGGCTGTATATAGACCAGTGCTCTCTGATAGAAATATAATGCAAGCCACATGTAATTTAAAATTTTCTAGTAGCCACATTAACAAATATAAAATGAAACAGGTACAATAAGTTTTATTTAACCAGTGTATCACGTGTATTTTCATTTCAACATGTAAGCTATGTGAAAACCTGTTGAGGTCTTTTATATTCTTTTCATACCAAGTCTTCAAAGTCCAGTGTGTTTTACACTTATAGCACGTCTGCATCAGGACCAGCTACATTTCAAGTATTCTACATCAACATGTGGTTAGTGGCTACCATATTGGATAGTGCAGGTATAGAAAATACAAGTTTCAGAAGTATCAGTCACCAAAGAAGATATACAGGTGGCAAATAAGCATATGGAAAGATAATACTCCATATTAAATATCAAGGGCATGCAAATTAAAACAGCAATGAGATACCAGCACACACTCCCTGGAATGGCCAAAATCCAGAACACTGACAACACCAAATTCTGACAAGGATGTGGAGCAACAGAAACTCTCATTTATTACTGGTGGGAATGAAAATGGCACAGCTACTTTGGAAGACAGTGTGATGGTTTCTTACAAAACAAAACATACTCATCATATAATCCAGCAATTACACTCCTTGGTATATACTTTTCAAAGGAGTTGAAACTTATGTCCACAAACAAAACAAAACAAACAAACAAAAAACAAACAAACAAAACACATGGATGTTTATAGCAGCTTCTCAAAAAACTGATAAAACTATTCCAAACTAAATTTTTAAAAAAAATAGACTCACCATTTACATTAATCTAAAAATTTTTTTTCATTGTCTACATTACTGTGAATTAAAAAAAAAAAGGTTAAAAATGCTTAAGTTACTTTTAGGTTAAAGAGAGAAAAGGCAGAATAGATGCTAGTGAAATATATATCATAAATTGTTATATTGCTTACTGAATTAGAAAGTTTAGAAAATCACTCATTTGATGTTGAAAAACAGCCTTGCGACCACATTTACATTTAATAGTATCTATAAAGATAGTGGAATGTATTGAATCTTAGGGCTTACTCTTTATCTTTAAGGTAGGTGGTTAGGTAAAGTTCAATAAAGAAACAAAAATGTTGAAAATTATAAATGGCAGTTCCTTATGTTTATTTTGAGAAAAGTTTTTATTTCTAATCAGGAAGTGTTGTGACCCCTTAATAAAGTGCAAGTCAAAGTATCAGAAAATTTACTAATTTTGGAGGTTGCATATAATACTGTTTCAATTATTTTTCCTGTTTTATTTCAGTTCGCCTCTAAATACTTTGAAGCATCCATAACACATATGGTGGTCCATGTTTAATAACTACCTATTGAATGACTGCTCTTTCCACTTAAAATGGAATTTGACTGCGATTTTTCATGGTTTTCTTGTAAACCACTGTTAGGTTTGATTGTACTTAGACACTGGGTACAGGAGTGAATCTGGATTTCATATTATATTTTCTCAGTAGTAGAATGTACATGTTTCTGTTTATTTGTTGCATTCTGGTGGGACTGTCAAGAGCAGATCGAGAAGAAACAAAATTAAAGCTAATTCTTAAGAACCCATTGTTTTATTTTATGCACATTCTCTATAGTCTATTTTGTCAAATGTTGACATTTTACAAAATGTTTGTTACTATATTTCTTGAAAAGAGAGTGTTGTGGTCAAATTATTTTTTGGACCCAAATTAAACTGGGATTAAATAAATTTACTTACTAGAGCATTTTTTTTGGAGCCCTTGATTTTCAAATCTGCATCATTCCTGAAATATCTACCCACTGACTAAGAAGTAAAATTGGCTCTTACATTGTCTTGTGGACACTAAAAAATAGCACATTTAGTTAAAATTTCAGTTTTAGTTTTTCTTTTTTTTCTTCCTCCTCGTACCCCCATCCATCCCTCCTTCGCCTTTTTCAAAAATAAGAGACTATTTTATGTAAATGATGTCAAAGAACTAGAGAATTATCCTGAGTGTTTATTTCCCTAAATAGATCATTTCTATGTGTATTGGTAATATGAGTGGTCAAAAATTAAGTATTGCGTTAGACTGCCCAATTTTGTGTAAGCGCCTCATAAAATGGAATTGTTTGGGATTAGTAGGTTTACTCTTTGTTTATGGTAGAACAGCAATAATCTGAAGTTCATAGGAGACAGATTGTCATCATAAACATGTGACTTAGAATATAATTTTAAAACTTGATAAAATGTTGTGGTATTAACACTATTCTGAAAAACAGTTGGGCACAGGTAGAGGTTGGACCTAGAAAATTGCCCCTGTAACCTTACTTCTTATTCTTAGACTATTTTGGGGTGTTGTTTTTGGCCATGGAATTTGCAAATCCTAAGAAAAGGTTCATCAAGTAGTATTAATTTGTATTATTAGTTATATTGTCACTGTTAGTAGTATTAATTTGTCCCATTACTCTTGATATTTATATTCTGTGAAGTCACTGAGAACACTGAATTGCAAATAATGAACCATTGCTCCTAAGGGAAGTACAGGGTGAGCTTCCTGCGAACCTGTGGTCATAACCCCTTTCACTGATTAATGTATATGACCTATAACCTTGTTTTATGTGTGTTTCTGTTAAAGACACCTTATTTAATGTATATTGTTGCTTCCCTAATATTGAACTCACGGACAGCAACCCTATAACCCATACCTGAGTGAAGCTTACCTAACACCTGTATTTTCTCCCTAAGGCACCCTGCAGCTTTCTTGTGCTCAGGATCTCTAGGCAGCACTTCAGCATTGTGCTTAGGGACCACTGAAATCGACAGAAAATAGAAAACTTCAAAAAATGTGACACAAAATACACCTTGAAAAGGACTGTGGTTTATAGTTCAGTGGGACTGTGTTCGTAGAAGGACCCCTTTTTGCACCACCCTGTGCACGTTCCTGAACGACCGTGAAAGCGCCTGCAGTAGTGAATTTTGGGTTTACCAACAAACTTGAGCAAGTAGGCACACACACAAAGATGGAATGCACGCGTAATGAGGGTCACCTGTGTGTGGATTGGTTTGGAATCAGGGGTTGACTTAGGAGCTCAGGCTTCAGGTAACGCAGGCTTGTCTTTAGTTGGCTCTTCCTTTCTTTTCTCCTTTGTTGTTTTCTGTCCAGCTTCAGCGTGAAGTATGGGTAGGTTGCCGCTGATCTAGTATGCAAAGAGAGAGGATGTGATAAAGTAATGACATCTGAGGGGATAGAACGAGGGCTTGTGGCCATGGAGATTGCGCCCCAAATTGTTGGATGAACCGGAGAGCTCTATTATTATTGTGTTTCCCTAGTCCCTGTACTTTGCGTGAGAGCGTGCTTTATGATGGAGATCATAAATGTGGGTTTCAAAGGTAGACCAGAGCAGAGCCACACAAGCTGTAACATACAGATTGTACTTTTTAAAAGGACTTTCAGCTCTGCTGTTGAGTTGAATGGCTCCCCTGGCCCCTGTGGTCTCACAGTTGCTCACAGCTGCAGCCCAAGATAATGGCTTATCTTAGGAGTCTAGTTCAGTTTGGCACTGGTCATCTGAATGGGTGTGAAATTTAAGAGAGGACTTAGATGCTGTCAAAAGACCAGTTTTGAGCAGAGCTTGTTCACTGATTATTAAGGAGGGTTTCCTTGTTTTTAGATTTTTAAATTGATTTTACGTGGGAACTTAAGTTTTAAGGAAAATTAAAGCACATGTATTAAACACCAGTTCTGCATCAATAAATAAGACCTGCTGTTCTCTGTCTCAGGAGCTCGCACGATGATACAGGATGAAAAATATTAAAAACAAAGAGTCTAAAAGCAGAAGTATTGTGGGCTTTTGGCAACCAATTGTTTTGGTTAGAGAATAGGGAGGTTGGGGAAGGTGTAGTAAGAAGTAGGTAAAAGCCAATATCAGTTACTACTTTGTGGCTCTGTGTATATGTGTGTGTGTGTGTGTGTGTGTGTGTGTGTGTGTGTGTGTGAGAGAGAGAGAGAGTGGGTGGTACCATCAAAGGTTTCTAAGTTTTGCATTTCAGAAATATAACAGTTGTGTGAAACGGAGAGGGTGGGAAAAAGCTGATGGTAGGGAGACAAATTACTGCCTCTAAATGGATGAAAGCCTTGGAGTAGATGCTGGGCTGTGGCAGCCGGAAGATGGTGTTGAGGAGAAAGAACCAGTAGGGCCTTGATCGCAGGGTATGGTTAAGAAGAAAGGAGAAAGTAGGTGGTTTAAGCTTTCAGTCTTTTGAAATGATGAATGTTCCCTCTCTCCAGTCTTGAAATCATTCCCAAGCTTGAATCCCGAATCAAAGATTCAGAGGCAGCGTTCTCCTGGGCTGAACCTGTGGAGTTCTTTTGCGTTGTTATATATTTTTTAGCTGTGACACAAATTGTGTTTTTAGATTCATCGATCTGCATGCATAGAGCTTTTTCAAAAATGAAACTTTTATTCTGGAATAATTTTAGATTCCAAAAGAGTTGCAAAGATAGCATAGAGATGCTCAGGAACACCAGACAGCACCTGTATACTCATGTATATCCCTCGCTGGGTTTCTCCTGTTGTTAATATCTTACAGTACCATGATTCACTTGCAAAAACCAGGAAACCAACATCAGTCCATTGCTGTTAACCGAACTCTGGATTTTATTCATATTCTGCCAGCTTTTCCACGAATACATCATTCTGTTTCAGAATCCCATCCAGCATATCAAGTTGCATTCAGTTATCAAGTCTCCTCAGTCTCTTCTGACCTGTGTTTCCCGATCTTTCCTTGTTTTTTAAGACTTTGAAAGTTTTGAAGACCAATGGCCAGTTATTTTGTAGAACGTCCCTCAGCTGGGACTCTGGATATGAGTTCTGGGAGGAAGACAACAAAGTGCTACTTGTATTTTTATCACACATAATATCAAGGGTGCATACTGTCAACGTGATGATATTGACCTTGAACACATGACTGAGGTAGTGGTGTTAGGTTTTTCTACATTCCCCCCACCATCCCCTTCCCCACTCTGTTCTTTTTTTTTTTTTTTAAAGATTTTTATTGGGGAATTGGGGGGATGGGAACAGTGCTGGGGAATTGGGGGAAGGGGAACAGACAAGTTGCTGTCGTTTTGTTCTTCAGTCTAGTTGTGGAGGACGTTGCTTCACTGGCCCAAGTTGGCACCATCATTGCGCTCTTCCCAGGCGAGGCAGATCATTCGCCGGCTTCTGGACGACCGCTCACTGCGGCTGTTGGCCACTCACGGTGGCTGCTGGCTACACACGGTAGCCCATGGCAACCCACTGCCACAGGGGCTGCAGCCTACGCCGTCGCCGGCGACTCAGGACAGCCCAGCTCCAGGTTGAGCTGTTGTTCAGCATCTTAGCTGTAGAGGGCAGTGTCACTGGCCCTCATATGTGGGATCCGAACCGGGGCCCTCTGGCATCCCAAGCCAGTGCTTAACCATCGCGCCACTCGGCCGGCCCCCCCACTCTGTTCTTTGAAAGCATGTCTTTGAATCCAATCGACACAAGGGATAGGATAGGGGTATTTAAGCCACACCTCCTATATAAATTATTTGGAATTCTTCTCTAAGGAATGATACCTATTCTCCCTCATTTATTTATTCAATTAATTGTTACTATCAATATGGATTCAGTTATATTTATTTTATACTTTGGGTTATGGTGCATTATTTTATTGCTTGGATTTTTTCCATCTTTGGGCATTGGTGCTCTTTCAGGTTTGCTCCTATATCCATTTGACATGCCCCATCTTTTTTGAGCACTTTCTTACTATTAAATGCTTCAGGGTATCTTGTCCTAGAATTAATCATTTCTCTAAGGATCCCAGGTTTCTTTTATTGGTGAGTGATATTAGAAACCAAGATCTTAAGTATTTTTTGGATGTGCTCATAGGATGTATTTGTTGGATGTGCTCATTATTACTGGAGTATTATGTCTCACTGGACAGAGCTAGGATAGATATAGATATGGATATAGATATAGTTATAGATAGATATATTGGGTTGTCGGAAAAGTCATGACACATTTTTGCAACAAAAAACATAGAAAAAATACGTCCTGACTTTCTGACAACCCAAGATATAGATACACATATACCAATACACATAGGTATAGTGTTGTGTTATGTATAGCAAGGGATTTATTTATTAATAAGAAAAAGTTAGGGAAACAAATTACAATGTGGACTCATGTATTTATAATTAATTTTATAAGTGTTATGTAGCTTTACTGGGTCCTTGGCTCAAATTGTCTTTTGGCTCTCTAATGTTAGATTTTTCTGTGTTATATCTAGTTGATCAGTGAATTTTTGAATGCTTGGTGTATGCCACTCTGATTGTTCACACTTTTATGTTGGTGAATTACTATATCCGTCCAATAACCTGTCTTTAATAATTACATTGCTAGCCTTTACTACCATTAAAATTGCCTGGTTCAGTGGACAAGACTTGACTTAGATGAGAATTTTGGAAATAGATTGACCCTAGAGATTGTCTGGTTCAATGAGATTTTTTGATCATACATTGGAAACATCTGGGAAGATTTAAAAAATACTCATGCTGAGTCCTAACTCTAGAGATTCTGATTTAATTGATTTGGAGTGTGGCTTGGGCACCAGACTTTTAAAATTTCCCCAGTTTATTCTAAAGGGCAATCAAATTTGAAAACCACTGTTACAGTTTCTCATGCTGTGAATAAGATAAAATAAGACCCAATTTACCAAGTAATTTTTGTTTTGAGGATACAAAATCATTAATAAAATTGGTAAATTCAGCATGACTCTTAAAGTAGTAGATAGACTCTTAAAGGCATACCTCTGGCTTTAATCATTTAGAAGCTTAACTAAAGATAGAAGTCTCTTTTCTTCTTTCATCTGAACTATCGATGGTTTTCTAAGGTGAGAACATGGACTGTCAGCACAGGAGTGGCCCATTTTTCCTTGGCATGTGTAACATTTTCTTCTCTGCCTCTCTTGTCACCCCTCCCCAAACCAAAAAAAAAAAAAAAAGCAAAACAAAAAACCAACAAAAAAACCCCACCAACTTCCTGTAATTGGATCTTTGCTCTTTCTTTGAGAGAATGTTTACTCCTTGGAAGGTATTTATATAATGCTTGTGGGCTGTTGAAGGAAAGCAAATTTGTGAGTAATGGATTTTTGAATTAGAATTATGAATTAGCTCACCGTACATTAGAAGGAAGCACACAAATCTCCGTGCTTGGCATGGTATACGGTAGATGCTCAATTCATATTGGAGTGGATAAATTAAAGGATTGTATTTTAATTTTTAAACATGTTTAGCTTCTCAGTCCATGAGTACTGTAGCCAGCGGGGATCTTTGCCTTGATTAGCTGACTGGCTCGATAAGGAATCTGGCCTTCTTTATGTCGATTCATTTCTTTATGCTCTAGTTTGCTTATAAAATGAAAATTTGGAAAGGCGCTTTCTAAGGATTTTTCTAGCCTAGCATTTTATGATTCTATAACCATAAATAGGACAGTATAATTTTAAGTAAGTGATACTTTATGTTCCTAGAAGCCCAAAAGACTTAACGGGCTAATTAGGAGGTTATTGGTCTAGAGATAGAACTAGACAAGCGAGTGAGATTCAGTATGTTGGTGAAACTGCAAGAAAACTTACTAGGTAGATAGGATTTGGAAAGGACAATATCAGAGGTTCATTCTCTCCCAGCACAATTCTTGAGTACTCCTAAGAAGTAAAGGCAGCATATTATGTTGTTGTCCAACTGTTATTTTCCTACGTGTGTTTTTATCTTTTGAAATCCTTTCACTCATAAAGTTGTCTTTGTACATTGAAGAGTGCCTACTCCTAGTATCTATCTGAACTCAGATTACAATCAAGTTCTTATGTAATCCCTCATTCCACTCATATTACCTTTGTTTCTTGTTTATTCTTTGTTTTAAATTCAGATTGCCTTAGAGACCAGTCCCTGCATTTAGTATTTAAGAAAGATCAAGTAATAAGCGATTGATGTTTGGTTATGTTAATGTACTTGAAGATTTGTATAATCAGTTTCTGGGTATAGGAGGCTGAGTTAGTGATTGACTAAGGAGATTTTAGAATTTAGAGACCCTTGATTTAACCATTTTTTAGAAAACATGTTTGGAATCAAAGAACTGGAAGCAATAAGTGACTTGCTTAGAGTCTCAGGATGATTCCAGATCTCAGTCAGATTCCTTTCCATGTCACTACACTCCTTTGTAAGAATTCTACACTAGACAGAGTGGGTGAGGAAAGATGTTCTGTTTTGATATTGTTATGAGGATAATCTGTGTGTCATAGGTATAGCTCTGTTTGCCTAGGAAGCCAATCATTTGTATAACCTATTATAAATATATAGTACTCATTGCTTTTTAATAGCTTACCTATTTATTTGAAGCAGTAATTTCAGGGGTGAGACACTTGGTATTATAAAAAAAAATTGATATTTGGAATTCAGAAAATTCTATAACTTCCATTACACGAACCACAGAAATTAACATGGGGAAACATTTCGTTTGTGTGGCCACAGTGATTCCCAAATTGGGAATAGGGGACAACCTCAAACTACTGTGGGAAACAATGAGATTTTGAAGTTTCCCCAAAGTGTAGATGGGTGGGAAGAAATTGAAAAACTTAGCACTTAAAGCCAATATGTGGAATGCCACTTGAGCGGTTTTAATTTTCCATTTTGATAGTTTCATGCACATTTCTTTTTATTTCCGTTTCCTTGTTTTGACAAGATCTAAGAGGATTAGAAAATGGAATGTTTAGGCATTTCTTCTTCCCTTTGGCCTTGAACAAAGGTGGGAGTGTTCAATAATATAATTCTATCTTGAGGAGAAGTGTATTTAATGGGAAGGAGATAATGGGCTTCTTTGTGAGAAAAGTTTCCATGTAGTAGAACTTGGGTGATGTTATCTGTTTTTCTAGTAGGGCCATTACTGGGCGTTATTTTATTCTTTCCTACCTGCATTGACTCTAGAACAGGAGAGACTCCTGGAATTAGTTTGAGTGATATTGCTGAAGATGTGACAATTCTCAAGTATGTCTTTTGATTCCTTATTAAGGAATAACACAGCACTCTTTGTCTCTTGGTAGACCGGTGCCGTTTAATTAGTAAATACATCCTTATGCTTCAAGGTGGACTCATTTTTAAATGTGAGAGCAATATGATTGATTTGAAAAACAGTGTATTTCACTTGTCATGCATATTGTTGCATAGTGTAGACGAGCTAAATAATTACTTCAATAATGGTCACTTTCTATATCCTTGCTTTGAAATCTTTGAGAAAAGTATACTTAATGAAAATATGAAGGTTCATTGCTAATTGCGACAACGTGGATAGATATTGAGAGTATTATGCTAAGTGAAATGTCAGACAGAAAAGGACGAAAACCATATGATTTCACCCAGATGGGGACTGTAAAACAAAATTAACAAATGAACTAACAAAACAAGTAAAAACAAACTCATAGATATAAACAACAGAATGGTGGTTATCAGAGGGGAAGTGGGTCCGGTAGAGAGTGCATTGGGTAAAGCGGGTCAAATATATGGTAACGGAAAGAAACTAAAGTTTGGATGTGGAACACACAGTAGAGTACACGGATATCATATTATAATGTATACTGGGAATTTATGTAATGTTATTAACAACTGTTATTGCAATAAATATAATTTTAAAAATTCAGACTTTTTTAGGCAAGCAAAAATTTATATCACCAAGTTGACTTATTTTTTGTTTATAATTTCTCCTTTTCAGCTCTACTCAACTTTTCTCAAGATTCTAACCTAAAATGAAGCCATCATTCAGATTCAATTATTGAATTCTGTGTCAAACTCATAAAAAGTCCCTGTTTGAAATTGTTGCCTTCTAAAGCACTATAAAAATGCAAAAGTTGGCAGAACAATTGTGCTTGCTCTTAGGTTATTACTCTCTTTGTAGAAAGCTAGTGGAGTAGTAAGTCTAGCTGAAGTGGTGATTGCATTTATTGTAAATATAAATTATTATTAATAATATTATTGATATTATTAATAATAACTGGTAACAGACGGAAAGCATTCTAAGCTTGAAATTTGGGCTTACATAGAATTAAAAAAAAATGTACATTGGCAAGAGGCACCAGGATATCCTTGACGAACCAGATGGGTGGATAAACGGTTTAAAGAGACAATTCCATTTAATGTGCTGAGGAAGGAGTATGTGTACACGTAACTGGAAGCATGAGACCTGATTTTATCACCCAGGATCCTGAATTCCCAGAGATGGGGAGGAAAGGACGAAAATTTATTCTGGGAGTTTTATTCTGGAGAGATTTAGTTTATCATGATAGATTAAGAATCCTAGATTATCGCTTTCATTTACAAGCTGTGTGAACTTGGGCAAGTTATGTAACCATTCTGAACTTCCTCATCTGTAAAATGGGGGATAATCAAGACCCTAACTCAAGACTTTTCTGAGGATTTAAAATGATCCTTTTCAAACAGGTGGCTTTTATGAGTTTGACACTGAATCCAATAATTGAATTTAGACAGTGGCTGCGTTTTATTTTTTTCTATTTTATTATTTTTTTTTTAGCCGAGCCATCCTGCCACCTGTTGGCAGCTCAGCGGCAACTCAGCTCGGGCTGGACTCGAACCGCTGTTGCTCAGAGCTCAAACCCTTGAGTGAGCTCTTAACCAACTGAGCCACTCGGCCGGCCCTGACAGTGGCTGCATTTTAGGTTAGAATTTTGGGAAGAGTTGGGTAGAGCTGGGAAGGAGCAATTGTAAACAAAAAATAATTCAACTTGATATAAATTTTTGATATAAAAGAATAGCTAGAGGGCCGGCAGAGTGGTGTGATGGTTGGGGGCTGGCTTGGAACGCCAGAGGGCCCTGGTTTGGGTCCCACATATGAGGGCCAGTGACACTGCCCTCCACAGCTAAGATGCTGAACAACAGCTCAACCTGGAGCTGGGCTGCCATGAGTCGCTGGCGACGGTGTAAGTTGCAGCCCCTGTGGCAGTGGGTTGCCATGGGCTACTGTGTGTAGCCAGCAGCCAGCGTGAGCGGTCAGCAGCCGCAGTGAGCGGCCGTCCAGAAGCTGGCGAATGATCTGCCTCGCCCGGGAAGAGCGCAATGATGGTGCCAACTTGGGCCAGTGAAGCAACGCCCTCCACAACTAGACTGAAGAACAAGACGACAGCAACTTGTCTATTCCCCTTCCCTCAATTCCCCAGTGCTGTTCCTATCCCCCCAATTCCCCAATAAAAATCTTAAAAAAAAAAAAATTGTTAGAGCTTGGATGGGATGTGTTGCCACACCCACCATACTCGCCTGACCTTGTGCTGTCAGACTTCCACTTGTTTTGCTCTCTTTACAACTCCTTGCGTGGTATAACATTCAATTCAGATGAGGCTGTAAACCAGCATCTTGTTCAGTTTTTTGCAAATAAAAACAGGTCCTTCTATGAACGAGGAATTATGAAGCTAACTGAAAGATGGCAAAAGGTTATCGAACAAAACTGACAATGTATCATTGATTGATCATTGTTTTTATATAAATAAATGACCTTTGAAAAACATAGACAAAGTATGTCATGACTTTTCTGAAGACTCAATAAATTCTTTTTCTGCTGTATGCCAAAAATGGCAGGACATCATTATTATTCTCAGGAAAGATAACGTTGCCTGGATCTGTGTGGACAAAATTATCTCTTTGATTCTAGGACTTGCAATGGGGTCAGACTATGGATATTTCCAAGAAAACTTGGAAGAGCATAGTGCTCTTGTTGTCCAAAAGGTCAATTAAAAAAAAAAAAAGTTGAGTCAAGTCTTGACCACTTCAAAAGTATGTTTGAATATATCATGGCAAATTAAATTGGAGGCATTCATTATATTTTCTAGTTTTCAAAATTTCAATGATCTGTTATTTTAAAAGGATATGCACATTGGCTAGGCCACGATGGAACCGCCCATTTATTTAGCAACCCATTCATCATTTTCTGTGGTTTATTTTGCTCTTTTTTTTTTTAGGTACTTTCTCATAACTTAAACAAGTTTGCTCCTTTAAAAAAATAGCAAAATATAAAAATTCTACAACTTGAACTCTTCATTAGAAGTGGGGAAGTAATTTTAATTGATGGTGTGAACAATAACCTTCGCAGCTTGTGTTAGCAGTATCCTATTTATAGATGGGAGCAGCTGCATCCTTTTTCTTAACATAGGAGGGACGGACACTGTTGTTCTCTGGTCCTCAGGTGAATGTTCCTTTGGGAAAATGCGAGACAGTTGTGACACAGGTATGATTGACCTCCCTCTAACCAAGCTTGCATTAATCTGAAGGGAAGGAGAAGCCATTTTAACTCTAATACCTAAGTATGAAATGTGGCATTGGATTCATATTAATTGGACACTTCCATTATTTTTTGGTTTAACAGGATTTTTTTTCGTCAACAGACTTTTTGTTTTCTTTTTTAAAGATTTTATTTTATTGGAGAATTGGGGGAGGGGAACAGTGTTGGGGAATCAGGGAAGGGGAACAGACAAGTTGCTGTCCTTTTGTTCTTCAGTCTAGTTGTGGAGGACGTTGCTTCACTGGTTCATATTGGTATTATCATTGTGCTCTCCCCAGCTGAGGCAGTCACTCGCCGGCCATTGGACGGCCGCTCACGGCAACTCACAGCAGCTCATTCCAGCTGCTGGCCGCTCACACTGGCTGCCAGCCACTCATGGTAGCTCACAGCAGCCCACTGCAGCAAGGGCTGCTGCAGCCTACGCTGCCACCGGTGACTCACGGCAGCCCAGCTCCAGGTCGAGCTGTTATTCACCATCTTAGCTGTAGAGGGCACAATGTGACTGACCCTTCATGTGGGATCCGAACCGGCTCAGAGCCGGCACTCCCAAGCCAACTCCTAACCAACGCCCCACTCGGCGGGCCCCAGACTATCTTTGTTTAACATCATATTAGTATTCTAGTTGTGCAAAGACTTTTAAAATACCTTTTGTTATATAATATATACATAGATGGACACATGTCTATCTATCCTTATTTTAAAGTGTTAATTATTTTATGAAGTGTACCTTGTACCTACTGATACTTCTGTGATTCCCTGATAATAGTCCTTCTGTATGAAATGTTAACAATAGCTATTATCTAGCGAAGTTTAATCCTCTCTCAAACCCAGTGAAAAACATACTTTTATCCTCATTTTACAGAAGAGGAAAGTTGAGAAACTTGCAAAAGGTAAGATTAAGCTTCAAATCCATCTCTTTCTGATTTTAAAGCCCCACCCCATAACACAAGAGTACCTAGGTAGTGTTGGGACTATGACTAGAAGGTATTTTTTCATTTATTTCAATAGCACACATGGAAAGAAAGTCTACTTCAAAGTCGACTGCATTGCAGCCCACACAGCTTAGACTAGAGTCAGATGTATATCCTTCATAAGCTATGTAATTTATCTTTTTCTATATGTAACAAGCTATATGGATGAACATCTGGTACTTTGTGCTTTAAAGTAATAACTACAAAAAAAAGTGGAGTTGATTTAAATGAATTTGTAATGCGTTCTCTGTCTATGTAACCCTGTAAATCATCATCTTTTTCTCTTTCACAAACTTTTTGATTACAAGGCACGGATTCATATTTAAATAGAGTTTACTTATCCCTATTGAGATTTAAAAGGTAAAAATCCTACAACAATGTCTTCTGTCATTTGCCCTATACCACATTTTTTTGTCTTCTGCTAATTCCTTGGGTTCACATATTTGGGAACAATTATAAATTAAAGTTCTTTAAAGTTTTAGGTTTTGAATACATAATTGCTTTTGATCAAAAGATATGTAATCACATTGGGGAAAAAACAGGAGAAGAAAAAAAAGAACAGCAACTGGAAAGGACATTCTTTCATGTGTATAGTTAAAATCTTTGATATAATCACAAAAAAGTGGATTACTGTGTAGCATTCTAAACATTTTGAGATAGACGTGTTCATTTGTTTTCAGGAATTGATTACTCAATATGAATTAAAAATTCTGTTAGTGAAACTGAATTTTGTAATGAATTTCTTCTGTGATGTTGTGTTCAGAAAGGAGGTGGTAGAAGAAATCGGCTGTATTTGGAAGTAGTGTTCTTTGAAAATAGTTAAATTATATTTTCAGAAGTTCGCATCATATATGATTTGTAGTCCCCCCAGAGTTTTTCTTTCTGCGAAAGTATTCTCTGAATTAAATAAATCATTTAGATTGTGATGGCAGTTGCGATAGTTAATCATAGCCATACATACTTGCTTATCTTCATACATATTAAATTTGATCCCTGGTGTGTGTGGTCAGGTTGGATGAATAAATCAGGAATGGTGATACCTTTCAGGAATCTAGTGATTGCTTAATCGGGGCAGTTAAAACTTGTTTTCTGAAAGCTATAGTAATTTAGATTATCTCCCCGATATGTTCTAAACTTCATAATCTTTTAAAGCACGCGTTATAAATTTCTGGAGGGAAAAATCCCCAGAACACAGCCTGCCAACAACTGGAAACCTTCCATTGTGCTCATTTGTTTGCTGTCTTTAACAGATTTTCAAGTGTTTGTTAAAAATCGGGGAATCTTTATGTATATTGAAAAATTTCATCTATGATAACTGTCATAATTGTCATTAGAAAAGAACTTTCAACCTCCAGGGAAGCATCCTCTTCAATCTTTGACCTTAATATTCAGATTTGTTGTGTACAGCAATGCCCTGTACTAGAGAACCGACCTAACTCCTGCCCACATCTGTTACTTGAAGCCTCTCAACTATCAAAACAGCACCTAACAGTTTTGCTGGCATTATCTCTTGTAACACTCACAATAACCTTATAGGCTGAGCATTTGTTTTCTCACCTTTTCTCAAATGCACTGATTCTCAGGGTAAGTAATTTTTTCCACAGTTAAAAACATGCACGTGGCAGGGCTGTGGTTTCTGACTCAGCTTGGCCACAGAGCTCAGTGTCTTACCCACGGTGCTACATGCAGGGTATGTTAAAATACACATGTCAAGGGCTGGCCGAGTGGATCAGTTGGTTAAGAGCTCGCTCAAGAGTGTGAGCTCTGAGCAACAGCGGTTCGATTCCCGGCCCGAGTTGAGCTGCTGCTGAGCTGCCAACAGGTGGCAGGATGGCTCAGCTAAAAAGACAAACAAAATACACATGTCAGTAGTCTCTTCTCTTTTTCCGTGAAATAGTTTTTTCCCGTGAGATTACTCAAGGAGGGAAAAAAGAGGTGAAATGTCAGCGTATAGTATGGGCTATAACTATAACCCTATTTTACCTGCTACCTTCCGACACCCAAATACCCCTTCACCCAGGGAGTGTTTCTGATTTGTGCACCACTTGCTGAGAGCTGTGTAAAGTGCTTAATTCTTGTTTTGCTTTTTAATTGTGTACCATGCTATTCCAGAAAAGATAGTTAATTACTAGGTATTTGTCCCTACTGGAAGATGGGAGTGCTTGAAGTACCCTAAGTCCTCACCTAATGTTGTTTATAGGTTCCTGGAACTACAGCGAAATGACATACAACGAAACCGATTTTGCCATAGGCTAATTGATGTAAACAAGAATTAAACTCCTATGCCATCCTATCAATGTTATAATGAAAGGACATTGAACAAAATGACATTGTTCAAGGACCTGCTGTAAATGGTTCAGTTATTTATTTATAGTGAAAATGTTTTTTTCCTGTACAGATAATTTTATGTATTATCATTATACCTATTTTACAGATTTATAAAATTGTGGTGGAAATTTTTTCCCCAAAAGGCCCCAGTAACATTCTGTGTAGTCCTTCCCATAATGAAGACATTTTCTTATCGTGAGGTGTAAACATTTGAGTGTTGAATAAGCACTCTGTCTTGATGGTGAGTTAGTTGTGGTTACTTGTGGATGCCTACTGTATTTTGGGGGGAGTAAAATTTGTTGTTTATATTGATAGTGAAGCAAATAAGAACGATTGTAGAAGTTTAGTGAAAAGGCTGTTGAGCATTCAAAATAGAAGTTCATATATAACATATTTTATACATATATATATATTTTTGTTTGTTTCCAGAATTTTTTTATCTGTAAATTTTTTTCAGCTTTATGGAGGTATAATCGACATAAAAAATTGTAAGATATTTAAAGTGTACACTGATGTGGTTTGATATACGTGTACATTGTGGAAAGATCCCCCTTTGAGTTAATTACCACATCCATCCCTCATATACTTATCTTTTTTTGTTGTTGTTTAGAACATTTAAGTTCTACTTTCTTAACACATTTCAATTATACAATAAAGTGTTATCAAGTATAGTACAATAAAGTGTTATCAAGTATAGTCACCTTGTTATACATTAGATCCTCAGACCTTACATGTCTTATAACTGAAAAATTTGTATCCTTTTATCACCTTCTCCCTATTCTACCCCCCGCCTCCCCCATCCCACTGCACCTAGCAATCACTTTTCTACTCTCTGTTTCTATGTTTGAGCTTTTTTCCCCCCTTTTTTCTTTTTTTAAGATTCCACATATAAGTGATATCACACCGTGCAGTGTTTATCTTTCTCTTCTGGCTCATTTCACTTAGCATAATGCCTTCCAGGTTTATCATGTTGTTGCAAGTGACAAGATTTTCTTTTTTTTAAAGGCTGAATATTCCATTATATAAATCTACCACATTTTCTTGATCCATTTAGCAATTTATAGACACTTAGGTTGTTTCCATACTTTAATAATTGCAAATAATGTTGCCTATGTCCATATTTCTTTACATTATATATTGCAGAAAATAATTTGGTTTTACATGCAAAAATAAAAAGATTGATTAAAAAATGATGTTTATGTTTCTTAAAATCCGTAATATTTTTCTCAATCCAGTGGAACTGTCTAAGGCAATCCAAGAAAATTTGAAAATTTGGTGTTAAAATTAACCTACTTCAGTAGTTTGGTTGGGCATAAAAATGGGAATTACCTTTTTCAGTGCATTGGAATAATATTTTATTCATTGACTCTGCACATTTTAATTGAGGGCATACTATAGGCTAGATGCTGTATAGTTTTAAAAACTGCCAAGATGGATATACTGAAAGGTCCAATAGGATCTGAAAAGCAAGTAGACATATCACAACAGTGGACATCTTGTCAGGTATCCAGATGACCGTGAAGAAATAGTAGTACAAGATAAGATGACCAAAGGTAGACTCTTAGGCTCTGAACATTGCCAACTGTGTTTAGTATAATATTACGTTGGTTTGTATCAAGGTATATAATAACTTATAAATTACAAACTACTTTTTAAGTGATATGTTATGATTGGACTCATTTTGCATTTCTAAGTTGCTGCTAATGACCGTGCACTTAATTGTAGCTTTCTGGACTATAATAGGTAGTTATCATTTTTTATAAATAAGTTACCCTTCATGTAACATGGGTAGTACAATATAGTAAAAATGGTTTAAATGTCTTAAAACAATAGGTTTGAAACCAATATTTTTGTTTGACAACTTATATTACTTTGCTGTTGAGATATGACATCTTTACAAAAACAATAAATACAGCCCAATATCAAAACAGTAAACTGAATGCCCGAGCATAAAAACACAGGTGTCCACTGTATTTTGTGACAGTCCAATTTGCTATTTTTGTGTTAGTCTTAAGGAAAACAAAGCTCCAAGGCTCTAAAATAGTGCAAGCACACAGAATGGTCCACACACAAAAAAAGCAAACAAACAAAAAACCACCTTAATGTACTCTGATGAAAATCTTTAATATTATGTACTCCTGCTGAAAATCTTTTATATTGGAATATATAGTCTGCCAACTTAAAAAAAAAATCTAACACAAAGAGCCTTTTATGTTTCTTGAAGGAATTTTTTTTTTCCCGGGGAAGGAAGAGGGGAAAAGGTCTATGGAATGAGTTTATTTAATATGACATCAGTTGAATGAAGCCAGCTGTGAGTAATTATATCTGATATTTGATTTCCAGCTGTTTTGTTGAACTATTATTGGCTCTCAAGGTATTTGGATATTAATTAAATGATGACTTATTATAAAGGAGTCTTGTTTAAAGTAATGTTTCCTCAAATAGAACATTTAAAATGGGCCACTCGGTACAAAATTTTAATTCTTTCTAGTGTAATTGTTATTTTTACATCAGTACATTTTTAACTTAGAGGAAAACACACACAGTTCAGATATATTTTGGCAATGCTTTCTCTATATTACATATGTATACGTGAATAAATTAAATATACCCTCTCTTTGACTAAAGGCTTTTGATCTCAAGTTATCATTAGTGAAACGTTCATAACAGATTGAGTACAGAAGCTGGTAGTTTTATTTTAGCATGTTGGACATTGAACAGATTGTGTAAACAATGGATATTATGAAACATTTGAAAAAAAATCACAGGGGATAAAAGAAATAAAAAGAATGGAAGAAAGATAAATAAGAAATTAGAAAGTAGGAACCAGCCAAATATAGATTAGTGCTCTAAGGATGTAAGGAAAAGAGCAGAGGCATAAATTAAAACCAAACAAGCCTTCTGAAGCTCTGGCCAGGAGGCAGCATGCAGGTGGGGAGGGCTGCTGGGTGAGAGGGACAGGTGCTTCTGGAGGAAAGAGATGCTTATTTGCAGATAATAAATATTGACGGACACACACTCGCACTTACCGTCTGCGTTGGGATCTTAGTTCCATCCCTTGGCTAATCTGTCTGGGCCCCAGGACCAGTCAGGCTACGTAAGTTAGCGTAGCTATAGAGCCCTCTGCCACTCAAATCACAAAATTCAGCAATTCTAGACATTTCCTAGGATTATGGGGGATAAAATGAGATACAAAATGTGGTCCCTCTCACAGAGCACATGGTCTTTGTTGAGTCTTGCCTTTGTCAACTTGTTCCCACAGATATTTCACACATGTATTAAAAAATACCAACAATAAAAACGAACATATAATAAGTTCCTTATGAATGATGCACTAATGAATGTTTAGGAGATTAGAGGAGAGGAGAGCATGGTAGAGAGGTCTGTGCTGAGATGCCCGTCAGGATGGACTGAGCACTGGATATGCGCGAGGCATGCTGGGAGCAGGCTGGGGCAGGACCTGGGGGCAGGATGGAGAGAGCCTGAATGCTTGTGTGACGCAGTTGAAATTTAGTGATTGATGGAAGTTTCTCACTAGCAGACGGGGACAGCCTGAACAACTGTTTGGGGTCCCTAGTTTATGTTATTTATGCATGACGAGATAGGAGAAGACCCTGAAACTGTCCAGGCCACTGAAAATAGAATGAAAAAAATAAAAAGAGTATGACAGGAGACTTAACAGGATTTAGAAAAAAAAAAAATGAAATGTGTGAGAAAGGAAGCGAGCTGCTCTAAGTAGCCTCTACAAGTTGAAGTCACTCACAGGGTGTTTTCCCACTGGACTCGCTGGGGTATCTACAGGTATACCAGCAGCAGCAGAGAAATCTAAAGGTGTAGTTAGTCTTTTGGGGGAAATTTAGTGTGAATGTTAGTTACCATTTTAAGCGATGCTCTAGCAGCTTCAAATGGTAACTAATCAGCTGGTGATTGAGGGAGTTTGTAAGAAAAGGGTCTAGGAGTCACCTGTAAAGATAGGCTGGGGTGGGGGGTGGGGAGTTATTTCTTAGTGAAAGGATCCTTATCAAGAGGAGTGAGGTTCAAAGGTTCAAAGTCCCGCCTGGGGCTTCTCACCTTGGAGAGACCTGGAGTAGCCTGCACACCCCTCCCAGGGGGCCTGAGGGCCCGGGGCAAGTGGTCATCACTGGCCACCTTCCTTAACACTTCATGCTCTCTTTCCCTTTGTTATTTTACCTTCTTACCGCTTATCACGATCTAACATTTTAACACTTACTCAACCTGACTGTCCCACTAGATGTGATATCCTCTGGACTCTAATGTCCAAAGGATAGGGATTTTTGTCTGCTTTTGTCCACTAGTGCATCCTTAGCGTCTAGAATTAGTGCTTGACACAGAGGAAAAGGCAATATTAAGTTGTTTTAAAAAGATTATCAGTAATCTTAGAGAAAGGAGTTTCAGTAGATTTAAGGACAGAGATTGGATTCCAAAGGGTTACACAATAACTGGGTGGTTCAGAAGATGGACAAAAGGGGCACACCTCTCATTCCAAAATCTTGGCCAAGCAATAGAGCTGTTGCCATAGAGGGTTTAGGGAGCGTCAGGTGAAGGTTTTCAGGCAGGAAACTTGTTCGTTTCTAAGAAGAGAATTGAAAGTGATACAGAGAACACAATGTTAATAGTTTAAGAATCTGGGTGTGTGCTATTATTTCATGTGTAATTCTGTGTGCTTGAATGACTTACTAATTTCAGAAAAGACATGCAAAAAGGTGGTAAAGAAGAAAAGGTACTTGTTCTGTTCTGTTTTTTCTGTTCTTTTTTAGTTTGTAAAAATTTACTTTTTGCTCTGGGTAGTAATAGTCAAGGTAAGAGCAACATGAATGTTTTTTTTTAAAAATTTTTATTTATTTTTATTTTTTATAGGGGGGGGTGGAGGTGAGGAGTTTCCGGTTTACCAGGCTTTCTTCTGAATTTCAGGTTTTTGCACTGAGTATTCTACTCACATGTTAATTGGTTCCCTTGGGCAATACCTGTATTACGTTTGGTAGAATCCTCACTGGCATGATGAAACAAGGGTTTGTAAAGGTTACATGTGGAACATTTCAATGGCACCTAATATTTACTGTCATGAATAAATGCCTTGGTCCCACAAGAACAGGAGGTATAATAGGTAGCATTCATCTGTCATATATCTGAGGGTTAAATGACACTCAGACACAAGTAATGTAATGTAGTAGTAGCTTTAGTTCCATAATGTCTCATTTTGATTTACTAAAATCTTTCTACTAACATTGAGTGTCAGCTATAATGAAGTGAAGTTTAAAATGAGGCAGGGCGGGCCGGCCGAGTGGCGCAATGGTTAAGAACTGGCTTGGGACGCCAGAGGGCCCCGGTTCGGATCCCACATATGAGGGTCAGTGACACTGCCCTCCACAGCTAAGATGCTGAACAACAGCTCAACCTGGAGCTGGGCTGCCCTGAGTCGCTGGCGACGGCGTAGGTTGCAGTCCCTGTGGCAGTGGGTTGCCACGGGCTACCGTATGTAGCCAGCAACCAGCAGCCAGCGTGAGCGGCCAGCAGCCGCAGTGAGTGGCCGTCCAGAAGCCGGCGACTGATCTGCCTCGCCAGGGAAGAGCGCAATGATGGTGCCAACTTGGGCCAGTGAAGCAACGTCCTCCACAACTAGACTGAAGAACAAAACGACAGCAACTTGTCTGTTCCCCTTCCCCCAATTCCCCAGCACTGTTCCCATCCCCCTAATTCCCCAATAAAAATCTTTAAAAAAAAAAAAATGAGGCAGGGCTTTTATATACCCATATATCTAAGTATTATCCTTAAAATTTCTCACATTTCCAAATAATACATTTTTATAAAAACTCTAGCATGGTTGCTTAAAGCACGTTTTAGATTGTATCTTGGTGTTATTATCTGAGTTGCTTCGTGAATACCACGAGAGAGTTACCTCTTTACTTCACATAATTACATTATGTTAATTTGGAACCTGCTTGAGCTTCAGTAACCAGTTTGTTCACTAGGTTTAGTTCTGGGTGAATGTTGGATGTCTTCAAAAGCCAAACCTCCCAGAATTACTACCTATGACAATATTCAAACGCATGAGCTTTCAGATATTCTTACAGCACACAGCTCATGCATTCATTCAACAGCTAGAACAGTATGGTGGGTGATGGTGAACTGTCTGTGAATAGAGAGGAAGCGATATGTCCTCTGCCTTCCCTTTTCCTTTTTCCTCCCCAGTTCACAGCAGAGCTGGCTTTTGGCGCTGACAGCAGACTATCTGCAGGGCAGCGAAGGCCAGGCGCCATGCATGTTCAGTGTAGCCGATGGTTCTGCTAAGCTGGGTTTCGCCCCAGAGGCATGCACTTTATGTGTACTTTTTGTCAGAAGCCATTGCTGTATGTTTTGTTATTGAGCTGTAATACATTTAAATAACGATAAAAATACACCTTGAAAATGACACCACTTCTCTTATGGTAGAAAAGACTTGATGCTAAATGTAGGATCCAATCACCTAGCCTTATGCATGGTGGATACTGAATGACAGTTTGTCACACAAAAGACTGAGGTTATAGATACTTATTTCTGGTATAATTAATTTGCTTAATGTGTAGTTTGAGGATCAGGAGACTACGGGAGGAGAATATGTGGGCTATGATATGGGAGTTTTGATATAACCTGGCAGCGGTGGTGGAGTAGTAGAAAGCATTTGTTGAATTTGAGAGTTAGAAGCCTTGTCCTCTGACACGCTGACTTCTGATTGAATTTCTGTCTTGCATTGTAGCCATCTGTGAGGAGGTGTTCTCTCTCCTAACAGACTCAGTTTCTTTGAGGTTGTATCAATGTCCATGTCTCCCAGACGACCTCATAGCACAAAGCTTTGCACAGAGCAGGTGTTCAGTACTTGGGCTTTACCTGTGAACTGTGCGTGAAGGGCAGGGATGACTGCTGAGCAGAGCCCGCACCCTCCCTCACCCAGTCTCTGCTGAAATTTGGGACTCAGTAGAAGTATTCATTTGTATTAGGAAAAATATGAGGTGTGTTTATGATTCTTTCAAATCCTGCCATTCTCTCCTTCTTAAGTTATCTACTGTTACAACATTGCTGCACTGTATTTTACTTTAAAACCAGAAATTATCTGAGCCCGCCGAGTGGCTCAGTTGGTTAAGAGTGAGAGCGCTAAGCAACAGGGTCTCCGGTTTGATTCCTACATGGGCCAGTGAGCTGCGCCCAAGCAGAGCTGCCGCTGAGCTGCCAACAGGTGGCAGGATGGCTCAGTGGTTAGAGCACATGCTTCTAACAACAAGGTTGCCGGTTCGACTCCTGCATGGGAGATCGGCTATGCCCACTCGCAGCTATGCCCACTCGCAACTAAGATTGAACACGGCACCTTGAGCTGAGCGGCCTCAAGCTGCCGCCGGCCAGCCGGATGGTGACTAGACTTGGAGCTGAGGTAGCTGCATCCTCCACAACTAAGATTGAAGGACAACTTGGCTGTTCCTCTTTCCCAATTCCCTAACACTGTTCCCCTTCCCCAATTTCCCAATTAAACCTTTAAAAAAAAAAAAACCAAACCCAGAAATTATCTAAGTAAGAAACAAAAACCAAAAGATGAAACTGCTATTCCCAGTATGTTGCCAGGGGGTCTCTGCTGCCTGAAACATTATGGCCAGAGAATTACTGATGTTTCCTCCACCCTGTGGCACCCCTTAGATTTCCATAATTGTCATTAAAAATTGAGTAATGATGGTAACTGGTGCTCAAAAAAAAGTGCCTACTATGTGCACAGGCACTGCTCTAAGAACTTTGGAAACCTGAACTTAGACACTATTATTATCTTCATTGTACAGGTGAACAAACAGCTGCAGAGAGGTTGAGTGACTTCTTCAAGAACTCAGAGCCAGTAAACGGCAGTCAGGTTTTGAACTCGGGCAGAGTGGCTCGTGTGACGCATACTCTCATCCCAGCAGCCTGGCAAACTGAATACATGGGAGAGTTGCCTGGCAGGGCTCACAACGATTGTCTCCTGCCCAAAACATCTTGCCACATTTTCTGCAAATTTTCCATTCTGTTCCAAGGCCCAGAATTCCACGAAAAGTTTCTAATGTTAGAAATTTCTTTAATAAAAATAATTGAAAAAATCTCTTTTGGGGAGGGTCAAAATACCTAGAATGCTTTTCTCTGGAAAGTTTTGAGAATAGAGCTGGAAGTAGAGGTGAAAATTTTGGAAATTTACACTTCTCTCCTCCCCCAATCACTGCATTCGCAGGATTGCCTAAGTGGGTATCCCAAGTTTTGGATTTCATCAGGTAAGACCCTTGACCTGCATGATCAACATTCAAAAAGTATCAACCTTCATAATGTGGGCAGTTAGAAAATGTCTTCTGATCTGAGACAAAACAGTGAACTACTATCACCTAGTATCAATATAATAAAAGAAAAAAAAAAAAAGAAAAAGGTTATAATCCCCAAATAAAGGAGAGCCCTTTCAATTGAATACACTTAGCTGATCAGGAATCTCACTGCATTGTTCTGGTTTTCTCCTTTGGCCATACACTAGTGAAAACTTCCCTATGGGCCTACATTTGGAACCCCTTCACTCGTCGTCTTTGAAATTTGTCCCTTACCTGCAATAGGAAATGTCACAGCAGCTTTCCTTTCCTTCTTCCTATATGGCACCTCTAGCTCTCGGATGCAGTAGCTGATCTACAAGCCCATCTACCCTTTACAACACTGGCTCTGAAAAGGAATACATGCTTTAAGTTATGAGCACACATCTTAGGAAATGTGGAGCTGGGAATCATCTTCCCACCGTTCCTTCTCACCTCTCTTTCTGGCTGTGACGGCTTCTCTACAACAACGGCCTTCATAGGATGGTCACTGTGGCCACACCAAGGGCACTTTGCATCCGGCTGATTTCTGGAGTCTTGGTAATGATGCTCCGAGGGCTTCAGGGTGTGTGTGTGTGTGAGAGAGAGAGAGAGAAAGAGAGAGAGAGAGAGAGATCAGAATATTGCTGTTATGAAGGGCAAAGGTCTGTTTATTTACAAATGTAATGGAGCCATGCATATAAATCGAATGTGCACATGCACAAATTTAAGCTGTCAAGCATGCATGGTACATCCTGTATAATCGGGGGAGGTAAAAGTTATAGTAGGATAAGTAAAGGCGTTTGATTTTATCTATAAAGTCCCTAATTCTTCTCTACAATTTAATGCACTTCTTTCTTTATAACTGCCGCCCGGTTCCCCAAGTGTTTATCTGGCTGGATACTTCAGCTTCCCGTCCTGTCCTCTGCCTCACCTTTTATGGACAGGTCTGAAAGAGCTCAATTGTGAACAGCACCTAAGGTTTCTTTAGCATTTAGTTTATTTCTGACTGACACAGTTGGAAGGCTTTAATTACATACGTAGAATAATCTCATTTGCTTCTCCGGGCCCCTTGAGAAATAGAAAAGTTTGAGAATAATACTTTTGGTGGTTGACTCCTCAGTAAAACATTCAAGATGGGAAAAACAGATGTCATATTATTTTTGTCTTTTGTCCTAGAAAAATGGCACTAACGAAGTGTTCTATATTTAAAACCTGCTTCTATTCAGAAGTGCTTCCTTTCTGCTAAATGGCAGCAGAGAACCTGTGTCCTCGCTGACCTGCTCTCTCAGGTTTGATTGTTAGGAACCACTGCCTAACCTCCACCACTGCGGGAATATTGACATTTGTACAGTGAATGGCTCTAAGTAAGTGCTGTTAATTGAGCCTCTGGAATTAGGTCGGTATTTGAAACTTGAGGCATCCTGAGGGTGATTTTTGTAGATCCCGGGGCCCCTTTTACAGACACTGAGTTCAGTTGAGGGTGTAAGGCAGCTCCCCTCTGCTCACCCCAACTGAGCAAGGTTTCTACAGGGTTTCGGCAGAGCCAGACTGGCTCTGGGAAATGAGTTGAACACCAAGCCGAATGTTTTAACTGTGTTGTTAAAGGAGAATTAGGGAGAGGGAGTTTGCTTGATATATGTATTTTTTGGTTGAAATGAAATTGAAAGCTAGTCCAAGAATCATTTTATTAGACTGAGGTGTGTGGTGTGTGTGTGTGTCCCCATGCACGTGCACACACACTTTGTCACATGTTTAAATGTTAACTTAGAATGCAGTCATTTACTGCCTGCTAGCTTTATCCTGGAGAGGAAAAACAAGGCTAGCATGAAATTTACTGCAGATAATTTTCTAGTGTGTTAATCTGTACATGTGAAATTAAAAATTGACTACAGGTTTTCGAATCTGAGAGATTCCAGTAAGTTAGTTACTTTAAAATGAAGACGTATTGTGATGTCTGTTCTTGCTGCTACGAGATGTGAATTCTGGGAAGCTCCCTGTAGGCTTGGCGATAGTGTATTGTTCTGAAGGGGAAATACTTACACTGACTCTTGAAAACAGGAATTATGAACTGATTTAGACACTTGATATTTTTCTTATTTGTGCACAAGAAGAGTGTTTAGTCACAACTGAATAGTTGGTTCTTCTAATGAGAAATTTTAATCTTCACCAATGAAATTTACCTTCTGAGATGGTTGTTTTCCCCAGGATATGGCAGTGAACACAGGACATAGGGCGGAAGATGTAGTCTAAATTGCTAAACATAACACTGCTCCTTCAGGAATCATAAAAAGTGCCTTGTGACGCCTTTCTTGCTGTATCATTCAGTTCTAGTATTTTCTTCAGTAAGAGATGAACTCTGAGAATGAGGATTGCATGTGACACTTCATCTGTCCTTTAGAATTTATGAAGTACTTTTCTACCTTCGTCAGCTCCTCTCCCCTGAAACGTGACCACTCTTGGGGCACCCAGATTCCAACTTGAAGTAAAGGAGTCATGAGCCAAAGATGTGCTCTTGTAATTTTGATGTCTACTTGTAATTTTCCTTGTTAATTCAAAAGATAATTGCTTTATAATTATTTTTCTCTTGAGTTTAGGAGCTGTTCAGAACTTTTTTTTTTTTTTTTTTTCAATGAAGATATAAAGAATGCCTTTGTCAGTGGAAACACCCAAGGAAATTTTCGGCAAACGGAATAGCTTGAATCTCTACCTTTTACTTCTGGAATTCCTTATCCATGTGTTTTATAGAGATGCAATGCTTATAAACCCGAGGCTGAGGAAATATATCCAGGCTGTGTCATAGATGACAAGTAATATAGTCACCAGGTTTTCCTGGGTTTGACGTGTGAATTTGAATGAAATCACAACTTTGCAGGCTTGTTTTCCTTTTGGTGTAAATTAGTAAGCTCAGAGATGGCCTTCATAATTAGGGTTGAGATCACATATTTAAGAATTTTACTGAAAATCATACACTCCACCATGGATGTTTTTCTTATATTTTCCTGAAGTATGCGATGATGTAACTCTCTGGGGCAGGAGGCACCGGGAAGGCACAAAACATCTCAGCAGTGTGGTGATTTCACATTTTTGTTTTAAATGCTCTGGTGCTTTACAAAGACATGGAGTCAGGAGGCGGGTTTACAGTAAGATTTTTCCCGGCTCGGGATGATAGAAAGTCAGCGGTTTTAATAGGCATGCTGATGGATTTGTCTCCCTTATGCCCCCTGTCTTTAGGGGCATGAGAAGAAGACTTATTATATTCCCTGAGATGATCTTAAAAAATACTCTTAAAGACTCAAATCTCTTAAGTGTCTGTAATGGCATCCAACCACTGAGTTTTCCAGTCCTATTGTAGAAAAGGACTGTTGGTCTGGTCTGCCACCTTGTGGCCACTTACAGAATTGTCTCAATCTGTACAGATAAGAGTTGCCCACAGCTCTGAACACCAAGATTGAAAACACATTCTCCCCACTTTCCTTCTTTCACTGCTATTCTCAGGAGCCTTCTCTTTAAGGTTGTGCATACATACCACTACCCCTGCAGGAATGTTCCCGTCGCTTTCTTTTCTTTCAGTGCATCCACACTCAGTTGCTAGATGCAAAGATTAGAAAGAGGTGCAAAGGAAAAGAGTGACTTTGTTCAAGGGGATAAATTGTCAGCCCTTGGAGGTAAAGGGACCACACAGAGTGCATGTGAAGGGCCAAATGTGAGTGGTCCAGGTGGGAAAGAACCTGAGTGGCTCAGAAAGGAAGCTGTCACTGCCAGAGGGGACTTGGAGGAGTGCCTTTTCACCATGGTGAGAGGAAGGGGAGTGTGTTTTGAGGGGCTTCGTGTTAGCTTGGGCCCAAAGATTGCCATTCATTGGTCTGAAAAATGTGCAAGAGATTGCTGGCTTTTGGGCTTTGTTTGGAAGCCAGCCCGAGTTGCTTTGGGAGCAGGTGGTTTGATGTGAGATGCTTGAAATGGTGCTGACAGTTATGTGCTCTGGAGGCAGCAGGCATCCTCTGCCCACCATGCCTGATATAATGATTTGATTTATAAAGCAGACAATTTAGAGGCCCTTTATATGTCTTCTATAAATAATTAACTTAACTTTTTTTTTTTTTGGAAAGAGATACTCATATGAAAAGGATGCATTCATTTGTAAAAATTCTGAAGTACATCATATCAGGAATATTTTTAATTTTATATTCTTGGCATTACTGTGTGCTTGTATTCAGATCTCATAGGTAAGAAGATCAGCTACCAGTTTTCGAGGGCCTCTGTGTGCCATGTGTTGTGATAAAACTACATATCTTTTTAGCCACACGGCCTAGTCAAGTATATTATTCACCCTGATTTGCAAATATATCTTCATAACACAATCAGGGTCAATGCATCTCAGCTGTGATGGGGGACGAGGATGTGAGTTCCGCTCCATTTGACACCAAAGCCCATATTCTTTCCATTATCCTTTTTAGGATAGTTGTTTTATGGGTTTTCTAAAGTGTAGAAAAGCTTGGATCTTCCAAATAAGTCTTGTAAGCTTCACCACCATGTCAGCCAGTAGACACAGTGAAACTTGCAGACTTCCCACCTTCTTGCCCCATTTGGTTGTAGACATGAGTTTGAGCCATGGCTATTGCAGCTTTTAACCTCCTTATTAGTATCGATCGTTTGAGACATAACTCTCTTAATTGCTTGCTAGTGATCTTTGGCCAAGAAACATAAGTTACTTTTTTTTTGTCTTTGCAAGGGAGCCTAAGTTGGCGTCAGTCCAGTTCCTGATCCTGAGACTGCTGTTACCTGAGGCAATCCTCTCTTCCTCCTCGCCTTTAAATCTATAGGCATTTACCACTTAAGGCCCCATGAGCCTGCAAATTGTAGCACGTTCATGGCCTTACTTTTTTTGATGATTAAAATACAATCTTTTTCAAGAAATCTACTTTCTTTTTTTTAGCTGAGCCAGAAATCTTTTTTTTTTAATTTATCTTGTTCTCGTTGGAACGTTGTATACTTTGACTACCTTATTTCTGATTATAATTTAAATATGTAGCTTCATATATAAAACAAAACTCATTTAAAAGGAAAATTATATATATGTATATTATATATATATATATATATATATATATATATATATATATATATATTCTCTTTTTCTCACAGTGCAGTGCAAAATACACCCCCTTTTCTTGTTTACAAAGAGTCTGTAGGGGAAGGGAGGAGGGATGCACCAATACGACTTGTGGGAAAGAAGGTGGAGGAATACTTATCCCCTCTCAGTTCTCCAAAGATCATGTTAAAATATGCTGTGCGTTATTAGCGAATCCCTGATGCTGTTAACAAGTGAAATTAAAAGCTGGTTTTAAATGAATTATAAGTTTGCTATGAGGCAGATTACATTCTGAATGAGTCTCTAAAGAGAAATTAGAAAAAGAGCCCAAAATGCAGAGAACTTTCCCTCTGACTTCTTTCCAATTTTGCATGTGTTGCATTTACAGGCCCTCAGCAAGAGGGTTTGGCAAGGTTGTGACTGGTCCCTCGCCTAAATAACGTAGAGGATGTTTTTGGATTTTTATACATGGCTTACACTTGGGGCAAAAACAAAAAAAAATCTTTTTCATGGAAAACTGCATTCCGATTGGCCTGTCGATATCTTTGTCCACTGGGCTACACTGGTTTTATAACTTTAATCTGCTTTCAAATAGCATCTATTTTTGAAAAGAGGATGTCCTTCCTAAGGTAAAAGGAAAGGCTTATTGTTCTCAAACACACTGCTTCCTGTTTAGAGCAATGGGTTCCTGTTTGTATTCAAGGATAGAGAATCTTTTTTGGGAAAATAGCTTATATTTTTAAAGGTTTTTTTTCCTTTTAATTAAAGTTTATTGGGTGACAATTGTTAGCAAAGTTACGTAGATTTAAGGTGTACAATTCTGTAATACATCATCTATATATCACATTGTGTGTTCACCACGCAGAGTCAGTTCTCTTTCCATTACCATATATTTAAGGGTTTTCAAAAATAGTAATAGTCATGCAAATTTTATTTGTTTTGGAAGGTGCAGTTGGAGAGGTAGAAAGTTCTCCGTTTGCATATCATAGTTTCTTGACAGAAGTGGAAATTGGTCTTCCTGTACTATTTAACAGCTGCCAAGTAACACATATTATCTAAAGTAGAATGTCAACTTTAGGATTATTCTAAAGGACATTTTATTATAAGTGTTAAAGAAAACCGCACACTAGTTAGGATGCTTTTATTGTCTTTCCCTAGATGCAAATAGATTATGATGGTTGGTGTCTGATTGCTCCTAAAGAAGAGGTTTATGAGCTTTAGGAATGCATGCCCGTTACCTAGATGTTGGCGAAGGTTTGGTTTCTCTTTCCTTCAGCTTTCTTATTTGTACTGAATCTATAGGGTCTAGTTTTAGGTTTCAACCTTTAAATAACTTTTAAAAGACTTGTGGGAAATAGCTAGGAGTACAAATGAACAAAATTAAAAATCACCTATCAGTTTATTTTAAAATCGACCACCAGAGGGAGACACTTTAAATGTCTAATGACAAATTTTAAATTTGGACAACTTAGAATTATAAATGAGGTATTCCCCCCCTCCCCATTAACACATCCTAATATTGTTTTAAGGACTACAAAAATATTTCAGGCTGAAAACCTTCTTAGTATCCTCTGAAAATTTTTTTGAATTTCTTATCTAGTTACTCTATGAATCATTGTGTCCCTTACCTGTGACCTCAGTATATGGAATTTAATTACACATATAGTTTGAATTGTTCTAAAAGGTATTCCTAAGACTACAGGCATTTTTCTTAATTAAAAGAGAAGATTAAGTTTAACCAAAGTAGTGCAAGACTTGTGCGTGGAAAAGTACAAAATGTGGTTGGAAGGGATGAAAGAAGACCTCAGTAATGGGAAAAACATCCCATGCCATGGATGGGAGACTTAATATTGTTAAGATGGCAGTGCTACCTTAATTGATCCAAGATCGAATGCAATCCTTATTATAATCACAGCTGGCTTTTTTTGCAGAGAATGATAAGCTTGATTCTAAAATTCATATGGAAATTCAAGGCACCCAAAAGAACCAAAACAATCTTGGAAAAATATATATCAATTCATATCCTTGATGCTGCAAACTGTAATCCTAGCTATTCACTGGAGTCTTAAAATACCAATTCCTTGCTGGCTTGTCATATAAACGTATAAACAGGATTTTGAATTTTTACTCGTTCTGATCTTTCATGAATAACTTGAATCTTTTTTCTGTGTGTTACAATATGATCTAGAAAAACAAAGCATGTCTCTTTTTTTGCATGTCTCTTTTTTAAAAAAACATTTAAACTTAAATAGTTCGATACATAAGAAACATCATTGTAGTAAGAGTTGAAAAAAATTGAATTAATGGTCATTTTTAAGGGTAGTCATGAAATAAAATGCATTAATTTTATATTGACTAAGAAATAAAATTATTTAATTTAATCATGGTATTGGCAAATATCTATCTACACTTTAAAATGTCATACTTTTAAAACTTTACATTTGTTATTTTGATGTAAAAGGGAGAAAATAGATGATAAATAAAGAACAACTTATGAGGAATTTATTTTCATTTGTTTAAGCCCATTTATTTTATATTTTAATAGTTTTTGTATATATCCTGGAGGCAGTTGTAATGGATGACATTTGTGAATTCAGCTTTTAATAATACTTATTTTTGATGTCTAAAACAAATTGAACTAATAAAAAAATAATTTTGTTAGCTGGTTAAGAAAAAAAAGAAAATGTGTATTAAAGACAAGCTCTCTTTAAAAAAAAAAGAAAAGCTCTCTTTAATTTGGTCTGTAAATATAGTGACTTATTTTAGAAGCCTTATTTGTTGACAAGTCTAATAATTTCTATCCCTTTTTTTTAAAAAACAGGACCTGGAAATAGTGTATTCCTATTTACATGGTATGGAAGCCTTATCAAACCTGAGGGAACATCAACTTAGGTAAGTCATTTTAAGAATAATAATAGGATGCTACAATTTTATGTGATCATTTATTATAGTTAAGAAGTAGAATTAAAGATAACTTACTTATGAAAATTCTGCCTCATTGAGCCCCTATTCTTGGCTTTATAAGTTTTACAAAATTGAATTAAATTTTATGAATATAATAATTTTTGACATTTCTGCTACAGTGATACCCTCTCCCTGCATATTCCTCCCTGCCATACACACACACTTAAAGCAATAAACACCACTTGGGTGAATGTACCAAAAGAAGCATTATTTGTCATCATGACAAATAAAAGTCTACCATATTTCCCATGTATAAGACGCTCCCATGTATAAGATGCACCTTAATTTTGGGGCCCGAAATTTGAAAAAAAATTATTACATCAAGTTATTGAACTCAAGTTTTAATCATCATAAAATTCATACAACTCCTCATCACTGTCAAAACTCCCAACCATTAGCTTGTCCTCATCTGTGTCTGATGATGAATCACTGTCTTCATATATTGCCTCGTCCTCAGTTCCATCTATGGCATTTGAAATGCCACACTTCTTAAATGACTTGACAGTGATCTACAACCACTGTATAAGACACACCCAGTTTTTAGACCCCAAAATTTTTCAGAAAAGGATGTGTCTTATACATGGGGAAATATGGCATTTCTTAATACTCAGATATGTAAGAAACCAGAGTGTTTTTAACTATTCAAAGAATGATTAGGTCCATTGTTTTATATGTTTGAGGTCTTTGTGCGATATTTATTGCATTAGATTGACATGCCCCTTTCTAGGAAACAGTTTATACCAGAGTTGTGTTTGTGTGGTCCACTCATATAAAAATCTTATCACTTCTGTTGTACAGTGATACAGTAGCCTGATGTATGGTTATCTGACTTCATATTAAAAGATTAAAAACATACTCCAGTGATTTTACCTTAACTGGAACAGAAAACAAAAGGCCTTGCTTGGCATGATGGATTACATACACACACCAACGAGGACGTAATGGAAAGGTTTTGTTTCCGCCAACTCGAGCTAGTTGTGAAACCAGCAATTTTTAATTATGAAAGGAGTACTTTTCCTATATATTTCCCCTTTAATCTTTAAACACTAATTAATTTGTGAGCATGTCAATTTCATATTTGGCCGTTAATTGAAAAAAATGTCAAGAGGATTGGGTACTTCTAAAATTAAATTTTTAATGAAAACCATTTAAATTAAAGTAGATTGCAGGTTAAGTGTTTAAAAATTCCGTCAAGTTTTATTAGAAAGGGCAAAACCACTGGGAATTGAAAAGATGGCTCAAATTAAAGCAAGAGTAATATTTTAAATGTGTCACTTTGAGTTTATGTTTTTGATAACAGTTATCCTAAGGAAAAAATTTAGCATCAATTGTCTATTTAATCAAATGCAGTTAATACTCATATGCAAACACACATATTTGTTTTCATTTCCATATAAAACCACACATATGGATAATATTTAGATATATTGATTGTGTAATGTATGTATGGTATTTATGGTTATAAATTTATTTTGGTAATAGGAATTCTATGCAATAGAAAAAGGAAAATTTCAATACTTCTTATGGAAATTTTCAAAATTATTCAAGTAGAGGTAATAATGAAGTTCCATACACCCATTAACCAACTTTAGAACTATAAATTTTCTACCATTTCAAAGGCAAATTTTGCTTAGAGATAACTGATTAATTCAAGGGTATGGTTTATTCTGTTTACACATTAGAAAGTCTGTTTTGGTGACTATACAGTTTTGTTTGTTGGCATGAATTTACCAGGAGGGGCCTTTAAGATGTTTATCTTCTGATTGTGTTAAAGTCATTTGTTTCTCATATTGAAGGAAAACATCAGGTGAAACTAACTTAAGTCCATTTTTTAGAACAAGAACATAATACCCACATGAATAATAAAAAAAGAGGTACAGATAAACTTGGTGATTTGGATAAACAGCTTTTTAATACTGCCATTTCTGGGAAAAATATATCGTATTTAGATAAGTTATTTTCTTTGAATTTTATAAATAAAAGTTTTACCCCACAATTAACAGAGAACAGTTAAGACGTCTACATAATACTCTTTTCCAATTTTAGAAAAAGATTGCAGCTCTTAATCAAGATTTTCAGTCTGTTTATTCAGTAATGGGCAGTAGAACAACGTTAGTGTTCTGCTGTGAGGGAGGGGAGAGGCTTTC